>CM056051.1:26767030-27367030 GCA_029574335.1 Rana kukunoris | reverse complement strand
CCGGCACAGTCAGCAGTCAAAATGGCGAAAGCCAAAAAAGAGAGAAATAAAATATATAAAAGCAAGTTAGCAGCAGCCTATGTCCTACAAAGATATAGGCACTGCGGGTACACTGCACTAAAGATGTCCGATTGCTAGTCTCACCAGCGTGGGAGCGGCGTGCGTTCCATAAACAATTCGCTGGCTAGCCCGGAAGTGCGTGTAGGTGTGCGTGTGGCCGCTTTACGTACGTTTCGTATTCGTTACGTCTTCGGAAGCGGATACACGCATACTATAGCTGGCTATATAAATAGAGGGCGTCACCATGGCAATTTACAGACGCTCAATGGCGTTGTCCAATCGAATGTAGAGTGGCAGATTCGATATACTATCCTATGTTTAGGCTCTACGTCTTATAGGGGCGTGTATACTGCTATTATTGCCCAATCAGGTAAGAGGTAGCGGGTTCGATGTCCTATCGTAAGGCTAAGCCTTACGTCTAGTGAGGGGGTGTATACAACTGCTATTGCCCAATCCAGCACTGAATTTCTGGCTTAATCCAATAGTATGGGACCGATGTAAATCGGATGGTTATACTAATTGCCATGTTAACAGCCCTATAAACAACGTTCGCAACAGAAAATACAGTAAATCACTAAGATTATTCAAAAGGGGATTACACAAAAAAAAAGGAGGATAAATATTCTGCATGTGACATTAAAGTTTCAACATTATATCAGATCTGCTACAATAAGTAAATAACGATGACTAATGAACTAGGGAATAGCGGATTCTATATCCTATCATATGGTGAAACCTTACATCTATTAGGGACGTATCTACAGATGCTGTAATCCACTCCAGCATAGAGTGACTAGGTTTTAATCCAATCATATGCGGTCAGAGTAACCCAAATAGCTATACTAGTTATCATATTAACGTTCCTGAGTGCAAAGGACCTAGCAGGAAGTATGATCAGACATTAGAATTATTCAAAGAAATTACATTTAAGAAGGTAACTGTTCTGCATAGTACACAACATTTTGACATTAAGACATGTCTACTGGAATAAAAATATATAAACATGAAAAATGTGATGTAGTGTCATAATTGTGAAGGTGAAGCAGTATGTGAATAATATAATTCATGCGCAAGAACAAGCGCATAAGTAGTGGATTTGATATGGATAGATGTCCTATTGAGAGGACTTACTTGTAGGTGGTATGAGAGAAAATCTGGGGTGAAGTTAGAATGCTCTATCTAGGCATATGCTGTGTTGGCATATCTATTCCAATAGTGTATATATATATATATCTCTAATCTTAAAGTTAGTAGAAAAATATTAACTAAATTAATTAAGGAAAACATTAATCAAAATAAGTGTCCCCATTAGACGGTCGATTGGTGAAGTGAGTTCTATGGGGCTAGTATCTAGTGCCCCTAATGGGTATCCATATAGGGGATGAATGTCCCTATATAGCAGGGGAATGTTTTAGAGAGAAGAAAAATACCATAGATATCACTATGTAACGTAGAATTATGTGACTAATGTTCCACGAATATATTTCCATTGATACTAGGTAATATCATGACCCCTAATATAAGGCTTTATATAGTGGGAAGGGGGTTTGTCAATTGGGCAAATCATGGGTTCGCCAGAAAACAATTAAGATCTATGTCAGCATTTAATCCATGCGGCTTTAAAGACCCCAGACGGTAGATCCAGCTAGTTTCGTTCTGGGAAATAGCGGTGCTCCAGTTATCTTTAACTAGATCTATGCCATAAAAAATAAGTCCCGTTGGATCCTGCTGGTGGAATTTCTTAAAGTGGCGTGAAAGGTTGTGTTTGGTGGATCCCTTTTTTATCCGATTGATATGCTCCCGGATTCTCACTTTTAGAGGTCGTGTGGTACGGCCTACATATTGTAGATGGCAGGGGCATTCGATGACGTAAGTCACATGGGTGGAGTGGCATGTAATGAGATCCTTGATTTTATATTCTTTAAAGTCAACCCTCGACTTGAAGTTCATTTTTCTCCTGGGTTGCTCCTTACTCACTCTACAGGGCAGGCATTTTTGACATTTGAAGAAGTCCTTTAGTTCAGGGCATAGGCTGATAGATTTTGGTGGGTCAATAACATTGTGTACAAGGTGATGGCGTAGAGAGGGGGCTCGTCTGTAAATACAAGTAGGTTTTTTCTTTAGAATTTTATTCAGAGTGTGATCTTCTTGCAAGATGGGCTAGTATTTTTTGACTATGTGTTCAAATTCCTTATATTGTGAGTTGAACCTGATAATAAAGGCTATGTCTGATGTGCTGGATTTATTATTTTCTTTGGGTTTCAGCATGCTGTTCCTGTCCATTTTTTGGACTTCCTCTTTCAGTTTAATCAGGTTGCTTTCTATGTATCCTTTCTCTTTAAATCTCTCAACAATAACATCAGCTTCGTTCCTATAGTCTACGATGGAATTGCAGTTTCTGCGTAATCGCATGAGTTGGCCTTTGGGTACATTTGCCTTCCACTTTGGATGATGACAGCTAGTGGACGGGATGTACCCATTGCGATCTGTGGATTTGAAGAATGTTTTTGTGTGTAGTTGAGACCCTACTTTAAAGATTTGAAGATCCAAGAAGTCTATGCTCTGCATATCACACTTTCCTGTAAACGTGAGACCATATTTATTGGTATTAAGATTTTGTAAAAATTCCTGAAATGTGTCGGTGGATCCATCCCAGAGGATAACGAGATCATCGATGTATCTACGATACAATTTAATCTGGGGGATACTACGATTGTACACGTACTCTTCTTCCCAACAGTCCATCAACAAGTTGGCGACACTGGGGGCATAACGTGCCCCCATTGCCACGCCCCTGCTTTGAACATAATAGTTTTTCTTGTACCAAAAATAATTACAACTCATCGCCATGTGTAATCCTTCAACAATGTAATTGATCTGTTCTTGTTTAAGCCTAGTGTTTTGATGGAGAGTCTTTTCTACCCCATATATGCCATCTGTTTGCGAGATTAAGGAAGGCTCATTATAAGTGGGATTAATTCTGTGTTCTCCAGGTTAGGAGAATACTTGGACACATTCCTCAAACCCATTGTGAAAAAGGGGAGGTCGTACCTTTGTGACAGTGTACAGCTAATCAACGAACTTAAACACGTGGAAGGGTCAGACAATTTACTGTTGGCCACAATTGATGTCAATTCACTGTACACCAGCATCTCGCAAACAGATGGCATATATGGGGTAGAAAAGGCTCTCCATCAAAACACTAGGCTTAAACAAGAACAGATCAATTACATTGTTGAAGGATTACACATGGCGATGAGTTGTAATTATTTTTGGTACAAGAAAAACTATTATGTTCAAAGCAGGGGCGTGGCAATGGGGGCACGTTATGCCCCCAGTGTCGCCAACTTGTTGATGGACTGTTGGGAAGAAGAGTACGTGTACAATCGTAGTATCCCCCAGATTAAATTGTATCGTAGATACATCGATGATCTCGTTATCCTCTGGGATGGATCCACTGACTCATTTCAGGAATTTTTACAAAATCTTAATATCAATAAAAATGGTCTCACGTTTACAGGAAAGTCTGATATTCAGAGCATAGACTTCTTGGATCTTCAAATCTTTAAAGTAGGGTCTCAACTACACACAAAAACATTCTTCAAATCCACAGATCGCAATGGGTACATCCCGTCCACTAGCTGTCATCATCCAAAGTGGAAGGCAAATGTACCCAAAGGCCAACTCATGCGATTACGCAGAAACTGTAATTCCATCGTAGACTATAGGAACCAAGCTGATGTTATTGTTGAGAGATTTAAAGAGAAAGGGTACATAGAAAGCAACCTGATTAAACTGAAAGAGGAAGTCCAAAAAATGGACAGGAACAGCATGCTGAAACCCAAAGAAAATAATAAATCCAGCACATCAGACATAGCCTTTATTATCAGGTTCAACTCACAATATAAGGAATTTGAACACATAGTCAAAAAATACTGGCCCATCTTGCAAGAAGATCACACCCTGAATAAAATTCTAAAGAAAAAACCTACTTGTATTTACAGACGAGCCCCCTCTCTACGCCATCACCTTGTACACAATGTTATTGACCCACCAAAATCTATCAGCCTATGCCCTGAACTAAAGGGCTTCTTCAAATGTCAAAAATGCCTGCCCTGTAGAGTGAGTAAGAAGCAACCCAGGAGAAAAATGAACTTCAAGTCGAGGGTTGACTTTAAGGAATATAAAATCAAGGATCTCATTACATGCCACTCCACCCATGTGACTTACGTCATCGAATGCCCCTGCCATCTACAATATGTAGGCCGTACCACACGACCTCTAAAAGTGAGAATCCGGGAGCATATCAATCGGATAAAAAAGGGATCCACCAAACACAACCTTTCACGCCACTTTAAGAAATTCCACCAGCAGGATCCAACGGGACTTATTTTTTATGGCATAGATCTAGTTAAAGATAACTGGAGGGGCGGTAATAAGACCACCGCTATTTCCCAGAACGAAACTAGCTGGATCTACCGTCTGGGGTCTTTAAAGCCACATGGATTAAATGCTGACATAGATCTTAATTGTTTTCTGGCGAACCCATGATTTGCCCAATTGACAAACCCCCTTCCCACTATATAAAGCCTTATATTAGGGGTCATGATATTACCTAGTATCAATGGAAATATATTCGTGGAACATTAGTCACATAATTCTACGTTACATAGTGATATCTATGGTATTTTTCTTCTCTCTAAAACATTCCCCTGCTATATAGGGACATTCATCCCCTATATGGCTACCCATTAGGGGCACTAGATACTAGCCCCATAGAACTCACTTCACCAATCGACCGTCTAATGGGGACACTTATTTTGATTAATGTTTTCCTTAATTAATTTAGTTAATATTTTTCTACTAACTTTAAGATTAGAGAGATATATATATACACTATTGGAATAGATATGCCAACACAGCATATGCCTAGATAGAGCATTCCAACTTCACCCCAGATTTTCTCTCATACCACCTACAAGTAAGTCCTCTCAATAGGACATCTATCCATATCAAATCCACTACTTATGCGCTTGTTCTTGCGCATGAATTATATTATTTACATACTGCTTCACCTTCATAATTATGACACTACATCACGTTTTTCATGTTTATATATTTTTACTCCAGTAGACATGTCTTAATGTCAACATTTTGTGTACTATGCAGAACAGTTACCTTCTTAAATGTAATTTCTTTGAATAATTCTAATGTCTGATCATACTTCCTGCTAGGTCCTTTGCACTCAGGAACGTTAATATGATAACTAGTATAGCTATTTGGGTTACTCTGACCCCATTTGATTGGATTAAAACCTAGTCACTCTATGCTGGAGTGGATTACAGCATCTGTAGATACGTCCCTAATAGATGTAAGGTTTCACCATACGATAGGATATCGAATCCGCTATTCCCTAGTTCATTAGTCAACGTTATTTACTTATTGTAGCAGATCTGATATAATGTTGAAACTTTAATGTCACATGCAGAATATTTATCCTCCTTTTTTTTTTTGTGTAATCCCCTTTTGAATAATCTTAGTGATTTACTGTATTTTCTGTTACGAACGTTGTTTATAGGGCTGTTAACATGGCAATTAGTATAACCATCCGATTTACATCGGTCCCATACTATTGGATTAAGCCAGAAATTCAGTGCTGGATTGGGCAATAGCAGTTGTATACACACCCTCACTAGACGTAAGGCTTAGCCTTACGATAGGACATTGAACCCGCTACCTCTTATCTGATTGGGCAATAATAGCAGTATACACGCCCTATAAGACGTAGAGCCTAAACATAGGATAGGATATCGAATCTGCCACTCCACATTCGATTGGACAACGCCATTGAGCGTCTGTAAATTGCCATGGTGACGCCCTCTATTTATATAGCCAGCTATAGTATGCGTGTATCCGCTTCCGAAGACGTAACGAATACGAAACGTACGTAAAGCAGCCACACGCACACCTACACGCACTTCCGGGCTAGCCAGCGAATTGTTTATGGAACGCACGCCGCTCCCACGCTGGTGAGACTAGCAATCGGACATCTTTAGTGCAGTGTACCCGCAGTGCCTATATCTTTGTAGGACATGCTACCAACTTGCTTTTATATTTTTTATTTCTCTCTTTTTTGGCTTTCGCCATTTTGACTGCTGACTGTGCCGGAACCTTGTCTCAGCTTGGTGTCATTACTTTTATTTATTTTATATTTTTTGTATTTTTGCACTTGTGCCCAGTTTAATGCTTGGCAGTGCCAATAAAATCTTTTTTATACCTTTAACGTACCACGCTATGGAAGCCTTTCTTTTTTGCTTGGAGGAACCTATTGAACCCCATACCACTAATCACTTATACCAAGGACACACAACAGGAATCCAGGTGATCTATTAAGAATCCAGGAAAAGGAGTCACGACACGGTGGAACACCTGTTTGATTGACACGCATTCTACCCCAGCAGGGGTGATTGCCTCTGGTGAGTGGGGACCCATAAGGGGGAGCACCGGACCCACTGCGATATTCACTTGATGTACTGCATATCACCTATCCACATAGGTGCACCTTGAGTGTCACACCACCTATATTCACCTGCTTTATGATTAATGGACTATTTAATGTGAATTAATTTATTGCAAAATTTGATCACGGTGTTCTTATGCACTTATATAGATTTGTAAACAAGTTTTGCCAATTGTATTGTTGTACGGCGTGGTTCAGTCACTGTAAGAAAATATTTATTTACATATCATTTCTACATTGGTGACACCAACACCACTAGTGGCACATAGAGGTACTACCACTCTTGTTTACACAATTTTTGGGGTATTTATTTTTTTATTTATTATTCATTATTTATATTATTTGAGGGAATGTTGTCCCACTAGAGCCTATCCACCAACCTATTGGGTCTGTTATTGGTTCAGTTAACAACATATTAGTGACAGCGCCACCACCCCCACCACCTCTTTACATATAAACAGTAAAACCCCCCTTGTCAGTTCTTCAATGGAATGATGTGAAAAACCTCCACCAGCTGAAATAAGATGGCCGCTCACCTCCCAGTCAGCACCCCACAGAAAACAGGGTCAAAACCAGCACCCCCTTGCGGGTATAATGAATGAGTCCAAATCCTTATTATTGGTCAGTGATGGAGTAATCCCAATATAGCATTCGTGTAATGATAAGGAACAATCCCATAGTGCTCTCCGTGTTTTAATAACAAGTATAAAACTTACAAACAAAGCACCGTCCCAGTGCTGGCTTGATCTGCATGTAAACAGGTGGGTGATGGTCGCGGGTGACGTCACTGTGCTTGTCCTGTGCTCCGTACGCATTATGTCCCTGTGGGCGGGGACTTCTTCAGCGGATGACCATTTTACCCTTGCAGTTTGGGGAAATATGGGGGGGCACTGGAAGGGTATATTCACTTTAAACATCTGCAGCTCTGGTATATTCTGATACTTTCACATCCGTTGCAGGAAATTAATATAATTACCATATTTATCGGCGTATAACACGCACCCTAACTTTAAGCAGGAAGTTTCAGGAAAAATACATTCCACAGCCCCCTGCGTATAACACGCAGGCACAGTTTACCCTTTCAGGGTAAAAAAGTGAGTGTTATACGCCAATAAATATAATAATAATAATATCATGGTAGTGATATAATACTCTGTCTTCTTCTAGGTATGACAGCAATACCATGTGCCTGCTTAGGCATTTTCCTAGGTGGACTTCTGGTGAAGAAACTAAGTTTGTCTGCCCTTGGTGCCATCCGAATGGCAATGCTGGTGAACCTGGTGTCCACAGCCTGCTACGTGTCCTTCCTCTTCCTTGGCTGTGACACGGGGCCCGTAGCAGGAATAACTGTTCCCTATGGAAACGTGTGAGTATTACCAATTGACATTTTCTGCAGTAGCCTAACATTGTTGTATACCATTGACTGATACTTTCTGCTCAATGATGCAGTTTTGCCAAGCTAAGTCGCTGCCGTACAAAAGGTCAAGTTTACTTAATTTAAGCGATGAAACAGATGTCGCTAAAGGATTTTATAGCCGCGCAGCTCTATAACACAAGCTGAGCAGAACACGCTGTTAAAGTCAGCCAGCCAGCATTTTAAGAAGGTCTTTATAAAAGGAGTTAAATGTGACAGGAGTACTTATTACTGCGCTTACATAAATCTCTAGCGGTATTGATACGCCATAATTAGTCATATTCTGTTCTGTTTTTATTTTTCTGCAGTCGATTTAGAGAAACAGACACTTAAGGCTGTTAAAAGGAAAATGTCAGGGACATTTATCCTTGTTCTAAATACACATAAAAGCACCTCTTATAAATTCTTCAATTCTGATTTGACAGCTGATGTAAGCACAATATATACATTTAGAGATACATAAAGTAACTGCTTGCCTTATATTAATGTGAAAATAAAATAGAAAAAAAAACCTGGGACTGTATTCTTTGTCTAATGTGATGAAAGTTTCCATATTTGTTTCCTAACCACTTCAGCCCCGGACCATTTCGCTGTATGGAAGAGACCTGGGGCCATCATACAAAAAAAATACAGAATTCTGAGTTTGAAAGTCAGAATTCTGAGTTTGAAAGTCCCCAAAAAATGAAAATTATTACTAGGGTTGTCCCGATACCCCTTTTTTAGGACCGACTACAAGTACCGATACTTTTTTTCATGTACTCGCCGATACCGAAAACCGATACTTTTTTTTTCAAATTTGTCCCTAAATGCAGCCATGTCCCCCCACAAATGCAGCCATGTTCCACCACAAATGCAGCCATGTCCCCCATATATGCAGTCATGTCCCCCCACAGATGCAGTCATGTCCCCCCACAGATGCAGCCATGTCCCCCCACATATGCAGCCATGTCCAATACTGTACAAGTACTCCTGCAAATACTGGTATCGGTATAGGGACAACCCTAATTATTACCATCTGATTCTTGTGTGTGTGTGTGTATATATATATGAATTATTGAATGTTTTTTACATTTGATTTTTGATTACTTTATCAGCCTTTTTACACGTGCCTCATTTAAAGTTCCATTTCTCCTTTTTGAAACAAGTGCCTATATATTCCTTCTGGCTTTTTGAAATTACACAAGACTGAAAAAGGAGGTCTTTAATCTCTCCATGGCAATATTCACCCTACGGAATGGAGATATTTCGCTTGATGTGGATTCCAGTTGATATTGTTCTTTGGTGGTTTTAAAATAAGCTATTTTGGTTCCATTGTATCTCTATGTATCCCTAAATATAATTATATAATATCCATGTATGTCTGAAGTGTTTATATACTAAAGGCAAATTCACTGTGCTCTTCAAGTGCAGTCGCTGTAGATCTAAAGGGGACAAAGAAAAAAAAAAAATTTGCTTGTACATGATTGGATGATGAAAATCAGCAGAGCTTCCCCTAATTTCAGAGCTTCCTCTCAGTCTAGATCTACAGCGACTGTAAAACTGTACAGAGACTGTAACATTGGATTTGCCTTTAGTACATCAACCCCAATGTGTTCATGTTTGTAGATTTCATTCACATGTACACCTGAGGAAGATCATTCGAAACACGTTGAGTTTAACATGTGGACTGCTGGTAAATTATTACATCTATGTGAACCTAATATATATATATATATATATATATATATATATATATATATATATATATATACATATATACATATATATATATATATATATATATATATATATACATATTTTATATCTCTGCAGCATGTCCTGTTTTTCTGTTTTTATTTATGTCCAAATAAAATTCCCAAAATATTATATCAGTGTTACTGTTTTTCCACCATGGCTACTTAATATTGCTTAAAGATGTCAACCAATACTTTGTCTACTAGATATATACATGGCACATATGTGACACAGTCTTTGTACCCACAAAATATGCTTTAATTGCTATACTACAAAGAAAGTCTCAGAGTACCCCCTTACATCGGTGATGAGTTGAAAAAGCCCCTTTACTTTGGTTTCAGTGATGAGGTGCCCCTTTTCATTTGTGATCAGTGGTAATATGTCCCTCCTACATTGGTGTCAGTAATGAAATACCCCCTTACATATGTGATCAATGGTAATGTGCCTCCCTATATTGATGTTAGTGGTAACGTGCCACTCTACATTGGTGTCAGTGGTAATGTGCCCCCCTACATTGGTATCAGTGGAGAAGTCTCCTATGACATTGGTTCTAGTGATGAACTACCCACTTACGTTGGTGTCAACAATTAAGTGCCCCCCTACATTGGTGTCAGTGGTAATGTGCCCCACTACATTGGTGTCAGCAATGAAATACCCCCTTACATATGTGTGATCAATGGTAATGTGCCTTCCCCTACATTGGTATCGTTAGAGAAGTCTCCCATGACATTGGTTCCAGTGATGAAGTACCTACTTACGTTGGTGTCAACAACGAAGTGCCCCCCTACATTGGTGTCAGTGGTAATATGCTCCTCCTACATTGGTGTCAGTGATGACATACCCCCTTAAGTTTGTAATCAGTAGTAATGTGTCTCTACATTGTTGTCAGTGTTAATGTGACCCCCTCCTACATTGGTATCAGTGGAGAAGTCTCCCATGACATTGGTTCCAATGATGAAGTACCCCCTTATATTGGTGTCAGCAACAAAGTGCCCCCTTATGTTGGCGTCGGTGGTAGTGTGCCTCTCTACATTGGTATCTATGGAGAAGTCTCCCATGACATTGGTTCCAGTGATGAAGTACCCCCTTATATTGGTGTCAGCCACAAAGTGCCCCCCTACATTGGTGTCAGTGGTAATGTGCTCCCCTACCAATGTCAGTGAAGAAGTGACACTGAGGGGCCACTGCCTAGTAACCACCAATGTAACACTTTATTTGTAACTCACACAGCCCTCACACTGCTCCTCCTAGACTCTGACTGTGGCTTCTCCTTTCTTTGGCTGCAGCTCATCCTGGGCTTTGACAACAAGCGGCTCCTCAAATCTGCTGTTGCCGCACACTCCACCCTACCGCCACCTTATACTGAGATAGAGTCTGTTATTGCACACTATAGGTTGGAGCATAGGTGGGCAGCGGGCAGAACTATAGGGCAACAGCGCCACTACTGCCTCTAATGCCCTGTACACACGATCGGTTCATCCGATGAAAACGGTCTGATGGATTTTTTCATCAGATATCCGATGAAGCTGACTTTCATCAGTCTTGCCTACACACCATCAGTTAAAAAAACGATCGTGTTAGAACGCGGTGATGTAAAACACAACAACGTGCTGAGAAAAATGAAGTTCAATGCTTCCGAGCATGCGTCGACTTGATTCTGAGCATGCGTTGATTTTTAACCAATGGATTTCCCCACAGACGATCGTTTTTTTCTATCGTTTTTTTAACCATCAGATAATTTTAAAACAGGTTCTAAGTTTTTTCACAAAAAAACTGATGGGGCCCACACACGATCGGTTCGTCTGATGAAAACGGTCCATCGGACCGTTTTTATCAGACGAACCGATCGTGTGTACGCGGCATTATTTGCCCAAAAATCAACATAAAAAAAAATGAGGAGCTGGTACAGTTATCAACTGTGATACTTCATTAGTAGCTTTGAAGCCTATTATTTTTACGCACATGTACTGTAGATTTTCATAAGCAAATGTGTAAATAGAATGTGGAAAGGATCTTCAAACACGGCACCAGCGTGTGAAGGTCCTCAGATCTTTCTCAGTGATTGGCAATCGTCTTTGAAGATTGCTCCCATCTATCATTAGACGCGGACCAGTGACATCTGTTGCAGTTCCTCTGCCCTGTACGGGTGTCTATAAATTATTTGTTACTTCTCCAGCTTGTCTGTTGGCTTTATTTTAAATGCATTTTATCCAAGATTACATAGTACAGAAAGCTTGGGCAGTCTGGGAATTTAGAGATAGAAGATAAAACTTCTACTAGTCAAATACATAAATACCTAGAATGGCCGTACTGTAAAAGAGAGCACTTCACAAAGTATTTCAGACAGTCTCAGCATTTATTGATGTTTAAACCAAGCAAGAGTGTTCAAAGTGCACTTCTTACCTGCTTTAAATCGCAATAAATGTCACACCTGACATTTCACAGTCTTTTAAGAGAGCAGTGCGTTGCTTCTTTTTTTTCCCTACAATGATCCTTTGTTACAATAGATCCTGGTAAACTGACAGACCATATGAAACGCACTCCCGGACTCCTAGATTACAGTTGTCATTTGTAAAATTACTCTTTGGTTAAGGAAATTAATATAAATCTGTTAGACATTTTCATAAATTTACTAAAAAAAAAGAGAACTTTGATAACTGGGAAAAATAACCAACTGATATATAATAGCACAAATATAGACGCTTGTCTCTGCCCATTGTAAATTATGCAGTTTATAACAGAAAACAATGGTAAAGTAAAGGCTTTTCGGTTGCCGTTTATCAAATACCAGTTGGCATTTTTTGCTTAACCACTTAACCCCCGGACCATATTGCTGTCCAAAGACCAGAGCACTTTTTGTGATTCGGCACTGCGTCGCTTTAACTGACAATTACGCGGTCGTGCGACGTGGCTCCCAAACAAAATTGGCATCCTTTTTTCCCCACAAATAGAGCTTTCTTTTGGTGGTATTTGATCATCTCTGCGGTTTTTATTTTTTGCGCTATAAACAAAAATAGAGCGACTATTTTGAAAAAAATGCAATATTTTTTACATTTTGCTATAATAAATATCCCCAAAAAAGATATAAAAAAAAAAAAAATTTCCTCAGTTTAGGCCGATGCGTATTCTTCTACATATTTTTCGTAAAAAATGTATAGCGTTTACAAAAAAGGGGGTAGTTTTATGGCATTTTTATTAATATTTTTTTTTTACTAGTAATGGCGGCGATCAGCGTTTTTTTTTTCGGTACTGCAATATTATGGCGGACACATCGGACACTTTTGACACATTTTTGGGACCATTGGCATTTTTATAGTGATCAATGCTATAAAAATGCATTGTATTACTATAAAAATGCCATTGGCAGTGAAGGGGTTAACACTAGGGGGCAGGGAAGGGGTTAAGTGTGTTCCTGGGTGTGTTCTTACTGTATGGGGGGGTGGACTCACTAGGGGAAATCACTGATCTTCTGTTCATACATTGTATGAACAGAAAATCAGCGTTTCTCCCGCTGACAGGAACGAAAGCTCCCGTTCCCCGCTCTGTAACAAGCGATCGCGTGTGCCCGGCGGCGATCGTACCCGACGGGCACACGCGGGACTCGGGGGCGCGCGCGCGCCCCCTAGTGGCCGAAAAAGAGAGGAAGTAGAGCTACGTGCTCTCGCGAAACAGTGCCACCGTCCCGCAGTAATATGACGGCGGGCGGTCGGCAAGTAGTTAAAAGTCTGGATAAAAACATACATCCGATTGCCGGAAACTTTGCTTCAGTTTGATGTTTAATATAATTGCACTTACCGTATACAAGGCCGGACTTACCATTAGGCTTGACTGGGCTCAAGCCCATGGGCCCCCAGGGCCCAATCGTGGCAACCCCTCCATTTGGGGCAATCGCGGCATCCCCCTCCTGCAATTTCACGCCAATCCCCACTCCCGCAACTTCGTGGCAAATTTTGGCACCCCTGCAGCTGTGTAAGCATCCAGCGGCTGCCCCCACTCAACAACTGTGATCGTCGGCGCACTGCTTAACAACTTCCCAGCGACCCCCCCCCCCCTCAACAACTATGATCGATCGGCGGTAACAACCCACCCCCCTGCTTTTCTGCTCCAGGGGGTCCCTTTGATTATTAAGCCCAGAGGCCCCCATCACACTAAGTCCTGCCCTGACCGTATATACTTTTTTTGCGCTGAAAATGCCCCCCTCGGCTTATACTCGCGTCACCTTTTTGCGCCTGATCGCCCGGATTTGGGGACCCAGTACCGGTACCCGGTACTTGGCACACATGTAGTCCCACTTTTCCTCTACAAGTGTACAAAGTTTGTCGTCTGGGGGACCTATGGCTGAGGAGCACCGATTTTTCAAACCTGGGCACCCCTTCTATAGATTCCAATGTTAAATGGTCATTTCTCTGGTGAGTTTGGGGACCCGGTATTGACCAATCGTAGGTCCCCTAGACCCGGAACTTGGCACACATGTAGCCCCATTTCTCCTCTATACAGTACATGTACAATGTTTGTTGTCTGGGGAACCTACGGCTAGGGTGCACCGATTTTTCAAAGCCGGGCACCCCTTCCATAGACTCCCATGTTAAACGTCAGTCTAGTCATAGGCACAGTGAGGCATGGACACAGTGAGGCATGCAGATGGACACCCTAGGCTTATACTCAAGTCAATAAGCTTATATTCGGATCGGCTTATACTCGAGTATATACAGTACTTCTATAGCATCTTTACTTTACATATACTATGTTCTATCATTGTTCTATCATTATTATAATACACAATTTATATAGCACCAACAGTTTATGCATCGCTTTACAATGTATAGGAGGAACAACACAATTATAGTACAGTTCAACATAAAAGGTACAGGAGGGCCCTGCTCCTAGAGCTTACATTCTAAAGGAAGGGGTGGTGGTGGTATAAAAGGTAATAGCTTCAGAGAATGATTTGATGAGGGTGGCTCGGGGACAGTTGTTAGGTTAGTGTGGGATAGTCTTCCCTGAATAAATGAGTTTTCGGGGATCTCCTAAAGGTGGACAGGGTAGAGGCTGATTGGACATACTGGGGCAGGAAGTTCAGGAGGATGGGGGAGGCTCTGGGGAAGTCCTGAAGGCGAGCATGGGAGGAGGCAACAAGGGATCTAGAGAGCAGGAGGTCCTGGGAGGAGCAGAGGGAAAGATTTGGGCGATATCTGCAGATGATGTTGCTGATGTAGTTGGTGGCGATGTTGTTTGTGTGTGTGTGTGTGTATATATATATATATGTGTGTGTATAGTATTGGGACACCTGCCTTTACACGCACATGAACTTTAATGGCATCCCAGTCTTATTGAGTTGGCCAACCCTTTGCTGCTATAACAGCTTCAAATCTTCTGGGAAGGCTCCACAAGGTTTAGGAGTGTGTCTATGGGAATGTTTGACCATTCTTCCAGAAGCACGTTCTGTGTCAAATTTATCATTTGATAAACTGGGCGTACTAAGGACATAGGGGAAATCTGCTCAGTGGAGACACATGAAACAATAGAAAACAGAAAAAAATTCTACCCCTTTTTTTTTAAATAAAAATTGTGTTTTATTGCTTTTTGTATTTCAATTGCAGATAAATCACTTCCTGTCGAGGTTCTAATGCTTTCTCATTGTGTCCAAAACTAAAATACACAATCAACCCATGAGTATAAGGGTAAATGTGGTGGATTATTAGTTATAATACTGATACTGTGAAACAGTGGTCTCCAAACTGCGGCCCAGTGGCCCATCGGCCATTTGCTTGCCTTTACCCGGCCAATGGGGCATTATTAATCCTACTGACGCCGACTATGGGGGAATATTTCTTGCCACTGACACAAACAATGGAGGACTGTTCCTCCCACTGATGGGCACCTTTCCACCTACTGATACCAATCATTGGACACTATTCCTCCCATTGACAACAATGATGGGGCACTATTCCTCCCACTTATGCCAATGATGAGGCACTATTTCTCCTACTAATGCCAATGATGGGGCACTATTCCTCCAACTGATACCAGTTATGGGGCACTATTCCTCCAACTGATACCAATGATGGGGCACTATTCCTCCCACTGATACAAACATTGGGGCACTACTCCTCCCACTGACACCAATGATGCAACACTATTCCTCCTACTGACACCAATGATGCGGCACTATTCCTCCTACTGACAACAAAATTTAGGCATACTTTCTCTCATTGAAACCAATGATAGGGCATAGTTCCTCCCGCTAATAATTTGGCATTGTTTACTCCCACTGACACCAGGACGTTTTTTTACTCCCACTGGTCACAGTCCAACCCCTATAATGTCTGAAGGACAGTAAACCAACCCCTTTTTTTAGACAGTTTGGAGACCCCTAGATTTTACTTTTTGACTTTAGGAATTGCTTCATACTTGATCTCCATGTAACAGACCACAGACACTCACTCCATTGTCACCTGAGACTTCTACCAATCTATACTTTGTATAAATCAATTTTTTTTTTTTTCAGTAGTTCTTTGGCGTCTTCATTAAACCACCAACCTCCATGCAACACTGGCTGCGAATGTCACAATGACTCCTTCGCACCTGTTTGTGGTGCCGATGGCATAACCTACCTGTCTGCCTGCTATGCTGGATGCAGAAAGTTGGTAAGTTCTGAAAAGACACTGGTGTACCAAAATATTAATATGTGCAATCACATATTTATAGGCAGGGTTCACTGGTCCTATCTAAAACATACAGGTCTTCTAACTCTGCCCAAAACTCTGGGCAGCATGCTGGGAATACCTTAAAGGGCTTGTGAAGGAAAAACAAATTCTTCCCTAAATAGCTTCCTTTACCTTAGTGCAGTCCTCCTTCACTTACCTCATCCTTCCATTTTGCTTTTAAATATCCTTATTTCTTCTGAGAAATCCTCACTTCCTGTTCTTCTGTCTGTAACTCCACACAGTAATGCAAGCCTTCTTCCTGGTGTGGAGAAAGCCTCCAGAGGGGGGAGGGGGCGAGCAGGACGCCCACTAACACACAGCTCCTTTCTCTATCTGCAAAGTAGAGAGGTCCTGACTTGCCTGCTCGCCACCTCCCCCTCAAGAGGCTTTCTCCACACCAGGGAGAAAGCCTCGCATTACTGTGTGGAGTTACAGACAGAAGAACAGGAAGTGAGGGTTTCTCAGAAGAAATAAGGACATTTAAAAGCAAAATGGAAGGATGAGGTAAGTAAAGGAGGACTGCACTAAGGTAAAGGAAGCTATTTAGGAAAACATTTTTTTTACTTTTACAACGCCTTTAAGCTCTGCAGCTTTAACCAAAATTGAATGCCCTTGCTATAGGTGTAGGCCTTTTACATACCTACAGGTGCCCCTCATTTGCAAAGGTGTTTTTCTTATTTTTTTGGTAAATGTGAACTAACCCTTTATCATTTGTTAATAGCCATCCCCAAAACAGGGGCAAGGAATAGGAAAACAACATTTCAAATAAAAATGTATTTTATTTAATTATATCCCGTTCTGGGGTTGGGTTACTGGCAATATTCATGTTCAGGGGTTCTGGAATGATCAAGTTCTGGTATAAGTTTAGATCTTATGCCCCGTACACGTGATTGGAATTCCGCTCAAGCTTGAACTTTCGACCGTCAAGATCGCGGTGACGTACAACAAGCTAAGAAAATGAAGTTCAATGCTTCCGAACATGCTTCGAATTGTTTCTGAGCATGCATCGGAATTTTGCGCCTCAGAATTTTGGAAACATTTTGGAAAAATTGAGAACCTGCTCTCAATCTTTTGCTGGCGGAAATTCTGACAGCAAAAGTCCGATGGAGCATACACACGTTGGAATTTCTGACCAAAAGCTCACATCGGACTTTTGCTGGTGGAATTTCCAACCGTGTATACGCGGCATTACTTTTACACTTAAAGTGGATGTAAACCCAAAACATTTTTTTTTTTTTTGATGTCACAATGTAGAGTATAAGATTACCTATCATCCAGTCTTGCCACACAGAGTTAATCCAGATATGAGAAGTCCTCTTTTAATGGTCAGTGAAAATTAACAGAATTCCAGATAAAAGCCTAAATAAAAAGTCAGTTTCTGTCTTCTTGCTTTGAGTGACAGGTTATTTACATATCTAGCTTGGACATGTTTATCATATGTTATGTTATGTTTATCATAACATGAGGTGATTCACAGTATAAAAAGTGAGAAATCCACCCCTCCCCCACATAACACATCCTGGTAATATACAATGAACTTTGGATCACCTGATGTTATGATAAACATGTCCAAGCTAGATATGTAAATAACCTTTCACTCAAAGCAAGAACAGAGAAACAGACTTTATAATTTGGCAAGTTTTTATCTGGAATTCTGTTAATTTTCACTGAACATTAAAAGAGGATTACTCAGCGCTGGATTAACTCTGTGTGGCAAGACTGGGCACAGATGATAGGAAATCTTATACTCTACATTGTGACATGGGTTTACATCCACTTTAATCTTAAATGTAAAGGACACCAGACCCTGTTTTTGAAACAGTCTATTATCATTTGTACAGATGTTTTGCTTTGCGTCTTTTAAGGTTCTTTGCGTTAGAAATAATTAAAACCTCTATAGCATATCAATGTGCTTCTACTAAACAAAATGTTGTACATACCCAAGGAAAGCAATACAAGACTGACAGACATGCGTATGCTACCAATTTACTATCAAATAGTCATAAATAATGATCGGTATACAATAAGAATAAGTTACTTGGCTCAGGGTATAGTGGTTGCTCCGTAGGCAACCAGGATCCCAGGCTTTACTGTACTAGTAATTTGTGGGAAATCGAGTGAAAGTGTCATTCTTCTGCCACAGACCTTCTTTGTTATGTCATTGTAGAGTCCTTCCGTCAGCTTTAGCTGTTGGTCCTTTTAATTTGGAAGTTTAGGTAGACAAGCCCACATGAGACTATCCTTTCTCAATACTTACTTTACCATAGACTTCTATGTCAAAAGGTCAAGCTATGTTGACCATTGGTTACCTAAATGCATCGTCTATACCAGTGGTTCTCAACCTTGCTAGTGCCATGACCCCTTGATAAAATTTCCCAAATTGTGGGGACAGGGCCGGACTGGGAGTAAAAAGCAGCCCTGGAAAAAATGTCATACCAGCCCCATAGCATTATTATGCCAGCCCAACAGCATTATTTTCTTGTTCATAAAATGGAAAATCGTGCATTTTAAAGCACCGTTTAAGAGTGTATTATTTATAGATAAGACCGATATGAAAGCACATAGGGCTAGGGATATATAACAGCAAATTACAGTTAAAAGTGGTAAAAGTGGAGCAATCTTCAAGGGGGACACCTCACATCAACTCTCCCTTACATCAATGACCCCCCCCCCCCCTCAGACTGGCCTGGCGGTGCTGTCACTGACCACCTCTCAGGTGCACTGTGCAGGGATCAGTCAGTCGGCTCCCGGTTGGTGGCTCTGGTTTTCCTATAGTCTCCTCTCCACAGTCCAGACAAGTCTGACTTCTCTCATGACCCCCATCCCAGCAGTGCTCCCACCTTTGACTCCTCTCCAGACTGCAGACATGATACAAAGCAAGAGATGGTCAGAGGTTTCAGATAGGATACAGGAGATGTCAGAGGCTGTTGGCATGGTACAGGAGATGGTCAGAGGCTGTTGGCATGGTACAGGAGATGGTCAGAGGATGTTGGCATGGTACAGGAGATGGTCAGAGGCTGTTGGCATGGTACAGGAGATGGTCAGAGGCTGTTGGCATGGTACAGGAGATGGTCAGAGGCTGCGGACATGGTACAGGAGATGGTCAGAGGCTGTGGGCATGGTACAGGAGATGGTCAGAGGCTGTGGACATGGTACAGGAGATGGTCAGAGGCTGCGGACATGGTACAGGAGATGGTCAGAGGCTGTGGACATGATACAGGAGATGGTCAGAGGCTGTGGGCATGGTACAGGAGATGGCCAGAGGCTGCGGGCATGGTACAGGAGATGGTCAGAGGCTGCGGACATGGTACAGGAGATGGTCAGAGGCTGCGGACATGGTACAGGAGATGGTCAGAGGCTGTGGACATGATACAGGAGATGGTCAGAGGCTGTGGGCATGGTACAGGAGATGGTCAGAGGCTGTGGGCATGGTACAGGAGATGGTCAGAGGCTGTGGGCATGGTACAGGAGATGGTCAGAGGCTGTGGACATGGTACAGGAGATGGTCAGAGGCTGCGGACATGGTACAGGAGATGGTCAGAGGCTGTGGACATGATACAGGAGATGGTCAGAGGCTGTGGGCATGGTACAGGAGATGGTCAGAAGCTGTGGGCATGGTACAGGAGATGGTCAGAGGCTGTGGGCATGGTACAGGAGATGGTCAGAGGCTGTGGACATGGTACAGGAGATGGTCAGAGGCTGTGGACATGGTACAGGAGATGGTCAGAGGCTGTGGGTATAGTACAGAAGATGTCAGAGGCTGTGGGCATGGTACAGAAGATGTCAAGATGGCAGAGGCTGTGGGCATGATACAGGAGATGTCAGAGGCAGCGGGCATGGTACAGGAGATGCCAGAGGCTCCAGGCATAATAAAGGAGATGTCAGAGGCTGGTGGCATGGTAAGGAGATGCCAGGGGCTGCAGCATGATACAGGAGATGTCAGAGGCTGTGGGCATGGTACAGGAGGTTCCAGGGGCTGCGGGCATGGTACAGGAGGTGCCAGGGGCTGCGGGCATGGTACAGGAGATGGTCAGAGTCTGTGGACATGGTACAGGAGATGGTCAGAGGCTGTGGGTATAGTACAGAAGATGTCAGAGGCTGCGGGCATGGTACAGGAGATGCCAGGGGCTGCAGGCATGGTGCAAGAGATGCCAGGGGCTGCAGGCATGGTACAGGAGATGTCAGAGGCTGTGGGCATGGTACAGGAGGTTCCAGGGGCTGCGGGCATGGTACAGGAGGTGCCAGGGGCTGCGGGCATGGTACAGGAGATGGTCAGAGTCTGTGGACATGGTACAGGAGATGGTCAGAGGCTGTGGGTATAGTACAGAAGATGTCAGAGGCTGCGGGCATGGTACAGGAGATGCCAGGGGCTGCAGGCATGGTGCAAGAGATGCCAGGCGCTGCAGGCATGGTACAGGAGGTGCCAGGGGCTGCAGGCATGGTACAGGAGGTGCCGGGGGCTGTGGGCATGGTACAGGAGGTGCCAGGGGCTGCGGGCATGATACAGGTGATGTCAGAGGCTGCGGGCATGGTACAGGAGATGCCAGGGGCTGCGGGCATGGTACAGGAGATGCCAGGGGCTGCGGGCATGGTACAGGAGATGCCAGAGGCTGCGGGCATGGTACAGGAGGTGCCAGGGGCTGCGGGCATGGTACAGGAGGTGCCAGGGGCTGTGGGCATGGTACAGGAGGTGCCAGGGGCTGTGGGCATGGTACAGGAGATGCCAGGGGCTGCAGACATGGTACAGGAGATGTCAGAGGCTGCGGGCATGGTACAGGAGATGTCAGTGGCTGCAGGCATTGTACAGGAGGTGCCAGGGGCTGCGGGCATGGTACAGGAGGTGCCAGGGGCTGCAGGCATGGTACAGGAGATTGTCAGAGGCTGTTGGCATGGTACAGGAGATGGTCAGAGGCTGTTGGCATGGTACAGGAGATGGTCAGAGGCTGCGGACATGGTACAGGAGATGGTCAGAGGCTGTGGGCATGGTACAGGAGATGGTCAGAGGCTGTGGACATGGTACAGGAGATGGTCAGAGGCTGCGGACATGGTACAGGAGATGGTCAGAGGCTGTGGACATGATACAGGAGATGGTCAGAGGCTGTGGGCATGGTACAGGAGATGGCCAGAGGCTGCGGGCATGGTACAGGAGATGGTCAGAGGCTGCGGACATGGTACAGGAGATGGTCAGAGGCTGCGGACATGGTACAGGAGATGGTCAGAGGCTGTGGACATGATACAGGAGATGGTCAGAGGCTGTGGGCATGGTACAGGAGATGGTCAGAGGCTGTGGGCATGGTACAGGAGATGGTCAGAGGCTGTGGGCATGGTACAGGAGATGGTCAGAGGCTGTGGACATGGTACAGGAGATGGTCAGAGGCTGCGGACATGGTACAGGAGATGGTCAGAGGCTGTGGACATGATACAGGAGATGGTCAGAGGCTGTGGGCATGGTACAGGAGATGGTCAGAGGCTGTGGGCATGGTACAGGAGATGGTCAGAGGCTGTGGGCATGGTACAGGAGATGGTCAGAGGCTGTGGACATGGTACAGGAGATGGTCAGAGGCTGTGGGTATAGTACAGAAGATGTCAGAGGCTGTGGGCATGGTACAGAAGATGTCAAGATGGCAGAGGCTGTGGGCATGATACAGGAGATGTCAGAGGCAGCGGGCATGGTACAGGAGATGCCAGAGGCTCCAGGCATAATAAAGGAGATGTCAGAGGCTGGTGGCATGGTAAGGAGATGCCAGGGGCTGCAGCATGATACAGGAGATGTCAGAGGCTGTGGGCATGGTACAGGAGGTTCCAGGGGCTGCGGGCATGGTACAGGAGGTGCCAGGGGCTGCGGGCATGGTACAGGAGATGGTCAGAGTCTGTGGACATGGTACAGGAGATGGTCAGAGGCTGTGGGTATAGTACAGAAGATGTCAGAGGCTGCGGGCATGGTACAGGAGATGCCAGGGGCTGCAGGCATGGTGCAAGAGATGCCAGGGGCTGCAGGCATGGTACAGGAGATGTCAGAGGCTGTGGGCATTGTACAGGAGGTTCCAGGGGCTGCGGGCATGGTACAGGAGGTGCCAGGGGCTGCGGGCATGGTACAGGAGATGGTCAGAGTCTGTGGACATGGTACAGGAGATGGTCAGAGGCTGTGGGTATAGTACAGAAGATGTCAGAGGCTGCGGGCATGGTACAGGAGATGCCAGGGGCTGCAGGCATGGTGCAAGAGATGCCAGGCGCTGCAGGCATGGTACAGGAGGTGCCAGGGGCTGCAGGCATGGTACAGGAGGTGCCAGGGGCTGTGGGCATGGTACAGGAGGTGCCAGGGGCTGCGGGCATGATACAGGTGATGTCAGAGGCTGCGGGCATGGTACAGGAGATGCCAGGGGCTGCGGGCATGGTACAGGAGATGCCAGGGGCTGCGGGCATGGTACAGGAGATGCCAGAGGCTGCGGGCATGGTACAGGAGGTGCCAGGGGCTGCGGGCATGGTACAGGAGGTGCCAGGGGCTGTGGGCATGGTACAGGAGGTGCCAGGGGCTGTGGGCATGGTACAGGAGATGCCAGGGGCTGCAGGCATGGTACAGGAGATGTCAGAGGCTGCGGGCATGGTACAGGAGATGTCAGTGGCTGCAGGCATTGTACAGGAGGTGCCAGGGGCTGCGGGCATGGTACAGGAGGTGCCAGGGGCTGCAGGCATGGTACAGGAGATTTCAGAGGCTGCGGGCATGGTACAGGAGATGCCAGGGGCTGCGGGCATGGTACAGGAGATGCCAGGGGCTGCGGGCATTGTACAGGAGATTTCAGAGGCTGCGGGCATGGTACAGGAGATGCCAGGGGCTGCGGGCATTGTACAGGAGGTGCCAGGGGCTGCGGGCATGGTACAGGAGATGTCAGAGGTTGTGGTCAGCAAACAAGGCCTACTAGCCTGTGCTATACATATACATAGGCTGGCAGAGCATGCTGGGGCTTGTAGTGCACCACACTAGGGAAACCCTAGTGGGCTGCTGTGATGGTTGAGGGACTATGGAAGTTAAAACACACTCTGTTCAGCCTCATCAATGACTGACCCACTGTGTGCTGCTTTCTTTTCAATCACTAAGAACTTTAAAGTTTCATTAGGAAGCAAGGATTTTAGCTGACCTGGAGAGCTGTGGATCCTCTGTGGACTGTTGCAGCATCCATAGTACAAGCTGGCTATCACTCCACTTCCACTATATACCTGCAGGCTGCTGGAGTTTCTCTTTGGGAAGCATGGAGGAGCTGCCGAGGATTGGAATGTGGGCGGGGACACGGGACACACACGAGGGGGGTGAGAGGAGAAGATCCTGCTACGGTATCTGTATCTTTTTTTCTCTCTGTCCGACGTCCGTGCGAGTAGGAGGGGGGCTGTCAGTGCGGGGTCAGAGCAGTGTTGTGACAGAGAACGTAATAGACACTGCTCATGACAGAAGCCAGCAACCCTGAAGCCACATTACTAGCTCCCCCCCCCTCCTCCTAGACAAGATTTTGTCTGCTGTTGGGGGGGGGGACTTTTCAATCAGCAGCGTGGCCAAAGTTTTCACACTCGCAGCTCGCAGACACACAGCGGGAGATGCCCGCTGAGCGCTGACTCTGTGTGATGTGTAGTGGAGGAGGGAGCGGAGCACTGCGCTGCAGCCACAGCTTAGCCCAAAGCAGCCTCAGGGCAGGCAGCCTGCCGGGAGATTTCCCGGTCTCCCGGTTGGCCAGTCCAGCCCTGTGTGGGGACCCCTAACAGTAAAATTATTTTCGTAGCGTGGGTTGTTAGTACCCAAGACAAGACAAATAATTTGCGTCCCTAACCCACGGACATTTAGCGTTCCCCGAGTTCCTTCCACTCGTACAGTATTAAAACCCCTTATAATACATTTTAGGATGTACCACCCTTTCTCTTTATTCTCCTTTCTTCCCTTTCTCTATTCTTATTTCTTGTTTCCCCCCATCCCTCTCACTAGCCGTTTTTCTTGTTCATTCTCTGATTTCGTCTGTTCCTTTTTCTTTTTCTACTCTCCCTCTTTTCCTCTCCCTTCCATGAATTCTCTATTTTTACTCCTTCTCTTACTCCTTGGTGGGGAAGGGTGACCAGATGGGATGAGTGCCAATACTGGTTGGAGCTCTGATCAGCCAACTTAGGTTCTCTAGATCAAGGTCATCTGCTGATCTGAGAACTGTAGTGGGGACTTTTAGTGGCAACTATTATCACAGGTAGTGTTAGGCGGCGTACACATGACCGAGAAAAAAAACGGGCGAAACACATAGTTTTCCCTGTCGAGTTCCTTATTCGGCTGTCAAAAAATTTGTCGAGCCAAATTTTCCCATTGCCCGTCGAGGAAATAGAGAACATGCTCTCTTCTTGGCTCGACGAGTTCCTCGACGGGTTTCTCAGCGAAAAGTGTACACACGACCGGTTTCCTCGGCAGAATACGTCTCCCATCGAGTTTCTTGCTGAATTCTGTCGAGAAAACCAGTCGTGTGTACGGGGCCTAACTCACTGTGTCTCCAACTTCGTGATGTCTCATAGCAGTGACACCTAGCCCCAGCCCCTCCCACTTCACATTCCCCAGCAGTCAGCTGACCTCTAGTCTCTGCCCCCCAGCTATGTCGTGAACTGAATGGGTGGCTGCGAAGAGGCTGAGTAGATGGCTGTGGGCTCTAGACTGGGCAGTCACAGGCTCTAGGGACAGGACTGCTGGGAGCGAGAGCAGTGCGGGCTATGGAAATAACCCAGGATTTGGTGACCCCTTGCAAATCATCATTCGACTCCTGAGAGGGTCCCGACCCCCTGGTTGAGAACCACTGGTCTATACAGAATACACCTGCCAACTGACATTTGCCTAACATACAATAATAGGGCCAGATTCATGAAAGGTTACGCTGGCGGATCGAGTGATCCGCCAGCGTAACAGTGGCTTTGAGCCGGCGTTTCTGTTTTCTGTAACCAGAAAACAAGAAACGCCGGGTTGAAGTTCCGATGCGAGCAGCGTAACTGAGTTTCGCCATCGCATCGTTACTTCAACTTAAAAATGGCGCCGGGGGCGTTCCCGCCGATTTACGCTCAAAAAATATGTTAATGAGCGGAAATCGGCAATTCACGATCGAAATCCGGCGCGACGCAGTGACGTTACGACGTTTCCGGACGGGATACGCGGCGCATAGATATACCTACATGGGGCTGGAGTATCCTATGTTAGGTATAGGCGTCGTCATCGCGTCGGGAAAAAAAAAAAAAAACGTCGCTTGCGTAAAACGGTCATGAATGGGAATGTGACGTCATTGACGTTCATTCACAGATTTTGGAGCATGCGCACGGGGATGTTTTGACACTCGACGCATGCGCAGTACGTCGGCGGCGGGATCGCGCGTAGTTAGCATACTACACGCCCCGTACCCGCGACATTTGAATTCCGCCGGCTCATTTGCGATGCGCTGCCGCAACTTTAGGAGCAAGTGCTTCGTGAATGACAGCACTTGCTCCTAAAAATTCGGCAGCGCAACGCAAATGAGAAGCGTTACTCCAGAGCAAAGATGCTCTGGAATACGTGAATCTGGCCCATAGTGTCTATGTTACCATTGGACAGTTTCCAATCACATTTGTTTGAGAAGTGTCCACTGAAACATTCAAAGATACCTGATGCCTGTTTCGATCATGTTTTTGTGCATCAGAAATCTTTCCTTGACTCCATATACAACAAGCGCATTTGGAAACTCTTAGGCCGGATTCACACCTATGCGAATTGGTTGCGGCTTAAACCGCATCTAATACGCAGAACATTTCTAAATACATTGGCCCAGATTCATAAAGCAATTACGCCTGTCTAACTGGTGTTAGACAGGAGTAATTTCAAATTTCGCGCGCCGTATCACTAGTTTGAATCCTCAAACCATGATACGGCGGCTTCGGGCTTCGATCCGAGAGGCTTACGTCTTCGTAAGCCTTCGGATCTACGCTGCGATATTTTTGCGGCCGCTGGGAGGAGTTCGCGTCGTTTTGATGCATCGGGATATGCAAATGTGTTTTTACGGCGATCCACGAAGATACGAGCGGTCTTCGCAATCACTTACGTCTGTTTTTTTTTACGTACTGTTAGACCAGCTTTTTGCTGGTCTAACGGTGCGTAGCCATTGTTAAGTATGGCCGTCGTTCCCGCGTCAAATTTAATTTTTTTTTTTTTTACGTAACTCGTTCGGGAATAGAAATGTCCGTAAACGACGCTACTCAAACAACGAATGACGTAACGACGTGATTTCGCGCAATGCACGGCGGGAAATTTGCGAACGGAGCATGCGCAGTTCGATCGCCGCGGGAACGCGCCTATTTTAAATCCTTCACGCCCCCTACTCGCGTAGATGGATTGCGACGGGAGAAATACACTACGCCGCCGTCGTTTACTGGACAAAATCTACCTGGATTCCATGTAGAGCCAGGTAAAAAACGGCGGCGTAGTGTATTTCTGATACGCTACGAGAATCTAATTCTCTATGAATCTGGGCCATTGTTTTCAATGAGGCTGGTTCACATATGTGCGATGCATTCGCACTGCGCATTGCAGACAAAACGTGTGCGGATTTTATGCCTTGCGGTGCGGCTCAGGTGCGAATTCAGGCCTATTATCTTCTATGGGTATGCAGCTGATTCGCAGATGTGTTCAGTTCTCTTTAGGAATTTCTCTCATTCAGTTCAATACACTTCTCCCCCACTCTCCTCTCCCCTGTAACTTCTCCCAGGTCTCCAGATTCGCAGCTAAAACCTTGCTAATCTGCTGAACACTGCTGTAATCTTCCTGCAAAGATAAGAGAGCTGAAATTCGCACCGCACAAGTGTGATTCCAGCCTTAAAAGTAGCCTACCTGTGAACAGTACATAAGTTTATCCAGTGTTGTGATTAATAATGGGCTGTAACAGAGTGCTAGTTCTAAAGCCCAAGGGACCACGGCCTAGAGTACTAGTTAATATCCTGATATTTAGAGGAACTATACAACAGAATTCGATCTTTCTTTGCTTTGAGGATTATCTTAGGGTAGGCTATTAGGTCCAAATCTCTCATCGGAGTTTAGAGAATGACTGACCTAAGGAACCTTTATTGTCCTTGTAGTATTATATGCAATTGCATAGGTGAAGGACATAGAGTTAGGGAGAGACAAGATCCCATGGACACAATGGGCCAGATTCACGTATTCCAGAGCATCTTTGCTCTGGAGTAACGCATCTCATTTGCGTTGCGCTGCCGTAATTTTAGGAGCAAGTGCTGTCATTCACGAAGCACTTGCTCCTAAAGTTGCGGCAGCGCATCACAAATGAGCCGGCGGAATTCAAATGTAGCGGGTACGGGGCGTGTAGTATGCTAACTACGCGCGATCCCGCCGCCAACGTACTGCGCATGCGTCGAGTGTCAAAACATCCCCGTGCGCATGCTCCAAAATCTGTGAATGAACGTCAATGACGTCACATTCCCATTCATGACCGTTTTACGCAAGCGACGTTTTTTTTTTTTTTTCCGACGCGATGACGACGCCTATACCTAACATAGGATACTCCAACCCCATGTAGGTATATCTATGCGCCGCGTATCCCGTCCGGAAACGTCGTATCGTCATTGCGTCGCGCCGGATTTCGATCGTGAATTGCCGATTTCCGCTCATTAACATATTTTTTGAGCGTAAATCGGCGGGAACGCCCCCGGCGCCATTTTTAAGTTGAAGTAACGATGCGATGGCGAAACTCAGTTACGCTGCTCGCATCGGAACTTCAACCCGGCGTTTCTTGTTTTCTGGTTACAGAAAACAGAAACGCCGGCTCAAAGCCACAGTTAGGCTGGCGGATCACTCGATCCGCCAGCGTAACCTTTCCTGAATCTGGCCCAATTTATTTTTCTTATTAGTTACCCCATATGGTTGTGTTTTTTCCAGATGGAACTGTAAACTCCCTATTTTTTTTTGTTTATTCTTGCAATGGTGAATGCTTTGGTACAGATAACTCATTTTAAACACAGCATTAACCCTAGAAAGCAATTTCCTGCTTCCTAAGTCTTCATCCTATTGAGACAATTACAGACTGTGAACAAAATGCATGCTGATTCATTGATAATTCTCTCATCTCCTATTCATTAAGAACAGGCTATTTGCCTGCGCGGCACACACTTATTCCTCTCACTGTTAATGCGGATACAATTTACTGGCTCCTCATTACTAAGCTAAGAGAAAAATTGGAAGGTGAGTTGAATATTATAGTCAAGTGGCACAGGACTAAATTAGAACAACATTATCCAGGATTGTAATACTGGGGATAGCCTAGCAAATCCCCCGATGCACAGGCAAAGTGTTTTGTCTATGATGGTATCAGGCTGAAAAAGAAAATACTATTTTCTGTACTCAATAGTAAGGCACTGCCAGGGCCACCATCAGGAATTATGGGGCCCCTTACATAGCTTCAGGCATGTGCCCCCTGGAGCACAGAACCGGGTGGGGGGGGGGATGCTGCCACCTCAAGCAGACGAGCAAAAAAAAAGGGGGGTTGGCCCCTTACAAAAAATAAATAAATTGTGTATATATATATATATATATATATATATATATATATATATATATAGGGGTATTCATCCGGGCACCTGGGGACCTCTGGGCCCTTTGATAAAAAGACAGAAGAAAATAAATTAAATAAATATTTATAGAAGAAAAAAAAGGGGGGTTGCCATCCGGGGCCCTGGGGACCTTTGGGCCCTTTAATAAAAAATAAATAAAAAAAAAAATATATAAAAGAAAAAAAATGAGGGTTACCATCCAGGGCCCTGGGGACCTCTGGGCCCTTTAAAAAAAAAATATATATATATATATAAAAAAAATAATATATATATATATAAAAAAGGGGGGGTGCCATCCAGGGCCCTGGGGACCTCCGGGCCCCTTACAGGTGTACTGCCTGTACCCCCCCTGATGGCGGCCCTGGGCAATCTATACTCATCCCAACTAATTAGGGTTTACTGAAAGTACAGCTGCCCATAGATGGATCTATCTATGGCCATTCCTGCTGGAGAGAAGTCATTCGAATGACTGACTTCTCTTAGATGGGATTGTTGGAAAATTTTAATTTTATCAGCGCCTGCAGCCAATGAGCTACAACTCAAATCAGTGTATTCTGATTGTGTAGGAGTCCCCACTGTGAGAATACAATTGCACAACATGGAGGATTCCTCCATCCTCCTTGCTTACAGTGAGGGGAAAAAGTACTTTATCCCCTGCTGATTTTGTACGTTTCCCCACTGACAAAGAAATGTTCAGTCTATATAATTTTAATGGTAGGTTTATTTTTAATTTTTTTTGAATATTCTTTTCATTGAAAAATGTCACCGTGGAGGTACAAAACAGGACCATTGGGGCATATCTTGGCCAATTGGTTCACATAGCCATGTGCATAACAGTGTACAACTCACCATGTATCTCAAAACTAAATATATCCAACTATAGTTACAACTAACAACATATCTAGTACCCAGTTTCCACATGGTAGGATAATGGTAGGAGGTATATATTCCTGTAGGACCTCTTATCCCTCTTATCTGTCTCAGCCGGACGTTACACGGACAGCTAGGGTCGAGCGTGATCAATCGACCTCTGGACTAACACCGCCACTCGTCTGGGGCCTGGACTCCAACATTCAACAGGGCTGGGTAGTAATTAAGGGTGTCCAAACAGGGCAGTTCCCAACAGGCTGATCGTCTGTCCACAAGTGCCAGACTTTTTCATATGTTTTGGGGCATCCTCGGGATAAATATGTTGCTTTGTATCCAGGGGAGGACTGACCATTCGGGCACTAGGGCACTACCCCAAGGGCCCCATGCCACTAGGGTGCCCCGTCAGGGTTGCCAGTCTCAGTAAAACCAGGGACAGTATGTAAAAATGTGTGTTTTTTTTTTTTAATTCCCAAGATTATAGCTGCCCCGCCACTCCAATACCTTTTTAGTGTGTGTATGTGTATTCTGTGTGTATGTATACTGTGTGTGTTTACTGTGTATGTATACTGTGTGGCCCCATAATCTATTGCCTGGGGGTCACATAATCTCCTATTGCCCGAGGGACCCATAATCGTCTATTGGCCGAGGGCGCCATAATCTCCTATTGCCCAAGGGACCCATAATCGTCTATTGGCCGAGGGCCCCATAATCTCCTATTGCCCAAGGGCCCCATAATCTCCTATTGCCCAAGGGCCCCATAATCTCCTATTGCCCAAGGGCCCCATAATCTTCTATTGGCAGAGGGCCCCATAATCTCCTATTGCCGGGGGCCCCATGAGTTGTCAGTCCGCCCCTGTTTGTATCATTGTATTAATTTAAATTTTCTACAATGACAAGGTAGGGGGGTTGGCTGACTTCCATTTTAGTACTTTGGCTTTCCTTGCGTAAAATTGTAGGATACCTATTAGGGAGCGGATTGCTTTAGCTAATGCCAGCTTTTTCACAAGGCTGAGGAGACAGACACTGATTGTCATAGAAATAGGTATGGTAGTCAATGCATGGATAAATTAAGTTACCCCCCCCCCTCCCTCCATTATTCTTGAACCTGTGGGCAGTCCCAGAATATATGTAGGAAGCCAGCAGGGATACTAGAGCATCTCCAGCAAGCAATTGGTAGGTTTATTTTAACAGTGAGAGACAGAATAACAACAAAAATATCCAGAACAACGCATTTCAAAAAAGTTACAAATTGATTTGCATTTTAATGTGCGAAAATAAGTATTTAATCCCCTATCAATCAGCAAGATTTCTGGCTCCCATGTGTCTTATATACAGGTAACAAGCTGAGGTTAGGAGCACTCTCTTAAAGGGAGTGCTCCTAATCGCCACTTGTTCCCTGTATAAAAAACACCTGTTCAGATTCCACAATTTCTCCACAATGGCCAAGACCAATGAGCTGTCATAGGATGTCAGGGAAAAGATTGTAGACCTACAAAAGACTAAAAATGGGCTACAAGATCATCGCCAAGCAGTTTGGTGAGTGGGGGCCGACAGTTAACATCAGATAACGCATACTAGCACATTATTTGAAACTTATCTGTAAACAAAGCCCTCAATCAAAGCCTTGTCCATCCATCTTCATCCGCGGACCCGATCGCTGCCGGTGTTCTGCGATTGGTTACAGGAGCTGAAGAACGGGGAGAGGTGAGTGTAAACACACCTTCCCAGTTCTTCTCTGTGGCAGTGCCACTGTTTGTCTGTTCCCTGTTATAGGAAACGATGATCAGTTATGTCACACGTCCAGCCCCGCCCCCCTACAGTAAAAATCACTCCCTTAGGGCACATTTAACCCCTTAGCGCCCCTTAGTGGTTTACCTCCTCACTGCTGTTTTCATTTTCACAGTAATCAGTGCATTTTTATAGCACTTTTCGCTGTGAAAATGACAATGGTCCCAAAAATGTGTCCGAAGTGTTCGCCATAATGTCGCAGTCATGAAAAAAATTGCTGATCGCCGCCATTACTAGTAAAAAAAATAATAAAAATGCCATAAAACTATCCCCTATTTTGTAGACGCTATGGCCCGGATTCACGTAGGACTTACGCCGACGTATCTCGAGATACGCCGTTGTAAGTACAAATGTGCGCCGTCGTATCTCTGCTCCGATTCCCCAAGCTAGATACGTCGAAAAAATAGGCTTCAGCCGCCCAACGTAACTTGCCTACGCCGGCGTATCGTGGGCGCATTGTTACGCTGGACGCATTCGATGTTCCCATTTTAAATATGCAAATGAGTAAGATACGCTGATTCACGAACGTACTTGCACCCAGTGCATTTTTTAAGCGATTTGCGTAAGGGTTACGTCCGGTGTAAAGTTATTCCTCATATAGGAGGCGCAACCCATGCAAAGGTATGGACCAGGGAACGAACGCCATCGATTTTTACGTTGTTTACGTAGTACGTGAATAGGGCTGGGCCTAGGTTATGTTCACGTCGTAGGCAGTGTTTTGACGTATCTTAGGCAGTTATTTCAACGTGACTGTGAGCATGCGCACTGGGATGCGTCCAAGATACGACTCATGCTCCGTTCGTTTTTAGTACTTGTCTGAAGCTCAGCCTATCATTTGCATGGGGCCACGATTCATTTAAATGGATCACGCCCTACTTCCACCTACTTTGGCTTACGCCGACGACTATACGCTACGCCGGCGCAACGTTGGGAGCATTTGCTTTGTGAATTCCATGCTTGCCTCTCAACGTTGCATCGGCGTAGCGTAAAGAAGATGCGCTACGCCCGCATAAAGATGCGCCGAGGTACGTGAATCTACCCCTATAACTTTTGCGCAAACCAATCAATAAACGCTTATTGTAACTAATAAGTAAAAGAATACATATCGGCCTATACTGAGGAAAAAAACTTTTTTTTTATATATATTTTTTGGGGATATTTATAATGGCAACATTTTAAAAATATTGTTTTTTTTCCGCTCTATTTTTGTTTATAGTGCAAATACCACCAAAAGAAAGCTCTATTTGTGGGAAAAAAAGGACGCCAACTTTGTTTGGGAGCCACGTCGCACGACCGCGCAATTGTCAGTTAAAGCGGCGCAGTGCCGAATCGCTAAAACTGGCCAGGTCCTTTTACCTGCATAATGGTCCGGGTCTTAAGTGGTTAATTTACAGCATTTTTTCACACCTCCTTAAAACTTTTGTACAGTATTATTGTATTTACACTATATATCTTACACTATAGCCGGTTTATCACCTTTGTGGTATAAATTCGAATTCTGCTTCTCATTCACCATAGTGCTTGGCAACCACCATCTTTAACACGCTTAATTGGATGTTCCCGTAATCTTACGCTTTCACACGTAGGTTTTGTTCTGATATCCGAAAAGGAAAAAAACTGCTTTAATAATCCTCTGTAAATTATGTTCTCAGTGAGAGTTTAAGCAAGGTGTGTATATAAATAAAGCTTATGATAATCGGTAGATTACTGTGTACTGCTTAATTGCCATTTGGCAGTTCCACTTGATAACTTGCTTATAAATGGCACACTGGGAATAAAATAAAAATAAACTCTCGCATTACCTCTGATTTTTATTCATTTTTTTTTATTTTTTTATCTAGAATCTGTCTGGCTGCACGTGTGTCATGTCTGTCCCCATGGAGAACAGCACAGTGGTTCCTGGAAAATGTCCCAGCCCTGGATGCCAGGAGGCCTTTCTCACATTCCTGTGTGTGATGTGCGTTTGCAGCATGATTGGAGCGATGGCCCAGACTCCATCTGTCATCATTCTTATCAGGTGAGATCCTGGCGGTGCCCCATGGGCTGTTGTATTAGGAGATCTAGATGAAGCATCTTACTGATGTTGCCACTGAAATAATTAGTTAATCCATTTTTTGTTGTGTAAAGCTAGGAATACGGCAAGATATCAAGATAAATAGTGCTCTACTGCGCCTTATTACGAGATGGTATTTAAAGGGATTCTAACCTTAAAAAAAAGGAGAATTCTACCTTTTGCAAAAAATATAGGGCCAGATTCTCGTACAATACCGTCGTAACGGCGTAGCGTAACATAACCCATTTACGCTATGCCTCTGCACTTTTTACGGGCAAGTGCTGTATTCTCAAAGCACTTGCTCCGTGATGTGCGGCGGCGTAGCGTAAATGGGACGGCGTAAGGCCGCGTAATTCAAATAGGGAAGGAGGGGGGCGTGCTGTATTTAAATTAAGCGTGCCCCCGCGCCGAACGAACTGCGCATGCGCCGGCCCTAAACGTAGTCCACTGGGCATGCTCCAACTCACGTCGGAAAACATCAATGAAACCGATGTGAACGTCATTTATGCAAAGCCCTGTTCGCGAACAAGTTACGTAAACAACGGAAAAACACAACGCTGTCCCGATTCTATACTTAACATGGTGTACGCCGGACATACGTAAAGTTACCCCTCATATAGCAGGGGTAAATTTACGCTTACGGAAACAACGTAAATTACGCCGACGCGGCGCAAAAACTTTCGGGAAACGGCGTATCATGTTCATTTGCATATTCGCCCCCTAGCGGCCAGCGTATTATTGCTTTTAAGATCCGACGGTGTAAGTGACTTACGCCAGTCGGATCTACGCCGTATCTATGCGTAACTGATTCTAAGAATCAGTCGCATAGATACCCGGGCTCAGAAACAGAGAAATACGACGGTGTATCTGGACATACACCGTTGTATCTCTTCTGAGAATCTGGCCCATAAAATACATTAGGGCTGCAACTAATGATTATTTTCATAATCAATTAGTTGGGCAATTATTGTTTTGATTAATCGGATAATAGCCTTTAAAAAAAAAAAAAAAAAATTCATTTTTTTGGGCCAATTTGTTGGGCAGATTACAAGACACAAATTGCCACAAAAACACATTACACGCTTTTCTGCAGCTTCTCCATTGAAGTATATTTAACCCCAAAAAAATGGCACCGTTTTGCGTTAAAAAGTTCTCGCCCTTTCCAAATATGCAGCAGCTGAAAAAAAAAAATTGTGGATGTGAACGTGTCCCATAGAAAAACATGTAAGTGAACTGTAGTGTGTTTCTGCAAAAAGCACCAAAAAACAGAGGTGTGACCCAGGCCTGAGAGGTTTAGTAACATAATGGGGTTAAAAAAACAAAAATAAGTACAAAAAGAGCAAATAATCGCTACTGTAAGCGGTTAATTTTTTTTACCGTTGGACAGTGAAAGTAATATTTACAGTAGCGATTTGCTTTTTTGTACTATAAAGGGCTAATTTTAGTTTTTTTTTAACCCCATTATGTTACTGGCCGATTAATCGATTATGAAAATTGTAATCAATTAATTTCATAATCAATTAGTTGTTTCGGCCCTAAAATACATGCACCTATATTGCAAAAAGCATACAGCTGATTTTGTACGTTTGCCCACTGACAAAGAAATGATCGATCTATAATTTTAACGGCCGGTTTATTTTAGCAATGAGAGACAGAATATCAACAATATCCATAAAATCACATTTCAAAAAGTTATAAATAGATTTTTTATTTTAAGAACCGCCTCACGCCACTGGCGGTGCAGTCGCGGCCCGGTCCGAAGCTCCGTGACCGCGCCCGTGGGACCCGCGGACCCGATTGCCGAGTTTTGGCTCCAAAGTGTCTTCTATACAGGTAATGAGCTGAGATTAGCAGCACTCGCCTAAAGGGAGTGCTGCTAATCTCAGCTTGTTACCTGTATAAAGACACCTGTCCACAGAAGCAATCAATCAGATTCTAATCTCTCCACCATGAAATATAAGCTATCCAAGGATGTCAGGGACAAGATTTTAGACTTACACAAGGCTGGAATGGGCTACAAGACAATCGCCAAGCAGGTTGGTGAGAGGGTGACAACAGTTGGTGCAATTATTTGCAAATAGATCAAACAGAAAATTACTGTCACTCTCCCTCAGTCTGGGGCTCCATGTAAGATCTCACCTCGTGAATTTCAATGATAACGGTGAGGAATCAGCCCAGAGCCACACGGGAGAATGATCAATGATCTCAAGGCAGCTGGGACCACAGTCACCAAGAAAACAATTTGTAACTACTACGTCACAAAGGACTGAAATCCTGCAGCGCCCGCAGGGTCCCCCTTGCTCAAGAAAGAATGTGTACAGGCCCGTCTGAAATCTGCTAATGAACATGTAAATAATTCAGAGGAGAACTTGGTGAAAGTGTTGTGGTCAGATGAGACCAAAATCGAATGCTGTCTATGACCCCAAGAACACCATCCCCACTGTCAAACATGGAGGTGGAAACATTATGCTTTGGGGGTGTTTTTTTTACTAAGGGGACAGGACTACTTCACTGCATCAAAGGGACGATGGATGGGGCCAGGTACCATCACATCTTGGGTGAGAACCTCAACCAGGGCATTGAAAATGGGTCGTGGATGGGTATTCCAGCATGACCATGACACACGGCCAAGGAAACAAAGGAGTGGCTCAAAAAGAAGCACATTAAGGTCCTGGAGTAGCCTACCCAGTCTCGAGACCTTAAAGGAGTTGTAAATAACACATTTTTTTGGGCGGAAATTACTGTTTACAGGGTATAGAGACATAATAGTTAACTGATTCCTTTTAAAAACGATTAAAAATAGATAAAAATCAATCATATAATGTACCTGTAGTTTCTAGTTTCGTTTTTGCATGTTGTTTCTTGCCTCTCTGCCTTAAAGTGCATACAGAGCCATAGAGCAGTGATGGTTTGGAAAACAAAACTAGACACACAGTAATCACACCTCCTTGAAGTTAGTGACCACAGAGAGAAAGCTCCCAGTACTGTGGCCATCAGGAAACAGACAACCAGGAAGTGTGGAGATCAGAGAAGAATTACAGCAATTTGAGAGCAAAAATGAACAATGAGGACATGAAACCAGGACTGCAGTAAGGTAAGGGAACCTATTAAGATAAAAAAATTCCTTTACAAACCCTTTAATCCCATAGAAAATATGTGGAGGGAGTGCTGAAGATTTGAGTTGCCAAAAGTCAGCCTTAAAAACGTAATGACTTGGAGAGGATCTGGAAAGAGAAGTGGGACAAAATGCCTCCTGAGATGTATGAAAACCTTATGGCCAACTAGAAGAAACGTCTGACCTCTGTGATTGCCACCAAGGGCTTTGACACCAAGTACTAAGTCATGTTTTGGGAAGGGGTCAAATACTTACCTCACTCATTAAATTGCAAATCAATTTATAACTTTTTTGAAATGCGGTTTTCTGGATTTTTTTGTTCTGTTTCTCACTGTTAAAATAAACCTACAATTAAAATTATAAATAACAATGAAAATTGTGCATAGAGAACGGGTAAGCAGCCAACATGCCACTAGAAGTATAGTGCAAAACAAAAAAGGAAACAAAAGTGTGGTGCTAAAGTGAACAAGTGAACAGCATTTGAATCCAAAGGTGAAAAATGAATATGAACACAAACAAAACATAAAATAGTTCCAAAGTGAAAATTAAAACATCTATGGAAAGTTCATATGTGATGACCGGGGAGAATCAACCCCACGGCCACACACATGCGCTTGATGGTTAGCTACTTGGTTCTTGGGCTAGGAGCCCAGGGTCTGGTGGTGTTAACCCTTAGTGAGGGTCGGATGGTATTAACCCTCTCTGTCACGTGACGCCACTGTAGTCTTGATATACCCCAGGAAACTACAGCTCCGGGGGCCTCCGTATCCCCGCTAGCTAGGATGGTAATAACACAGTCCACAACAGGGGTCAATATAACGAAGGCTTTACTGGCATGAAGACAGGTGTCAAAATCTTCACAGCGTTCACACAGAGTGTCGCAAAGGTTCCACAAAACAGTCTCTAGAGGACCACACAGCTGACAATGCCTGGGCTTGGCTTATCATATATCCTTGGCTTTTGCGGCCGGATTAGTAATACTGGGCCTATGCTTGACTAGGCTGAAGAATAAATACACTTACTGAAGTGTCGGTAGACTTGAGGCTTCTTGTCAGAATGACGGATTGATTCGATAATTTCGCTGAAGTACTGATCCTATAGTTTTTTAGAAGTACTCCGCGAGTTGCTGTACTTTCTCCTGAACGGGGGAGGTCTCTGGCCTGCACTGCTTCTCCTCTGACTGAACTCTGCTCTGACCTGCCAGAAACTGTGTGTAGCGCTAGACTCCCCTAAACAGGAACTCCCACCCCTTACATAGACGTGGGGAGACTGAAGCCCATTGGTTGAGAGCTGAGGGAGACTGAAGCCCATTGGTTGAGAGCTGCCACTTAGTCGCCCAATTAGACAGAGCATTGAGGTCGGCTTGTAAATTGGAGACATCCTGCAAAGACGTTATTCCACTGCATAGCTTGGTGTCATCTGCAAAAACAGAAATGTTATTTTTGATCTCAGACCCAATATCATTTATAAATATATTGAAAAGTAAGGGACCCAACACTGAACCTTGGGGTACACCGCTGATAACCTTGGACCATTCAGAGTAAGAATCATTAACCACAACTCTCTGAATTCTGTCTTTCAGACAGTTTTCTTTCCATTTACAAACCGATATATCTAATCCTGTAGACCTTACCTTACACATGAGCCGTGTGTGGGGAACTGTATCAAACGCTTTTGCAAAATCCAAGTATACTACGTCCACTGCCATGCCTCTGTCCAGGGTTTTACTTACCTCTTCATAAAAGGAAATCTGGTTTGTCTGACAACTTCTGTCTTTCATGAATCCATGCTGTCTGCTGCTTAAATAGTTTCCAGCAAGAACTCATCCATGTGGTCTTTTATTAAACGTTCCAGTATCTTCCCAACTATAGAAGTTAAACTAACAGGTCTATAGTTACTTGGTAAAGACTTTGTTCCCTTTTTAAATATGGGCACCACATTGGCTCTACGCCAATCCAGTGGTACTATTCCTGTCATTAATGAGTCCCTAAATATTAGATACAGTGGCTTTGAAATTTCAGAGCTCAATTCTTTTAGGATTCGTGGGTGGATTCCATCTGGTCCAGGTGCTTTATCAACCTTTGTTCTGTCTAAATATTTCTGGACCATATCACTTTTGAGCCATTGTGGATTTGGGGCTGTGTCACTCCCACCCCCATTATGGACATGAGCTCCCCCATGTATACACAGAGCTGAAGAAAGGGGAAGTTCCATTCGGATGGCGCCACCCTTTGGGCTGCTTTAGCTGATTTTGTGTTAGTAAAAGACGATTCGTGCTTTTCAGTCTGTTACAGTGTGATGAAAGTGCTTACTCCGGTGTGTGTTCCACGCCTCACTTTCAAACACTACGATGAATGAATAAAGGAATATGACATAATGCGGTCCAAGCCTCGTTCTGAAACGAGACACGCACGCATAAGGGAGAGTGATGCACTGAGATCTTAGGCCGCGTACACACGATCGGTCAAAACCGATGAAAACGGACTGAAGGTCTGTTTCATCAGTCCAAATCGATCGTGTGTGGGCCCCATCAGTCAGTTTTCCTTCAGTCAAAAAAAAGAGAACTTGCTTTAAAATTTGACCGATGGACGCCTGACCGATGGGTCAAAACTGATCGTTTGTATGCAAAAACATTGGTTAAAAAGCCGCACATGCTCAGAATCAAGTCGACGCATGCTTGGAAGCATTGAACTTCGTTTTTTTTCAGCACGTCATTGTGTTAAAACACGTAAACGTCACCGCGTTCTAACACTATCGTTTTTTTAACCGATGGTGTGTAGGCACATCAGACCAATGAACCGATGAAAACGGTCCTTCGATCCGTTCACATCGGATGGACTGATCGTGTGTACCCGGCCTAAGTCCCGTTCTGAGATAGGACACGCTTACACAAAATCAAGGGAATTCTAATGTGCTACGGTCCAAGCCTCAATATGAATCGGGAATAGCATGGCAGGAAACTGGCTGGTAAACTGTAAGGCCTCGTACACACGAGGGGATATGTCCGCTAAAAACGGTCCGATGGACCGTTTCAGCAGACATCTCCGATCGTGTGTATGGGCTAGCGGACAGATTTGTCCACCCGACAGATTTCAAAGCATGCTTTGAAATCTATCCGGTGTGAATCTGTCCGCCCGACATGTCTGCTGGTTAGTACACTTACCAGCAGACATGTCGTCCCGCACCGCCGCCGCCGAATGGATTCGGCGCATGCGCGGAAGTGTTTTACTTCCTGGTGCGGTGACGTGGCGGCGTCAACGTCACCGCCGCTTCACCGCCACGTCACCGCGCCGTCCGCCGGCGGGGAATTTGATCCGATGGTGTGTACACGCCATCGGATCAAACTCCAGATCGGACATATCCGATGGAAATGGTCCGCGGACCGTTTTCATCGGATATGTCCGATCGTGTGTACGAGGCCTTAGGCCGTGTACACACGATGAGACATGTCCGAGGAAACCTGTCCGCACCGTTTTCATCGGACCAGGCTGAAGTGGTCTGTTGGTCTGATTTGCGTACACACCATCGGACCAAAATCCCCTCGGACCAGAATGCAGTGACGTAGAACACAACGACGTGATGAAAAAACGAAGTTCAATGCTTCCAAGCATGCGTCGACTTGATTCTGAGCATGCGCGGGATTTTTGTCCGCTGATTTCGTGTACTAACCATCGAACATGTCCGACGGACAGGTTTCCAGCGGACAGGTTTCTAAGCATGTTTAGAAACTTTTGTCTGCTGGAAAACGGTCCGATAGGCTGTACACACGATCGAACATGTCCGCGGACCAGTTTCAGCGGACATGTTCGATCATGTGTACGTGCCCTAAGGTTTCACTGCCTGTCTCCCTTACATGAGATGCGGCGATTGCACCCAAAGCTGTTTGAAGAATCGGCTCAGGTGATAACATTGCTGGATCCCAGGAACAGGCAAGTGTCCTAATATTAAAAATCAGCAGCTACAATACTTGTAGCTGCTGAGTTTGGAACATGCAGCTCTTCTTTAAATGAGCATATGCAAGAGATTCAGCTGACAACAGACGAAACTGGAAAAGGTGTCACTTTTCTTCTTTCTAAAGACAGACACATTCAGGTAGATGGGAGCATCTTTGCTCTGGAGTAACGCATCTCATTTACGTTACGCTGCAGAAATTTTAGGAGCAAGTGCTGTTATTCATGAAGCACTTGCTCCTAAAGTTGCGGCAGCGCATCGCAAATGAGACAGCGGAATTCAAATTGGGCGGGTACGGGGCGTGTAGTATTCAAACTACGTGCGATCCCGCGGCGAACGTACTGCGCATGCGTCGAGTGTCAATGCATCCCAGTGCGCATGCTCCAAGTTCTGTCAGTGAACGTCAATGACGTCACGTCCCCATTCATGAATGTTTTACGCAAACGACGCGATTTGTTTTTTTTCCGACGCGATGACGACGCCTATACCTAACATAGGATATTCCACTAGGGGGCTGCTTTATCTTTACGTCGCGTATCGCTTCCGGAAACGTCGTAAAGTCACTGCGTCGCGCCCGAAAACGATCGTGAATTTCCGACTCCCGCTGATTAACATATTTTTTCAGCGTTAATCAGCGGGAACGCCCCCGGCGCCATTTTTAAGTTGAAGTAACGATGCAATGGCGAAATTCAATTACGCCGATCGCATCGGAACTCCAACCCGGCGTTTCTTGTTTTCTGGTTATAGAAAACAGAAACGCCGGCTTAAAGTGACAGTTAGGCTGGCGGATCACTGGATCCGCCAGCCTAACTCTTCATGAATCTGGCCCATATACTTTGTCTCTTCATCTAGACTTTGACAGCCAACCAACACCTCCTAGCCACGGCTTCATGGAAGTTGAAATATGTCAGGCCTTCTGCAATTGCTCTTTATCTTCAGTTTCATAAGAACATAGCCTAAAGCAAGGTGTTAAATGCAGGCAGTGACCTTCCTTGTTTCTGGCTCTGCTGTCACCTCTTGAACTAATCAAAATGAACTGGAATGAGACATCGGTTGAATGCTGTGCCAGCAAAATACCGAGCTGTTATGGATGTTACTAGTGGAGGACTGAAATTTATTTTTGCCCCGGTGGGGAATGCTGGAGAATGTTTCTGTACTGTTTGCACACCTCTAACACGTTGACAGTAACTGAAGGGCTCATTGGCTTGATATGAGCGGTGCTGCAACTTCTCTGTAGTCAGTCGCTGACTTCTTTAAAAGGTAATACAGAGAGCCTTTGATTGGAGCAACTTTCCAAAAATACTGCAGCTGTCAGGCTGGCAAAGCTTATGAAGATATGACATCTGTGCACAATCAAATGGCACTCATGACGTGATTTAATTGGTTGGTACAAAAATTTCAACTCAATGATGACCATACACATAACCATATGTCCTTTTGATTGATATGTTTTTTTTTTTTGCGGATTGAAAGACAAACAATAGAAAACGATGGCAATTTTCCTTAAAGCGGATCTCCACCCTAAAGTGAAGATCTGCTGATCGGAACCCTCCCCCCCTCCGGTGTCACATTTGACACCTTTCAGGGGGGAGGGGGGTGCAGATACCTGTCTAAAGACAGGTATCCGCACCCACTTCCGGCCCGCAGTCTCGGGCAAAAGACGGGCTTTTCCCGTTGTGTGCTGGGAACTCTCAGCTCCCAGCACACAGCGGGAGCCAATCGCGGGCGCAGCGCGACTCGCGCATGCGCCGTAGGGAACCGGGCAGTGAAGCCGGAGCGCTTCACTTCCTGGTTCCCTCGCCGTGGATGGAGGGGAGAACAGCAGGGTGACGAGCGATCGCTCATCCTCTGCTGCGGACGCCGCTGGACTCCAGGACAGGTAAGTGTCCTAATATTAAAAGTCAGCAGCTGCAGTATTTGTTGCTGCTGGCTTTTAATATTTATTTATGGTGAACCATCCGCTTTAAAGGGGTTGTAAAGGTTTGTTTTTTATTTTCTAAATTGGTTCCTTTAACCCCCCTGCCGGTAAACCCGAGCGCGACTCGGGTTGGATTTTTTAGGTAAATAGCGATATCCACGAGTCGCGCTCGGGGTCAATATGCAGAGCCTGCAGCGCGCGCTGGCTTACCTGTTGATCCAGGCGGGGTATTGTACTTACCTTGTCCCTGGATCCAGCGATGCATCCCCGCTGTGTGAGCGAGTGGCGTCCTCCATTCGACTCACACAGTGCCCGCGCGCCGCCGATCTCCATTCCCTGCGACGTAACGGCGCACGGGGGCGGAGACCGGCGGCAAATTCAAAAATGTAAACAAACACATTACATACAGAATACTGTAATCTTATAGATTACAGTACTGTATGTAAAAAATACACACCCCCCTGTCCCTAGTGGTCTGCCCAGTGTCCTACATGTACTTTTACATAATAAAAACATTTTTTTTCTCCCTGCAAACTGTAGATTGTCCATAGCAACCAAAAGTGTCCCTTTATGTCAAAAGTGATTTTAGAGCAGCTAGAAAACAGCGATAATAAATGAAAATCACTTGCAGAATTGAGCGATAGCGATTTGTGGGAAAATTCGTCATAAAAAAATAAAAGTAATGACAGCGACAATTCTGCAACTGAGCAAATTTCAGTGATTTTGATTTGATTACATTAGTGAATAATTTTTATTATAATTACATTATTATTTGTTATAATTATTTATAGTTATTTATTATATTATAATTTTATGATTTTGTGTTTCAAACTTTATCATACCCGGGATGTCTACTAGACTCTGGTTTGGACAAATTTAAGTGAGTTATTCCTAAAAATTGCAGGCCTACAGTATAAAACGCAGAATTTCCATGCAAAATAATTGTACCGCTTTTGGTACGTAATTCCAGACAGAATCATACCGCCAGGGAGGTTAAGCTTGTGCATTGTTGATTCACTTAACCTTTCCTTCCATTTCCCTTCTAAATGTTTTTTTTCTTTGTTTGAAGTTCTCACTTCCTGTTTCTCCTCAGTAAACTTGCCACTATCATCCGCGTGGTGGAAAGTCATTTAGAACAGCTTACTGAGGAGGAACAGGAAGTGAGAAATTCAGACAAAGAAAACATTTGGAAGGGAAACCGTAGGAAAAGGTATGTGAACCAACAATGCACTAGCTTAAAGGGTTACTAAAGGAAAAAAATGTTTGGGCTGAAATGACTGTTTACAGGGTATAAAGACATAGAAGTTAACTGATTCCTTTTAAAAAATGATTAAAAATAGATAAAAATCAATCATATAATCAACCTACAGTTCTAGTTTTGTTTTTGCTGTTATTTCCTGTCTCTCTGATGTACAGAGCCAGAGAGCCAATAGAGGGCAGTGATGGTTTGTCTAAAACCCCTCAGCACCAACCCAGTTTCAGTTTACACACAGTAATCACACCTCTTTGATTAGTGACCACAGAGAGAAAGCTCCCAGCATTGTGGTTATAAGGAAACAGACAACCAGGAAGTGTGGAGATCAGGGCAGAATTACAGCAACATCAAAGCAAAAACGAACAATGAGGACATGAGAACAGCACTGCAGTAAGGTAAAGAAAACTATTTAGCTAAAAAAAAAAAATTCCTTTAGTAACCCTTTAAAAGTTCACATAGGGGTGACCTTTCAGGCGACTCAGCCGCCTGACAAATCGCGGTTCGCAGTTGTCAATGAAACCGTTTTAATAGGAGCGACACAAGTCGCTCCGACTTAGAAAAAGGTTCCTGTACGACTTTGGGGGCGGCTCGGGGTGACCTGCATTGACTTCAATACAGAAGTCATTTTGCAAGTTGCCTCTCAAGTCGCCTTGCGATAAAACATGCTGCAATCGTGGCAACCCACATCGCAGGATGCATGCCGTCCAAAAATAGTTCAGGAGCTACATTGGGGCGACATGTGTCCTACGATTGCAGCACGTTTTATAATGTGACAATTCTGGCAGGCCCACACAATGTGATCTGGAATGCAAGTCTCATGTTTTGTCATTCACACCTTGGTGCTGGCAGATTCGTGGCTGGTAAACCTGCCCGTAATTAAAAACGCTGTAGTGTGAATTGCAGCCTCATGGTTCAATGAACTGTAGCTCCCCAGTGCCGGCAGCACTCATGCAGCCCCAGACCATGACACTCCCACCACCATGCTTGACTGTAGACAAGACACACTTGTCTTTGTACTCCTCACCTGGTTGCTGCCACACACGCTTGACACCATCTGAACCAAATAGGTTTATCTTGGTCTCATCAGACCACAGGACATGGTTCCAGTAATCCATGTCCTTAGTCTGCTTGTCTTTAGCAAACTGTTTGCAGGCTTTTTTGTGCATCATCTTTAGAAAAGGCTTCCTTCTGGGACAACAGCCATGCAGACCAATTTGATGCAGTGTGTGGTGTATGGTCTGAGCACTGACAGGCTGACCACCCAACCCCCCCACCCCTTCAACCTCTGAAGCAATGCTGGCAGCACTCATAGTTAATATCTCTCAAAGACAATCTTGGGATATGACGCTGAGCATGTGCACTCAACATCTTTGGTCGACCATGGCGAGGCCTGTTCTGAGTGGAAGCTGTCCTGTTAAACGGATGTATAATCTTGTTCACCGTGCTGCAGCTCAGTTTAAGGGTCTTGGCAATCTTCTTATAGTCTAAGCCATCTTTATGTAGAGCAACAAAAAAAATTCAGATCCTCAGAGAGTTCTTTGCCATGAGGTTCCATGTTGAACTTCCAGTGACCAGTATTAGAGAGTGAGAGCGATAACACCAAATTTAACAAATCTGTTCCCCATTCACACCTGAGACCCTGTAAGGCTCCATTCACATCTAGGCGTTTTGTCGCCTGAAGCCCGACGCTGAAGCAGCCTGACATACGCTGGAGGGGGGAATTTACATTGTCGGCTATGAAGATGGTTCACATCTCTACGCCGAACGCCGATACGCCTGAAGCGTGAAGCCTGAAACAAGTCCCGGACCCTTTTTTTCAGGCGTATCGGGCGTTCGGCCATAGCCGACAGTGTAAATTCTGCCCTCCAGCAAAAAAGCAATAGGCGTTTTGTCGCCGCAAATTGCGGGGACAAAACGCCTATTGCATGTCGCCTGAATACGCCCGCTGCCGCCGACGCCTAGATGTGAATGCAGCCTAACACTAACAAGTCACATGACACCGGGGGAAGGAAAATGGCTAATTCATTTTTGTTGCCAGCAGTTTAGACATTAGTGGCTGTGTTGAGTTTTTTTGAGGGGACAACAAATTTACACTGTTATACAAGCTGTACACTCACTACTTTACATTGTAACAAAGTGTCACATGAAAAGATATAATAAAATATTAACAAAAATGTGAGGGATGTACTCACTTTTTTTAGATACTATGGGCCAGATTCACAGAGCGATTACGCCGGCGTTACAGGAGATGCGCGGCGTAAGTCTAAATTTGCGCATGCGTTTCGATGCGCCGCATCCCCAAAACGAGATACGCAAGAAATCTACTTTTTTTTGTCCTGCGTAATTTCGATAGACAGGCGCATCCGTCCGCGCAAAACTGCGCTAGAAACACCATTGATTTGCTATTCAAATATGCTAATGAGGGAGTTACGGGGATCCACAAAAGAACATTGGTGCAGCGCAGGCTACGCGCTGTGCCCAACAGCTGCACGTCCTGTCTAAAATTAGACCATAGAAAAGGTGGTATAAAATTAGACAATCCGTCTAGATGTCAGCTAAAGCAACACTGTTAGTGAGGAGCTCAGCAGTCACACTTGCTGCCCAACAAACTGTATGCCAACATGCCAGTGTCATCCATGCTCATAGCTATACTACTGACTTTAGATGAGCAAAGGAGGAGGAGGGCACGGGAGAGGATTTTTTTTTTCCCCAAAAAAATTCTTTGCTTTTATAAACATTTTTACCAAAAATATACATACATATATACATCAATACATAACATACATACAAATTACAAACACGGTCTCACTATCTTTCAATAGCCCTTTAAAACCTTGATGGATATAATAATCTAATCTGATACAAGCCCCTCACTCTTCACTTGATATATCACACACGCATAGACCTGTTTGGCATGAGTGATTCTGAGGTGTCTCGCATCTTCAGATTCACCCCTCATGCCATCCTGGAATTACCACAACCCTGCAGGAGGACATCACCAGCCCAACACATGACCCCACCCATGACACCCATGACAGCTACATATACAATCATAGCCCCATCCCCACAGATTACGAACAGAACATGTATGGGGAGAGCTGGCTGGTTGGTGAGTGACATGGGTGGCAGGCATGACTGTCCCCCCCATGATGCTGAAATCACAAGGGGCACATGCACTACTAACATCCTCCTGTCTTATGCCTTCAGGATGACTCTGCATATGCACTGGGACCCCATCTCATGACTCCTATACGGAACCCCCCATGGTACCCTGTAGTATTCCCCAAACTTTGTATGCCAGATCATCGGTAAATGTTGCATGCTGCACAACTTCGCAGTGAGAAAGGGCCTGGAGATTGACATAAGTGATGACCTGACCCCTGAACCAGACAATCCCCCCCCTAACCAAGGCTACCCCGTCTTCTGAGGGAAGAGCAGCCAGGAGACAGCTCACATTAGGCATCTTTGCACGTTAAACACACACATTAATCATGGCACAATGAGAATGCATGCATGCACACCACTGTGGTCCCTAGCACAGACACATCACATCCTCATCACATTGGATTGGCACAAGCCCACCATGCAGGACTTGTGAGCAGCAACGACACGCCACGGCTCCAATTATGTCACTGTACATTTATACACCATTCACACGGACCTGGGGATCACTTCTCCACCACAAATGAGGGTGACACCCCTTTTCTGGCAGGAATGTCACCCCCACATTCCAAAATCATACACAAACAGAACCAAAAATAAATAAAAAATTGACCAGCAAAAATATAATTTAAACAAAATAACAACAAAGAAAACACATAAAAGACAAAAATCACTCTGGAAAACAGTCCCCAAATATCTCAAAGACATGTCACAAACAAACAAACAAACAAACGCTAATAAACAACAGAACAAAAGCACCTTGCTGTATAGGAAGGGATACAAAGGGATGTACTTTTGCAAAGAAAGTGCGTTTGTGTCTGTCTATTTATGCTGTCTGCGTAGTTCACTAAGTTGCCCGGGTCCACTTCCAATTTCACTGATTGCGCCATCCCCGAGTTGTGAGCATGCGCACAGAGGTGCTGACCATGGTCTGCTTCATGCGCGCATGCACGATCCGGCCGGCCCTTCATTTGCATGGGGTCACGGCTCATTTCAATGTAACACGCCCATGTCCTTCCCAATTTGAATTACTCCGCCTTACGCCTCTGAAATTACGTTGCACCGGCGCTAATTTCTGTGTAAATCAAACGAGGATACGGTGATTGCGCCGCTACATTGCGGCAGTCTAACGTAAAGGAGGTGCGCTACGCCAGTCAAAAAATGCGCCGATGTACGTGAATCTGGCCCTATGTGTGTATATGTATGTATGTATGTATGTATGTATGTATGTATGTGTGTGTGTGTGTGTATATATATACACACACACAAACACAACAGTGGTGGGTGAAATGCCATGCGATTCTTTACCATGCGATCTGTGCCCATTTATTTTCTATTGACACACATCGCACCACAAAGTATCGGTACTCTGTAACGGCAATAAAAAAAAACGGTATTGGTGCAACCCTAGTCTTTCACAAGACAGTAATGGCGCGTACACACGGCCGTTGTAAAAAATTACGTTTTTTTTTAATGTCATTAAAAACGATCGTGTGTGGGCTCCAGAGCATTTTTCACAATGTAAAAAATGGGCATTAAAAATTTCGAACATACACTAATTTTTAAGTTTGTAAAAAAATGTTCGTGTGTAGGCTTTAACGACGTGAAAAAAACGTGCATGCTCAGAAGCAAGTTATGAGACGGGAGCACTCGTGGTAAAACTAGCATTCGTAATGGAGTAAGCACATTCATCACGCTGTAACAGACTGAAAAGCGCAAACCGTCTTTTACTAATACAAAATCAGCTAAAGCAGCCCAAAGGGTGGCGCCATCCGAATGGAACCTCCCCTTTATGGTGCCGTCGTACAAGTTGTATGTCACCGCGCTTTCCTAGAGCATTTTTTTTTTTCACGATCGTGTGTAGGCAAGGCCGTTTTAACGATCAGGTTGAAAAAAAACTTAGTTTTTTCAAGGCAATTAAAAATTAATTTTTTTTACAGCCCGAACAACGATCGTGCGTACGCGGCATAATGTCTTGTTTACATGGGACTGAAACCAGAAGTGACAAAATCCTCGTCACTGATTTTTTTTTTTTTTACCAAAGAAATATGGAAGAATGCACTTTGGCCTAAATTTATAATAAAGGTTATTTGTTTGCAAAATGTTATAGCTGAAACAAAGAGAAACGTGTTTTTTTTTTTTTTTACAATGTTCGGTCCAAAAAATAAAGCAAAAAATAAAAAACTCAGCAGTGATCAAATACCACCAAAAGAAAGCTCTATTTGTGTATAATTATTGTACTGCTGCTGCCATACAATTGTAAATAACCATAGATGCACAAATGAGCTGCTGTTTCCAGTCTTTGTTAATAATTTTATCTTAAAAAAATAAAAAAATTTATGATAAAATAAAAACCTGCATGGCTACCTTAGGTCATGCTAAAAAAAAAGTGTCCTTTGTTTCACCTGTTGCCTTTGTTATTGCTATAGGACATTGTGGGAAATGATAAGATAATAAGGAAAGTGATATAGGACATGTACAAAATTAAAACTATAAAATATCTCCCAGAGAAACAAGGAAACGATGCAGCGGGTGCTTAACACAGTAGTGCCATATACCAGCAGAAAGATAACCTAATGACAAGCACACTAAACGTAAAACTTAAGCCGATATATACATGCAACATTTTTTTTAAGGTAAATTATTTAATCTTATATCTGCTTATATTTACAGGATTTTTAGCATGTAATGTGAATAAAATGTCAATAAAGGGGCAAAATTAATAGGCACTGCTATATAACATATCCAATAAAATAGAAAAAATCGAATTTCTTCATACATTTTGGGCAAAATGTATTCTTCTATATGTCTTTGTAGACTCTGTCCATTCACATATCTGAAACATCGTAATCTGTGTTTACAATGTTTCAGTTTATGAATGAAGAGAAATGGCTGTCTTCTCTCCATTCATTTTCAGCGCAGCTGAGGCTGCTGAGAAAGGGACTGGGGAATTTGTGTCCCTAGTCTCTTTCCCTGTCTCAAAGGGGAGATGTCAGAGCTCTGTTAAGACCCCTGATATCTCACCAAAGCCCCCCCAACAGGGCTGATTAAAAAAAAAATTGCAATAAATAACTTAAAAAATAAAATGTAAATATTAATACTAATTAAAAAAAAACACACCCACACACACACACTGACAATCATCTTTCCCCTCTTAACCACTTTCTTACTGGGCACATATACCCCCTTCCTGCCCAGGCGAAATTCCAACTTTCAGCACTGCATCACTTTAAATTAAAATTGCGCGGTCGGGTGACGTGGCTCCCAAACAAAATTGGTGTCCTTTTTTTCCCACAAATAGAGATTTCTTTTGGTGGTATTTGATCATCTCTGCGGTTTTAATTTTTTTCTCAGTTTAGGCCGATATGTATTCTACATATTTTTGGTAAAAAAAAAAAAAAAAATCGCAATAAGCGTAAAGTAATTGGTTTGCGCAAAGGTTATAGTGGCTACAAAATAGGGGCTAGAATTCTGAATTTTTTTTTTTTTTTTTTTACTAGTTATACGGCAATTTGCGAATTTTGGCAGGACTGTGATATTGCGACGGACACATCGGACACTTTTGACACATTTTTGAGACCATTCACATTAATACAGCGATCAGTGCTATAAAACACGCACTAATTACTGTATAAATGTGACTGGCAGTGAAGGGGTTAACACTAGGGGGTGAGGAAGGGGTTAAATGTGAGTCCTGGGTGTGTTCTAACTGTGTGGGGGGAGGGGGGTGACTGGGGGAGGTGACAGGTGACCGATGCTGTCTCCCTATGTACTAGGGACACAGCATCTATCACCTCTCCCTGACAGGACGTGGAGCTCTAAAACTGGCGATCGGCGGGTACCTGGCGGACATCGCGACCACCAGGCACGCGCATCGGCATCTCGGGGATGCGCCGGGTGCACGCACGCGCCGTCATCAGCGCGCGCGCCCCCCAGTGGCCGGAGAACACGATGCCGTCAATTGATGGCGGCTTGGATATTCAGATTCACCTTGCTGCCGTCATTTGACGATAGGCAGGGAACCAAGTGCTTAAAAAAAAAAAAATCATTGTAAAAAAAAAAAAAAAAGATGCCACTGTCACATGACATTAAAAAAAGCATTGGTATTCGGTATCAGCGAGTACTTGAAAAAAGTATTGGTACTTGTACTCAGTCTCAAAAAAGTGGTATTGGGACAACCCTAGTTTTAACAAACGAAAATGAACGCACAGAATCCGAAAACCAAAAGATCCGACATAAAATAAATGCTTTATTTTAGTTTTTGTTGGTCGAATGTGCCTAACCTTAACCCCTTCCATACAGGGCATTTTCACCCCTTCCTGCCCAGGCCAATTTTTAGTTTTCAGCGCTGTTGCACTTTGAATGACAATTGCGTGGTCATGCAACACTGTACCCAAATTAAATCTTTTTTTTTTCCCCACACAAATAGAGCTTTCTTTTGGTGGTATTTGATCATCTCTGCGGTTTTTATTTTTTGCGCTATAAACAAAAGAAGAGCGTCAATTTAATAAAAACACAATATTTTTTACTTTTTTATTTAATAAATACCACAATTTAAAAAAAAAAAAAAAAAACGTTTTTTTCCCTCAGTTTAGACGTATTTAGATACGTATTCTTCTATGTATTTTTGGTATAAAAAAAACGCAATAATCGTATATTGATTGGTTTGCGCAAAAGTTATACCGTCTACAAAATAGGTGATAGATTTATGGCATTTTTATTTTTATTTTTTTACTAGTAATGGCGGCGATCTGCGTTTTTTTTTGTGACCATGACATTGCGGCGAAATTTTTGACAAGTTTTTGGGACCATTCACATTTACACAGTGATTAGTGCTATAAAACTGCGCTGATTACTGTGTAAATGTGCTAAGCCATGACTAACCACTGATTGTAAGTGCGAAACGCGTTGGCCATACTGTATTTTGTTGGTTGCAGTGACTGTGTGTACAGTTGAAAAATAAAAGACAACTTATTTTAAGTGATTTCGGAGTGCGGCTGTCCAGTTTTCGTCCTTCAATTTGCTACTGTGTAAATGTGACTGGCAGGGAAGGGGTTAACACTAGGTGGCACTGAATGGGTTAAAATGTTCCCTAAAGTGTGTTCTAACTCTAGGGGGAGGGGGACTCACAGGGGGAGCGGACCGATGTGTGTTCCTCTGTACTGGGAACACACATCAGTCTCCTTACCGCTGACAGGAGGTGGATCTGTGTGTTTACACACACAGATCCACACTCCTGCCGTGATCGGCGGTAATCGCGGGTGCCCGGCGGCAATCGCGGCCATTGGGCACGTGCGCAAATTTGCGGGTGGTGCCGCGGGTGCGCGCGACGCCAGCAATGCACGTGCCCTAGATCGCCGGGAATAAAGGACGTCATATGACGTCCTCCCGGATCGAGGAGGGGTTCCTGCCACCGTCATTTCATAATGCCGCGGTAAGGAAGTGGTTAAGGCAGCGTACACACGATCAGTGCATCCGATGAGAACGGTCCGAAGGTTAACCTATAGTGTGTACTAGTCCTTACTCTTATTAGTCCAAGACTACATAGAGAGAAAAGATTCGATATTATAGAGAGAAAAGATTCGATATTATAGAGAGAAAAGATCGCTGCTGGAATTGGGTGGGGGAAGTAAAATAAAAATGATGATGATGATGAATGTTATTGGCTGATTGTAACCAAAGAGGAGGAGCAGTAAAATAGCTAGAAATAACTTGACAATTCAACATGAACGACGAAATTTCGACAAAGCATCGAAAAACATACAAATTTTGAACTGTCATTGAAGGCTTAGAGCCGGTCACACAGGGGTGACCTGGGATCCGACTTCAAGTTGCCCCAAGTTGCGCGGTCCAGAAAATGAATGGAAGTGAATGGAGCCATCTTAATGTACACTACTGAAGTTGCTCCGACTTCAGAAAAGGTTCCTGTACTACATCAATCCGACTTCTAGGTGACTTGTAGGCAACTTGTACCCATTGATTATGGAAGTGGCCTCAGAAGTCGGATCACTGTCTTAACTGAAGCAACAATAGAGGAAGATAACATACATGTAACGGAATGCACCGTAACAGACTGAGATATTCCTATGTCTAGGGTCACCTTATGTCCACTAGGGCCATAGGGTGACAAAGAATCATAATTCATATGTTACAGAAGACATTAATAAGGGACATTAATAATAATTCATGTTTGCAGGATGTCTTCAAATACCAAAAGCTGTTAGCTATGCAATCTGGGCACACATGCTTTTGAAAGGTGTTAATTCAGGTCAGCCAGCCAGTGAGTCATACCTTTGAATAATATGCTATTGAAATATCTGAAGGTGTGGATTGCACCCACTCTCACTAGACTTTGCCATTGTGTGATAAAGCTGTATAGATAACTTATTCAACTAGATGTCTGTGTTATTATTCAAGGTTAATTGAACCCTATTGAAGATGCGGTGCCGATCGGTCTACATGGTTAGCTTACCTAAATGCCTTTTAGAGTGTGATTGAAGCCCCCCATGGTGTGAAGGGGGGTGGAGATTGCATTGTCCTGTGATGAACTGTATTATGCTGTACTGGATATAAGAAGCTGAGAAAATACTAATAAATTGTCATATCTTTGGAAGCAAGAACGGAGCGCAGTCTCGTTTATTCTGGGAAAGGATATGGATCGTGTATGCAGTATTGTCGGAGTGTGTCAGATAAGCTTGTCGTGGTTGGATGGAAGGTTGTAAGCGGTGGTGACCGTTACAATACATTTCTCAGGAAAACCCCTCCCTCCCCCTCCCTCCCACAGAGCTGATTGTTGTTTGATTGGCCACTGGAAAGCCTCCTGTCCTGGAGGCAACTTGAAGTTGCCTTGTAAGTTGCCTATTGATTCATACTCAAGTCATGTCCAAGTTGCCTCCCAAAGTCGTGCTAGAAGTCGTGTTGCCCCTGTGTGAATGGGCTCTTATGGTGTCTGTTGATAGTTCTAATAAGATTCGACAGAGCAGCTAAACTGTACGACGCCACAATCATACTTTTCCGGTCGAATGTTCCGCCTACAAGCTATAGAAGAATTCTAATGTTGGTTGACTAGTAATAATAATTAATAAATATAATTATTACTAGTCTCATACAACATTAGAATTCTTCTATAGCTTGTAGGCGGAACATTCGACCGGAAATGTATGATTGTGGCGTCGTACAGTTTAGCTGCTCTGTCGAATCTTCTTTGAACATTCGACAGTCACCATAAGCCTTTAATGACAGATTCAACCTTAATTCGTTCTGATTTTCTGACAAATGCATTTTCCAACAAAAAACAAAATAAATAAAAACGAATTTCCGGAGTAACGAAATAATTTTATTTTTCAGACGAAAATGAAATTCCGAAACAAAATATTTCAGTGTGCACATGTATAGTCCTCAGGCCTTTCCGTGTGTTTACAAGGCTCTCCGGCGCCCCCCCCCCTCCTCTGGCCACATGCGGTATTGCATTCCATTGAAGTCAATGCGGAACTCATTATTTTAATTTTGATTGGCTTCAGTGGGGAAACTTGCTTTGATATGCGAGTACTTTGGATTACGAGCATTCTCCTGGAACGGATTATGCTCGTAATCTAAGGTTCCACTGTATTTTATAAAGCTAGCCTGTGAATGTTGCAGAGAATTCACCAATCATTCATTGCGCATTCACCACACATTAGATTGGTTGTTTGCTGTCATGAAGCACTTTCATATTTGCGGATAGATTTATGATTTCTGCACATCTGAATTTCCCATTCTTATTAATATGCATCCTGTTTAATACTAAGAAGTTGATAGTGGCTAGACCCATGTTGTGACAACAAATGTTAAGGGTACAGAAAAATTTACTTTCTATGCACCAATTATAAAAGTACAAAATACATTTATTGACACAAAACCCAAAAGGGTGTTGGACAAGGCAAGAAGAAAACAGTACAATAAAATAAGCATTAAAAAAAGAAGAAAAAAAAGGAAAAAACACAAACACCTGTGGTGACAATAAATTATTACAATAATGGTCGAAAGCAGGTCATCAAATATCACGAAAGGATGTGTATGACTATAATAAACGGTAATATGAAGGTTAGCTTGACATGTTTCGAGGAGAGCGCTTCTTCGGGAGCTAGTAATGTTTCTAAGAAACAGACCATTAATTGGTTTAAAAATATAACAATACATGAAGTAAAAATAAGTTAGTAAAAAAAATGATATTTTATTTTTATATATATATTTTTTTTATATATATCATGTGCATTAAAGCACCATAAATAAAAACAGGACATGCGAGTAAAGCAGAGAACCACCAAAGTCGTCAACAAAAGAGGAAAGTGTGCATAAGGCCCAGGGGGGGACACACCCGTTAAGATGAAATTAGAACAGTATAGTGTCTGCCCATCAATTGTCGCCACTGTGCCATGCCAAACGCAGCCACTGTGCCCATCAATTGTCGCCACTGTGCCATGCCATTGTCGCCACTGTGCCCATCAATTGTCGCCACTGTGCCATGCCTAACGCAGCCACTGTGCCATGCCATTGTTGCCACTGTGCCATGCCAAACGCAGCCACTGTGCCCATTGTCACCACTGTGCTATGCCATTGTTGCCACTGTGCCATGCCATTGTGCCCCCTCAAAAACCGCCAGATTGCTTCCCTCCCCTGTCTCCCGGCACTTACCTTTCTCGGGTCAGCCATTCTCCCTTCACGCTCCCTCGATGTCTTCTCCCTAGTCCCGCCCTCCATGTCGCTTCAGCCAATCAGGTTACCGGTAACCAGAACCGGCGAACTTGATTGGCTGAGACGCCTGTCAGTCTTATCTAAGGAACGCACCACCCGTACGTCCCATAGATAAGTTTCCAGGAGCCGGAGGGCTGTACTCGGAAAGCCTATTAGAGCCGCTGGCTCTGATAGGCACTTTTGCACAGCCAACCAGCTGCCGTTATTCAGGCGGCCAGCCATCTGAATAGTCGGCGGCAGCCGGCAACAATAACATAGGTTCATGCAATGCATGAATCTGGGTTATTTCTGTGGTGGTGCGAGAGCCAGAGGGGGCGGCGCTCCAGCACCCTCTATAGACACACCGCCACTGAGTCCAATATTTTTCAAGACCCAGGTTCTGTTGCTTCCTGCAGAAAGTGAATTGGATTCTACAATTGATTTGTCTATTGCTTGTTACGGATAACCTGCTGAACTTAATCCTGCATGCTCCCCGCTGTATGCATTCAATGAAGTCCCAATGTCCTGTAAATGAAGATTATTATTTGAATTTGCCCTCTGCACCTGCTGCCCTGGAAGCTGATAACTTCCCAAATGTGCAGGCAAACTTGGGTAATGTGCTTGGATTTGCCTGCTTGTTCAGATTTTCAGTTGGTTGCTTCATGCGGTCTCCTCCTCCTGGCATTGCTACAGTTAAGCCTGCACCATCCAAGATCGCTATCATTAACTAAGGTCTAGACTGATTTGCTTGCGTGTCTCTTGGGAAGAAGGATGATTACATGGGCGTTAAGGTCTGACACACTCCCCCATTCAGAATGAAAGCCTCTGCAAATCTCCTGGTATGAAGAATGGTGTATACCTGCCCACACCATATTTCAAACCACATTAGCTGTCCTCATTCAATAGAGATTTCCAATGACAAAGCTATGTAAGGCCTGCAAAGCTCTCCCATGCTGACATTTCACTCAAAATTTCAATGGTTTGCATTGAATTCAGTGCAGGCCGTGTAGTGTTTCATTGTTGTCATTATTACAGCACTTATTGCATTCACAACACTCCACGGTTTCAAAATATTCAGAGGTGAAGGAAGATCATGTATTAGAGCTGTATGAAGATGCTGAGAGTGCACATTACATTGGATGCTACTCCGACTGGGAAAATATTTTTAACCCCACGTAGACCAGCATAGACCTAGGCCTGCTCTGCACTCCTGCAATAGGATGTGGGTTCCTTTAGCTATTTACCTGAAAGCATTGTAGGTATGTTTCTGTAGGAATGGGATGAAATGTAATTCTTGCAAACAGCCTATATTATCCCCTTAGTGTCGACCGTACGCACATATGCGACCTTGGCTTTTAAGGAGTTCTATCAGGGTGATGCCTGGTACCTCACCCCGGTAAAGTTTTTTAGGGCGGTTCGGCTCTTTAGGGATAACAAACGATGCGGCTAAAAGTCGATCGGTTGTTATCCTAAAAGAGCTGTAGGGGACGTCCCCAACCCCCCCTGCTCTTCCTGGGGCCTACCACTCTGTATTTGGTGGCTGACAAGCTTCATCTGGGAGGATGCAGCTTGGTAGCCCCCTGCCACCAGAAGCAGCTTGGTAGAAGCTGATTGGTTGCTATTCACAGTTTTAGTGAATCTCTCTATATGGGGTTGATTTACTAAAATTGGAGAGTGCAAAATCGGGTGCAGCTGTGCATGGTAGCCAATCCGCTTCTAACTTCAGCTTGACCATACAAACCCCCCTGGAAGCTGATTGGTCTCTATGCATAGCTGCACTGCCAAGCTTTAAATCAATCCCTATGTGTCCAGCAACCCTACTTAGGCTGGGTTCACACTACACTACACGACTTTCATCCTACTTTGCGACATTTGTCCTACATTGATCCTACATTGGTCCTACATCCGTCCTACTTTCATGAACAGGATACTACTTTGGTCCTACTTTGTGATAGACTGACTTGTTCTTTGACCAATCAAAACAATCCCAGAGTGAGATAAATTCCTTGTAGGCTGGGTTCACACTATACTACACAACAGCAGTACAACTTTCATCCTACTTTGCTCTGCGACATCTGTCCTACATTCATCCTACATTGGTCCTACATCCACCCGACTTTCATGAACAGGATACTACTTTGAACCGACTTTGTGATAGTCTGACTTGTTCTTTGACCAATCAAAACAATCCCAGGATGAGATAAATTCCTTTTACTGCTGCTGTAATCAGCATGTCGGATGTCTGATAAGGACAAGGCTCCTACTTTGGTCCGACTTCAATGATATTCAATGGGCTGAAGTAGGATCAATGTTGGAGCAAAGTAGTACAAGGAGTGTTTTCAAAGTCGGACAGACTTGTGTCGGATCAGTTAAGATGGCTCTCATAGGGAAACATTAATTTTCACACGTCATGCGACATGAGCTCCCAATGTCGGAGCGTTTGTCGGACAAGTGTGAACCCAGCCTCACTGGTGCTGTAATCACATGTCAGATGTCAAAAGTCGGATGGTTAGGACAAGGCTCCTACTTTGGTCCAACTTCAATGATATTCAATGGGCTGAAGTAGGATCAATGTAGGACCAAAGTAGTACAGGGAGCATTTTCAAAGTCGGACCGACTTGTGTAGGACCAGTTAAGACAGCTCTCATAGGGAAACATTGATTTTCACACGTCATGCTACATGAGCTCCCAATGTAGGAGCGTTGTCGGAACAAGTGTGAACCCAGCCTAAGGCTGGGTTCACACTACACTACACAACTTTCATCCTACTTTGCTCTGCGACATTTGTCCTACATTGGTCCTACATCCATCCTACTTTCATGAACAGGATACTACTTTAGTCCTACTTTGTGATAGACTGACTTGTTCTTTGACCAATCAAAACAATCCCAGAGTGAGATAAATTCCTTTTACTGGTGCTGTAATCACATGTCAGATGGCAAAAGTCGGATGGTTAGGACAAGGCTCCTACTTTGGTCCTACTTCAATGATATTCAATGGGCTGAAGTAGGATCAATGTAGGACCAAAGTAGTACAGGGAGTAGTTTCAAAGTTGGACCGACTTGTGTAGGACCAGTTAAGACAGCTCTCATAGGGAAACATTGATTTTCACACGTCATGCTACATGAGCTCCCAATGTAGGAGCGTTGTCGGAACAAGTGTGAACCCAGCCTAAAGGGGTTGTAAAGGAAAACAAATGTTTTCATAATAAGCATCATTTACCTGCAGACATTCCTCTTTTCACTTCCTCATTGTTTGTTTTGTGCTCAGAAGTTGCCCTATTTCTTCTCTGTTCCGTTCACTTCCTGCTTGTCTGATTGTTACTCACCACCATGAAGGGAGGCTTTACTGCGGTGGTCAGTGACGTGGTCGCCCCCTCCTGGGAACTACATCTGTGCGGCAGGACGCTCTCTACGTGTTAGAGACTTCAAGGAGGTGTGAATTACTGGACGTGCCGCAATGCATACTGGGAAATGTAGTTATTACATGAACGAGCGCCGCAAACCAGGAAGTGAATGAGAGAACAGAAACTAGAACGCCGAAGGTGATATAGATGAAGGAATTTAATATTCTGTCTGTCTACCTTGCAGGCATTAATTTTAGGCAAAAACGTGTTTTTCTTACAACTCCTTTAAAGTGTTACTAAACCCACAACAGTAAAATTGGTCTATGTGTAGTCTATATGCAGTAACTTGCATGCTTGTTATACTCACTGATGAAAGAAAGGGGATGAGGTCCTCTTTAAAAAAGATGGTGCTTACTAATCCAAGTAGTTTGGCAACTAGAAAAATAACTAGAATATAAGTAGACAAATAACTTTATTAGGACTTAAGACAAAAAACACACATAAAGCGGTGAAAAAAAGCTAAATTCTAAATAACTCCTCACACATTAAAAAACTGACAATGTTGTCAATCCAATATAAAAACCAGAGTCTGGACAATAAACCTGACAGAATGAAATGACAAATCACCCAGTAATGACAGGACTACGAGCCATCCACCCACTCAAAAAAGAGCATCTGAGTATCATGACCAGGGCAGGACTTAGGGTGGTGGGGGCCCCTGGGCTTGAGTGTTAAAGGGGCCCCCTGGAGATCATAGTTGTTGAGCGGGGGGGTGCGCATTAAAGTTGTTGAGGGGGGGGTGACTCTCACCTGTGCACGGAATGTGTCGGCTCTCTTCCCTTCAGCAGACATCCACACACCGCTCCGGTTCCTCCTGGGGTGGGTTTTGCAGTTGTTGAGTGGGGGGGAGTGCCTCTCACCGGGGCCACAGACTGTCATTAGCCCGGCTGACGGCTTTCTTTCCTTCAGCAGCCACAGTCCTCCACACACTGCTCCAGTTCCTCCTGCTTCCGTGCTGCCTCCTCTTGCAGTGCGGGAAAATTAACCCTTTCGCGGGACTGCGGGAAGAAGCGGTCTGTGCGGGAAAGCTCCGCAGAATCCATGCGTGTTGGGAGGTATGCGCATGGCCGCCATCAGGAATTTTGGGGCCCCTTTACACAGCTTAAGGCATGGGCCCCCTGGAGCAGAGAACTGGGGGGGGGGTGCTTCCACCTGAAATTGAGAAGCGGGGGGCTGCCGCAAATTGAGAAGCAGGGGGGGCCTTTACAAAAAAAGAAGAAATAAAGAAAAAAAGATATATATAAAAAATGGGGGTAGCCATCCGTGGCCCTGGGGATCTCTGGGCCCTTTAATAAAAAGAAACCTCTGGGCCCTTTAATAAAAAATAAAAATAAACATTTATAAAAAATACATAAAAAAAGGGGGTAGCCATCCGTGGCCCTGGGGATCTCTGGGCCCTTTAATAAAAAGAAACCTCTGGGCCCTTTAATAAAAAAAATAAAAATAAACATTTATAAAAAATACATAAAAAAGGGAGGTTGCCATCCGGGGCCCTGGGGACCACTGGGCCTTTTAATAAAAAATAAACAAAAATAAAAAAATAAACATTTATTAAAAAAAAGGGGGGGGGGTTGCCACATGGGGCCCTGGGGACCTCTGAGCCCTTTAATAAAAAAATATATACATATATATAAAAATAAAAAAAAGGGTGGGGTTGCCATCCGGGGGCCCTGGAGACCTCTGGGCCCTTTAATAATAATAATAATTATATATATATATATATATGTGTATATATATATATATATATATATATATATATATATATATAAACATATCTTTTTATAAAATAAAAAAAAGGGGGGTTGCCAATCCGGGGCCCTTGAGTCCTCTGGGCCCTTTAATAATAATAATAATAATAATAGAATATATATATATATATATATATATATATATATATATATATATATATATATATATATATATATATATATATATATATATATATATATATATATAATATATAAAAAAAACTTTTTTTTTTATAAAAAACAAAAAAGGGGGGTTGCCGTCCGGGGCCCTGGGGACCTCCGGACCCCTAAAAAAAAATTCAGATAGTTGCCATCTGGGGCCCCCTATTGGGCGGGGCCCATGGGCTTGAGCCCAGTCACGCCCAATGGTAAGTCTGGCCCTAATCATGACAAAATATATTCAGTGGTGGAAAGATCATGGTACACAAGTTATACTATTGTGGGACCTAAGAGGTTAATCCTGTCTTCTCTGATCCTCCCCTTCTTTTACTATTCCTAATCCATATGCTGATCACACAGAGCCCTAGGAGGCACTCTGCACATGCTAATTGTGGGGTGCATTTCTGTAGGGTGCATGTTATCAGCACAGGGCCAATCAGCACTGTGCAGACAGAGGGTCAGGGGTCATGCAGCCTCAATGAGCAATCGGAGGAGAATGAAAACTCCTTCGTCCAGCCAAGCAGTGCTTGGCTGGACATTGTTAGAAGCAGGGCTTTTTTTCAGCAGGAACGCGGAGGAATGCAGTTCCGGCACCTTCCAAACTGAATGTATGTAATGGAAAAAGGTGCTGGGGTGTGCTAGAGAGTCTATTGATGCTGGCTGCTGGGGGATATATTGTTTGCTGGAGGGGATCTATTTTTGCAAAGGTTCTTCTGTTGCTCATGGGAGATCTATTGTTGCGGGGGGGGTCAGTCATTGTTAGGAGGTATGTACTGTTGAGGTTGGGGTCTTTGTTGCTGGCTGCTGGAGGGTCTCTTAATGCTGGCTACTGCTATTGCTGCTGGAGGGGGATTGACTTTTGCAGGGGTTCCATTGTTGCTCGGAGTTGGTTAGGGGGCGGAGTCACCTATTCTCTGAGAATAAAAGGGGGTTTATTATTACTGGGTAGTTCTTCTGTTGCTCCTGGGGGATTTATTGTCGCTGGGGGGTCAGTCTATGCTAGGAGGTTGTAATCGACGCTCTCCCGTCGCCGTATTGCTTTCCACGTGGAATGCGACCATGCGATGATGTCCTCACCTGGCGCCGCGTGCGTTCCAGCGTGGAACGTGGAAGTGCGAGTCCATTCAGTGCCTTATGCACTTCATATGCCTCCCTCCTATAAACAGGACAGCGTGGATAGTACACGCTGTCCTATTATTTTCGGCCGTAGCTGGACCGCTACATACAATCTACTAGCATAACCCTTCAACTGAATAGCAGCGCAACCTGGATCCATGATTCCTCTTGGATATCCACTGCACCCTTCCACGCTGCCCATCTTACTGCTGTGGCTGGGGACACCCTAAGATATCCTGCACCTGGAGACCCTCTGTGACGGAATCCCTTGCTGCTACAATACTCTGCGTACTTTCATCCTCTGCAAATGGATAAGTACCGTTACTACTATGCTGCTTGACATTTGTTGCTAATTGCATACAGTATTTTCATATGCTACGTGCTTGACATTTGTTGTTAATTGTATACGGGCTTATGCCCTAAAATACTGAACATGTTCTCTGTACCTTTTCAACGCTAGGGCTTGAAGGCATGTTGTAATACCTCCACCCTTAGTAAATCAACGCATTCTTATATGTGATAGAGATGATGTAGTGAACCCCCAAACTCCTGTTCTCTGATTGGAGTGACGCCTGGGGCCCATTACTGAATAATCGCATTACATACAGACCTGTTTTGTGACAGAGGTATGTACTGTTGAGGGAGGGGTCGTTGTTGCTGGCTGCTGGAGGGTCTATTAATGCTTTTGTTGCTGGAGGGTCTATTGATGCTGACTACTGGGGAATCAATTGTTGCTGGAGGGGATCTATTTTTGCAGGGGGTTCTATTGTTGCTCTGAGGTGGGTAGGGGGCGGAGTCAAGGGTGGCTTGGAAGGGAGGAGTTCCTGCACCTATTCTCGGAGAATAAAAGCTCTGGATACAAGGCACAAGACTGCTATATACTGGTGATGAGAACAGGTATTTAGCAGTTTATATTTACTAAAACTATTGCATATCCATGTTCTGTGTACTGTGGGAGACCAGATATAGCGAATGCAGAGTCCTGGGTTTAGTAATATTTTAATGTCGAGGTTGGAGGATCCAGAACAATTGTACATAAGGAGGAAGGTGATCTTTGAGGAAACATTCAACTTTTTTTTAAAAGCTACAATTTTGTCTTTGTAGTAAATACGTTCTTTTGCAAAAATAAATAACCAATTATACCATTATTAATATCCCTTTCCTTAGCTTTATTTTCATGCAATAATATGTATTGCAATTTTGAACTTCCAAAACACATATTGTATCCTTTCAAATACTTTTTAGTATTTTATTTAAAAGTTCAGTAAGCAATGATCGACCAGGCTTTTTGCAGCCAAACTAATGAAAGATTATATCTGACTGGTTGCTCTGAGTTATTGCATTTTGTCATCTGTAATTCAAAATAGAATTGGTCAGGCTTCTAAAAACAGTAGAGCGGCTTTCCGTTCCCCTCTTTTGCTGGTAACATGAATTTCTAGCCCAGGGTTGTCCAACCTTTTGACCTTCCTGGGCCACATCGTAAGAATAATTGTCCTGGGGCACGCATTAAAAAAATACACAAACAATAAGCTGATGAGCCTGATGAGTCAGGGAGATCACAAATTAACCACTTCAGCCCCGGACCATTTGGCTGCCAAATGACCGGGCCACCTTTTGTGGTTTGGAACTGCATCGCTTTAACTGACACTTGCGCGGTCGTGCCACGTGGTTCCTAAACAAAATGTCCTTTTTTTCCCACAAATAGAGCTTTCTTTTGGTGTTTTTTGTTTTTTGTGCTATAAACAAAAATAGACTGAAAATTTGGAAAAAAATGCAATGTTTTTTACTATAATAAATATCCCCTAAAAATATATAAAAAAACGAATTGCTTGCTCAGTTTAGGCTGACACGTATTCTTGTATATATTTTTGGAAAAAAAAATTGTAATAAGCGTTTATAGACTGGTTTGCGCAAAAGTTATAGCATCTACAAAATAGGGCATAGATTTATGGCATTTTTATTAATAATGTTTTTTTTTTTTTTACTAGTAATGGCGGCAATCGGCGATTTTTATTGTGACTGCGACATTATGGCGGACATATCAGACACCTTTGACACTATTTTGGGACCATTCACATTTATACAGTGATCAGTGCTATACAAATGCATTGATTACTGTGTAAATGACACTGGCAGTGAAGGGGTTAACCACTAGGGGGATAGAAAGGGGTTAAGTGTGTCCTAGGGAGTGATTCTAACTGTTATGGGGCATGGCTATGAGTGACACATCACTGATCGCTGCTCCCGATGAGAAGGAGCATACGGTCAGTGTCACTATGAAGAACGGGGAGATGCCTTGTTTGCGCTGGCCTCTCCCCGTTCTGCAACTCTGTGACCCGATCGCGGGACACCGGCGGGGCAGGAAATTCAAAGTGACGTAAATATACGTCGCTTTGTCCAGCCCTGCCATTCTGCCGACGTATATTGGTTAACGATCACTGATATAGATAATGTCCCTATCTGAATAGTAAAACTTTATTCTTTTGTAATATTTTTTATTTTAAAAGTAAAAGAGGGCAACATAAATCTAGTTTAATTCTCTTTTCGATAAACTAATGCATCAATATCTGGTTGGGTGGATTTAGTAGAAATTCTCAGTGAATGCTCAAGGTTCTCATCAGTTATGTTGGTTCTAATTTTTCCCTTTGTGTGCTTCATCCTTGAAAATAATTGCTCACAAATATCGGTGCTGCCAAAAACCGATGACATGAATGAGGCACGATTGTGAAGAGTTGGAGATTGTTCTTTGAGAAGACAAAACCTCCTCAAAGTCCAGTAACGAGACACTGTCTAATTTGGCTTCGGCGGAATGAGTTCACTAAGTGCAAAATGCATTTTTACCCCAAAAATTCACCCAAAACTGTAGTTTTTAAAGTAAGTTTACAATTTTTTTGCTGGGCCACATTTGTATCCCTCTTAGGCCACAGCTGGAACACACGATCGGTTCAAACCGATGAGAATGGTCCGACGGACCGTTTTCATCGGTTCAGCGCTGAAGTGGCCTGATGGTCTGATGTGCGTATACACCATCAGTCCAAAATCCGATCGGGTCAGAACGCGGTGACGTAGAACACAACGACATGCTGAAAAAAACGAAGTTCATTGCTTCCAAACATGCGTCGACTTGATTCTGAGCATGCGCGGTTTTTTGGACCGATGCTTTTGCGTACTAACCATCGGTTTGGACCGATGGTCAGGCATCCATCGGTCAGATTTTAAAGCAAGTTTTAAAACTTTGGTCCGACGGACGACGGACCAATAGGCCGTACACACGGTCGGTTTGGACCAATGAAACTGGACTTAAGTCCATTCTCATCGGTTTTAACCGATCGTGTGTATGCGGCCTGAGAGAACCTGCCAGGATTTCCAAGCAGAGGAGACAGAGAAAACCGTAGAATTTTGTCCGAATGATTGTGTCTATTATTCAGAAACAGAAAAGAGTTTCTTTTAGTAGATCAAATGAAAGGCCATTGTAGCCAAAACCTTTTTTTATATTTATATATGTATATGTTTGAAATGCGTTTGAAAGAAGTAAAATCCTCAATCTTTGCCATTTTGTAATTGCCATCTGTGACCCCACTAAGGGAGATTTTCCCTCACTTCCCATCTCGTTGACATTGTTGGTGCTGGGATGGGAAATGAGCAGTGATTTCCTTTCTGGAACTCAAATATCTGGTAGGAGTTTTAAACCCTTCCACTGAAAAGAAAACGTCTTTATGATGATCTCGAACACCTTTGGGGATATTTCCTCCCACTGGCTGTCTTAGGACTCGGGACATAATGCAAAAAAAAAATTCTAATCCTTTCCTATTCTATATACAGTGCTTTAAAAAGGTATTCATACCCCTTGACATGTTCCACATTTTGTCATGTTGCAACCAAAAACATAAATGTATTTTATGTGATAGCAGAAAGTGGCACATAATTGTGAAGTGGGAGGAAAATGATAAATGGTTTTCAATTTCTTTTACAAATAAATATGTGAAAAGTGTGGCGTGCATTTGTATTCAGCCCCCTTTACTCTGATACCCCTAACTATAATCTAGTGGAACCAATTGTCTTCAGAAGTCACCTAATTACCGTATTTATCGGGGTATTGCGTGCTCCGGCGTATAGCGCGCACCCCTAATGTGGAACCGAAATTCCTGTAAAAAAACATTTTAGTACTTACAGTTTTGGTGTCCATCGGCAGCCTTGTCCGGTCCGGTGTCCGTCTTCGGTTCCAGTGGTGCCCTCCTGGCTTCTCCAGCGATGTCTCGAGTCGAATTTCCGCTTCCCGCGCTCAGTTTGAACGCCTCCGCCGACATATACCAAGTGCAGTACACTCGGGTACATTCGGCCAGGCTCGGCTTCACTCCTGCTCATGCTCTGTGACGTTTATGCGTGACCGCGAGCGAAGCCGAGCCTGGCCGAATGTACCCGAGTGTACTGCACTCGGTATATGTCGGCGGCTCAGTTCAAACTGAGCGCGGGAAGCGGGTATCGGCGTATATCGAGCACCCATGATTTTTCCCTTATTTTAAGGGGAAAAAAGTGTGTGGTATACGCCGATAAATAGGGTAATAAATAATGTGTGCTTTAATCTCATTATAAATACACCTGTTTTGTGAAGCCCTCAAAGGTTTGTTAGAGAACCTTAGTGAACAAACAGCATCATGATGGCCAAGGAACACACCAGACAGGTCAGGGATGAGGTTGTGGAGAAGTTTAATGCAAAGCTAGGTTATAAAAAAACATCTCACGGAACACTGTCTAATCCATCATTCTAAAATCAAGAGTATGGCACAACTGCAAGCCTAACAAGACATGGCCGCCCACCTAAACTGGCAGGCTGAGCAAGGAGAGCATTAATCAGAGAAGCAGCCAAGAGGCCCATGGTAACTCTGGAGGAGCTGCAGAGATCCACAGCTCAGGTGGGAGAATCTGTCCACAGGACAACTATCAGTCGTGCTCTCCACAAATCTGCCCTTTATGGAAGAGTGGCAAGAAGAAAGCCATTGTTGAAAGAAAGCCATAAGAAGTCCAGTTTGCAGTTTGCAAGAAGCCATGTGGGGGACACAGCCAACGTGTGGAAGAAGGTGCTCTGGTCAGATGAGACAAACTAACACTGCACATCACTCTAACCACACCATCCCCGCTATAAAACATGGTGGTGGCAGCCTCATGTTGTGGGGATGACTGTCTGCAGCAGGGACAGGGAAGCTGGTCAGAGTTGATGGGAAGATAGATGGAGCCAAATACAGGGCAATCTAATGCCCTGCACACAAACTCCGATGTGAGCTTTGAACGGAAATTCCAACCGTGTGTATGCTCCATTTGACTTTTGCTGTCGGAATTTCCCCCAACAAAAGATTGAGTAATTGAATAGTCTGAAAAAATTCTGAAAATACAATCGTCTGTAGCAATTCCGACACGCAAAATTCCAACGCATGCTCGGAAGCATTGAACTTAATTTTCTCAGCTCTTCATAGTGTTGTACGTCACCGCATTCTTGGAGGTCGATAGTTCAGAGAACTTTTGTGTAACCGTGTGTATGCAAGCCAAGCTTGAGTGGAATTCGATCGTGTGTATGCAGCACTAGAAGAAAACCTATTGGAGTCTGCAAAAGACTTGAGACTGGGGTGGAGGTTCACATTTCAGCAGGGCAATGACCCTAAACATACAGCCAGAGCTACAATACAATGGTTTAGATCAGGGGTGAATGGATGAAAAACTTATATAGCGCGGCACATGCGAACTGAATCGCCTCTGGGCGCTCGTTGTTTCTGTCTCTCTGGTCATCCAAAGAGCAGAGTTTTTATCCGTCTTCTGAAGCTCAGGTGGTTTTCCTCCAACCGAATGCTGGTTGGTAAAGCGTTCCATAGTCTGGGACCCTGGAAAGCAAACCTTCTTTCTCCTTTGGACTTGTATCTGGCTTTGGGTATCTTGACCAGATTTTGGTTGGTTGATCCCAAAATGCGATTGGGATTGTGGGCTTCTATCTTTTCGCATAGATATTGCGGAGCCTTCCCATGGATGCACTTATGAGTCAGTGTTTTAAAAGCAATTCTGTCTTTTACTGGCAGCCAGTGAAGGGTTCTCAACGACGGTGAGATTGATTCCCAGGGGTCTCCAAACTTTCCAAACAAAGGGCCAGTTTATTGTCCTTTAGACTTGGGGAGGGCCGAAATGTGGCCAGCAGGGGCAGAAAATGTCATCGGCCTGGCATGAATGAGAATAAATATGGCTTTGGGTTGGGGGTCAATAGGAGTAGGAGTAGTGTCGCTATTAGTAAGAGGAATAGTATCCTATCATTGGTATCGTGGAAGAAATAGTGCCCCATTGTATGTGTCGGTGAGAGGAATAGTTCTTCATATTAGTGGGAGGAATAGTGCCCCAAGGGCTGGAACAAGGCTAGTAAAGGGCCACATCTGGCCCTTGGGCCATAGTTTGGAGACCCCTGGTTTAGATCAAAGCATAGTCATGTATTAGAATGGCCCATTCAAAGTCCAGACCTAAATCCAATTGAGAATCTGTGACAAGACTTGAAAATTGCTGTTCACAGACACTCTCCATCCAATCTGACAGAGCATGAGATATTTTTTCAAAGAAGAATGGGACACAATGTCCCTCTCTAGATGTGCAAAGCTGGTAGATCATCCCCAAAAAGACTTGAAGCTGTAATTGTAGAGAAAGGAGGTTCTACAAAGTAATGACTCCGGGGGGCGCTATACAAATGTACACCACACTTACCTTTTATTATAACTCTAAAAATATGCTGCGCTGCAAAAGAAAGTAAATAGGACATTCTATATACTTGTGTGGACACCAAGTTCCTTAATGGATGGTGTAAACTTAAATAAACCACTAATGAGGTGAAACAGAGAAGTCCAAGCAAAATCACAATCACATATGTGAAGCAAAAGTCCATCTGTGTCCTATAAACACCCGAAAAGTGTTAGAAGAAGAATCTTCAAGTGAAGTCAATCAAAGGCACCTCCACCTCTATATAAATTGCCTGCTTACCAGCTCCAACTTCAAAACTGCATTTGTTATTAAACTGTGCTGCTCCTAATAGTCCTCAGCCGTCCACCTCCTCATACAGATGATCCAGAATCGATCAATGCCACATCCGAGGGTATGGAGAGAAGGAAACTCATAGAGTAGTATTGTAGGCAATCGCGTTTATTAAAATAAAAAGTAAAACTCACATGATTCTTTGTAAAATAAGCGTGTTAGGTAAAAGCCGGCCGGCTCAATACTATCGCTCGTCCTTCCGGATTGTCGGTAAGCGGTGACGTCAGCACGCCGCTCTTCCCTACGTCGTTTCGTCACAGATGACGTCTTCCAGGGGTACGAGCGGCGCGCTGATCCACCGCTAATTATACATTCTGCGTGTCATTCGGAACGCCCAGTTCTGACATCCGGGAGTCCTTGACACTGATCCTCCATCTTGAAAGAGGGATCCTTGCCCCTACTATTCTTAGATTACGGCTACACTGGCATTAAATATAAACCAATCTAAGACGCAAGGCTATAAAATAGCGGGGACTTTGTAGTAAACTGAATATAGAAAATAAAAATTAAATTCTAAAGTTAAAATGAAAGCGACATGGTTCTATCGCTGTCAGTACTCGCTGACATAGCGTATCAACTTGGTGAATATTAACAAGGACATGCCCATGATGGGAAGCCGTTTAGTAGATAGCTACAAACATTTCTTAATTAATATGAACAGCCTCCACTATCAATATGATAGGGCACTATACATATGATTCCGCAACTGAATAAAAAATATATATATATGTAAATAATCTTAAAAATTATTTTATCTACCAGTAAGCTGATTCAATCTGAATGAAAAAGCTTACTTGAAAGCTTGTGGCAGCAAGCTAGGAAAAGGAACAGAACATTTCTAGAATAGATAAGTTAGGAAAAATATGCTAATGGGACCAATAAATAACAGTCCCTATATGTCCCTTTGGTTTTCTAAAAAGGAGGCCAAATTTAATGGTAGTAGTGCTATTGAAATCTACCTACCACATTCAGATGTTTAAAACATCAGAGAGGTTATATGTGTACAGTATGAGTCCCGGATCTCAGAGCTGGTTCACACTGATGTTAGCAACCTTATAACAATATACACTTATGGTCTGATTCAAACATAATGTGAAATAAATGTCCTAACTGTTATCTATGAACGCATTTACGTCTACATCAACATTCATTCCATACGGGGTATAAGTTCGTACTTTATGAATCCAGGCCATTTCTAGCCTGGATAATTCCCTTACAAGTGATCCGCCTCTCCAATGGGCATCAAATATATCAATGCCAAAGAAGAGGGTCCCCTCTGGGTTGCGGTTATGATATAAATCATAATGAAGTGCTGAGAGAAACCTGACCTGATATTTGTCAGGTGTTCTCCCAGTCTTACTTGCATCTGCCTCTTAGTCCGGCCTATATACTGTAGTCCACATGGGCACTGTAATAAATACACTACACCCGTGGAACTACAAGTAATAAAAGGTTCTATTAGATGTTCCCTAGAGGTACTGGTTGAAACAAACTTAAGGGTTTTCTTAGAGGTCACTTTATTTATCTTACATATTTGACATCTCCGACATTGATGGTACCCTGCGATACCTCTCTGAAAAAATGAAACCTTTTTGGTAGGAGGATCAACTACATTCGGAGCTATTTTGTCTCGCAACGAAGGCACACCTCTAAAGATAACTTGAGGGTTTGGGGGAAGAAAGGTTTTGAGGACCCTATCATTCTCAAGTAAATGCCAATGCTTCTTAATTATTTTTCTAATGACATAATGTTGTGTAGAGTAGGATGTAACAAATGGTACCACCGGACCAGTCTGACTGGCTTTGGGGGCGGGGTCCAAAAGAAGTTTGCGATCAGTCTCAGCCACTTCTTTTATAGTTTGTTCTAAGTGGTTGCGATCATAACCCTTCTCTACCAATCTTTTTCTTAAAATTTCTGTTTGAGAGTAAAAATCATCGAGGGTGGTGCAGTTCCTCCTCATTCTGGTAAACTGGATCTTAGGTACAGATTTGAGCCAGTTCTGATGATGGCAACTACCCACTGGAATGAATGAGTTTCTATCCGTCTTTTTAAAGAACGTTTTAGTTTTATAGGCCCCCACATCCTTCATGATTGTAAGGTCCAGAAAATTAATCTTTTCCTGATCCGCCTCATGTGTGAGATGGATCCCTCTCTCATTCATATTCAACATATCAATGAAATCATCTAGCTGGGATTTAGTGCCATTCCATAGGAGGAGGATGTCATCAATGTACCTTGCCCAAAGTTTGATGTGCGGACTAAGGTTGCTGTAGACGACATCCTCCTCCCACTTGGCCATAAACAAATTCGCCAAGCTTGGGGCGTATTTGGCGCCCATCGCGACACCTTTGACTTGTCGATAAAAGCTATGGTCGAACCAAAAGTAATTATGCCCTGCAGCATACTCCAGCAGTTCAAGAATAAAATCTCTCTGTTTTTGTGGTAAATCAGAGAGAGTATCCAAATAATATTTTACTGCTGTTATGCCCAAATTATGTGGGATAATTGTGTACAACGAACTCACGTCCGCTGTCACTAGCCAAGTGTCAGTGTGAGGCTCTATCTGAGAGAGCAAATTAATCACCTGCCTTGTGTCCCTTACATAAGATGGCATCTTTTGCACTAACGGTTGTAAGAAGTGGTCAATATACTTGCCCACCCTGGACGTAACGGAATCTATACCACTTACTATGGGGCGTCCAGGGGGGCAAGTGAGGCTCTTATGAATCTTGGGGAGGCAGTAAAGAATCGGTATCCTAGGTGCCCTGGGAATAAGGAATTGTTGTTCCTTTTCATTAAGTATACCCAAATCTGCCCCCTTCTTAACCAGCACTTCTAAGTTGTCTTGATATTGTTGGACAGGGTTCCCCTTAAGAAGTGCATAAGTATCTCGATCGTCTATCAATTTCTTAGTCTCATTGATGTACATAGATCTATCCATTAGGACTATCCCGCCACCCTTATCCGCAGGTCTAATGACCAATTGTTTGTTGGTGCATAGGGAATCTAACCCTTTGACTAAATTCTGGTCCATCTTACAGTTAGAGACTTTGACTTTTTCCAAATCTCTAAGGAGTACATCTCTGAAAACTTTGATGGACGGGGCCAACGCCCCAGGGGGATTCCAGGTGGACGCATTGGACAATCCTGAATGTGAAATGAGGTTTTGTCCCATGGATCTATCTGAATTGGGAATACCAGCAAAGTACCGTCTAATGTTAACTTTCCGGACATACCGGTGAATGTCCATGTACGTTTGAAATTTGTTTAATTTCTTTGGGGGGGCGAACTTTAGTCCCCGATCTAACAGGACCAATTCTGATTCTGTGAGAATATGGGAACTAAGATTGTAGATGCCTATGTCATCTACACTCTTGGTTTCTTTAGGTTTTGTCCGCCTCCCCCCTCTGCACCCTCTTTGTTTTCCACTGGTCTTTTGGTTCCTTGACTGGCCCTGGGAAAACCCCAATGTTCCCCCGCATCAACATTGGGTTGATCAGAAGAAAAATCTCTAGAAGGGCCTAGCCGGTAAACCTCTTGTGTTTGATTATTCCGCTCATAATTAACATGACTCGAAATGCGTGGGCCTTCTCTGTCAATTAGAGGATAAAAATGATTTCTCGTGTCTGATTCACTGTCATCATCATAATTTACCCTGCCCCTATCTGAATAATGGTGGACATTATGTGGAGTTCTATGCCCTTGATTAGGACCGTAGTATTGATTTTCTGCCCCGCTCCTTCCAAAACCACGTTCCCTTCGCAGGGAATCATTATCCACTTAAAGACCCCCGCACGCACATATACGGCCACAACATGGCTCGTACAGGCACAAGGGCGTAAATTTACGTCCCCGCCTGAGTGCGGTTCGGGGGTCTCCCTACCTCTGGGAGCGATCCGGGATCTGCGGGCGGATGTCCGTGATATCCGCCCCCCCCGCGATCGCTCCCAGCCAATGGGAGCGCGCTCCCAGCCTGTCACTTCCTCCTCCTGTGTTTACACAGGAAGGAGGAAATGATGTATTCTCTCATCGCAGCGCTGTTTCCCAGCGCTGCTGATGAGAGAAGACATCACAAGTAAATGTGCACCAACACAACACTGACACACACTCACATAGGCATATTAACCCCTTGTGATCGCCCCCCACCCCCCTGTCACAGTGTTACTGAATGCAATGATTTAATCACTGCATTTAGTGTCAGTGTGACAGGCACTGTAAAAAACAGTTAGTGTTAGGTTCAGGATAGCCCCCCCACCCCCCCTAATACAGTTTTAACCCCCTGATCACCGCCCTAGTTAACCCTTTCACTCCCTATTGCCAGCGTCACTAAGCGATCATTTTTCTGATCGCTGTATTAGTGTCGCTGTTCCCGCTAGGTAGCTATTTTTTTTTTATTGCGATTTTTTTTTTTTTACTAAAGACATGTGGCTAAATAAATTTTGGCCTAAATGTTTGACTAAAATTTAGTTTATTTGATTTTTTTTTAACAAAAAGTAAAAAATAGTGTTTTTTTTTCAAAAATGTCGCTCTATTTTTGTATAAAGCGCAAAAAATAAAAATCGCAGAGGTGATCAAATACCACCAAAAGAAAGCTCTATTTGTGGGAAGAAAAGGACGCAAATTTTGTTTGGGAGCCACGTCGCACGACCGCGCAATTGTCTGTTAAAGCGACGCAGTGCCGAATCGCAAAAACACCTTGGGTCATTTACCAGCGTATTGGTCCGGGTCTTAAGTGGTTATAATGATGATTTTGGCTGGGATTTGTAGAAACACTGTTCCGGTCCAAATTACTTCCTTGTTTGTTTCGAGAAGTTTTTTTATGGCTAGAACCATTGTCATACTGATAGTTGTTAGGAGGAGGGCCTGCTCCCCTATTAGGTGGTGGGTGTGAAGCCCTTTTTACCTTCTTAACAATCAGGGGTCTTACCATGATCATTTCTGATCCAAGTATTTACTGTAGGAGTAGTTATCTCATGAGACAACTCTTCCCCTTGCATAATGGCCTCCATCCTAGAATTAGTTTCTGTCTGTTCATCAGCTGCTAGTTTTTTCTGCCACTCAAAAACCAGGCTTAGCTGATAATCATTAAAATCTCTATTGTATTTTTTCTTTTTCTTTAATTTCTGTTCCTTTTCTTCTTTATCTAAAATTTTAAGGAGGTTAGAAGATCTATCTTTATATTCTTCACTCTCCTTGTGGGGTGACATAGTTTCTTTTAGTGTTTTTATTTCACTATCCAGGCTAACTAATTTAGCTTGTTTTTTGCATACCAAAAACTTCAAAAAATTTACTCCGGCATCATTGAAATATCGGAACCACTTCGATATTTCAATGATGCCGGAGTAAATTTTTTGAAGTTTTTGGTATGCAAAAAACAAGCTAAATTAGTTAGCCTGGATAGTGAAATAATAACACTAAAAGAAACTATGTCACCCCACAAGGAGAGTGAAGAATATAAAGATAGATCTTCTAACCTCCTTAAAATTTTAGATAAAGAAGAAAAGGAACAGAAATTAAAGAAAAAGAAAAAATACAATAGAGATTTTAATGATTATCAGCTAAGCCTGGTTTTTGAGTGGCAGAAAAAACTAGCAGCTGATGAACAGACAGAAACTAATTCTAGGATGGAGGCCATTATGCAAGGGGAAGAGTTGTCTCATGAGATAACTACTCCTACAGTAAATACTTGGATCAGAAATGATCATGGTAAGACCCCTAAAAAGAAAAAGATTGTTAAGAAGGTAAAAAGGGCTTCACACCCACCACCTAATAGGGGAGCAGGCCCTCCTCCTAACAACTATCAGTATGACAATGGTTCTAGCCATAAAAAAACTTCTCGAAACAAACAAGGAAGTAATTTGGACCGGAACAGTGTTTCTACAAATCCCAGCCAAAATCATCATTATAATGATTCCCCGCGAAGGGAACGTGGTTTTGGAAGGAGCGGGGCAGAAAATCAATACTACGGTCCTAATCAAGGGCATAGAACTCCACAGAATGTCCACCATTATTCAGATAGGGGAAGGGTAAATTATGATGATGACAGTGAATCAGACACGAGAAATCATTTTTATCCTCTAATTGACAGAGAAGGCCCACGCATTTCGAGTCATGTTAATTATGAGCGGAATAATCAAACACAAGAGGTTTACCGGCTAGGCCCTTCTAGAGATTTTTCTTCTGATCAACCCAATGTTGATGCGGGGGAACATTGGGGTTTTCCCAGGGCCAGTCAAGGAACCAAAAGACCAGTGGAAAACAAAGAGGGTGCAGAGGGGGGAGGCGGACAAAACCTAAAGAAACCAAGAGTGTAGATGACATAGGCATCTACAATCTTAGTTCCCATATTCTCACAGAATCAGAATTGGTCCTGTTAGATCGGGGACTAAAGTTCGCCCCCCCAAAGAAATTAAACAAATTTCAAACGTACATGGACATTCACCGGTATGTCCGGAAAGTTAACATTAGACGGTACTTTGCTGGTATTCCCAATTCAGATAGATCCATGGGACAAAACCTCATTTCACATTCAGGATTGTCCAATGCGTCCACCTGGAATCCCCCTGGGGCGTTGGCCCCGTCCATCAAAGTTTTCAGAGATGTACTCCTTAGAGATTTGGAAAAAGTCAAAGTCTCTAACTGTAAGATGGACCAGAATTTAGTCAAAGGGTTAGATTCCCTATGCACCAACAAACAATTGGTCATTAGACCTGCGGATAAGGGTGGCGGGATAGTCCTAATGGATAGATCTATGTACATCAATGAGACTAAGAAATTGATAGACGATCGAGATACTTATGCACTTCTTAAGGGGAACCCTGTCCAACAATATCAAGACAACTTAGAAGTGCTGGTTAAGAAGGGGGCAGATTTGGGTATACTTAATGAAAAGGAACAACAATTCCTTATTCCCAGGGCACCTAGGATACCGATTCTTTACTGCCTCCCCAAGATTCATAAGAGCCTCACTTGCCCCCCTGGACGCCCCATAGTAAGCGGTATAGATTCCGTTACGTCCAGGGTGGGCAAGTATATTGACCACTTCTTACAACCGTTAGTGCAAAAGATGCCATCTTATGTAAGGGACACAAGGCAGGTGATTAATTTGCTCTCTCAGATAGAGCCTCACACTGACACTTGGCTAGTGACAGCGGACGTGAGTTCGTTGTACACAATTATCCCACATAATTTGGGCATAACAGCAGTAAAATATTATTTGGATACTCTCTCTGATTTACCACAAAAACAGAGAGATTTTATTCTTGAACTGCTGGAGTATGCTGCAGGGCATAATTACTTTTGGTTCGACCATAGCTTTTATCGACAAGTCAAAGGTGTCGCGATGGGCGCCAAATACGCCCCAAGCTTGGCGAATTTGTTTATGGCCAAGTGGGAGGAGGATGTCGTCTACAGCAACCTTAGTCCGCACATCAAACTTTGGGCAAGGTACATTGATGACATCCTCCTCCTATGGAATGGCACTAAATCCCAGCTAGATGATTTCATTGATATGTTGAATATGAATGAGAGAGGGATCCATCTCACACATGAGGCGGATCAGGAAAAGATTAATTTTCTGGACCTTACAATCATGAAGGATGTGGGGGCCTATAAAACTAAAACGTTCTTTAAAAAGACGGATAGAAACTCATTCATTCCAGTGGGTAGTTGCCATCATCAGAACTGGCTCAAATCTGTACCTAAGAGCCAGTTTACCAGAATGAGGAGGAACTGCACCACCCTCGATGATTTTTACTCTCAAACAGAAATTTTAAGAAAAAGATTGGTAGAGAAGGGTTATGATCGCAACCACTTAGAACAAACTATAAAAGAAGTGGCTGAGACTGATCGCAAACTTCTTTTGGACCCCGCCCCCAAAGCCAGTCAGACTGGTCCGGTGGTACCATTTGTTACATCCTACTCTACACAACATTATGTCATTAGAAAAATAATTAAGAAGCATTGGCATTTACTTGAGAATGATAGGGTCCTCAAAACCTTTCTTCCCCCAAACCCTCAAGTTATCTTTAGAGGTGTGCCTTTGTTGCGAGACAAAATAGCTCCGAATGTAGTTGATCCTCCTACCAAAAAGGTTTCATTTTTTCAGAGAGATATCGCAGGGTACCATCAATGTCGGAGATGTCAAATATGTAAGATAAATAAAGTGACCTCTAAGAAAACCCTTAAGTTTGTTTCAACCAGTACCTCTAGGGAACATCTAATAGAACCTTTTATTACTTGTAGTTCCACGGGTGTAGTGTATTTATTACAGTGCCCATGTGGACTACAGTATATAGGCCGGACTAAGAGGCAGATGCAAGTAAGACTGGGAGAACACCTGACAAATATCAGGTCAGGTTTCTCTCAGCACTCTGTGTCACTTCATTATGATTTATATCATAACCGCAACCCAGAGGGGACCCTCTTCTTTGGCATTGATAAATTTGATGCCCATTGGAGAGGCGGATCACTTGTAAGGGAATTATCCAGGCTAGAAATGGCCTGGATTCATAAAGTACGAACTTATACCCCGTATGGAATGAATGTTGATGTAGACGTAAATGCGTTCATAGATAACAGTTAGGACATTTATTTCACATTATGTTTGAATCAGACCATAAGTGTATATTGTTATAAGGTTGCTAACATCAGTGTGAACCAGCTCTGAGATCCGGGACTCATACTGTACACATATAACCTCTCTGATGTTTTAAACATCTGAATGTGGTAGGTAGATTTCAATAGCACTACTACCATTAAATTTGGCCTCCTTTTTAGAAAACCAAAGGGACATATAGGGACTGTTATTTATTGGTCCCATTAGCATATTTTTCCTAACTTATCTATTCTAGAAATGTTCTGTTCCTTTTCCTAGCTTGCTGCCACAAGCTTTCAAGTAAGCTTTTTCATTCAGATTGAATCAGCTTACTGGTAGATAAAATAATTTTTAAGATTATTTACATATATATATATTTTTTATTCAGTTGCGGAATCATATGTATAGTGCCCTATCATATTGATAGTGGAGGCTGTTCATATTAATTAAGAAATGTTTGTAGCTATCTACTAAACGGCTTCCCATCATGGGCATGTCCTTGTTAATATTCACCAAGTTGATACGCTATGTCAGCGAGTACTGACAGCGATAGAACCATGTCGCTTTCATTTTAACTTTAGAATTTTTTTTTTATTTTCTATATTCAGTTTACTACAAAGTCCCCGCTATTTTATAGCCTTGCGTCTTAGATTGGTTTACATTTAATGCCAGTGTAGCCGTAATCTAAGAATAGTAGGGGCAAGGATCCGTCTTTCAAGATGGAGGATCAGTGTCAAGGACTCCCGGATGTCAGAACTGGGCGTTCCGAATGACACGCAGAATGTATAATTAGCGGTGGATCAGCGCGCCGCTCGTACCCCTGGAAGACGTCATCTGTGACGAAACGACGTAGGGAAGAGCGGCGTGCTGACGTCACCGCTTACCGACAATCCGGAAGGACGAGCGATAGTATTAAGCCGGCCGGCTTTTACCTAACACGCTTATTTTACAAAGAATCATGTGAGTTTTACTTTTTATTTTAATAAACGCGATTGCCTACAATACTACTCTATGAGTTTCCTTCTCTCCATACCCTCGGATGTGGCATTGATCGATTCTGGATCATCTGTATGAGGAGGTGGACGGCTGAGGACTATTAGGAGCAGCACAGTTTAACCACTTGAGGCCCGCGCTACCGTCGGATGACGGCAACAGCGCGGGCCTGAAAATCCAACATGCCGTCATTTGACGGCATGTCATTCTGGCTTTCCCAGCGCGCGCTGTACAGCGCGCTGCGGGGAAGCCCTGTGTTGTCCGTGTCCCTTGGACACGGCCAATCACAGATCGCGGCAAACGGCCAATCAGAGCGGCCGTTTGTGATGCGATCTGTGGGCCAATGAGAGATGATCTCTCATAGATCATCTCTCATTGCCGGCTCACACAGAGACAATGTCCTGTCTCTGGAAGGGAGGAGCCCGATCTGTGTTCCTTCCTACATAGGGACACAGATCGGTCACCCCCCCAGTCACCCCCCCCTCCCCCTACAGTTAGAACACACCTAGCATACACATTTAACCCCTTCCTCACCCCCTAGTGTTAACCCCTTCAATGCCAGTCACATTTATACTGTAATTAGTGCATATTTATAGCACTGATCGCAGAATAAATGTGAATGGCGCCAAAAATGTGTCAAAAGTGTCCGATGTGTCCGCTATAACGTCGCAGTACCAATAAAAATCGCAGATCGCCGCCATTTCTAGTAAAAAAAAATAATAAAAAATAATAATTCTCTCCCCTATTTTGTAAGCGCTATAACTTTTGCGCAAACCAGTCGCTTATTGCGATTTTTTTTATTTTTTTTACCAAAAATATGTAGAAGAATACGTATCGCCCTAAACTGAGAAAAAAAAATGTGTTTTTTTTTTTTAATTGGGATATTTATTATAGCAACAAGTAAAAAATATTGTATTTTTCTTCAAAATTGTCGCTCTTTTTTGTTTATAGCGCAAAAAATAAAAATCACACAGGCGATCAAATACCACCAAAAGAAAGCTCTACTTGTGGGGAAAAAAGGACGTAAATTTTGTTTGGGAGCCACGTCGCACGACCGCGCAATTGTCAGTTAAAGCGACGCAGTGCCGGAAGCTGAAATTTTACCTGGGCAGGAGGGGGGTGTAAGTGCCCAGTAAGCAAGTGGTTAATAACAAATGCAGTTTTGAAGTTGGAGCTGGTAAGCAGGCAATTTATATAGAGGTGGAGGTGCCTTTGATTGACTTCACTTGAAGATTCTTCTTCTAACACTTTTCGGGTGTTTATAGGACACAGATGGACTTTTGCTTCACATATGTGATTGTGATTTTGCTTGGACTTCTCTGTTTCACCTCATTAGTGGTTTATTTAAGTTTACACCATCCATTAAGGAACTTGGTGTCCACACAAGTATATAGAATCTCCTATTTACTTTCTTTTGCAGCGCAGCATATTTTTAGAGTTATAGTATTTTATGTGTATCGCACATTTTTTTGCAGCAGCAGCACAACACAATTTATTTTGTCACAACAATTTTTTATTTTATTTTCAAGGACCTGCGCAGTAATTTTTCCCCATTGACTTACCTTTTATTGTTTTGTAAAGAATTTTGAAAACCATTTATCATTTTCCTTCCACTTCACAATTATGCCACTTTGTGTTGGTCTATCACATAAAATCCCAATAAATTTGTTTTACGTTTTTGGTTCTAACATGACAAAAAGTGGGTATGAATACTTTTTCAAGACACTGTAAACTGAACGAGGGAAGTTTTGCCTCCATGTTTCAGAATTGGGAATCTGCTTCTAATTTCACAGTTACAAGCAATCTTTTATCAGATATTCTGTTCCCTTCGCTGTTGTAGGTGACTTCTGTAATTAGGAGTCCATCTCGAGTTGTCCAGGGACAACATAAATCCTTCTCTTATCTTGTTACATTGTGCTCTTAGCTGGTATACTGTCATATTTTCTAGAGAAACCTGCTATATGAGGTTTTAGATTTTATAGCGGTATCCTAGTGCTCTGGTCCTAAGGCTACCCTCAGGCACAAGGGTTGGCTGTCAAAGCCTAAATCCTCAATGTCCATTAGACTGCAGGACAGACTGAAAAATATACTGACATTTGCTAGATGACTGCTGATTAAATAACATAGAATGTGGAAGTATTTTGCCAGCTTTTTGTATCGTGGCTGTTTAATTTCATAGTGGTAAAGACTGAATGGTTTTCTTATTCATGACTTGGCCTTCTGCATACATATTTTAGGCTATGGGATAAATTAGCCAAGTTTTGACCACCAGTGTAATTAACCTGTACATCAATTTCAGGGCTAAATAGAGCCACAGCTCTCAACCCTGTAGTAAGAACTTGGTAGATTGTATATACATTTTTAATTACCATGCAATTGCCAAGTTTCATACCCAAAGCTTCCTGTAAGGGCGACCTGTTTCCCCTTCCTTCTTATTCCATCAGAGCGCACTCTACTAAGTCAGTTAGTGCATAATAACAAAACAAAAATTAATAGCCCAATACAAGTTTGTATGGCCCCCTACGCGCTTTTATGCATGCCTGAGAATGTTGGCACATGCTCCTAATGAGACGACGTAGGGTGTCCTGGGGTATTTCCTACCAGATCTGAACCTGGCAGCATCGGTTGGACTGAAACATAATGTCCCAGAGATGTTCTATTGGATTTAGGTCAGGCGAGCGTGGGGGACATTCAATATTTTCAATTTGTTCATCCTCCAAGAACTGGCAGCATACTCTCGCCACATGAGGCTGGGCATTGTCATGCACCAGGAGGAACCCAGGACCCACTGCACCAGCGTAGGGTCTGACAATGGGTCCAATAATTTCATCCCGATACCTAATGACAGTCAGGGTGTCATTGTGTAGCCTGTAGAGGTCTGTATGTGCCTCCATGGATAATTGGATATGCCTCCCCAGACCATCACTGACCCACCACCAAACCGGTCATGCTGAACGATGTTACAGGCAGCATAACTTTCTCCGCTGCTTCTCCAGACCCTTTCACGTCTGTCACATATGCTCAGGGTGAACCTGCTCTCATCTGTGAAACGCATGGGGCACCAGTGGCGGACCTGCCAATTCTGGTGTTTAATGGCAAATGTCAATCGAGCTCCATGGTGCTGGGCAGTGAGCATAGAGCACACTAGAGGACGTCGGGCGCTCAGGTCTGTTTTTGATTGTTTGGTCAGAGACATTCACACCAGTGGCCTGCTGAAAGTCATTTTGTAGGGCTCTGGCAGTGTTCATCCTGTTCCTCCTTGCACAGAAAAGCACATACCGGTCCTGCTGATGGGTTAAGGACCTTCTACGGCTCTGTCCAGCTCTCCTAACTGCCTGTCTCCTGGAATCTCCTCCATGCTCTTGAGACTCTGCTGGGAGACACGGCAAACCTTCTGGCAATGACACGTATTGATGGGCCATCCTGGAGGAGTTGGACTGCATGTGCAACCTTTATAGGGTCCAAGTATTGCCTTGTGCTACCAGTAGTGACACTGACCCTAGCCAAATGCAAAACTAGTCAAAAACAGTCAGAAAAGATGAGTAGGCAAAAAAATGTCAGTGGGCCTCCACCTGTAAAACCATTCCTGGTTTGTAGGTTGTATTTTTTCCCATGTAGTGCACCTGTTGTTAATTTCCTTAAAGCGGAGTTCCGGCCACAATTTCACTTTTAAAATATAAATACCCCTGTAATACACAAGCTTGATGTATTCTAGTAAAGTTAGTCTGTAAACTAAGGTCCGTTTTGTTAAGTTGTTACAGCATTTAGATACTTTATAAAATAGATATAGGCCGTGGCCATCTTAAGTGTGGGAATCAGGAAGTCAGACTGTATGACTTCCTGGATTTCAGCTTTGCTGATCTCGCACATGCTCAGTGCTGCACAAGCAATGTTATAGGTTTCCATAGCAACAGGAGGAACCAGCTGCCCCTTATCTATGAAAAACTCTCCTCTCCTCCAGTAGATATATCTGCACACTGCACCGATCACTGCACCGATCACAGCAAAACGCACTGATCGCAGAAAACCGCACCGATCACAGCACACTTCACAGATCGCAGCAAACCGCACCGATCACTGCACCGATCGCACCACACTGCACCGATCGCACCACACTGCACCGATCGCAGCAAACCGCACCGATCACAGCACACTTCACCGATCGCACCGATCGCAGCACACCACACCGATCGCAGCAAACCGCACCGATCGCAGCAAACCGCACCGATCACAGCACACTGCACCGATCGCAGCAAACCGCACCGATCACACCGATCGCAGCACACCGCACCGATCGCAGCACACCGCACCGATCGCAGCACACTGCACCGATCACAGCACACCGCACCGATCACACCGATCACAGCACACTGCACCGATCACAGCAAACCGCACCGATCACAGCACACTGCACCGATCACAGCAAACCGCACCGATCACACCGATCACAGCACACTGCAACGATCGCAGCAAACCGCACCGATCACACCGATCACAGCACACTGCACCGATCGCAGCACACCGCACCGATCGCAGCACACCGCACCGATCGCAGCAAACCGCACCCCCGATCGCAGCAAACCGCACCGATCGCAGCACACTGCACCAATCGTACCGATCGCAGCAAACCACACCGATCGCAGCACACTGCACCGATCGCATCGAGGTGCCGCGAAACGCTGGGGAACGCAAATCGCGGGTTGCCTGGGGGGGGGGTGTGTGTAAACAGTACCTGTATTGTCCACGATTCTTCCAGACAGGGGAGGCACAGACTCCTGGAAAGTATACACCCACTACATTCCCAGGAGTCTGTGCGGTGTAGCTGACCTACTTTAGAACCGCGGAATAGGAAGTAGGCAGTTTTTCTAATCTGCCTAGCAACAAGGGTTTAAAGGCATGTAAAAAAAATTTTTTTTTTCCATAAAGGAATAATGATATTTTTTTAGAACTATTGATGTAAAGTGAAATTTGAGGGTGGAACTCCGCTTTAACACCAAAGCAGCTGAAACTAATTAACAACCCCCTCTGCTACTTAAAGGCGTGTTCCAGTAATTTTTTATGTTTATTTAAAGTCATCAGCTACAAAAAGTGTAGCTGCTGGCTTTTAATAAATATACACTCACCTGCTCCATGTTCCAGCGATGCGCCGCCCCCCCCTCTCCGGCCGGCGTCTTCATTCTAAGTGTGGGCACCCGGCCGTGACCGCTTTCGGCTTCATGGCCGGGCACCCACTGCGCACGCGCGAGCGGCGCTGCACCATCCGATTGGACAGGTGATTGTCTACAGGGAGGGGCTGCCAAAAGGCGATATGACTATTCGCCTTATCAGGAATTCCCACTCCTCCTGAAGCCCCCACTCCCCCCAAAAAAAATTACATGCCAAATGTGGCATGTAAGGGGGCGAGGAGTGGTTTAAGCGGAAGTTCCGTTTTTGGGTGGAACTCTGCTATAACTGATCAATATCCCAGGAGCTGAATTGACTTGATGCTATACTCTGACATAAGCCTAGATTAAGGCTTACCTGTAGGTGCTTAATCATGCCAAACATACCAAAAGATAGATTTTGGATTTGTACAAAATGTGGGCTTAAAAAGGGCTCTACTGTTATTATCTCTTAAATCACATTCTGTTATTAAATCAGTCTTTACCTTTTATTTTTTTTATTTATTATGTGAAATGACAGGAGTCTGTACTTGAGTACTTGAAATCTCACAGGGTTTTTATCTATCTTTTTTTCTTTTTAAGCCAACCACTCTTGTTTAACCACTTGCCGCCCGCCAATGACAGATTGACGGCGGCAAAGTGGTTACTAGTTCCTGACTGGACGTCATATGACGCATCGCGGCGATCGGTGATGTGGGTTGTCAGTCTGACACCCTGCATCCCCGATTTCGGTAACGAGACTCCGGCGGAGTTTCGTTACCACGTGATCAGCCGTGTCCAATCACGGCTGATCACGATGTAAACAGGAAGAGCCGTTGATGGCTCTTCCTCACTCGCGCCTGACAGACGCGAGTAGAGGAGAGCCGATCGGCGGCTCTCCTGACAGGGGGGGTTCGCGATGATTGTTTATCAGCGCAGCCCCCCCTCGGATCGCCACACTGGACCACCAGGGAAGCCCACACTAAAAGGGGGCAAAAAATAAATAAAAAAAAATTGTAAAAAAAAATAAGACAGTAAAAAAAAAAAGATGCCAATCAGTGCCCACAAATGGGCACTGATTGGCAACATGGATCCATCAGTGCCACCCCTCAGTGTCCATCAGTGCCACCCCACAGTGTCCATCAGTGCCACCCCACAGTGCCAATCCATGCCCAGTGCCCACCTATCAGTGCCCATCTGTGCCACCCATAAGTACCCATTAGTGCCACCCATAAGTACCGCCCATGAGTGCCCATATGTGCCGCCTATGAGTGCCCTTCAGTGCCGCCCATCAGTGCCGCCTATGAGTGCCCATCAGTGCCGCATACCAGCGGCCGCCTATCAGTGCCACCTCATCGGTGCCCATCAGTACTACCTTATTGGTGCCCATCAGTACCACCTCATCGGTGCCCATCAGTGCTGCCATATCAGTGCCCGTAATTGAAAGAGAAAACGTACTTATTTACAAAAAAATTAACAGAAAAATATAAAAACTTAATTTTTTTTCAAAATGTTCAGTCTTTTTCTAGTTGTTGCGCAAAAAAAAAAATCACAGAGGTGATCAAATACCACCAAAAGAAAGCTCTATTTGTGGGGAAAAAAGGAGGCCAATTTTGTTTGGGTACAGTGTAGCATGACCGCGCAATTGTCATTCAAAGTGCGACAGTGCTGAAAGCTGAAAATTGGCTTGGGCGGGAAGGTGCGTAAGTGCCTGGTATGGAAGTGGTTAATAACTTTGAAATATCGCCGTAAAGGGGCAGATTTGACTTCTTGGATGGTAAAAGATATTTAACCCACTATGGACCAATCATCTGAATTTTGGGACATTAAAGACGAAGCTTAGTTGTCCCAGATGTTATATTATGAGGCCTGCTGTTACATTCTAAGCCTGAGCCAACACACTATAGCTAAATGCTGATTGTAAAACCGCAAGCCGGGTTATAAAATAAAAAATCTCTACTATGTAATATCAAATTTTGGACAGTTTCCTGCTTACCTCTCTGGGAACACCTGAGAATTCCGTTTATAATTCATAGAGGTATATTAGGTCCCCAAACCAATGTCACAAAACGTCTCTCTAGCAGATTAACAGACAAAATCTGCAGTTCCCAACCATAATGGCTTGTTTTTTATTTCCCAGTGACACCATTAGCCGGTGTTAACAATGCTCCTGAAGTCCAGAACTTAATATGCAGCTCCAGATGTAATTATTTCTGAGACAGGGAGCAGCCGCTGCGAAAATCCCAGTAATGATTTTTGAAGGGGTTATAGCACCTCCCTGATTGGCAGCAAAGTGTCGTTGAAAGGCCCATTAATTAAAGCTGCGTAATAATCATTGTTCTTCAGCTGTTTATGCCATTTTCAGTTCTGCACTCTGTATTTAAGATAGACAGACATATGCAAATCTGATCCTATTTCTGCCTGCCGTATAATGTCCCTGGTCACCATTCGTCACCGGGTCATGTAGCATACAGGGTATTATCTGTCTTTATTTGAAAGATTAGTCCAACCCCAATGCTTACATGTTTTTTTTTCGCACTGCAAAGCTACTACAGTCATGTTTAATTCATACTGACTGTTGTTTTAACAATCTCTGCAATTCTCCTGATCCTTGCCCTTCAGTGAGCAGGTAACATTTTAACATCCTTTGCTGTAATAGCGATGGGATTAAACTAGGTGGTTTATATTTGATACATGAATTGTACATTCTCCCCATATCTGTTTGTTCATATTTTTTTCTAAATGATGTGAAATCAATACTGGAGGGATTCAATGTAGAAACACTCAAGGCTTCTATTAACCACTTAAAGGGTCACTAAAGGAAAAAACTTTTTTTTCTGAAATGACTGTTTACAGGGTATAGAGACATAAAAGTTAACCGATTGTTTTTCAAAATGATTAAAAATAGATAAAAATCAATCATATAATGTGCCTGCAGGTTAGTTTCACTTTTGAACTGGCTTCATGTTTCTGTGAAGTAGAAATAGAAACACAGAACAAAAACAAACAAATCCAGGGCAGTGTTTTGTTTTTAAAATGAATCCGATTGGTTCTGGGAAGTTTTAGACACACAGTAATGACAGCTTAGACCACCGTGAGAAAGCTCCCAGTACTGTGGTTATAAGGAAACAGACAAGCAGGAAGTGTGGAGAACAGAGCAGGATTACAGCAACTTCAAAGCAAAAACGAACAATAAGGACATGAAACCAGTACTGCAGTAAGGTAAAGGAAGCTATTTAGCTTAAAAAAAAAAAAAATTCCTTTAGGCTGGGTTCACACTTGTGCGGTGTGTATTTCAGCTCTTTTATCTCTGCAGATAGATTAAGGGAAGTGTTCAGCAGATTAGCTCAGTTTTTGCTGCGAATTTGGAGACCTGGGAGAAGTTCCGGGTGAGAGGAGAGTGGGGGAGAAATGTATTGAGCTGAATGACAGAAATTCCTGAAGAGAACTGAACACATCTGCGAATCAGCTGCGTACCCATAGAAGATAATGGGACTGAATTCGCACCTGAGCCGCACCACAAGGCCTCCACAACGCATACGGATTTCCGGCAATGCGCAGTGCGAATGCATCGCACATATGTGAACCAGCCTCATTGAAAACAATGGCCCAGATTCACAGAGCGATTACGCCTGTCTAACTGGTGTTAAACAGGAGTAATTTCAAATTTTGCCCGCCGTATCACTAGTTTGAATCCTCAAACCATGATACGGCGGCTTCAGGCTTCGATCCGAGAGGCTTACGTCTTCGTAAGCCTTCGGATCTACTCTGCGATATTTTTGCGGCCGCTGGGAGGAGTCTGCGTCGTTTTCAGCGTCGGGATATGCAAATGACTTTTTACGGCGATCCACGAAGATACGAGTGGTCTTCGCAATCGCTTACGTCATTTTTTTGCTACGTACTGTTAGACCAGCTATTTGCTGGTCTAACGGTGCGTAGCCCATGTTAAGTATGGCCGTCGTTCCCGCGTCAAATAAAATATATATATATTTTTTTACGTAACTCGTTCGGGAATAGGAATGTCCGTAAACGACGCTACTCAAACAACGAAGGACGTAACGATGTGATTTCGCGCAATGCACGGCGGGAAATTTCGGAACGGAGCATGCGCAGTTCGATCGCCGCAGGAACGCGCCTATTTTAAATGCTTCACGCCCCTACTCGCGTAGATGGCTTGCGCCGGGAGAAATACACTACGCCGCCGTAGTTTACTGGACAAAATCTACCGGGATTCCACGTAGAGCCAGGTGAAATACGGCGGCGTAGAGTATTTCTGATACTCTACGCGAATCTATTTGTATGTGAATCTGGGCCAATGTATTTAGAAATGTTCTGCGTTTTGGATGCGGTTGAAACCGCAACCAATTCGCATAGGTGTGAACCCAGCCTGAGTGATCCTTTAAGCCCCGGACCAATATGCTGCTAAATGCCCAGAGGCGTTTTTACAATTCGGCACTGCGTCGCTTTAACAGACAATTACGCGGTCGTGCGACGTGGCTCCCAAACAAAATTTGCGTCCTTTTCTTCCCACAAATAGAGCTTTATTTTGATGGTATTTGATTGCCTCTGCGATTTTTTATTTTTTGCGCTATAGACAAAAATAGAGCGACGTTTTTGAAAAAAAAACAATATTTTTTACTTTTTGTTATAAGAAAAAATTGAATAAACTGAATTTTAGTCAAACATTTAGGCCAAAATGTATTCAGCCACATGTCTTTAGTAAAAAAAAATCGCAATAAAAAAAATTAGCTACCTAGCAGCAACAGTAACACTAATACAGCGATCAGAAAAATGATCGCTTAGTGACACTGGCAATAGGGAGTGAAAGGATTAACTAGGGCGGTGATCAAGGGGTTAAAACTTTATTAGGGGGGGTACGGGGGCTACCCTGAACCTAACACTAACTGCCTGGCACACTGCCTGTCACACTGACACTACATGCAGTGATCATACATATATGATCACTGCAATCAGTGACAGTGTGACAGGGGGTAGGGGGGGGGGGTGATCGCAAGGGGTTAAATGTACCTATGTGTGTGGTGTCAGTGTAGTGTTGGTGCGACTTACTGTGCCTCTTCTCTCATCTCGGCGGTTTGAAAATACCGCCGAGATGAGCGCTGCATCACTTCCTCTGCCAGTGTTTACATTTTACAGTCAGAGGAAGTGACACGGCGGCGCACAGGATTGGCTGGGAGCGATCACGAGGGGGCGGACAGAAACGAACAGCCGCCCCCTCAAGACGGATCGCTCCCGCAGGTAAGCCACGTGCTGCACGCAGCGGAGGAGGTCCCGAACGGACACCCGAACCGCTAGTAGGCAGGGACGTAAATGTACATCCATCTGCCTGTCCAAGCCTTTTGTGGACGTAAATAGGCGTGTGGCGGGCGTTAAGTGGTTAATGGAGCTTCCTTTCCAACTCCTACTTATTCCAAGCTGCTCGGTTTATTGTGGATTATATTACCACCAAAACCCTTACTGTTCCATTGAACTAGTAATTTTTGGACTTTGAAGGCACACGATAAGTATGATAAGAAACTAGATAATTTATTTTAGAGAAATGTCATAAAAAACAGTTACAAATATAAAATCAAAGAAATTAAATCAATAACTGGTCCACACAGGTTATTACAATCATAATGCAATTCTATCATAAAAGACTCGAAAAGGAGTACAATCAACAGTGTGTAACCAGGCGGTGGGTCCACAGGAAAAGGAGGGCTCGCTCTACATGTTACACATTTGAAAACAACGCTTCCTCAGGAGCATAGACATATCGATATGGTTAACCGCATTGAAAGTAGACAACAATCGGTATATTTACCCTAACATTTGCCGTGGATTCAAAACCAATAATCAGCTAGGGGGGTTATTAATCATATAAATGAAGTTATGATGGCAATTAGCAGGACAATCATAAGCTGGTAAGCAGAGAACCGATCAGAAAGGGGTACAGGGAAATCACACAATATCGGGACGGTGACACATTGGTACCAGTGTATCCTCAGTATCACCCTGCAGGGATATACATTAAAATTAGTCCTTATTCACTTACTGTTTCATTGCTTGCAGAATTCCCCAGGCAGGTTTTTACAGTAATAAGGGCTTAGGGGTTCACACATGACCCTAATCACCCCGTGCGGCGCATATTTCCCCTGCTGCCTGCCCCCCAGCCCCGTCACATCACTGTCAGCTTCTCTGCTTTCCTGCTGGCTACTGAGGAGGTTTCAAGATGGGGAGCGGGAAGAGGTCGGTAAATATATAGTTTACCGGTCCCTTCTTTTTCTGAATGATCGATACCAATCTTCAGTTTTTAAATGAACAGGAAGCTGCTCAGCACACAGCACTTCCCATTCATTCACTGTCCAGTGCTTCAGAGAAAGGGACTGGGGAATCTCTGTCTTCAGTCCCTTTCTCTGTCTCCAAAGTGAGTTATCAGCACTCTGTTTGGACCCCTGATATTTCACCAAAGCCCCCCCAATGGGGCTCCGAAAAAATAATAAACATAATAAAATTGTAAAAAATAATAAAAACAAAAAAAAAAACTGCTGACACCCTCCACTGCCCTACTGAGACCAATCTCTGCTCTACTGACACAGTCCTCTGCTCTACTGACCCCGTACACTGCTCTATTGACACCGTCCACTGCTCTACTGACACCGTCCACTGCTCTACTGACACCGTCCGCTGCTTTATTGACATTTTCCGCTGCTCTACTGACACCGTCCACTGCTCTACTGACACCGTCCGCTGCTTTATTGACATTTTCCGCTGCTCTACTGACACCGTTCACTGCTCTACTGACACCGTCCACTGCTCTACTGACACCGTCTACTGCTCTACCGACACCGTTCGCTGCTCTACTGACACAGTCCTCTGACCTACTGACCCCGCCCGCTGCTCTACTGACCCCGCCCGCTGCTCTACTGACCCCGCCCGCTGCTCTATGGACCCCGCCCGCTGCTCTACTGACCCCGCCCGCTGCTCTACGGACCCCGTCCGCTGCTCTACTGACACCGTCCGCTGCTCTACTGACACCGTCCGCTCCTCTACTGACACCGTCCGCTCCTCTACTGACACCGTCCACTGCTCTACTGACACCGTCCACTGCTCTACTGACAACGACCACTGCTCTACTGACAACGACCACTGCTTTACTGACACAGTCCTCTGCTCTACTGACACAGTCCTCTGCTCTACTGACACAGTCCACTGCTCTACTGACAGTCCACTGCTCTACTGACACTGTCCATGTTTTAATATCTATCTAACTGTGGTGGTACTATGGGCACTCTCAGGTGTTAATCAGTGCCACTTCCTGAAATTATACACAATTTTAGAAAATCTGAAAATGGACCTTAAAGGCATATATGCATGAATCAAATTTTAAAATCGATTCATATTTGATTCTACAGCATCATAAAAGTTCATACAAAATTCTCAATTATAAACAAATGTAAAATCATTGAGACATTGATGGGCACTACATATTCCAAAGATGGTGTAATACACATATACCGGACACCAGGAGGGTTGTCTAGGTGTAGACCAATTCCTTTAAATTTCGCCAGGTGCTAGGGTTCCTTTACACCATCATAGTTATATCTAAATGTTTCGTCACCTAGTCACTTTTTCAGGAGCTAGTAGTCCGTTAGTATTAAAGAAAACTTGTCAATGCACTTGCTCCTGAGATCGGGGGGGGGGGGGGGCGTGATGAACCATAGTGTAAATCCCTGTGCGGGGCGCATTCAAAGGATATTATTCTGAGGTTGTTAGATCCTTCTAATTCTGAGACGAGGATTGTCAAGCCTCCAAGATGGGGGTCGTCAATGGCCTTAATTTATGTCCATAAGCAGTCCGCCACTTATAAGCACCTCATCTTAGATTTATATATGAGTAGATGATCTTTCACAGTATAGATAATCTCCTTTGGTGCCTTTTAGTATTCCTCTGGTCTCAGAGATATATCAGCAGCATTTTTGTAGGGGATGACTTCCGTCCTTCCACCCCAAAGAGCCAAAAGTCAAGTCCAAAATGATATATATATATATACACACACACACGCATGTGTGTTTGAGCTTTGGGGTACACTCCTTAATGCAATATGATGCACACATCTATGAATAAGGGCATGGGCAGATGAAGATTCAACAGCATGGATAAACATTTTCAAGCAAGTGAACCTAACTCCGCGTACACACGATCGGACATTCCGACAACAAAACCGTGGATGTTGGCTCAAACATGTCTTGCATACACACGGTCGCACAAATGTCGGAAATTCCGACAACGCAGTCACGTACAACAACACGTACGACGGCACTAGAAAAGAGAAGTTTAATACTAAGTGCTCCACCCTTTGGGATCCTTCGGCTCATCTTGTGTTAGTAGAAGTTTGGTGAGAGACGATTCGTGCTCATGTCATCTGCTGCTGTTCCCGATCTCTCGGAGTCTCGGAGAAATCAGTTTAGCAGAACTCTGTGTGAATATCAGCAGCAAAACTACTTCATTCTAGCAGTATGAAAGAGAAGAGAATGAGCTGCATTGAGGCAAGTACACACGATCAGACATGTCCGAGGAAACATGTCTGACGGACCGTTTTCATCGGACCAGGCTGAAGTGGTCTGTTGGTCTGATGTGCGTACACACCATCGGACCAAAATCCCATCGGACCAGAACGCGGTGACGTAGAACACAACGACGTGATGAAAATACGAAGTTCAATGCTTCCAAGCATGCGTCAACTTGATTCTGAGCATGCGCTGGATTTTGGTCCGATGATTTTGTGTACTAACCATCGAACCTGTCCGACGGACAGGTTTCCAGCGGACAGGTTTCTAAGCATGTTTGGAAACTTTTGTCCGATAGGCTGTACACGCGATCGAACATGTCCGCTGAAACTGGTCTGCGGACCAGTTTCAGCGGACATGTTCGATCGTGTGTACGCGGCCTTAAAGAAAAAATTTCTGCGTGACGAATGTGCTATCTCCATTACGAACGCTAGTTTTTCCAGACCGAGCTTCCGACCTGTACTTGATTCAGAGCATGCGTGGAACTTTATGCGTCAGAATTGTCTACACAAGCTCAGAATTTACGAGAACAGACTCTGTTGTCGGAAAAGATAAAGATCCAGTTCTCAAATTTTTTTGGTCGGAAATTCCAACAGCACATGTCCGAAGGAGCCTACACACGGTCGGAACTTCAACTTCAACAATAAGCTCCCATCGAGCGTGTTTATGCGGTATAACTAATGTGTTTGAAAACGATGTGGATATTGAGGTTGATTTACTAAAGGCAAATAGTCAGTTCACTTTGCAAGGAAATTTGGCCCAGTGCCTAATCAATGTGGTTAAATTTCACTTTGCAAAGAATACCCAATCACATCAGGGTAGCCAACTTTCAGTAAATTTACAAACAGTTTGTAAAATCTGTACTTTTAGCATCTGTCCTTGAATTTCCATTACAGTCATATAGGCTGCATGTCCGTAATTGACGTTCATGGACAGACGCAACAATTATGGATTTTACAAACTGTAAATTTACTGGAAGTTGGCAACCCTGAATCACATGCAAGGAAAAAAAAATAGAAGAAAAATAGCATTTTTACTTGCACACGATTCGATAATGAAAGCCAGGGCAGCTTCACCTTATTCAGTAAAATGCCCTTGCAAAAACAAACAGCCTATTTGCTTTTGGTAAATCGGTCCCACTGACTCTATTCTGTTGTATTTATTGAAGAAGCATTTGTTTTCAGGTAGTCAAGCTATTCTAAAGGTTGTTTTTGTTTTTCCCTGCAGGGCAGTAAGTCCAGAGCTCAAGTCATATGCACTGGGTGTTCTCTTCCTTTTACTACGTCTAATTGGTAAGTATCTAAAAATACTTTACACCTTACACCATTCTTTCTTAACCAGGGTTCCCCCAGAGGTTGCTACGAGTTCCTTGAGTAATGACTGCTTCTCAGATAAATTACCACTGATACCAATTATCTTCTTAGCTATCTGTAAGTGGGGATTCCTTCCACTGACCACAAATGTAAGGTGCATTCTTCCCACTGACCATCATGCTAATGTACTGTGACCTGTAGATGTCGCAATTATTAGCAGGAGATCCCTAAGGCCTGATTCACATCTATGCATTTTTTGTGCTTTTTGGAATTTGCAGATTTGCACTACAGTCCATTTAACATGGTTTCCTATGGAACACGTTCTGTAGAGAAAATCTGCAAAATGCAAAAAGCACAAAAAATGCCATAGGTGTGAATCCGGCCTTAGACTGTAAAGGTATTTAACCCAGTGGCGGCTGGTGCTCAACATTTTTGGGGGGCGCAAACAAAGAAAAAAAAAACAATTGCAGCCTCACTGTGACCATCAAATGCAGCTACTGTGCCCAGCAAATGCAGCCACTGTGCCCATCAAATGCAGCCACCATGCCATCAATTGGCGCTACTGTGCCATCAATTGTCGCCACTGTGCCATGCCATCAAATGCAGCCACTGTGCCATGCCATCAAACGCAGCAACTGTGCCATCAATTGTTACCACTGTGCCATCAATTGTCACCACTGTGCCCATCAATTGTCACCACTGTGCCCATCAATTGTAGCCACTGTGCCCATCAATTGTAGCCACTGTGGCCATCAATTGTAGCCACTGTGCCCATCAATTGTAGCCACTGTGCCCAGCAATATTGTCGCCACTGTGCCCAGCAATAGTCGCCAATGTGCCCAGCAATATTGTCGCCACTGTGCCCATCAATTGTCGCCACTGTGCCTAGCAATTGTCGCCACTGTGCCCAGCAATTGTTGCCACTGTGCCTAGCAATTGTTGCCACTGTGCCCAGCAATTGTCGCCACTGTGCCCAGCAATTTTCGCCACTGTACCCTGTAAAATGCCCTCCCCCTAGCCTGGCACTTATCTTTCTGGGGTCAGCCATCCTGCTTCTACCATCCCTCGATATCTTCTCCCACCCTCAATGACGCATCAGCCAGACGGGTTACCGGTAACCAGAACCGGTAAACCTGATTGGCTGAGACGCCTGTCAGTCTTATTGAAGGAACGCACCCCCTGTGCGTCCCTTGGATAAGCATCTGGAAGGCTGTAATCGGAAAGCCTATCAGAGCCGCTGGCACTTCCACAGCCAACCAGTTGCCGTTATTCAGATGGCCGGCGCTCGCCAGGGGGCCGGCCATCTGAATAGTCGGCGGCAGCGGCAATACATCGATTCATGCAATGCATGAATCGATGTATTGTATACAGTGGCGGTGGGAGAGCGAGAGGGGGCGGTGCTCCGGCGCCCTTTATGGACGTACCACCACTGATTTAACCGCTTGCTGACCGCTGCACAACTAAATACGTTGACAGAATGGCTCGGCTGCGCAAAAGGATGTATATATATGTCCCCTTTAAGAATCTGTATTATGGACACACACGCCCGCCGCAAGCTCCGTGACTCTGACCAGGGGTCCCGTGGATTCGATGTCTGCGGGGATTCTCGCGATCGTGTCACGGTGAGGAAGAACGGGGAGATGCTGTTGTAAACAAGCATTTCCCCATTCTTCCTAGTGACAGGACAGTGATCACAGCTTCCTCTAATCGGAAGCTGTGATCAGTGTTGTGTCACACACAGCCCCCAACCCCTACAGTTAGAAGCACTCCCTAGGGCAGTGATGGCAAACCTTGGCACCCCAGATGTTTTGGAACTACATTTCCCATGATGCTCATGAACTCTGCAGTGTAGTTGAGCATCATGGGAAATGTAGTTCCAAAACATCTGGGGTGCCAAGGTTCGCCATCACTGCCCTAGGGCACACTTAACCCCTTCAGCACCACCTAGTGGTTAACCTCTTCATGGCCAGTGCCATTTTCACAGTAATCAGTGCATTTTCATAGCACTGACCTCTGTAAAAATGACAATGGTCTCAAAAATGTGTCAAGTGTCTGATGTGTCCGCCATAAAGTCACAGTCACAATAAAAACCGCTGATCGCCGCCATTACTAGTAAAAATCAATATACGCTTATCCGCATGTTTTGTTTTTTTTACCAAAAATATGTAGAATAATACGTATCGGTCTAAACCGAAGAAAACATATTTTTTTATATATTTTTGGGGATTTTTATTACAGCAAAAAGTAAAAAATATAGAATTTTTTCCAAAATTGTCGCTCTATTTTTGTTTATAGCGCAAAAAATAAAAACCGCAGAGGTGATCAAATGCCACAAAAAGAAAGCTCTATTTGTGGGAAAAAAGAACATCAATTTTGTTTGGGAGCCACGTCGCACGAATGTCACTGGTCCCAAAAAAGTGTCTGATCTGTCCACTGCAATGTCACAGTCTCGCTAAATGATTACCACCATTACTAGTAAAAAAAGGATAATAATAAAAATGCCATAAATATATCCCCTGTATTGTAGATGCGATAATTTTGTACAAACCAATCAATATATGCTAATTGGGATTTTCTTACCAAAAATATGTAGAAGAATATATATCGGCCTAAACTGAGGAAGAATTTTTTTTTGGGGGGGGATACTCAGAATGATCTGGAGTGGTAAGTGGGGTACCCCAAGGATCTGTTCTGAGACCAAGTCAGTTTAATAAAGAGTGGTATAAATAGCTCAATCTCAGTGTTTTCTGATGATCAGGGCTGGACTTTATCCAGACTGGCCCACTTTGACCGGTCTCTCCCATGGCGGACAAACAACTCCCGCACCCCCTGGCCACCCAAGCCCCCTCTCCCCCTTCACTAGCCACTAGCCATTCTACTTTATTAGAATGGCTGGTACTCTTAAAGGCAGTACCAGTGGGGAAGTTAGACATTATTTGATCTGGGGCAAAGAATCAGTTTGGTGCCCCCCTTATGGGACAAGATTAGGCAGAAGGGAGAAACTCCCAGGCCATAGCTGTTGAGTCTGCTGTATGTTCCCTTCCCCGTGCTCCTCTGGTCCTCCCCCTGCTTCTTTGTTCCCCCCAGGTGAGCGCTGCAGGGAGGGAGAGGAGGTGAGCGCTGCGGGAAGGGAGAGACAGAGGAGCGGAGGGGGGGGGGGCGGCGGCCCACTGTCACTGAAGCCGGCCCACTGAGCCATCGGCCCACCGGGAAACTCCCTGTAGTCCCAATGGCCAGTCCATCCCTGCTGATGATACAAAGCTAAGGAGGGCAATAACTTCATAGAATATATATATAATCTTACAAGAAGAATAAACAGTTAGGTAAAGGCATGGAAAATGAGATTAACTGTTGTTGAAAAATGTAAAGTAATGCAGTTGGAGGTCAAGAACATGAATGCAAGGTAAGGTTCTTGCTAGGGGGAGAGTTTGGGGGAGTTCATGATGAAAATAGATCTGGGGATCCTAGCAGACTCAGCAATAGCATGCAATGTCAATCTGCTACAAGCAAAGCAAGCAGAATATTAGCATACATATTTACTCAAGGGCTATAACTATTATTCTACAGCTTTAACCACTTGCCGACCGCCGATATACGTCAGCAGAATGGCACAGGCAGGCAAATGGGCATACCTGCATGTCCTTTAAATTTGACGCCCGCAGGTCCTGGGAACTTGATGTTCCCGGGCGGCCCGCAATTGCGGTTGGCAAAGGCAGAACAGGGGGATGCCTTTGTAAACAAGGCATTGCCCTGTTCTGCCTAGTGACATGTCGGGGATCTACTGTTCCCTGTAATCGGGAACAGTGATCGCTGGCATGTTAATGGTAGCTTCTCCCCCTAACAGCTAGAATCACTCCCTAGGACACACTTAACCCCTTCAGCGACACCTAGTGGTTAACCCCTTCACTGCCAGTACCATTTTCACAGTAAATCAGTGTATTTTTATAGCACTGATCGCTGTATATATGACAATGGTCACAAAAATTGGTCAAAAGTGTCTGATGTGTGTGCCATAATGTCACAGTCACGATAAAAACCGCAGATTGCCACCATTACTAGTAAAAAAATAATGATAATAAAAATGCCATAAATCTATGCCCTTTTTTGTAGACGCTATAACTTTTGTGTAAACCAATCAATATAATCAATATACGCTTATTGCAATTTGTTTTACCAAAAATATGTAGAATACATATCGGCTTAAGCCCCGGACCAATATGCTGCTAAATGCCCAGAGGCGTTTTTACAATTCGGCACTGCGTCGCTTTAACAGACAATTGCGCGGTTGTGCGACGTGGCTCCCAAACAAAATTTGCGTCCTTTTCTTCCCACAAATAGAGCTTTCTTTTGATGGTATTTGATTGCCTCTGCGATTTTTATTTTTTGCGCTATAAACAAAAATAGAGCGACAATATTTTTTACTTTTTGTTATAAGAAAAATCGAATAAACTACATTTTAGTCAAACATTTAGGCCAAAATTTATTCAGCCACATGTCTTTAGTAAAAAAAAAATCGTAATATAAAAAAAAAAATTAGCTACCTAGTGGCAACAGTGACACTAATGCAGCGATCAGCAAACCGATCGCTTAGTGACACTGGCAATAGGGGGTGAAAGGGCGGTGATCAAGGGGTTAAACCTTTATTAGGGGGGGTACGGGACTACCCTGGACCTAACACTAACTGCCTGTAGCACTAACTGTCACACTGACACTAAATGCAGTAATCAGTAAATATATGATCACTGCTATTAGTGACACTGTGATAGGGGGCTGGGGGGGGGGGGGGGGTGACCGGAAGGGGTTAATGTGCCTATGTGTGTGGTGTCAGTGTAGTGTTGGTGCGACTTACTTGTGATGTCTTCTCTCCTCTTGTCGGATTAAAAATACCGCCGAGAGGAGAGCTGACATCACTTCCTCTGCCAGTGTTTACATTACACAGGCAGAGGAAGTGCAGGGCGGAGGCTCGGCGGATTGGCTGGGAGCGATCACGAGGGGGCGGACAAAAACGAAGAGCCGCCCCATCATCCTGGATCGCTCCCAGAGGTAAGACACCCGCCGCATGTAGCCCATCTGCCTGTATGTGCCATTCTGTGGACGTACATATAAATGCAGCGGTCGTTAAGCGGTTAAACTGAGAAAATATTTGCATTTTTTTTTTAAAGAGATATTTATTATAGCAAAAAGTACAAAATATTGCTTTTTATTCAAAATTGTCGCTCTATTTTTGGTTATAGCACAAAAAATAAAAACTGCAGAGGTGATCAAATACCACCAAAAGAAATCTCTATTTGTGGGAAACAAAAGACCTAAGTTTTGTTTGGGTACAGTGTCACATGACCGCCCAATTGTCTGTTAAAGCGACGCAGTGCCATATCGCAAAAAATTGCCTGATTAGGAAGTGGGTAAATCCTTCCGGGGCTGAAGTTGTTAATCATCACTGTTTTTTTTTTTGCTACACAAACAAAAAAAGGCAGATTATAAAAAAATAAAAAAAATAAAGTTTTCATATTTTGTTAGAACATTTTTCAAACAGGTAATTGTTCTCCTTCACTGATGGGCACTGATGAGGTGGCATCAATGGCCACTGATATGTGGTAATGGTGGGCACTGATAGGTGGCACTGATCAGGAGGCACTGTTGATGAGGCACTGATAGGTGGCACTGATTAGCAGTACTGATGGTCACTGACAGATGGCACTGGTGGGCATAGATTTGTAGCACTTAGGGCATGATGTCCCTCTAACACAGGGATCCTCAAACTACGGCCCTCCAGCTGTTGCAAAACTACAAGTCCCATGAGGCATTGTAAAACTATGACATTCACAGACATGACTAGGGCATGATGGGAATTGTAGTTCCTGAACAGCTGGAGGGCCGTAGTTTAAGGACCCATGCTCTAACAGAAGCCGGTTACCAGCTTTTTTTTTTATTATTATTCACGCTGTAATGCTGCATACATGCAGTTTGGAATTTCCGACAACAAATGTTCGATGTGAGGTTTTTGTCGGAAATTACGACCGTGTGTAGGCTCCATCAGACATTTGCTGTCGGAATTTCTGACAAAAATTTAGGAGCTGGATCTCAATTTTTCCGACAACATAATCCATTCTCGTAAATTCCGATCATGTGTGGACAATTCTGGCGCACAAAATTTCACCCATGCTCTGAATCGAGTAGCGCTCGGTCTGGTAAAACTAGCGTTCGTCATGGAGATAGCACATTCATCACGCTGTAACAGACTGTAAAGCACAGAACTGAAAAGCGCGAATCGTCTCTCATCAAACTTTCACTAACACGCCTGGTATTGAACTTCCCTTTACTAGTGCCGTCGTACGTCTTGTATGTCACCGCGTTCTTGGCGTTCGGAATTTCCGACAACATTTGTGCGACCGTATGTATGCAAGACAAGTTTGAGCCAACATCCGTTGGAAAAAGAATCCACGGTTTTGTCGATTTTCCGATCGTGTGTACGTGGAATTAGCGTGAAGGGGGGAAAAAGCAGTCATAGGGGTTTCTGTTTACTTCTGTGGTCAGCTGTCATTGGCTTAGCTGTCTTTCAGCTATAGTGTGGACATCAAGTGGTTAATTCCCAGGACTGCGTTCATGTTGACCATTATTCAGATTCCATCTCTCATTTTCCAATGCCAATTCGAAATCTATACTAGGAATCTTACTGGTTGGTCTCCGTATGGCCGCTTTCCAATAAAAGGAAAAACTCTTCATGCGTGAAGACCAGATTTCTCACTGATCCTCGTTACCTCATCTGCCCCATAGTTGGCTGACCCTGGCATACATCAGAGGAAAGAATGCAGTAATTAAGGACTTGTACTGTTCCAAATGTATACAGAAATAGAGATATTCATGATGGGCAGATGGATTTTGACAGAGGTCATGGAAATGAGTTCGCAGAGGAGGCAGAAAACCAAGCTCCGACTTCTGACATGGCAGAATGCTCCTGGATACAAGAATAGGGTTTTCATCTGGTACAAATACCTTTCCACCTCGCTTCTATCCTATCTAAAAATGCAAACAATGCAGCCATGTCCCTTAAAGTGGTTGTAAACCCACTTTTTCACTTTTACCTACAGGTAAGCCTATAATAAGGCTTGCCTGTAGGTATAAAGAATATCTCCTAAATCTGTACGGTTTAGGAGATATTCCCCCCGCAATGCGCCATGCGCAGCGGGGATCCTCGGCTAAAGAACCGGCAGCCGTGGACCTTGCCGAATTGAAGTCTCCCGCCCCTTGCAGAGGAGCACTAGCATCGGGGACGTGCGGCATGTGTCATACTCATTGCGCAGGCGCCGCGTAGAGCTGACACTCAGCTCTACATGTTCGGCTATGTTCGGAGGCTGAGTTGAGTTTCGTACTGTGCAAGCGCCATGCCTGCGCAGTACAGAGGGGGTCCTTATCCGCCGGGTGGAACATATTCGGCAGAACACCAGCATCTGAGGCCACGCAGTACAGTATTTTTCCATGTACAAGACGCACCCCACTTTTCCAACCCAAAATTAAGAAATCAATATTTTAAACATACAGTAGGTAAAACAGCACACATTTTTATTTAGTAATTACCGCAGGTAACATTTAAATACCAGTACAGTGTTTCCCCGAAAATAAGACCTACCCCAAAAATAAGACCTAGCGCTATTGTCCCGGAGAGCTGCAATATAAGCCCTACCCTGAAAATAAGCCCTAGTTTAAAATGCATGTTAAATCCTATAATTCACTCTATTACAGTAGTATATAATGTACAGTGTGTGTGTTTCTGTAATATAATTGTGGGAAAGAGAGATCCGGCAGGTCACAGAAACGCAAAGCGGTGCTATAACAAAGGTATTTGGCACAATTATATTACAGAAACACACACATTGTACATTATATAATATTATAATAGAGTGGATTATAGGATTTTACACGCATTTTAACTTAGTTCACACTGGGGATTCCTGTCAGGGAGGGAGAGAGAGGGGGAGAGAAGACATCACATTACATAAGACCTACCCCAAAAATAAGCCCTATTGTGTCTTTTGTTGCCAAAATTAATATAAGACCCGGGCTTATTTTCGAGGAAACACGGGTATATTACACGGGTATATTATGCAGGGGTTGTCCTCGCCGCTCTAGCCAATCGCAGCGCTGGAGCGGCGATACCCAGAAGACACGCCGGAGCAAGATGACATCTCGCTCGGCGTGGACCAGGTAAGTTCTCTTCACCTCGTTTTAATGCAAGTATTTCATAATGAGCTAGTATGCGGTGCATACTAGCCCATTATGGCTTTTACTTTACAGGTGTAAAAAAAAAATATATATATAACAGGGTATACAACCGCTTTAATGCAGATAAAAGAGATACATTAGATGAAAGTAGAATTACCCAACTATGTGCAATTTTGTGACTTTGTTCATTAGCATATCCTAGAATTGTGTGCTTTAGGTGACATGAACTTTGGAGAAAGTTTTTCTGCATTCTGGGGTTTTGCGCTGATGGATGCCGTTATCGCCTTTCCTTGTACAAGAAAAGTCCTGCCTTTTGCATTAATGATTGTTACTCTGTCACTTTTGGCATTTTCATTTATTCATAATATGGTAAAAGCTGTTGAAATTGTAAGGTCTACATCTTTCTTTTCTGACGTATATTCAGAAAATTACAATTTGTTAAGAAAAAAAATATAGAAATGTTTTAAAACACAGTAGAAATATTATTTATGTGAGCTTTTAACAAAAGTTTTGAAATAACAAAAGAAAAAAATGTAGGGCCACAACATATCAGCTTTAAGCAGCACTTGAACATGCCGCTGTCAGTGTAGTGGAGCTTGTAATGTTATATCGACAAAGAAACTATAAAAGACACATCTTTTATTTATTTTTTCGCTGCAATTGCTATACACCAAATAAGCCATATTATATCTGTCCTTTTGTGTTAGTGATTGTCAGTGTTGTAAGTAACGGAGTTACAATAAACGCAGTTACCTAACGCAGCCTCTTTTAAAGGTAACGAGTAATCTACCTGATTACTCTTCCCCTCACGGTAACTCAGTTCCCATTACTTGGGCGGCATTACCGCAATTACATCTATCGCCACTAGATGGCAGCAGAGTAATTGCTTCTGCCGGCGCTGTGAACATAAATATGGGTGGAACTCCGCTTTAGGGTCCTTTCACACGTCCTCTCCGCTCGTCCGTTCATTATAAGTCCGTTTACGGACTTGTAATGAACCCCTATGGGAGCGGATCCGTTAGCGGATGATGCATCCGCTAATGTCCGCTAGATCCGCATCCGTTTTTGCGGACGGAAGAATGTCCTATTTTTCTTCCGTCCGGCCAAACGGATCGGATGCAAACGGACAGACGGTCCGTTTCCATCCGACTCCTCCTAGGAGAGAGCGGAGGAGAGACGGGGCGGTCCCTGCACAGTGTGACAGTGTGACGGAGACCCCCTGCTGAGCTGACGGACACACGGAGCGGACCGAAAAATGGACCGCTCCGTGTGTAAGGAGCCTTAGAATCATGTGACCGCTGTGATGGCCTGACAATGAGCCCCAGCCACCTCACACTGACCTATCACCGGGGAACAACTCACATCGATCACACACAGTGTGTGCGCAACCTGATCAATGATCCGGGGAACACATGGCCAGAACAAAATGTTCCACAGAACAAACGTTCCCTATACAACACAGTGTACACAGCGACATCTAGTGGTCAACATGGTAAGTGCAGGACACCTATACAGACCAATGATCAGCAGGTTATTTTTGGTCAGTGATTTCATCTCTTCATCAGACAACAAATAAAAATCTGACATCCCCATTCCAGATCCCTTGCACCTAATAAAGCTTATATAAGATATATAAAATAATAAACAATAAACTATAGAAAATTCTAATAAAGCCTAATATAAGATTTTAAATTACAGACTCTGTAAACGTCAAGGGAATGTATATTATAAACATACAATTTAATCCAGTTTATAATTTGGATGTAATATGTAGCAGATGGATAAGGGTTTTAAGTCCTATTAGCTGCACATACATGGTGGGACGGATGCACCTAGGCTGGGATATACATGGTGGGACGGAGTCACCTAGGCTGGGATATACATGGTGGGACGGAGGCACCTAGGCTGGGATATACATGGTGGGACGGAGGCACCTAGGCTGGGATATACATGGTGGGACGGATGTACCTAGGCTGGGATATACACAAGATCACCATTTGTTTCCGGTTTTCTTCTCTCAAGGATCTGGCATTCTTTTGTCTTGGAGTATTAACTCACTGCTCCCTGGCAAGCGCCTGTCATCTGCTTCTCAACAAAGCATTGTAGAATATTAAAAAAAAATTCAGTTACTTTGCTGAGTAACTAATTACTTTTTCAATGTAGTAACTGAGTCACTAACGCAATTACTTTTTCGGAGAAGTAATTTGTAACTGTAACTAATTACTTTTTTAAAGTAAGATGAGCAACACTGGTGATTGTAAAAGCATATCTTTACTGAAGATGGATTTTATGGTTTTTGGTGGGGTGAAGCAGGAGTAACTCATTGCACATCCTTCTTTCCCCAGAAATAGAGCTTTCTGCTGTGTTTTGCACTATAAACAGAACAAGAGCGACAATTTTGAAAAGAAAACAATATTTTTTACATGCTGCGATAAAATATAATGCATTAAAAAAAGTAAAAATTAAATTTTTTTCATGAAATTACCTGCCTGCGAGAATGTGTTTCCTTCGCGATCGCATTGCGCTGGTTCTCGGCGACAGGGTGCTGTGCATGTCGCGCTGGCTGCAGTAGGAAAAACACATTACACCGAGCGCGAGAAAGAAGCAACGGGGATCCGACTTGGCAATTCCAGGCACTGTGTTTGGTATGAATCATGAGGGGGAACTCCACTCCAAATTTTAAATAAAAAAACGGCATGGGTTCCCCTCCAGGAGCATACCAGGCCCTTGGGTCTGGTATGGATTGTAAGGAGAACCCCCCTACGCTGAAAAAACGGCATGGGGGTTCCCCCAAAATCCATACCAGACCCTTATCCGAGCACGCCGCCCAGCCCGTCAGGCAAGGAGTGGGGACGAGCGAGCGCCCCCCCCCCTTCCTGAGCCGCATGCCCTCAATGTTCTCCCGGGCTGCCCCGCTATCTTCTTGCAGCTCTTTTACTAGCGGCGGCCCGGTCTTTCCCATCGTCTTCTTCCCTCTTCTTTTCTTCCGATGTTGCCACGACGCTCCCTCCCGATGTAATGCTGGGTGTGCGGTGCGCAACGATTTATATAGGCCTCTTATGACGTCACAGTCCCATCATGTTCCGAGTGGTGACGACATAAGGGGGCGGGGTAATTATGTCGTCACCACCCGGAGCATGGGTGCACGATGTCGTTTTTTTTTTACAATTTAACTTTTTTTTATTATTATTTTATGGCCCCTAACATCTTCCCTTTGAGACAGGGAAAGTGATTGAGGACACAGATTTGCACTCCCTTTCTCTGCAGCCTCAGCTGCAATAAAAATTAATGACAGGAGACAGAGGCTCCTCTCCATTCATAAACTTATGCTCAGCGATCACATTCTGAAAAGGAAGGAGCTGGTAAATGACATATATACTGGCTCCTTTCTCCGCTCTCCATCCTGAAAGATTCAGGCCTTGGGTGTCCGAATGAGGATCCGGAGAGCCAGCGAGGATGCAGGGGGACCCAGAGTACAAATCAGATCAAGAGCCAGAGGAGGACACAGAGAGCCGGGGAGGACGCAGAGGGACCCGGAGGAGGGCACTGATCGGGACCCAGAGGTATTTTTTACTAGTAATGGCAGTGATCAGCGACTTATAATGCGACTGCGATATTGCGGCAGACAAACCGGACACCTGGAACCTTTTTTGGGACCAGTGACACTAATACAGTGATCGGTGCTAAAAATATGCACTGTCACTGCACTAATGACACTGGCAGGGAAGGGGTTAACATCAGGGGTGATCAAAAGGTTAACTGTATGCCTAGCTAATATTACAGTATAGAAGGGGAGGTGCGTTTACTAGCGGAAGACATGGATTAGTGTTTCTGCTTTACAGAACCTCAGGATCCATGCCTTCTGTACTGACAGAACGGCAATCTGCCGTGTTTACATAGGCAGACTGGCATTCTGTCAGTGTACCAAACGATTAGCAGGCAACGGTGGACATCAGGATCGCGAGACCAGCTGATCAGCTCCCACTCGTGCCCAATACTTGGAAGTACAGTATCACATATATATAATATATATGATTCTGCACAGTGCGCCCCCCTGTAGCAGTGAATCTGCTATGGGCGAGCCAGAAAGTGGTTAAACAAGCTGTTAGCACATCTTGAGGCTTGTTGAACGTCTGCTGAAGCCTGCTAGCAGCTTGCTTAAAGTGGCAATCAACACTTCCATTGGGATCTGTGTTTATCATTTACAAACTGGAGCTGAATGGTTCTTTAAAATCTTCAACAATGCTTGCTGCAAGCTCTGCAATTGCTTTGTCAAAGCTTGCTGTTTACACTACTCTTATACAAGCTGAAGCACATGTAAAACTGGCCTTAAAGGGGTGGTTCACCCAAAAACCTTTTTTTAACATTGATTGAGGCTCGTTTTGTCAAGGGGAATCGGGTGTTTTTTTTTAGAATCTAAGCAGTACTTACCGTTTTAGAGATGCATCGTCTCCGTCGCTTCCGGGTATGATCTTCGGGACTGGGCGTTCCTATTTGATTGACAGGCTTCCGACAGGCTTCCGACGGTCGCATACATCGCGTCACGAGTAGCCGAAAGAAGCCGAGCGCCGGTGCAGCTCTATACTGCGCCTGCGCACCGTCGTTCGGCTACTTTCGGAAAATCGTGACGCAAGGTATCCGACCGTCGGAAGCCTGTCAATCAAATAGGCACGCCCATTCCCGAAGACCATACCCGGAAGCGACGGAGACGATGCATCTCTAAAACGGTAAGTACTGCTTTGATTCTAAAAAAAAAACACCCGATTCCCCTTGACAAAACGAGCCTCAATCAATGTTAAAAAAAAGGTTTTTGGGTGAACCACCCCTTTAAAGTCTGGGGTGGGTATTGAGGAATGCCTAGTACAAAAATTCAGATCACTCATGGGTAGTTTTGAATTGTTTATTGGTTAAGAGCCTAATGTAAAACCAACACATTTTGGGGTAAAAGCATCTCCCTTCCTGGTGGCTGGAGCAGTGGATGTAGTTAGAATCATGATAGGATGCAAAAGATGACCTGTGTGATAAAGAATGTCAAATCTTAACGGTATTTAGGTGAATCAGTGTTGCACTGCCCATATAATATCATATGGCTACTTGCATAAAGAAATCGAAAATGTGAAGATAATATAAATTACAACACCAATAATAAATTTAAGTGGATGTAAAGGCAGGAGTTGTTTTTATCTTTATGTATTAAGATAAAAAGCCTTCTTTGTGCAGCAGCCCCCCTAATACTTACCTGAGGTCCCTCTCTGTCCAGCAATGTCCACGATTGTCTTAGCTATCCAAGATTCTCCTTCCTGATTGGCTGAGACACAGCAGCGGTGCCATTGGCTCCCGATGCTGTCAAACTCAGCTAGCCATTTAGGGGAGAGAGGGGGCCGGGCTGGGGCTGGGATCCATGTCTGAATGGACAAAGGGAGCTAGGACTGGGCTTGGGTGCCCCCATAGCAAGCTGCTTGCTGTGAGAGCACTGAACAGGAGGGAGGGGCCAGGATCACTGAAGAGGGACCCGAGAAGGGGAGGATCTGGGCTGCTCTGTGCAAATCTACTGCAACGGAGCAGGTAAGTACAACATGTTTGTTATTTTTATAGGGAAAAAAACAAGACTTACAATCACTTTAAGGTGACGCATGACAAAACAAATCTCCTCAAAATTAATTAATCCAGTGTAATTTACATAGGTGATTTATCATAAGTCAAACATTTAATAGTCCCAATATTGCAGTCTACAACTACACTTGTGTATATCACTGTGACTTCTTGCTAGTGTTTTAATTTCTCCCAGAGAATTGTATAGTGCTCCACCACCATCCAAAGTGACCGCTCACTTCAAGTAGATAACCATAAATTGTATTGTCAAATGTGCAGAAAATCCCCCAAGGGGCCATTTGGTTGAGTTTGCCCTCCAGCCTCAAAATCTGAGTCTTCCACTGGTCCATTTTTTTCATAAGAAGTATCTTGTTTTATGATAAGTTCACTAAGATCGAGTAAAGAATTTAGTAATGACTCGCGGTACTGAATATTGATCTTCACAAATGTGGATCTTCCCAGTCTAATAAATTCATGGGCAGCTGGCACTTGGAAAGATTTATATACCTTTAAGGGCTATTTGTAATTAATGTATTTAATTTAGGAGGTACTTAAATAAAACTAAGAATAACCTCAGAATGTTTTCCCATAGTAAAAGAACCATGGGGCAGCAAAAGCAGTCTGTAAATACTGTCATAAGGAAATTTAGAAGTCAACATCACCGATTCATAGAGTGCAGTACAAGCTTTCTGTCTATAACCACAATGGAGGTTTAGGCACACTGGATAGCCCTTATTTCTGAGCTTCATATCTGAAATCGTTATCTATAAATTGAAAACGACCATAAACTGAATCGATTTTATCATTCCAAACACAAGTCAAAGTTATATAGTTGGTAAGGTTGAAAAAAGACACCAGTCCATCCACTGCAGCCTGTGTGGGTGTGTGTATGTTTATGTCAATACAATTTCCCATATCTCTGTGTATTGCCTTTGCCATTATGCCAATTTAGAGGTTTTTATTTTAAACTACCAACACTTCTGCTAACACCACTGATTGTTGAAGGGAGTTCCACAACCTTACCGCAGTAACAGTAAAGAGTTTAGGGTTGAACTGCTTCTCCATCAATTTCATTGAAGTGACCACGTGTCTTTTTAAGCTCCCTGAAACGAAATAGTTCGTTCCCTATGCTAGAATCACCATTAAGGTACATCACATCTCTACTCAAGCTTCTCTTCTCGAAGGAGAATAAGTTTAATATTTGTAATTGTTCCTCATAATTGAGGTCCTCCAGTCCCCCTATTAACTTTGTTGCCCTTCTCTGGACTTTGCAAAAGCATTTGATACAATTCCCCATACACATCTAATTCACAAAGTGAGGTCTGTTGGCTTAGACCTTGAAATTGTCGTAAACGCGGTTTTACCACTCATACCTACAGGTAAGCGTATAATAAGGCTTACCTGTAGGGGCTGTAAATATCTCCTAAACTTTCACTGTTTAGGAAATATTTAGAGTGCATGCTGCCGCTGACGTCATTTCCACCACATCCTTCCTGAGGATTGGTGACCAGAACTGGATGGTATTCTCGAGATGTGGTGGAACCAGAGTCTTTTAAAGCTGTAGAATTATAGTTATATCGCTAATATTCTGCTTGCTTTGCTTGCTTTGCTTGGCATTGCATGCTATTGCTGAGTCTGCTAGGATCCCCAGATCTATTTTCGTCATGAACTTCCTCAAAGGCTCTCCCCCTAGCAAGAACTTTGCATTCATGTTCTTAGCCCCCAACTGCATTACTTAACATTTTTCTACATTTTCCATGTGTTTACCTACCCCTTTATTTTATTGAGGTCTCCTTGTAAGATTATATATATATTCTATGAAGTTATTGCCTTCCTTAGCTTTGTATCATCAGCAAACACTGAGATTGAGCTATTTATACCACTCTTTGTATCATTTATGAATATGCTAAACTGACTTGGTCTCCCATGGGGTACCCCACTTACCACTCCAGATCATTCTGAGTACTTGCTATTTATCACCACCCTTTGTACCTGCCCCTGTAACCAGTTTTTGTCCAGGTACATACCTTAAAGCGTTGGTAAACTGCAGTTACAGAAAAAAACTAATTCCCCTGCAAGGCTGTGTGACAGCATCGCATACTAGCACATTATGAGAGACTAATCTCAAAACGAAGCCCTCCAACGGTGCTGTCACCGCTGAGAGGGCTTCCATCTTCACCAGGTCTTCCTTTCGGGTATACGGCCTCCAGCTACACAAGTGGCCGGGAGGTGTTAACACATCCACATTACAGCATAGGCTCTGAAGGTCCGGCATGGTATGCGGCGGGCATGTCACCGACTGAATGTACTCTAAACATTTCCTAAACAGTGCAAGTTTGGGAGATATTCACAGCGCCTACATGTAAGCCTTATTATAAGCTTAACTGTTGGTATGAGTGGTAAAACAGTGTTTACTACCACTTTAAAGTCTAAAGCCCTATACACACAGCCCAGAATCTCTTTTTTTTTTCCTGACGAGATTCTTGGCAAGAATTTCTTGCCGGCCGTGTGTACAGACACTCCATTCAAATGAACCACCGTTCATCGCAGTGACGTCATCGACTACGACGAGCTTGCTTTAATCACATTCGATGTCGTCGCCACCATCTTGCTACACCCTACCTATGCCTGGGAAGCTACCGCGCATGCGTCAAAGTCATTTCGAGCATGCGTGGGTTTCCACCGCGACAGGTAAGTATACAGACGCTCAGGTTTCTCGGCAAGAAAGCTCTGCTGAGAATCACAACGAGAAAATAGAGAACAGGTTCTCCATTTTTCTCGTCGAGATTCTGGGCAGTTTTCTTGACAAGAAACCTGAAAGCCTCATACACACGCACAGGGCCGGCCTTAGGCCTTTAGGCGCCCTGTGCGAGAAAGATTTACAGCGCCCCATAGTAACCACACCCCTCCGTAACCACACCCCTCCGTAACCACACCCCTTCAGTGTCCACCCCTTTCTCCAATACCAGCTCCATTTAAAGCCTTCCATTCCCAAAAAACAGATTACAAGCTATGATAAAAATACAACTTTTATTCACATAATAACGCCACCTATACTGTATATCACACGCTATAATAACACCGCCTATACTATAAATCACACGCTATAATAACGCCACCTATACTGCAAATCACATGCTATAATAACGCCACATATAAAGTAAATCACATGGTATCATACCACTACCTGTATATTTACTATCAAATATCAAACATAATTACAATAAAGTATTTTTTAACTTTTGTATTTACTGTTCCTTTAAGAAACACCCTATTTAAATAATAAAATACAAAACAGACATTAAACAGTACACTGCACTTATAAAAAAATAATTTACTTACAGAAAAAAGTTTTTACATCCGCTGCCTGCTTCTGTGGATTCTTGCGCTCCTTTGTCTTCTCAGTGTGCATGGCATGTGAGCTCCTCATTCCTGCTCCTCATAGCAAGGCAAGGACAGCCGCCCACGCCGTCATTCCAGCAGAATCCGCCTGTGGCCTGCCAGTACTTTGTCCAGTTTTAAAGATGGCCGCCGCACTGTCGCCGAGCGGCGGCAATCTTAATGAGTAACCCACAGACTGCCAGTAACAGTGATCTCCGACTCCTAACAAGGCAGGGACAGCCGCCCACGCTGTCATTCCTGCAGAATCCGCCTGTGGCCTGGCCTGCCAGCAGGGGCATACCTAGAGCATTTGTCACCCGGGACGGATCCTATATCTACACCCCCCCCCACGGTAAAATTGAAAATCCCACTGTGCCCCCTGCATCTTTCAATATCTCTGTCACGACTGTGTACCCCTCTCCACAACTGCACCTCTGGACCCCGTTACATTATACAACACCCTGCATCACTTTACATTACACAGCCCCCCACAGCTCTAGACACCTATATGTTACACAGACACCCCCCTAACAGTTCTGGACCCCCTGCATGTCACGCAGACCTCCCTACAGTCTCCCCCTACAGTGCAGACCCATCCCCCTATAGTACAAACCTCCCTTACAATACAGAACCCCCTCTACAATACAGATTCACCTCTACAGAGCAGACCCCCTCCTATTAAACAGAACCCCCCTCTCCTATAATACAGAACCCCCCTACAATACAGATCCACCCCTACAGTGCAGACCCCCCCACAATACAGAACACCCCCCCACAATACAGAACACCCCCCCACAATACAGAACACCCCCCCACAATACAGACCCCCCCACAATACAAAACCCCCCACAATACAACCCCCCCCACAATACAAACCCCCCTACAATGCATAACCCCCTCCCACCTACAATATAGATCCACCCCTACAGTGCAGACCCCTCCAATACAGAACCACCTCCCCCCACAATACAGAACCCCCTACAATACAGAACCCCCTACAATACAAAACCCCCCTACAATACAGAACCACCCCACAATGCAGAACCCCCCCTTCTATAATACAGATCCACCCCTACAGTGCAGACCCCTACAATACAGAAACCCCCCTCCACACAATATAGAACCCCCCTCCCCCTCTACAGTACAGAAACCCCCCCCCCCGACAATACAGATCCCCCCTACAATACAGAACCCCCCCACAATACAGAACCCCCCCACAATGCAGAACCCCCTCCCCCCTACAATATAGATCCACCCCAACAGTGCAGACCCCTCCAATACAGAACCCCCTCCCCCTACAATACAGAACCCCCTACAATACAAAACCCCCCTACAATACAGAACCACCCCACAATGCAGAACCCCCCCTTCTATAATACAGACCCACCCCTACAGTGCAGACCCCTACAATACAGAAACCCCCCCTCCACACAATATAGAACCCCCCTCCCCCCTACAGTACAGAAACCCCCCCCCCCACACAATACAGACCCCCCCACAATACAGAACCCCCCCACAATGCAGAACCCCCTCCCCCCTACAATATAGATCCACCCCTACAGTGCAGACCCCTCCAATACAGAACCCCCTCCCCCTACAATACAGAACCCCCTACAATACAAAACCCCCCTACAATACAGATACCCCCCACAATGTAGAACCTCCCCTTCTATAATACAGATCCACCCCTACAGTGCAGACCCCCTACAATACAGAACCCCCCCTCCACACAATATAGAACCCCCTCCCCCCTACAATACAGAACCCCCCACAATACAGACCCCCCCAATACAGAACCCCCCTACAATACAAAACCCCCCCACAATACAGAAACCCCCCCACAATGCAGAACCCCCTCCCCCTACAATACAGATCCACCCGAACAGTGCAGACCCCCTACAACACAGAACCCCCTCCCCCCACAATACAGAACCCCCTCCCCCCCCACAATACAGAACCCCCCCACAATACAGACCCCTTCAATACAGAGCCCCCACAATACAGAACCCCCCCCACAATGAAGAACCCCCCTCCTATAATACTGATCCACCCCTACATTGCAGCCCCCCGTACAATACAGAACCCCCCCTCCACACAATACAGAACCCCCCCCTTCTACATTACAGAACCCCCCGACAATACAGAACCCCCTCCCCCTACAATACAGAACACCCCCCCACAATGCAGAACCCCCTACAATACAGAACCCCCCCAATACAGACCCCCCCACAATACAGAACCCCCTCCCCCTACAATACCGAGTCCCCCCTCCCCTCTACAACACAGACACCCCTCCCCCTTTCAGACCTGTAAACCAGGCAAGCTGGTCATCTGAGCCACATGCTGCACACACACAGCACAGGACGGAAAAGGGGGAGGCGGGTGCACTGTGCTGGGCTGCCTTTGACTGAGACAGACAGCCGAGACTCCTCAGACCCGCGGCGCTGCACACTGTGGGGGATTATTGCTGCCGGGTTCTGGGTGTGCTGACGGCTCGCTCAGGTGTGACTTGCACCCTCCCTGCCTGCTGTGTCTCTGCCGCCGCCTCCCTGTCACCAGGCATGCCACCCGGCGCCCGCTAATGGCGCTAAGTTATATTCAGTCATGGGGGGGTGGGGGAGGGTGCCGCCGAATCTGTGACCATCGGAATCTGTGCAGGTCACCAGGCGCCCATGTTGCTATGGCGCCCTGTGCGACCGCACACCCCGCACACCCCAAAGGCCGGCCCTGCACACGCATGGTTTACTCAGCAAGAAAGTTCTGCCAGCAGTTTTCTTGTTGGTTCTTGCTGAGAAAACCGAGCGTGTGTACGAGGCTTGAGCCAACAGACCTCACTTTGTAAATTAGACGTTTATGGGGAATTGTTTCGAAATGCTTTTGCAAAATCCAGATAATCCAGGTAATTTAAGAAAACTTGATGAGTATTACAGTATGTGCTCTGAAGGGCTGAAACATTGCAATTTTTTATTTCTTCTCAGTTGTTACGTTGTAAAAGTATGATAAATATTCGTGTCTGGGGCGTTCCTCATGTGATTAATAATATCAAGTCCGCTGTATGTAAAGAAACCTCCGTAGCTCCCGTATAGCCTTATGTCATATATTTTTCATTCCCATAAACAGCTGAATCCTCCACACTTGTGAATGTTGATAGTCGCTCTTATATGCAATTTACTGTGTATGCATTTTATTGGTCCTTTATATCTCTATTTAGATTTATAGATTACAATGTGTTTTTATGACTCCAAAAACAGATAAAGTTTATCTAATGAAAAAACAAAAAAAAAAAACACATAAACTAACTCAGATGATAAAAGATCCCAAGTATTATTTTTATGTCTTATAAGTCATCTGTACTCCATTGTGGGTAATGTTTGCAATTATAATAATTGAGCAATAATTTTGTACATGTGTTTTCAGAAGCTAAGAGGAAAGCATAATGATACAGTGTAGTAGGCGTACAAGCTTTAAGCCCTTGAATATTGCATTTCAGCTGCAGGATTGAAAGTAAATTATTGTTCATTCTTTTAATACCCATTAGAATTATACTAATGGCTCCACACAAAGTAAATATATAATTATATGTCAATCCCTTTTGTTGCCAGGCAATAAATAAGTTGACACATTCAAAAGTGGCTAATCTTTATGAGACTATGTAGCCCTTCAATCACAATGACCATTATACATTTCTTAAGCCATTGTTTGCAACAAAAAAAAATGTAGTTTGTTCGTGCTAAAGGTACATTTTTCTGAATCTTTTTAGTCTTACAATCTAATGCCGCGTACACATGGTCGTTTTTTGCGATGAAAAAAAACGACGTTTTTTAAAACGTCATTTAAATTGATCGTGTGTGGGCAAAACGTTGTTTTTTGTCTTCAAAAAAACGACCAAAAAAAATATTCCAACGTGCTTGAATTTTTTGTGTCGTTTTTCAAAACGTCGTTTTTTGTTTCACAAAAAGTCACCGTGTGTAGCAAAAACGTCGTTCAAAACTAGTGTTGAGCAGAATATGCCATATTCGAATTCGCGATATATCTCGAATATATAGTCGAATATTCGACAGATATTCGCTAAATACGAATATTCGTGATATATTTTCGAAATGAAATGATTGCGAATTTTCGCTATCGCGAATGCGAATGCGATTGCGAATTGCGAATGCGAATTGCGAATATTCGAGAAATGCGGAATGGAGCACTCTGATTGGCACAGAATATTCGTGATATATTACAATATAAAATAATTGCGAATATTCGAGAAATGCGGAAGGAGCACTCTGATTGGCTCAGAATATTCGTGATATATTACAATATAAAATAATTGCGAATATTCGGCAAATGCGGAAGGAGCACTCTGATTGGCTCAGAATATTCGTAATATATTACAATACAGAATAATTGCGAATATTCGGCAAATGCGGAAGGAGCACTCTGATTGGCTCAGAATATTCGTGATATATTACAATACACAAAAATTGCGAATATTCGGCAAATGCGGAAGGAGCACTCTGATTGGCTCAGAATATTCGTGATATATTACAATACACAATAATTGCGAATATTCGGCAAATGCGGAAGGAGCACTCTGATTGGCTCAGAATATTCGTGATATATTACAATACACAATAATTGCGAATATTCGAGAAATGCGGAATGGAGCACTCTGATTGGCTCAGAATATTTGTGATATATTACAATACAAAATAATTTCGAAATTTCGAGAAATGCGGAATGGAGTACTCTGATTGGCTCAGAATATTCGTGATATATTACAATATAAAATAATCGCGCGATATCGCTATTTGCCGAATAATCGCATTGCGATTTTTCGGCAATATAAAATGAGCGCTGCAGCTACTCGGCCCAAGGTCTCTAATCATACCAGCAATGCTTTTAGACGTCGATGGGGATCTCTAGGATGTGATCTGTTCTAAAAAAAAATTTAAAACATTCGAATATTCGAAATAGCGAATATTCGCCGCGATATTCGCGATATTCGCGAATACTCGAATATGCAATATTCGTAGCGAATATTCGCAATTCGAATATTCGTGAGCAACACTATTCAAAACGACGTTTTTCAACCCGCGCATGCCCAGAAGCTAGTTATGAAGCAAGTTTCAATGGAAAAGAGTGGTGAACGTAACCTCGCTTTTTGTGAAAAAACGATGGTGTGTATGCAAAATTGTCTTTGAAAAGTGACGTTTCAAAAACGTCGTTTTTTTACTTCACAGAAAACGTCGTTTTTTTCATCGCAAAAAACGACTGTGTGTACGCGGCATGAGAGCTAAATGAATAGGTAACAGTAGCTATGAAGAGCTAGATAGCTTCCTATTGGAAATCTCACTTCTAAAATACAGAACAATTAAAGGGGTTGTAAAGGCAGAGGGCCAGATTCTCGTAGATCTGCGGCGGCGTAGTGTTTCCTATTTACACTACGCCGCCGCAACTTAGAGACGCAAGTGCCGTATTCTCAAAGCACTTGCTCCGTAATTTGCGGCGGCGTAGTGTAAATGGCCCGGCGTATCCCCGCGTAATTCAAAGGGGGTGGCTTGTTTTTAAATTAAGCGCGCCCCCGTGCCGAACGAACTGCGCATACACCGGCCGTAAACGTAGCCCAGTGCACATGCTCCCTAGTACGCCGCAAATACATTGGTTTTGACATGAACGTAATTAACGCACAGCTCTATTCGCGACGAGTTACGTAAACAACGGAAAACACGATGCTGTCCCGACGTCCATACTTAACATGGCATACTCCAGACCTACGCAAGGTTACCCCTCATATAGCAGGGGTAACCTTACGCTTAAGCAAACAACGTAAACTACGACGAAGGGGCGCAAATACGTTCGGGAATCGGCGTATCAGGTTCATTTGCATATTCGACGCAGAAATCGACGGGAACGCCACCTAGCGGGCAGCGTAACATTGCAACTTAGATCCGACGGTGTAAGTGACTTACGCAAGTCGGATCTAAGCAAAATCTATGCGTAACTGATTTGAAGAATCAGTCGCATAGATACCCAGCTGAAAAGATATACGACGGCGTATATGGAGCTACGCCGTCGTATCTCTTACGAGAATCTGGCCCGGAGTGTTTAATAGAACCAAGAATGCAACCTTATATACAGTTTAAAGAGGAGGTAAATAGAACATAAATTAACATGAGCTAATTAACTAATCATTTACTCAGACTAGGCCACTCAGATATGACATTTCAGAGTAGACGTCCCGTCTCCGCTCACCTCCTATACAATACACATTATCATAAGTGTAAACACAGGACATCTTCCCACAATAGCAGGGTCAATTAGCATCTAACAGTATGTGTCTGAACATGATGAGTGAGTCACTCTTACAATTAACCCGTTGAGTTCAGAATCAACAAAGAGTAAATAGTTCTTTACAGATATCCTGGAATATATTGTGGATAATAATTACATAATCCCATCTCAGGTAGTCCGCGATTTCATTTCTAAGTCATCCTATGCCCCTAGTGGACATAGGATGATTTTAGACATAAGATGGTTTGGGGGTGTCCCAGGTGAGTCTGTCACACTAGTCGTACTCTGTATATTACAAATACTATCTTTTTCTTCCAACATGGGTAGAATGATCTTTTTTTGTGGACGATGCTGAGAGCTACTTTTCTCATTCTTCCTGAAATATTAACCCCAACATTACTTTAGTTCTTCTTATTCATAGTGAATGTCATGTTGTGTATAGAGTCCAGTTGTACTGGAAGGTCTATTGGTAGAGGCAATGGCCCGTATGACATTGTGGGCACATGCATCATCACTATGAGATGACGGGATTTATTTTTCAATCTTTCTCCGAACTCCTAAAAGAACACAAAAGTGTCACAACATCCTGAATATGCAGGGCCAAAACCCAATTATGTGAAGGTAGAAATTAGTGAGACAAATCCAAATCACAAAGACTTACTGAATATTAATGAGACTTGGCAGGCAGGACGCCACGACAAGCTACCGTATCTGGCAGTTGTGACAACTAGGTCACCTACTTCCCTTTTCTAAAATGTACTCTGGGGGCTCTGTGATGTTTAGCAGATTATGAACTGAATTTAGCTCCTTTATGAACAAAAGAAACTCAATTTTTTTTTTGCCTTTTAGATATTTTTCTTACGGAGCTCCTGCAGGCTATCTGCGGTGTATTCCAGATTGCTGACAAAGTATATGATACTTTGTTTTATTGCTACAGGCAAAGTTTGTGCTGTTTGGCGAAAAAGCGGAAACAACATGTTGACTTTAGTACAGGAGTTAGGACTACTTTCCTCCAGTTACAAGTGTGATCTTTATATCTGAGGATTATAAGGATAATGAAGTGCATACAACTGTGCTCAGTCCTCACCACTTCTCTTCTGATGTTACACAGCTGAGCCACAGGCAGAACAGCACTAATAAGCTGATGAGGAGTTCTCAGCTGAAACACAAAACCTCTGTTTCTGCAGGGGGTGCATAAGAGCCATAAATGCAAAGGCTTCTGGTAAATTAGTTGGTTTCTCTTGCAAATTCCCCATGGGAATAAATATGCGAGCATAAAAAAAAAAGACTAATAAAAATAAAATATAAACATTGTTGTGTACATGTAAAATATATATGGATAGTTTCGAAATTTCAGCAGCATGTCAGAATTAAATGCTGTAATTAGAGGAAAATAGTTTCCTGCTAGCAGCTGCCAGAAACCTTGTTGGGGGATCTCTTTTTAGCAGAGCTGGAAAATAAAACGCTGCGGAACAAACCTGAAGTTTTGGGCCAAATACTGGGCCCTTCTGACAAAGCAAATCTCTAAAGCCTCGTACACACGACCGAGGAACTTGTCGTAAAAAACACATCGTTTTCCTCGACGAGTTCCTTGTCAGGCTTGTCGAGAATCTTGACAAGCTTTCTTTGCGTACACACTATCAAGACAAAATCTCGTCGTTCTCAAACACGGTGATGTACAACACGTACGACGGCACTATAAAGGGGAAGTTCAATTCCACTGGCACAACCCTCGGGGCTTCTTTTGCTAATCTCATTACTGCGTGTTAAGTGAAAGATTGGTGAGAGACGATTTGCACTTTTCAGTCTGTTACAGCTTGATGAATGGGCTACTGTATCTCCATTACGAAGGCTACTTTTAACAAAGGTGCGCTCCCGTCTCATACTTTATTCTGAGCATGCGCGGGTTTCTAAGCATAGACACATCAATGTGTTTCTCGTCGTAAACCAGCCTGGCGAGAAATTGAGACTCCCGATGAGGAAAAAGAGAACTTGCTCTCTTTTTTTCTCGTCGAGTTCCACAACGAGAAAAACATACACACAACCGTTTTCCTTCGGCAAAAAAGCTCTGCCACCAAGTTTCTTGATGGATTCTGTCAAGGAAAACGGTTGTGTGTATGGGGCCTGACACTTTCTGATTGTTTATGTGCATTCTGTGTTTTTTTTATTTTATTGGCAAGTAAGGCAGGCCTCCATAGTGATGGGCAATAGGAAGATATAAGGGAAAGCTTCAATACTACCTCTCTGGGCTTTTAACGGTCCTGTATTCGGCTATAACTAAAGGCTTGACCAGGGTAGTTCAGAGCTCACCTCATTAAAGGGGTTGTAAACCTACCCTGTTTTTCACCTAATGCATTAAAGGGGAAAAAACATCCGATGCTTACAGGCCCCCGAGCCCCCCCTGTTTAATTACCTGAGCCCTCGAAAGTCCCGCGTTGTAAACGCGCTGGCTTCTCAGCCGGGCTTCTCGGCTCTTCATTGGATAGATTGATAGCAGCCATTTGCTCACGCTGCTGTCAATCAACTCCAATGATGCGAGGGGTGGGGCCGAGTCCTGTAGTTGGTGGCTATGGACGCCGAATACAGGACTCGGGAACGTGCCCACAAGGTAACCCCCTTGGACGAGCGCTTACCAGAGGGGTTATCAGAAGGAGTCAAAACAGCCGCCGAGGGACCCCAGAAGACGAGGGTTGGTGCCACTCTGTGCAAAACGAGCTGCATGGTAGGTATGACATGTTTGTTTTTTGTTTTTTATGTATGTGAAGCTTTAGTATCACTTTTAGCTAAATTGCCCAACTACATTCTCCAAAGCCACCTTTATTCAATAAACTCAATCCCCCTGTTACCTCCACCTTTAGAAACAATCACACTACTCTTTTGTGGATTTTCAATGTCTGACACAGCCTTTTAAAAAACAACAAGCTTTTACCCAATATAACATAATCCATTTAAACTTGGTTGCAGGTCCATGACAGTACCATATTACTACTAACTTTTGTGCCTGTGGCACTATTTAGCAGGGTTACGCCCCCAGCCGCTTAGCACCGCCTCAGTAACTAACCCAGCTGACCTCAAACACCCACCTGTACCAATTAGAGCATGCTATACCTCGGATGGGTCCCCACCGTTTTTCCACCTTTTAGGACCAGCTTTTAGACCCCTGTCAAGGACCCCAAACCGCAATAGCATACCAAAGAAAACAATAACTCAGAGTTCCTTAAACCATAAGGGTGGGAGGGAGGGACATTCTTCCAACGATTCCTGATCTGAGAGCGAGCCAAAACCACTTATCCCCAGCAACCATACGCTCCAGCTGACCACCCACAATAGTTAACCCCTCCAGCTTGGCTCCCCTTCCACACAATCCTTAATTTATTCCTCATTGGTGCCTGGCATTTCTTTTTGGAGGTTTTTTCAGGTATGTTCTGTGGGGAAATCCATTGGTCAAAAATACACACATGCTCAGAATCAAGTTGACGCATGCTCGGAAGCATTGAACTTCATTTTTCTCAGCACGTCGTTGTGTTTTACGTCACCACGTTGGACACGATCGGATTTTTAACCGATGGTGTGTAGGCAAGACTGATGAAACTCAGCTTCATCGGATATCTGATGAAAAAATCCATCGGTCCGTTTTCATTAGACGAACCGATCGTGTGTACAGGGCATCACAGTGCATACAAGTTGTTACAAAACAAAGCCAAAATAACTAAAAAGTAAACACAAAAGCAATAACAGAAACCACATCAGTAACATAAAATGAATAAATATTCAAGGTTGAGACCCTGGGTATCTTTTGGGAAGCAGCAATTACATAATCTCATAATAATACATAGAAAGCCCTGATGTCAGCAAGAGCAGTACACATGTTTGAAGTCCAGAGAAAATGTCTTTGAGCCCACAGTAAAAAAGGAAAAAACGTTTTGGGGTGGTAGTGGGGAAGGTAAAGAGAATGGTAGAGTAAGCCAGTGTTTCTCAACTCCAGTCCTCAAGGCGCCCCAACAGGTCATGTTTTCAGGCTTTCCATTATTTTTCACAGATGATTTGATCAGTTTCACTGCCTTAGTAAATGCCACAGCCATTTCATCTGAGGGCAATCCTGAAAACTTGATCTGTTGGGGCGCCTTAAAGACTGAAGTTGAGAAACACTGGCATAAGCAACTAAAAGAAGGAAAAGAAGATGAGTAAAAATGGACATTGTCTTCTGCCAGGCCACAGCACGCATTCCCTCTGCCAGGCATATCCTTCAATAATATTATACAGGATTTATATAGCACTTTAAGCCATTAATTGTGTGCACAGGTGGGGCGCATGCGCCGTAGACATTAGACGCACTGAGCGTGTCGCTTCTAACATCAATCATGTCGTTAGTGGAGGCACCCGTGCGCACGCACGCACGGAAACAACGTCATCGCTGCTCTGGCCAGTCACAGCGCCGGAGCAGCGGTACCTGGAATTCATTTCGGGTATCATTCATGGCCACGATGGAGGAGGACACCCAGGACGGCTGCGGGGGCTTCGATCTCAGGTAAGTAATTCATAATGAGCTAGTATGCTATGCCTTTCTCTTGCAGGGTTTTTTTTTTTAGGAAATGTTTAAGAGGGTTTACTTTCTTTTTAAGTAATTCTGTTGCACACTCTTTCAGTTTAGACATTTTTCATTATAAATTATTAACCTATAAATAAATCACATTTGAAGGTTACAATGCATAAATAATTCAATCTTCTTTTATTTTGTAGGCTTTATCCCTCCGCCGCTGATATTTGGAGCCGGGATTGACTCCACCTGCCTCTTCTGGAGCACGTTTTGTGGGGAGCAGGGAGCTTGTGCGCTGTATGACAACGTTGCCTACAGATACCTTTATGTCAGCATTGCTATAACGCTGAAATCTTTAGCATTTATCCTGTACACCACCACATGGCAATGCTTAAGGAAAAACTATAAGAGATACATCAAAAACCACGAGGGAGGCCTCACAACGAGTGAATTTTTTGCATCGACTTTGACCTTAGATAACCTGGGCAGAGAGACTATCGCCCAAAATAAACCGAACAGGACAAAATTCATCTATAACCTCGAAGACCACGAGTGGTGCGAAAACATGGAGTCTGTTTTATAGTAGATGGACAAGATGGATTGACTGTAGTCCAGGGAAGAATTATTTATTTTTAAAAGGAAAAAAATATATATCAAAAAATATATATATATATATAAATGATTTCTTTCCTTCAGACCTAGTACAGTTTATTGATCTATAAGTTGATGTTTGGAAAGAACAATGCAGTTTGTTTCTAAGCCTTCAGCATCTGATCTTCCAGCGGGTTGGATACACTATCAAGTCTTTTTTTTTTTTTGCTTGTTTTTATTGAAGAACCCACCATGGGATGTGAAGCTAAGCAAAACTGGCATGGCTCCAGCTTCCTACTTAATGGCACTGGGCAGCCCTCTCCTCTGATTGATACAAGTGCAAGGCATTTGCTGGGTGGTGGCTGACAGCACATTACACTTAAATTCAGCTCTACCATCTCTGTGATTGGCAGAAAGAACCACACTTTAATCAATCCTAATCAAACTAATGACTTTTAAAGATGTGGAGAGAAAAAAAAAAAACTGATTTAATTTCCTTTTTGTTGCCAGATTATTGATTGAAATGTAACCCTGTACTGGACCAATTCTTGTAACCGATGAATAATCTCTGTAATGGTTCACGAAACCCTGCTTAATAGAGTATGATCTATTTTTTTTTCTTTGTCTTGGAAGATTTTAGACTTCATAAAATGTAATCAGAAAATATATCTTCCCAACAAAGGAAATGGCACCATACTTTATTGAATAGAAGCCATTAATACTTAGTATTAATGCTATGGTTGCTACAACGCTCCTTTTTTTTTTTTTTATAGAAGAAAACTTTCTTCCACTGTTAAACTTAGGGCTTTTCTGTGCAAATTTATAGATTTATTGGCCAATGCGCTGAGTCGGGGATTAAAGACACAGTTGGAGATATTTACGAGAACTGGTGCATGTAGCTCTGCAAACGAAAAAAAAAAAAAAACGAAAAACGTAGTGACTGTTTTTTAAGTACTGTTTACAAACTTAAAGCAAATATACATTTGTTAGCTTTTAAGCAGCTTTCTATATATCTAGCGTTTTACAAATGTTCCCAACTTTTAAGGAAAAGCACTATGTATGCAAGTACCACACTATATGATTGGTAACCAAGTGCACAAGTGTTACAAGGCACAAGGCCGACCATTGTAAAAATGCAATAGTCTGATCAGCTGATCACAGTTTTTTTAGAGCTCCTCCAGCTGCAGGAGGCCACCTTAAAGAGGAACTTTACTTAATTAAAAAAAAAATATATATATATATATAAATAAAAGCCAGGAGCTACAAATACTGTAGCTGCTGTTTTTTTTGAGAAATAGACACTTACCAGCCTGTGGTGTCCAGCACGGTCTTCTTTCGGAGACAATTCAACTCTCCAACACCACCATCTTGGATATGGAAGCTGGCTGTGACTTCCTGAAGCATGCGCAAGGCATGACAGCACTATGGGACTGGTCCCGCAGCCTCCTGGGGCATGTATACTATTCCAGGAGGTTGGTGGGAAGGGTGGGAGGGAGGCGGAGTATGTGGAAGGGGCAAGCTGATGTAATTATTATGTAGACCAGAATTGCAGAAGACCTGTAAGAAAAAGGTACCGGCTCCCAGAAAAGATTCAAATTTAATGGGGAGGAGGGTGAGCAGAACTTTCACTTTTAGATGAAGGCCCAGAATTGATCAAATAAAAAATAGGGTTTCAAGTTAAATGGCTATAACTGGATTTGGATCCAAGTATAGATATGTTCTGTTGCTATAGTGAAGCATATACTCTGCCAAATAGTGTAAATATGGGACCTGTTTTGTTTTTTTTTCTCCAAAAGGAAAATTCTTGGCTAAAGAATTAGGTGGAGAAGGTGCAGAATGGCAGAGGTGCGCATGGTATACCTCTCTGTGCATGGTCCATCATCACCCAAGGATCCCACAGCAGATCTCGCTTAATGCATCAATGAAAATTTTTCACTGAAGGCTATAGAGCAACTTCTCCATTAGGCAATGATGCTGAAAGTGTCTACTGCAGTATATGAAGGTTGAAGTGCTCATGGTGACTCCTTTAGGTCCCATTAGTCTGGAGGTACCAAGGAGAGATTTATACCAATGCTATATTTCTCCAAGCCCCCTGCATTTAGGTCTTTGTTCTGAAATTATTCTTTTACAAAGCAAAGGTTGTAACCCCAGATGAGCAAGTAGTACTACAACTGATTGGTTTGTATATCTAAAATACAGGCTGGGTTTAGTTCCCTTTCATGTATTTCACCACCAGTATCATATCTCATCTACTGCTTTATACTCACAAGGAATTGTGCTCCTTCGCTATTCTCAAAATTTTAGCAGATAATCCAGATTAGTAATCAATGTGGGTTTTCTAAGCAATGTTGGTACAAGTTTATGACTATACATGTGTATATGTATTTGACTGAGAGGCAGTCTTCTAAGAAAACAGCAATAATTTGTATTTGTCTATTTGTTACGAGATGTGACTGAGAGTGTTTTAGCTGTGTGTTTGTTAGCTACTGTTCAACAAGAAAGGCAGAAATAATTTACAACATTTTGGAACGTATTGCAACTCTAAGGCTCCTTTTACACTTGTGTTACTTAGAATCCGACTTGTGAGACCCAAAGTCGTAGGAAATGTGAAATGCCATGTATCTCTATGCGAGCCGTTCAAATTGACACTACTGAAGTCACTGTGACTTCAGAAAAGGTTCCTGTACTACTTTTGTTCGACTTTGACACGGCTTGGATGCCAGAGAGTGTAAAAGTCTTATCAAAGTCGGACTCCAAAGTTGCACTGACGTCAGAGTTGGCTAGTGTGAAAGGAGCCTTGGTCATTACAGTGCCCTAAAATTATAATCAAGTGTGATTGCAACTGTTTCTAAACATCTCTTCTCTAGACATTTCTATTGTCTGGTATGATTACCTATGTTGTATTTTAAACATTGTATTTTAGACAACTGCTCTTCTTTAAAAGGCCACTCTACCCGAAGCTGATATTTTAATTATAGGTGGAAGCTGCTGGGCCACAGCTCCTGTTGACTCATTATATCTATTTGGACTCCAGTCATGAGATATCGTTTAAACAGTTTCTGGCTTTTTTCAGCCCACTTAAAAGTTTAAGGGTTAATGCATGTTTACCATAAAACTGCCTATGAAGCTGAGTGGCGCTTCTGGAAAAAAATAAACAGTCTGTGCAGCTCTGACCAAAGTTCCATAATGCCTTTTCTTTAGGTGTATGTCATTTACATACCTCCTGAAGCCTGACTAAAAGACTCCTAGTGATGGTATCATCTCATTATACCTTGTTGCTAGGATATTGCTAAAAAATCTGGCCAGCCAATTCAAACCTCCCACCAGCTAGCTGTTGCCATAACACTGGTATTTAACATCAAAGTAATGGCGTACATTTACAGTTAGGCGGTCGGCAAGGGGATAAATTATAACTAAATGTCAAATGTTTGTTTTTGGATATGGTGGAGTGGGATTAGAACACCTGTCAGTTTTTATTGCTCTCTGTACCCCCGTTGGGGAGATTCCACCTGGCTATTTGCCCTGTTTACCATTAGCGCACACAGTGATAGTTAAAGAAAATCACAAATTCTGGATTGTCCCCAAAAAAGTAATAGAGGGTAAATCTTCCAATGGGCACACTAGTTCCAGTGACCTGGGGGCGCCCAAGAAATTCCCTTAATTTCCAGGGATTTCCTCTCACTTCCTGTTTGACCATGGGATGGAAAGTGAAGGGAAATCTCTGCAATGGGACACAGATTGCGAAAAAAATCTGACGGGTTACAACCCTCCCTTGCTCTATCCAAAATAAAGAAAACAAGTTCTGTCTATAGTTCTACTTTTAAGTCAATTTTTTTTTATTTTTTTTAACCTAAGATATAACAGATATGGGAATCAGGGAGACACGAGTGAAAAAAATTAGAAGGGAAATAGAGGGAGAAATGGGAAAAAAAAAAAGGGGGGGGTATGATGCAATTTCTGAGAGTTTTTCAGTCACCTATTGCATTTACCAACCTTAGTCAAAGCTGCACAGGCGCCTCTTACCTGTAAAAGTAGTTTTTTGGTGAAAGTAAACAAATCCTTTAAGTGTGATTCCTCCCATCTATGCTCACACTCATGTTATGTTTTTTTCCTGCTGTATTCAGATGTGGAGTTAAAAATCCAGCAGGGATACCAGGACCCCCTTGGAATGGCTTTTGCAGGAACACTATGGTAACCAAATATGATAAACTATTAAAGAATTTAATTCCTTAGCCTGTACCAAAAACGAAAATATCAGCTCCGGGTGGACCTAACTTTTAAAGACGTTTTCTAGGAATTTATTACATATATTTCTGTGGCAGTGATGAGGGTGCAGGTGGGTCTCTACATTATAATGTCCTTGACTTTTGTACAGAGATCCGAGTACTGAAGCAGGTCCAGACTAAGCTCACATCCATGAAACTATAGATATCTAAAAAGTTTAAGATGCATAAAGACTTAGCCCGCGTTCTCTCTTTTTCCGACGGAAAATCCGCTTGTCTGTATGCAATTCGATGTTCAAAAAAACATGCAGGCTCAGAATCAAGCAGAAGAGCCAAACTGCCTATTGAACTTCATTGATCTCGGCTCATCGTACGTGTTGTACGTCACAGTCGGATTTTCGGACAAGATTTGTGTGATCGTGTGTATGCAACACAAGTTTTGAGCCAACATTCCGTCAGAAAAAATCGACGGTTTTCTTATCGGAATTTGCGATCGCGTGTACGCAGCATTAAATATATTTTTATTTCATGAAAAATTGGGCATAATTCCTCCCGACTGAGACCAGTGAAGAGGCACAATTCTTACAATGACACCAAAGATGGGGCGTTCTTTTTTTCCCCTCTGACTTCGGGGCCTTTTCTACTCCCAATGGCCACAGTCCGGCCCCCTAAAGCAGTGGTTCTCAACCTTCTAGTGCCGTGACCCCTTGATAAAATTTCCCAAGTTGTGGGGACCCCTAACAGAAAAATTATTTTCGTGGTGTGGGTTGTTAGCACCCAAGGCAATAAAGGAATTTCCGCCCCTAAACCACGGATATTTAGTGCTCCCTGAGTCCCTTCCACTAATACCGTATTAAAAACCTTTATGGTACATTTTAGGATGTACCACTCTCTGTTCTCCTTTCTTTCCCTTTTATCTCTTTCACCTATGCTAAAATCTGAGGTCTCCTTCACATTCCTCGCCAGTTAGCTGACCTCTAGTCTCTGTCCCCCAGCCATGCCATGAACTAAGTGGGTGGCCGCGGGCTCCAGCAACAGTCCAGCTGAGTGGCCACAGGCTCCAGGGACAGCCCTGCTGGATGGTTGCAAAATGGCTGGAAGAACGGTGCAGGCTTCAGGAACAGCCCAGGATTCGGTGACCCCTGGCAAATCATCATTTGACCCCCGAGGGGGTCCAGACCCCCAGGTTAAGAACCACTGCCCTAAAGTCTGAAGGATAGTAAACTGACCCCCTGTTTAGAAAGTTTGGAGACCCCCGTTCTAGACCTTTTGGTATCTACGTATGATGCATAGACTTCCTTGCTGACCAGTTGGCATCAGAGAAGCTGGTGAGAATATAAAGCAAAATGTTTCACACTCTTTGGCTTTCAATGCAGTCCATATTCTTGCCCATCAGTGTGCTGAGTTGAAAGGTTTTTTCCTTCTCTTTTATTCTCTTTAAATTGTAACCAATTGCAACTTTTTATGACTTCCAATTTTCTTGAGACAGATACATTTTTGACCACCATTTCAGTGATCTCCTCACATCCTTGCTGGTTTACAATATGTTGTTTCAAAGACAAAACTCATCACAGATCTTTGAGGATTTAACACACCTGCACCATGGCTTTTTATTGTAAAGGGAGGACTTGCACCTGTTTCAACTCATAGCTTAGTTGCAAGCCATTGAAACTTTCAGCTTGGTAGATAAAAACTATTTCACAATCCAGCTTTCCAGACTCTTCTGCTTCCCTTCCCATGAAAGCTCGGTATTTTCAGCAACATCCTAGAAATCACGGGATCTAATTTCCCGGCATAGAAAATTATGTTTTGTAATTTTCCAGAGACACAAATGTTTGTTTATTTTTATGTTTAAACTATATATGACTTGACAGTTTTATTTGCAAAATGTTTTATATGTTTTGAATAACATTTTTAATTATTTTATATTCATTTCATATGTCTGAAACATTTGATGTTAAATAACATGGCTTCATACAAAAGAATATTTTCTTGGCAAATGTCTAAATATTGAAATTTATAGGTGACAAAATGAATTGAAGAGCTTCTTTACAGTTGTCATTTTTTTTAGCATTTCTTTACACGTTGCATGTTTACTTGAAACAAATCATTTAATGCATTTCCACATTTTTATACAGTGCCATATTTAACATAAGCCTACTTGATCACCTACAAGGCAACCTAGGTATGTGCCTAAAGACCGATGGGTGTCTAGGTGCCCATTATTTAAACCATAAAGAGTAACTCCACTTCCATTGGATTTAAAAATAGCACAAATAATATAGCATATGCCAGGGGTGTCCAAACTTTTTTCAAAGAGGGCCAGATTTGATGAAGTGAACATGCGTGAAGGCCGACAATTTTGCCTGACATTCTTTGAAAGATTAAAATTCGGTCTAAGTGTGTTCGTCTGAGCACTAATACACGGCCCAACAATAATTCTCTTGCCTTTGTAGCTGTGTGTTGTGAAAAGATGAGCTTGGGCATGTTATTTGAATATACTGTATATATTTCTTGTGTGTCCCCAACGAATCCCAGAGCACTGCTTAGGACTAAGGATGAGCTTGGGCGTGTTATCTGGATATACCATATTTATCGGCGTATAACACGCACAGGCTTACCATTGCCATGAATGCAGCCTCACCATTGCCATGAATGCAGCCTCACCATTGCAACCAATGCAGCCTTACCATTGCAACCAATGCAGCCTCACATGTGCCATAAATGCAGCCTCACATGTGCCGTGAATGCAGCCTCACCATTGCCATCGGTGCAGCCTGAACGATGCCCAACTGCAGCCTCGGAGGGCAGAGGGAGCCGGGCGGGACGAGTGCCGACAGATTGCAAACAGGAGAATCTCTTGTTTACCCTGTTGCCTCTTGAATACAAAGTCCCGCCTCCTATGATAGACAGAACAGTCGTCCAATGGCATCACAGGAGACAGGACTTCCAATAGAGACGTTGCTGAGTAAACAGGAGATTCTCTTCATGTAATCTGACGGAGCTCGTCCTGCCCCCTCCCTGTCCCCTCCAAGGAAGCACCAATAAATACAGTATATATCTTTTGTGGCCCTGGGGGCCACAAACAATATATATATACAAATCCACAAGGGGGCATATTATATTAACAGGGGGGCCGCATTTGGCCCCCGGGCTGGACTTTGGACATGCCTGGCATATGCAATTGTGGCCCAAGTCATGTTATTAAAAAATTACCTTTACTTTTCAATCTGCAGCTCTGTAATTTTCTGTAAAATGCAACATGACAACCTGGAGGTGTTCTGTACACAGAGTGCCCCCCCCCCCCAGAAACATAATTTCCTGCTTGTGTTATTGGCTCTCTGGTTTTCCCAGAAGTCTGCACTAAGATGCAAGTGACATTTTAGACATTCCCTGCAACAAAATTTTTATTTTTGATGAGATACCTCCAATAGGAAATCACCTCCAAAGGGATGCAGACACCATTTTCTCATTAGGGCCCTGCAAGTGCAGCAGGTGGCTGATATTCCCATTAGATTCACTTCCCACATGGACACAGACAAACACATAGGGATTTCTTCAGAATAACAAATGGTAGGAATCTGCAACAAAGCCCTGGTTCACATTGATGCGATTTGACATGTCAAATCGCAATGCCAAATCGGCAGCAATGGAAGCATCCGAATTGGTGTGACGTGGCATTTTGGCAGCATTCACATGCTGACGTTCAGCTGAACTCGCAGTCAGTGTGAACCATGGCAAAGTTTGTTAAAATCCTTGCAATGTACATCGAGCACCCAGAGGGGAATGTTTTTTTCTCAACAAAAGTGGAGTTACCTGATCTTTGTTGCCCATCTATGTAGTGACAACATCATCACTCGCTTGTTTGTTTGTCGATGAGGTCAAAACTAGTAAAAGTATAGTGGATAGCAGATATTACTATCCATTCACCATTATACTTTGCAGAACTTTTGCACAATGTGGCATGTCCATTCATGAAATGCAGGGTGCGGTATTCAGTCCGCAGTATTCTAGGGACTTACAGTGGTTGTAAAGTCCTCTGGCCTCAGTCTGTCTGAACAATCCTCCTTGGTTCCGACAGTGAAAAAAAGTGTTGCCACGCCCCTTCTCCTCTGACTGACAACAGACTTAATTAGGAGACTAATGCATGAGAGAAGGGACTCCTGCACCCAAAAAAACAACGCCCATCCACAAAGATCCCTCTCCAAACTCCTCCAGCTCCCCCAGCCATGTGCTCTGCTAAGCAGAGCCAGGGAGATTTGTGGGGGCGTGTACCTCTGGGAGATATTCAGCTGCCTGTAAGGGGAATACACAAACAGAGATACAAATAAAGCACCTGTGTTTGGATAGGAGACTCTCCTCCTGCCTTTTTTAAAATGGCTTTTCTTTCTTAAATCATGTAATTCTCTTATGTTCACAATGGTGTAATAAAACAGGTTTTAGTATTCTATTCATTGGTAGGTTGATTGGAACATATCTTTAGAAAGAAAGATACTTCATAGAGGACCTTAGCTTCGTATGTCCACTTCTTAGCCAAGCAATGGCAAAGGGGGTTACATCATTTTATAGTATAAGGTTGGGGTACAGAAGGTAAACTTCACACATCTAGTAGTAGGGTATAAGGGAGGATTCAAAAGGCAGAAAAGCTTACAATCTTTTAGAATATATAGATTACAATATATTGGGGTATAATGGAGAACACAGAAGGCGGAAGAGCTTGCATTTTATTAAGGTATAAAAGTGGATACAGAAAATAAAAGTGCTTACAAACTATTAGGTTATAAGTGAGGTATACAGAAGATGAAAAAGCTTACAATGTATAATGGTTTAAGGGAGTGATACTGATTTGAAAGAACTTACAATGTATTTGGTTTTAAGGAGTATACAGAAGGTGAAAAAGCCAACAGTCCTTTAGGGGGGAAAAAAAAGGTATAAAAAGGATGCAAAAGGTAGAAAACATTATAAAAACAAACATTCGCTAGAGATTCAAATAGACGCAATGACAAAAATCTGCAACTCGACCGACCGGTTTCGTCACAAGCGGACCATTTTTTTTGGTGAATGTTAATTTGGATCATGTAAGTGCATTAAAATTAAAGGGGTTGTAAAGGTACAATTTTTTTTCTGAATAGCTTCCTTCACCTTAGTGCAGTCCTCCTTCACTTACCTCATCCTTCCATTTTGCTTTTAAATGTCCTTATTTCTTCTGAGAAAATCTCACTTCCCGTTCTGTCTGTAACTCCACACAGTAATGCAAGGCTTTCTCCCTGGTGTGGAGTATCGTGATTGCCCTCTTCCTTGGACTACTGAAGAGTCAGAACGCCCACTAACACACAGCTCTTTTCTCTATCTGCAACGTAGAGAGCATCCTGACTCTCATGTAGTCCAAGGGAGGGGGCGAGTACGACACTCCACATCAGGGAGAAAGCCTTGCATTAGTGTGTGTAGTTACAGACAGAAGAACAGGAAGTGAGGATTTCTCAGAAGAAATAAGGACATTTAAAAGCAAAATGGAAGGATGAGGTAAGTGAAGGAGGACTGCACTAAGGAAAATGAAGCTATTTAGGAAAAAAAGTGTACCTTTACAACCCCTTTAAATAACAATGAGACAACAAAAAAGCACTGGGAACCATATAAATGTCCTAAGGGGGTCCAAAAAGCAGCTGTGTGGGTGAGCACACCAGGACAGGAGAAGTGTGAAAACAAGTACAAAGGCAGCCATAACTAAAAGCGATGATTGAGACAGTCTCGTGTGGACAATTACTCAGAAGAAATCAATAAGATAAAATCATATGTCAATTTATTAACATGTAGTTGTCCGCTTTCATCTGCTGGTTCCTGTTAGCTGTTGTTCCAGCTACCTCCCGGCCCCTCTTGGTTCCATGGCCATCTTGCCACCCACCACCAGAGCTTCAGTTGAAGCATTAAATCTTCCATCTGGCTCTGAACATACAGTATTGGTTCTCCCTTCACAGTGGATTATTTTGGGCGCATGAGGGTTTTGCCACCGCAACATCGCTTCGCCAAGCCAGCCCACTTCTGGCTGCTTTTTGAAGGTACTATCACAGTGGGGAGAAAGTTATACAGGTGTTTCATCCATGTGAGGAGATTTTAATTGTTTATTCATCAACTACATGTTAACAATAAATTGACATTAGATTTTATCTTATTAATTTCTTCAGAGTAATTGTCCACACGAGAATGTCCGATCAGCGCCTTTAGTTGTGGCTACCTTTGAATGTTTTCACTATAAAATAAACCAACTCTTAAGAGGTTTTACACTATTTGAAGCTTATCTTTTGTTGCGACATATCACTGACGACAACGGCTTGAGGCAGGAGGTTTGTCTACATATCTGGTGACGACCCGGATGACCCCTGAGGCTTTCCAGTAGTGAGATTGAACAGAGGATGAAATACACAGGCTTGCTTTGACTTCCCGTAATAGGAGGTCTATGCTCTCCGGTAAGGGCACATCCATTTATGTGGTGGTGGTGGTGGTGGTGAATCTACACATGGGTTTAGGGTGGAAGAAGTCTGCCTGACCATTGGGATACAAGAAGGGATCATATGTTCATCCCTTAATAAGAGACTTTATTTTGTATTATACACGTGGACTTTTGTTTATTGATTGGTATTTGTGATAATATCTCACATTAGTGTTGCAGCTTTTTTCACAGTTTGAGGATATCACACGAGCGTGGTTTATTTTTGTTTCATTAGAAAACAATATACTCTATTATGGAATGCAGAAGCATTACATAATGTGAAATTGCTGTCAATCTATAGGTGTGTAGGTTGTCCCAAGTCCAAGCATCAATCTTTTGGTTATATATTATTTTCTAAAAATAGTTTTAAACTTTTCTCCTGCTAGTTTGAAGTCATGTCTCCATTTATTTTCATATTAAAAAAAAAATATCCATACTGTTAATGTATTTACAAATTTAAATCATGTCTCCCCTAGGTCTTTTTCTCCTTTCCAATATTTTTTTATTATTTTCCAATAAAAAAAGGAGGTATACAAAACATAGTGGGATTGAAACATAAGTGCAATTGTCTCTTATACATAAAGTACTAAATAAAGAACACATCATATAAAAGGAGAGGAAAAGAAAATGCAAGTCAAACTTTACAACTTAGGTTGTAGGCAGTGATATGCAAATCAGGGTATGCAAATTCAAACGTTAGAGCCAGCGAGTGCAAAATCTTCAGGGAGCAAATGTAACAGCAAATTAATGGGACCCTATTGGCACTAATCAATGTGTGAAATGTTTTTTCCAATCCCATGTGTCAATCTAAGATGCCATAAACCTGCCCAGACTGGACAGACAGGAAGAGTGACGTCTTTTTTCTCAAGACTATATTTGGAATTTAAATACAGCAAGTTGACATGCTTGGTACTCTGGTATTCATAATCAGACAGACAGAATTGTCCAGCACAGTGTACACTAGGGATGAAAGAATTGCCTTAGGTTTTATTCATTGTGATTAGTTGAACCCATTTTTTAGGGCCAACAATTGGGGATTTCAATACAACCCCCATTGAAGTCAATTGGGAAAGGAAATCTTACAAATATTTTTTGACCAACAAGGCAAAGAGTTAAACAAAGGCATGGGGAGCTAGCTGGGCACCGCCATGGGGGACATATACCAATGCAATTTTTTTTAAATGCCATTCAGCAGGGAGAGGGTCTTCTATCTTAAGCGACTTTGAGGATGACATGGGAAAATCACCTTTACTTACAACTTAAAGGTATCTCTGAAATATGCAATAGTATGTGGTGTTACCACATTCATACCACATTGGTACCACATTGATACCAAATTCTGACATAATATATTTTGTATTAGATTTTTTTTTATCTCATTAATAAGCCTGAATCAAATGGTGGAAAAAACAACCACAACAGATCTATAAATATAGGATTATAATTAAGTTTGTACTAATTGGCCAATGACAAAACAGTTACATAATATAGCTTGTGATAATTTTTCCAGTACCAGGGGCGTGGCTTGGCGCGCAACGAGGATGGCTGCACATTGAGGGAGCTCCTCCGCACACACAGCCGAATACAGCCTAACACCCGACCACAAGCTCACAGATGCTGGGGAAAAAAGCTTTATTCCACTCCTCACTCTCGCTTACGTCGCGGATTGATATCCTACTTCGCGAAAACCATCACGGGTCTCTTTAAAAACATATAGGCGGCCCGTAGGAGTGCAACAGGATCCAAGATGGCGCTGACTCGCCATGAGGAGGAATACAGTGAGGACACTTAGTCGCCCCCTGAGGACTCAGGTAGGGGTAAGTCCTGATCGGATCATCCTCTGACTTATGCTGACATGTCAATGATTGCTGTGGACATTAAGTTCACCTTTTCTGCAGCAATCACAGACCTAAAAACGAACTTGCTTGTGCTGAATGAAAAACATGTATCCCCAGAAGCTGCGTGGAAGCACAGAGACAAGGCCATACATAGGCTGGAAAAGACCTCAGTGATTCAGTCACATCACTTCATAGAAATGAATAGGCATATCAAAGACCTGGACAACAGGGGCAGGAGATGTAACATAAGAGTGATGGGATCCCAAAATCTGATCAAATTGTCCCAGCTCTACAGAAAGTCATCAATAGTTTACTGGAAAGACAAAAGGACATGGAAATTTACTTTGTGAGAGCACATAGAGCCCTCAGGCCCAGGGGCCCTGATACCACTCCGCCAAGAAACATAATATGCTGCCTGCAGAGCTTTGTGCTTCAATGGGGAGACTATAATGTTGTTCCAGAACCTGTCCCAGATTACTCTAAAGAATCGGCGAGCTCTGCGCTCTTTACTAGAGAAGCTTAGAGAAAGTGATCTTAAATATACATAGCGGTTTCTGTTTGCTTTGATGGTCTCACACAATGGTCAACAACATGTTCTCTTCACGCCCGCTGATCTACGAGACTTCTGTGCTGCACTGAATTTGGGTCAGATAGACCTTCCAGACTGGTACTCTGATTTTTTACAGGCCCCTGTGGAAAGAAGTCCCCCCAGCTCACCACTGTCCACTCCAGACAAGAGGGAGTCAAAGAAGTCTAAATATAGTCGCAGTGGAGGCTCCAAAGCAGATACTCCACGGAGACAGGCTGATGCAGCCAGAGACCATGAGGATGACTGATGTATTCCCACAGTGCTACTTTTCTCCCCCCTCTTATGCCGCGTACACACGGCAGAGAACCTCGACGGGCAGAACACATCGTTCCGCCCGTCGAGGTTCTCTGCCAGCCGTCAGAATCTGCGACCCGCCCGTCGGGAATGGCAACCAGCCATTCATCCCGACGGGCCGTCGAGCAAATAGAGAAGAGGTTCTCGCTGGAATGCGGCTCCCTGCGAGGTTCTCGCTGGTTTCTGGTGAGAACCTTGGCCGTGTGTACGGGGCTTTACAGTTCAGCCTCTGGGTAACCAGTGACATTACCCACATGCTGAACATGCTCACCCTGCAGCGATTGACTTTTCTTTAGGCCTTGCAGGGCTCTACATGTTATCCTCCTTTGACGACAGATGGACCCAGTCCACGTTGCTCAGTTCATATACATGAATCCCATGACCGCAGACTATCTATGTTATAAGATACTTCATTTTTCCCGTACCACACTGTAACTTCAATTTAAATGTCAAAATTTAGTGTGTATTAAAAGCCTGAAGTTTTGTACAGACTAGATGCACATTTGGGCCCGGATTCACGTAGCACTTACGCTGACGTATTTACAGATCCGCCACGTGAGTACAAATGTGCGCCGTCGTATCTATGCGCCGGACCCACAAACTAAGTTACGTTGAAAAATATGCTTCTTCCGGCCGACGTAACTTTCCTACGCCGGCGTAGCGTGAGCGCATATTTACGCTGGATGCATATGGAAGTTTCGATTCAGATATGCAAATGAGGCAGATACGCCAATTCACGAACCTAGATGCGCCTGGCGCATGTTTTAGGCAATCTGTATAAGGGCTACGTCCGGCGTAAAGTTATTCCTCATATAGGAGGCGCAACCCATGCAAAGGTATGGAACAGGGAACAGATGCCGTCGAATTTTACGTTGTGTACGCCGTTTATGTAGTACATGAATAGGACTGGGTGTAGGCTACCTTCACGTCGTAGGCAGTGTTTCGACGTATCTTCGGCAGTTATTTCGACGTGACTGTGAGCATGCGCACTGGGATACGTCCAAGAGACTACGCATGCGCAGTTCGTTATTTAAAGCTCAGCCCATCATTTGCATGGGGTCACGCTTCATTTTAATATATCATGCCCACTTTCAGCCCACTTCCACCTACTTTGACTTACGTTGGCTTATGCCGACAACTATACGCTACGCCGGCGCAACATTGAGCGCATTTTCTTTGTGAATACCATGCTTGCCTCTCAACGTTGCACCGGCGTAGCGTAAGGAAGATACGCTACGCCCGCACAAAGATGCGCTGATGTACGTGAATCTACCCCTATATATTCAGCTTTAATGAACTGCAGCTTAAATGGGAGAGACAGGCAGGTTTTATTCAAGAAATCAAAACTGAATGAATTTTTTTAAGTTTTCATGAAAAAAAATTGGAGTGCATTTTTCACAGAATAAAAGCTAAATACAAGCCAATAAATATTTTACACACATGTTTTAACCAAGAAATCACAATTTGAGTGTATTTATTTCAAAGAAAAAAGTCAAACATATTGAAAAAACTCCATGCATAGTACATTATCACTTTTACTAGCCTAAAGGGGGAGACCAGGTAGGTTTTAATAAAAAAAAAAAAAAATTTAGTGTATTTGTACAAGTCAAAAATATTGCACAGACTTCACGCACACACGATGTAAGCATCTTTACTAGGCTACGGTTTCTCAAGGAGAGAGCAGGCAGTTTTTTTTTATAATCTTTATTTTTCTTTTTCAAATTAACAGTTTGACATTAGAAACAAAGCCAAAACAACAGGGGTGGGGGTTGGAGGCCTGGGGAGGGACAAAAGACCAGGGGGAGGAGGAAAAGGAGGGGGTGAGGAACACCAGGGGGTATGTTTAGCATAGTCCGAGCATGGACAACCATCTCATATCGACAGGGAGAACAACTATCGGTGATGTACAAACAAAGGGGCACCCCTGCCTGTCCCGGATATTTGATCCATGTGGCCAAACTGGAGGAGGGTAAGGGTGGCCAGATGCTCTAGCTCTAGAGTAGTTGCAAGTATGGCTCCCCTACGCATGAGTAACATTAATGATTTTGAAGTACCTAGAATGGCTAGGAACCTGAAGTCCGTCCAGGAAGCCCAAAAAAGGATGAGCAGGCAGGTTTTAATTGGGAAATCAAAATCTTGTACTTCTTTCAAAGAAAAAAGTCAAATATTGTACAAAGGCCATGTATACACACTTTTACTAGCCTGCATTTTCATAGGGAGAGACCAGACAGGTTTTAATTGAGAAATCAGAATTGTAGTGTTTTTATTTCCAGACCATTTTCCACTTTACCAGGCCACATTGTAAGAAGAAGCAACCAGGCAGGTTTCATCACAAAATGTTAGCATATTATTTCTGAGACAACTGCCAGAAATATTGTATAGATTTCTTGCACACTATAAGCACTTTTACCAGGTCACAGTGTAAGAGGCAGCCTATCTGACAGGGTTTATCACAAAGTCAAAGTTAAATTGTATTATTTCTGAGACAAAATTCAGAAACGTTCCATGTACACTCTCAGGCCGCATACACACGATCAAATCTATCTGCTGGAAACCGCCTGACAGACCGTCTCAGCAGACAGATTTAATCGTGTGTACGGGCGAGCAGACGGATTTGTCCAGCAGACAGATTTTAAAGCCTGCTTTAAAATCTGTCTGCTGGGAACCCGTCGGACCGATATGTCTGCTGGTTAGTACGCTAACCAGCAGATATATCTGCCCGCACATGCGTCGAATGGATTTGACGCATGATCGGAAGTGTTTTACTTCCTGGTGCGGTGACGTGGCGGCGTCAACGTCACCGCCACGTCACCGCGCTGTCTGCTGGCATGGATTTTGGTTTGATCGCGTGTACAGCGATCAAACCAAAACAGCCAGCAGTCAAATCTGATCAAATCGGTCTGTCCGACCGATTTGAGCAGATTTATTTGGTCGTGTGTACGCGGCCTCAGTCTTTTTGTTAGGCTACCATTTCAGAAACCGAGACCAGGCAGGTGTTATGAAATAAAGCTAGAATGGAATATTTCTGAGACAGATCAGAAATATTGTACCAATGCGATCTCAGCCTTTTTACTAGGCTGCAACTGGTGGGTTTGAGCATTAAAATAAAAATGGTAGTGTTATTGCTAAGCCTTTTTATGAGGAAGATATTCAGGCAAGTTTGTCATTAAATAAAGTGAATTTGTTTAGAGACAATAGTCACAAATATTGCACATTCTCTGAATAATATGTAAGTAGCTTGATTAGGCCTAAATCTAATAGGAAAGGGCGAGGCAGTGTTTTTAAAAAAAAAATGTAAATTGTATTATTTCAAAGAGACAATGGCGACAAATATTTTTGATTGATGGAACAGTGGAAAGAGGAGAGACTAAGCATAAATAACCCTGCAGCAAACAATAGAAATATTCTGTATGGTACAGTGGTTAATCACCTGAATGCCAAAACAACATACTCAGAGGCACTGTAGTGATGAAGGAAAACTTCAAGCAAGCTCAATAGTTCTGTTGAGGCGGCTCCCACATAACAAGGCTTCCCTTGATGTACACTCAACAGTATCTCAAACCAAAAAATACAGAAAGAAGCATCGACCAAAACCAGGATAAAAGCATCCAGAGTGGAGAGCACTGGGTGGGAGCTGAAGAGCACTGGTGGGGTTGGAGAGCACATGGGTGGGGCAAAGGGCAGGAGAGGAGAGCACTGGGGGAAGCCAAAAAGAACATGGATGGAGAGGACTGGGGGGAACTTGAGAGCATTGTGGGGGGGCAGAAATAACAGGGGTCTGGAGAGCACCGGGGGAGTGGAGAGCACAGGGGTGGGGGCTGGAGAGCGATGGGGAAGCTTGAGAGCAGGGGGCAGAAAGAACAGGGATGGAGAGCACTGGGGAGAGTGGAGAGCACTGGGTGGGGGCTGTAAATAACAGGGATGGAGAGCACTGGGGAGAGTGGAGAGCACTGGGTGGGGGCTGTAAAGAACAGGGATGGAGAGCACTGGGGAGAGTGGAGAGCACTGGGTGGGGGCTGTAAAGAACAGGGGTGGAGAGCACTGGGAGGCCAGATAGAACAGGGGTGGAGAGCATGGAGGGGCTGGAGAGCACTGGTGGGACAAAGAGCAGGGGGAGCAGAGAGAACTGAGGGGGCAGAGATCACTGGGGGGTGGAGAGCACAGGGGTCGAGGCTGGAAAACACAGGGATGGAGGCTGGAGAACAAAGGGATGGAGGCTGGGGAGAGCACTGGGAGGCCAGAAGGAACAGAGGTGGAGAGCACAAGAGGGGCTGGAGAGCACAGGGGGGGGGGGCAAAGAGCAAAGAGCACTGGGGGCAGAGAGCACAGGGGTGGAGGCTGGGGGGACCATAAAAAAAGGGGTGGAGAGCACGGGGGTTTGAAAAGCGATGGGTGGACAAAATAGCAGGGGGGCAGAGAGCACTGGGGAGATTGGAGTGCGATTGAGAGAGCTGGAGAGCACTGGGGGGGGGGAAAGAACAGGGATGAAGAGCATGGGGGGCTGGAGAGCACTGTGGGGGGTGGAGAGTGATGGGGAGAGCTGGAGGGCAGGGGGCAGAAAAAAATAGGGGTGTAAAGCACAGGGGGGAGCAGGGAGCACTGTGGGGGGAGAGCATGGGGACATGGAGCACTGGGGAGGAGCCAAAGTGCACAAGGAGGGGCCGGAGAGCACTGGGGGGGTTAGCAAAAGAAGTTGGAAAGAAGCAAAAGCGGGGCAACTGCATATAGAGGAATTGAGCTTTCCATATTCCTCTATGCAGCCACTGAATGCTTGATACTCCTCCTTTTCCTCCTGCAAGCATTCAGCTGGAGAGCACTGGTACAATATACCCTAAAATGATATCCTGTAAAGGCTTTTAAAGTGTCGCCTATGGACATTTTTGGGTACTGTAGTTTTTCACTATCAAATGGCATGCTCAAGTTAAGGCTTGACATGTTTGGTATCCATTTTCTTGATGCAACCACATATTTTTATTTATGTGTAACACGTAAGCCGTACCTTATGCCGTCTGGACTCCCCAGCTATCTGGTTCCAGTCTAATGCGTTTTGGAGGCATCTAGTTCCATTGACGGAGTGGTGTAAAAGCTAATATTTTAACTTGTTTGTGAGTAGTCATCATCTTTGTACATTTTTAATTAAACCTTGCCATTGGTAATGCACAAGGTCGGTGCATCCTTCCTTTTTTTTTGTTTATTTTACAAAAACTTCAGGCAGTGCTCAAACTTCACACAAACTGAGTATAATGTATGAGTGAGACTCGGTCATCAACAATGTAATGACACACAAGTCAATGGCTTTAAAGCGGAAGTAAAACCCCTGTTTTTAACGCACATTGTTAGACAGGTTAATTGGTTGTTCTGCTAGCTGGTCGGTAAGTAGGCTTGGTTATTCCCTGGGCATTCCCCAGGTTCTTGTTGTTAAAGCGGAAGTAAACCCATCCATAAAAAAGTTTAATTTCTGGCACGTGTCATTGGTTGTGCTTTTAACCAAACTGTCAAACCATCCAATGGCTGGTGTCATAATTGATCACATCATGTCAGTTGTAGATTAAACAGAGGCAATGATGGCAGCTTCCTTGGCTGAAAACGATAGGAGGGTTTACTTACACTTTAAGTCTCCTTTCACACTGAGGTGCTCGAAAACTGCCACATAAAACATCAGGTGTTTTTGCAGCACTTTTAAGTGCTTTTTTGGTGTTAGCGGGGCACTTTTTTTATGGTCACGTGGCTCAAAAGAACCATTTTGCAATGCTTTTGAATCGCTTTTCAGACGCTTTTGACATGCTTCCTATTTATTTCAATGGAGAGGGGCATTTTTGAGGAGCTTTTTAAGCGCTCCAAACAAGTTCTTGCAGGACTTTTTTCACCGCCCCACCAGCGCACCACCCCATTGTGAAAGCATTTATTGATCTTAATGGAAATATGTTTTTGTGAGCTTTTCAGGCGCTTTTAAGGCCAAGATAGAAAAACAAAATACAAGAAAAAAGGGGGGGGGGGTGGGGTGGTGTCTGCGCTGTGAATGAATGAGAATGGAAGAGGTGCAGAAAGCTCACAATGTGAGTAACTGAACCAATTGGCGTGGATGAATGGGTGGGTAAACACAAGTGCAAAGCAAAACAATATGAACTATAAGTGTAAACAGACCAATATGAACAATAATAGAAACAAATACTCAAAACAGGTAAGCGTACAATGTGAACCACAAACTCAATCAAAGGGATGACACAAATTGTCTTATAATCATAGACACGTGAGGTGCAAAAAAATATAAAGAAAATAAGTAAAGTCTCTAAATGGTGCTCCCGAAAGACTAAAATCCAAAAAATTTGGTGCCGGGAAAGGAAACTTTAGTGCAAACACCTCTGGTGGTCCCTAGATGCTCACCTCCCTGCTGTTTCTCCTATACCCAATGGGCAGACATCCTCTGGGGGACTCACCCAGCCCGAGTGTCTGCCCATCGTGTATAGGAGGAACAGCAAGGAGGATTCACTCTTACTATCCAGGACCACTCACAAAATCGCTGTTCGTCAGAGATAGGCCCACCATTCATGGCCTCTTTTTGAGTGCATGTCTGTGTGATCTATTTTGTTTCATTAGTGTCCTCACAGTACTGTGCCATGATCTCTTTGATGTCTTTTCCATGTCCATCTGCTGCTGAGTCCTTCAGCCATCTCTAAGCGTTGCTGCATCCACCTGTGTCTACTACTTTGGAGTTTATTTGGCTATCCATGCTATAGCTGGGAGGTGAGCATCTAGGGACCACCAGAGGTGTTTGCACTGAAGTTTCCTTTCCCGGCACCAGATTTTTGGGATTTTAGTTTTTCGGGAGCACCATTTAGAGACTTTACTTGTTTTCTTTATATATTTATTTATTTATTTATTTATTGCACCTCACGTGTCTATGATTATTAGGCGGCGTACACATGGCCGAGGTTCTCGGCAGAAACCAGCGAGAACCTCGCTGGGAGCCGCATTCTGCCGAGAACCTCGGCCGTGTGTACGCTCTCGGGGAGCATCCCGTCGGGAATGCATGTTCTCTATTTGCTCGACGGCCCGTCGGGATGAATGGCTGGTTGCCATTCCCAACGGGCGGGTCTCCGAATCTGACGGCCGGCAGAGAACCTCGACGGGCGGAACGATGTGTTCTGCCCGTCGAGGTTCTCTGCCGTGTGTACACGGCTTAAGACAATTTGTGTCATCCCTTTGATTGAGTTTGTGGTTCACATTGTACGCTTACCTGTTTGAGTATTTTTTTCTATTATTGTTCATATTGGTCTGTTTACACTTATAGTTCATATTGGTTTGCTTTGCACTTGTGTTTACACACCCATTTACCCACCCATTCATCCACGCCCATTGGTTCAGTTACTCACACTGACAGGTCCCATGCGATCGCCTCTCCAATCAGCGGCGAGCCGCGCCCCGCGCGCATGCGCAGTGCGGCTCGCGCATGCGCAGTGGGTGCCCGGCCGTGAAGCCGAAGGCTGTCACGGCTGGGTGCCCACAGTCGGGATGGAGACACCGGCCGGGGAGGGGGGGAGAGGAGCGGAGCCCCGGTCGGCGCGTCGCTGGAACGCAAGAGCAGGTAAGTGAGTGTTTATTAAAAGCCAGCAGCTACGCTTTTTGTAGCTGCTGACTTTTAATAAACACATTTTTGGCTGTAACACCCCTTTAAGGACAGAATATCAGGTGTTTGCAGCAGTGCCCCCTAGCCACCACTCCCGATAGCGCAGGAGCCCCTTCCATACAAGAAAAAGGTACTTCTCCTAACCTGGTGATGTCACCTGCAGGTTAAAATGGTATTAAAGCTTTGGTGTTTTTTAAATAACAAACATTTTATTCTTACCTGCTCTGTGCAGTGGTTTTGCACAGAGCAGCTCCGATTCTCTTATTTTTTAGGTCATCTGCTGGTACTCCTGGCTCCTCCCCCTGGAGCAGTGCCCCCAGAGAAAGCTGCTTGCCCTGGGGACACCGATGCATGCTCCCTCCTAAACCGGACCTCTATACATCCAAAAGACACATAGAGCCGCGGCTTGGTTCCACCCCCTCTCTCCTCATTGGCTCACTGTCTGTGATTGACAGCAGTGAGAGCCAATGGGAGCTTCCACTGCTGCCTCAGCCAATGAGGAGGGAGAGTCCCATGACAGCCAAGACTATTGAGAACATTGCTGGATTGGAGGGAGCTCTGGTAAGGAGTGGGGTGATTGGGGGGGCTGGGGGCGCTGCACACAGGTTTTTTACCTCGATGCGTAGAATGAGCCAAGGTAAAAAACCTTCAGCCTTTACAACCACTTTAACGCAGCCTAAATGTTGCTTCATGTGATTTCACCAGGTTACGAGAAGCACTCTTTTAGTTTTTCTATATTGGTGGTATTCGTTGTGTACCAATTTGTTTGGAGTGTGAATGCTGCTTGAGGTTGTTTGCTGGAGCCTAAACCTTAGGCCTCGTACACACGACCGAGGAACACGTCGTAAATGAAACATTGTTTTCCTCAACAAGGTTCTAGTCAGGCTTGTCGAGAATCTTGTCAAACTTTCTTTGCATACACACTGTCAAGACAAAATCTCATTGTTCTCAAATACGTACGACGACACTATAAAGGGGAAGTTCTATTCCACTGGCACCACCCTTGGGGCTGCTTTTGCTAATCTCTTGTTACTGCGTGTTATGTAAAAGTTTGGTAAAAGACGATTCGCGCTTTTTAGTCTGTTAAAGCGTGACGAATGTGCTATTTCCATTACAAATACTACTTTTACCGAAGGTGCGCTCCCATCTCATACTTTATTCTGAGCATGAGTTTCTAAACATACACACAAACGTGTTTCCCGTCGTAAATCAGCCCGACGAGAAACACGGCGAGGAAATTGAGACTCCCGACGAGGAAAAAGAGAACTTGTTCTTTTTTTTTTCCTCGAGTTCCACGTCAGTTTTCTTGACGAAAAACATACACACGACCGTTTTCATCGGCAAAAAAGCTCTGCCACCAAGTTTCTCTATGGATTCTGTTGAGGAAAACGGTTGTGTGTACGAGGCCTGCAAGTATAACTAAAGGCAAAACTTTTTTTTAGTTTTAGAGTATAGAGGCATTAAAACACCTGTCTTTTTTATTTTATTTTATTGCAATCTTTGCCCCCACTAGGGAGATTCACCCTCTCTAGTTTTCCATTTTACCGATATCACCAAAAGTGAAAGTAAAAGAAATTCCCAAATGATGGGCTGTCAGATGGAAAATCTTCCAATGGGGACACAAATTTTGGTAACAACCAGGAATTCCCTCACTTTGGTGGTATTTCCTCTTACTTCCTGTTTGGTTATAGGGCAGGCATACCTCCCAACTTTTTGAGTTGGGAATGAGGGACAACTCTCAGCAAAAGTATGCAGGCATGGGACACCTTGCCATGCCCCCCTTAAAGGAGAATTGTACAAAAAAACAAGGTTGGTTAAACCCAAAAGTGCTTTTTTTTTTACTACTATTCCTTTTTTTTTGGCTTTCAGAGCTTGCAAATGCAGCAATTTAGAAATTAGATAAAAGGTTTAGTGCTGAAAAGATAAAAAGTGCATTTTATATACAACTATATAGATCAGACCAAAATGAGGGGGGGAAAGGGACAGAGGGACATTGCTACAAATCAGGGACAGTTGGAAGCTATGGACAGGAAGTAAGGGGAAACCTCTGCAACTAGATACAGATGGGGGGGGGGACTGACAAGGGCTATGCTATCCAAAATGGGATTTTTTGCCTTTAGTTCTACTTTACAAAGGGGTTCTAACCTTTCCCCATTCTTTCAAAACATAAAATATTAAAAATAAAGGCTTTGAATATAGAAACAATTTTTGTTTTCCTTAATAAAGATATAAATACATTTTTATAAATCCTATAAAATATCTCTTTAAATACCGGAAAAAAAGGAAGAAAAAATAAAAATACAATGAACCATGGTCTTATTCTGTCAAAGGCGAGGTTTCGGGAGAATGTTTCCTACCAGTAATTTCATGCCAGTAGTTTTATTAATGGAGAGGATCTCAAACAATGGCGTATTTGACAGGGTCAGATTATTTCCCATTGAGGTGACAAGAGGCAATTCTCAATGGCATGAAAAGCTCTTACCTGACATCGCTCATAGGGAAATGTCACAGCTTTTCATGCCAGCAATCTTTATTTTTTCTTAATTGAGAACCATTTTACAATATGAGACATGGTCTGCGTTGATTTGCCATGTTTTGCCTGTTCTGGCTCAGCATCCTGAACTGTCGTTCCCAAGATACATCCTTGAGGTCAGTAGACTATATATAAAATTAGCTTTCTGTTAGCCTATATTTTATCTGAGTCTCTTATTCTTTCTGCAGAGTAAGAGTAATATCAGAATGATTGCAAAAAAAAAAAACTGTATAATAAATGCTGCTATTTAAAAAAAATATATATATTTTTTTATTTAAAGCGGTATTAAATCCAAAAGCAACCATTTTTATTTTGCAGCCGAACAATCTTTACATGTGGTGGCTGCGTTGGTTTCCTTTTTTTCTTTATTTTCACCTAGTGAGCCAGTCAGTAAGTGTTTTTTTTTTCAACTTTAACTAGAGGCTTGAGACAAAAGCCCGGATTCACAAAGCACTTACGCCTACGTAACTCACCTTTTCCCGGCGTAGTCACAAACCAAAATACGCCTAACAATAGGCCATCCTACCCCGACGTATATTACTTACGCCGGCGTGGCAAATATGGTCTGTACGTATGTTGCTTCTCCCATTGATTAGGCATTCAAATATGCAAATTAGGGAAATTCACGATTCACAGCGCCCGGCGCATGATATACGCGGTTTGCGTAAGTTTTACGTCCGGCGTAAAGTTATTCCCCATAGATGAGCGCAACCCATGCAACGGTATGGACCAGGGAACACAAACCTACATATTGTACGTTGGACGTCTGTGAATATGGGCCGACGTGGGTCTGGCTGGGCGTAGGTTACATTCACGGAGTACACAGTGATCCGGCGTATCTTAGACAGTTGTTCCGACGTGGTTGTGCGCATGCGCACGGGGATATGTCCACGTCTCGACGCATGCGCAGTTCGTTTTAAGTACTTGTCTGGTGCCCGGCCCATCATTTGCATGGGGTCACGCTTCATTAACATGGATCACGCCCACTTCCAGCCCACTTCCACCTACTTCCACTTACGCCAGCCAGCTGCGTCGGCGTATTGTAAAAGAGATACGCTACGGCGGCATAAATGTGGGCCGATGTCTGTGAATCCGGGCCATAGTTAAGAGTGACAGATTTGCTTACAACTGTCAGCTTTTTAAAATTGTGATAAAACTTTTATCCCCCAAAAAAACTGTTTGTAAAACTGCTTAAAAATGTTTAGTATCATGGGGTGAGGCTCAGAGGCCAGTAGTAAGATAATCTCCCTGTAGCCGCACATCAAAACAATCCCATAGGTGTTAAGTGTATGGCAACCTTAGCCTGGGCTCCAGCCACGCCATGCCCCCAATGCATTTCGCTCCACCCCTCGGAGCTTAATTATAAATAAGCTCAGTGGGGCTGAGCAAAACAAGTTTGGGGCATGGCGTGGTTTGAGCCCAGGGTAAGGTTGCCATACACTTAACACCTATGGGATTGTTTTAAAGGGTTTGTAAAGAAGTTACTATTATTTTTTTTTAAATAACAAACATGTTATACTTACCTCCACTGTGCAGCTTGTATTGCACAGAGTGGCCCTGATCCACGTCTTCTGGGGTCCCTTGGCGACTGTCTCTGGTTCTCCCCGCAAGAACTCCACACATTCATGAGAGCGAGCTTGCATGCTGTCCTTGCGGGTGCGCTCCCGTGATACTTTAAGCGACTATAGCCGCTCACGGTATCACTCGGCCCCGGCGCGCCGCGTCGCCAGGGCCGCCGCGCCAATGGCTGCGCTGCTGTCAATCCATCCGCTCTAGCCAAGCAACGGCCCGGCTGAGCAGCGAAGAGGATGTCGGGGCCGAGCGCGGGACTTTCGAGGGGCCGGGTAAGTATAACCGGGGGCAAGGGGGGGCAGGTATTGCCTGAAGTTTTCTCACCTTAATACATATTATGTGCTTAAGGTGAAAAAACTGTGTGGGGGCTGGGCTTACTGTTACACATCACAGATCACTGCTCCTGATGACAGGGAGCAGAAGATCAGAGCCCTGTCACTAGGCAGAACAGGGAGATGCCTGCTGCGTGGGACACTGGTGGACATCGAGTCCGTGGGTCCCGCGGCCACGGTCAAGGAGCTCGAGGCAGGGGCATGTTGCTTTGCGCAGCAGTGCAATTCTGCTGATGTATAAGTGCGTGAGGCGGTCGGCAATCAGTTAAATAAGTAACTCATGGGAGGAGCAAGGAGTTCAAGATTTACCCGAAACAAGAAAAAATAAGGCTGTCCAAGGGATCAGGCAGGCAGGGAGCTGTCCAGCACCTCGAGTGTTCACAGTAAGAAGAGCGGGCAGCGTGCAGGGGGGCAGTAGTGGCAGAAACTGGTCTTGCGCACGGAGGGTCAGTAGATTAGTGAATTATATCTTTGCTCCAAAATCCCCTAGACAAAAATGAGCAGTTAACCCATGCAGTGCGGGCACAGCCTCCCTGTATGGGATAAACTATATTTTTGCCTGAGTTCTAGCTGATTTTTGGGTTTAATACCACTTTAAAGTTAATTAAAGCAATTATCTTTCTAGAGTTTAATGACTACTTCTTCTTTTGAAAATCATATTTCTAGTATACATTTTTAAAGGAGTATTAAAGATGAAACAGATACAAAATGTACTGGCTAAAATAAATAAATCATTTATAAACTCCAACTCTATTAGGACTTCGAAGGCAGCCAAAAGTAATTACCTAAAAATCTTAAATACGGTAAACAACCATCGCACATATTTTTTTATTTTTTTCACAATAAATATCAAATCTTCACTGCTTCTGCCCCAAAAGATTTTACCCCTTTCTGACCAGAGCACTTTTTACAATTTGGCACTGCGTCGCTTTAACTGATAATTGTGTGGTCATGCAATGCTGTACCCAAACAAAATTTGCGTCCTTTTTTTCCCCACAAATAGAGCTTTTTTTGGTGGTATTTTATCACCTCTGCGGTTTTTATTTTTTGCGCTGTAAACAAAAAAAAGAGCTACAAATTTAAAAAAAAATATATATTTTTCACTTTTTGCTAAATATCCCCGAAAATGTTTTTAAAAAAACATATTTTTTTTATCAATTTAGGCCAATATATATTCTTCTACATATTTTTGGTAAAAATCACAATAAGCGTTTATTGATTGGTTTGTGCAAAAGTTATAGCGTCTACAAACTATGGGAAAGATTTATGGCATTTCGATGGCATTTTTACTATTATTATTATTATTTTTTACTAGTAATGGCTGTAATATGTGATTTTTAGTGGTACGGCGACATTGCGGCAGAAAGATTGGACACTTAAGACACATTTATGGGACCATTGGCGTACAGCGATCAGTTCTATAAAAATGCACTGATTACTGTGTAAATATCACTGGCATAACTGTATGGGAATAGGACTGATTAGGGGAGGAGACATATTGCTGTTCTTACTTACCCTGACAGAACTGAGATGTGTTTGTTTACACACACAAATCCCTGTGTTGGCTCTCGTGTCCATGATCGTGGGTTTACCTGGGGGCGTTTGCACCCACCGGCCACATGCATTGTGTCCCCCGCCAAGCAGTGGGCGCGTGCACGTGCCCCCTGGCGGCTCTTAAAGGGAACAACGTACCCATACGGGTTTCGCCCAGAAGAGTCATTCTGCCGAGGTATATCGGCATATGCAAGTCAGCAAATGGTTAAAGCACTGAACACACTTTTTACATTTGTGGTGTTTAGGCTGCATTCACACCTGAGCGTCGGTCGTTTTTTCCGGAGTTTTTTTCCGGCATTTTTGTCGCGCGTATTCATGCTTATTTGCGCGTTTGCATACAGCGTCGTCCGACGTTTTTGTACTTCGACGTTTTTTATTTTAGCCAATAGGAAAAATTATCATCTTTTCATCAATTGTTGCTATGTTGGTAGATTTTTTTTATCTTCTGCCTGGGTGAAAAGTTCTATTGATTTAAGCGATGAAACGCCCGTAGCAAACGCTCGTTGTCGCACTAGTCGCTTGAATCGAGCGTTTCCATTACTTTCTATGGGAAATGGAAACGCTCAAATACGCCCAAACTGCCCGATACGCGCGACAAAATAGGGTCCGGAACTTGTTTGAGCTTCAGGCGTTCGGCGTCAGGCGTATTGACGTGCAGATGTGAACCATCTCCATAGGGAATAATGTATTTTTTCCCCTCTAGCGTATTTGAGCGTCGCGCTTCAGGCAACAAAACGCTCAGGTGTGATTGCAGCCTAATAAATCAGACTAATAAAATGTAGTTACTAGAATCGTGAACAAAGTCTGTATGCTGGGTAACCCAGGAGAAAAATGACCATTTTATACTGGCTGTCAGTAAAAATACTGACGGTTGGCAACACTGAGCCAAAGTGTTCATAAATACTAGACATGTGCACACTGAAATATTTTGTTTCGTAATTTCGTTTTCGTCCGAAAAATACATTTATTTAGTTACTCCCGAAATTATTTATTTTGTTAAAAAAAATGCATTCGTCTGAAAATCCAAATTAATTAAGGTTGAATCTGTCATTGAAGGCTTATGGTGTCTGTCGAATGTTCCAAAAAAAAAGATTCGACACGTCGAACGAAAATGCACATGTCTAATAAATACCACATGTCCTTTTATTGAATCATAGAGAAAGCTGCCACTCCAATCAGCCTCGACTCACAAGGACCACACAGGCCATAATAATCCCTAGAAATGGTGTAATATATGTGATTGTAAAGATTAGAGAAACATTTTTACTAAAATTAACTGACTACTTAAACGGACTACTCCATATTACCATTATGTATTACAAGGGGGTCATCTTGAATAGTTGTCTACACCAACAAGTAAAGCATACATTACTATAATAGTGCTAAGGTGGGCCATACTACCCTTTAGTCCCAACCAAGATTGTATAAATGTCCAGTAGTAGGGAACTTAAAGCAGAGTTCCAGCCTGGGGATTTTTTTTTTTAAAGTGGATGTCCGCTCAAAAAAAAATATTAAAAGCCAGCAGCTACAAATACTGCAGCTGCTGACTTTTAATATTAGGACACTTACCTGTCCTGGAGTCCAGCGGCGTCCGCAGCATAGGGCGAGTGATCGCTCGTCACCCTGCTGCTCCCCCCTCCATCCACGGTGAGGGAACCAGGAAGTGAAGCTCTTCGGCTTCACTGCCCGGTTCCCTACGGTGCATGCACGAGTCGCGCTGCGCCTGCGGATTGGCTCCCGCTGTGTGCTGGGAGCCGAATGTTCCTAGCACACAACGGGGGGAGGGGGATGTAAAAAAAAAAACGTCTTTTGCCCGAGACGTGTGGCCGGAAGTGGGTGCAAATACCTGTCTTTAGACAGGTATCTGCACCCTCCCCCTGAAAGGTGTCAAATGTGACACTGGAGGGGGGGGAGGGTGCCAATCAGCGTGAGTTCCACTTTAGGGCGGAGCTCCGCTTTAAGTCAGCAGCTACAAATACTGTAGCTCAGAGGTGTCAAACTCAATTTCATCGAGGGCCGCATCAGCATTACGATTGCCCTCAAAAGGGGCGGTTGTATCTGTAAGGTTAGATGTTTAGCGCATCCCCTCCCCTTACATTCGATGTTAAGAGCCACCCCACCATTTGAAGTTAAGTCCCCCACTCTCCCTTACATCATAGTGTACCCCCCTTTCCTTAAGCTGCTGCTGGGAAGAAGCTGACTTTTAATATAAGGACACTTGCCTATTTTGAGGCACCTGTCTTGGCACTGAGGGGGTCTTCTGCATTAGGCTAGTCCCAGCAGGTGTCTATGCTGAAAATCAAAAAACAAACCAGACCATTTTTTTGGGGGGGGTAATAATTGTAAAGAAACACAGATTCAAGATAACATTTTATCCTAAATAACCTTCTCATCTCGAGAATTGGTTTCAAAAGTTCAAGGTCCTTGGCTCTGTTCTTTTTCAAAAGACTATTATTACAATCTTTGGCGCTCTGCCATCTGGTTTGCAAAGCTTTTACTGCAAAATTCAAATTACATATTTCTTTTTTTTTTTTTTAGATACCTGGCAACTGGACACTCTATTTGTAGTCTGCATTTTCAGTTCTTGATTGGGAAATCTACAGTGAGCTTAATTATCCGGGATACATTCGCAATCATGTGGGAGGCTCTTAAAAAGGTGGTCTTCCCGAAACCTACACCAGACGAATGGACAAAGATAGCGGATCTCTTCTGGTAGCACTGCAATTTTCCAAATTGCATGGGTGCTATTGATGGCAAGCATATCCACATCCTGAAGCCAGTAGCCAGTGGCAGCAGCTTTTATTAACTATAAAAAATATTTTTCGTTTTGCATTTTGCCACAGTGGATGCCAATTACCGTTTTGTATATGTCGATATAGAATCCTACAGCAGAATTTGCGACTTTAGTACGTGAGCTTGGGAGGTCTGCTGCAAGAAAATAGGCTGAGGCTACCAACCAATAGCCGCTCCCGGGAACTAGTGGGCCTACGATGTCATATGTCATTGTGACTGATGAAACGTTCACACTAGGGAAACACCACCTCAGACCCTATTCAAGCCACTCTTTGAACATCAAAATAAAGGTGTTCAGTTATCACCTCAGTAGAGCCAGAAGAGTTGTGGAATGCGCTTCATGCATACTGACCAACAAATGGCGTTTTTTTGCACACACCAATATATCTTAAAATATAACACACTATACGGGGTGTGAAAGCTACATATGCTCTCCATAATTTTATTCAAGAGCATGATGGGTTACAATTTGAGGACACCCTTGGCTATCAGGTCATGACCAAGAGCAGAACTGTGATCCACTTGGGGCAGCAGGAGTGGTGCTGCTACCCGAGATACTCTCTGCTCATATTTCATGTCTCCAGAAGGTCAGTTGCCATAGCTAGATGCAATAGCCTAAATAGACCACATTAGACAGATAATCTTTACGTTGTGAATGTTTATTTCCAATTTTTTTTATTATGTTTTGTAATTATTTCTAGATATGCTCTTATCAGCCCTCAAAATTTCCACTCGCCTGCTAGCATTTGGCGAGTGGATTTAAACTGGGGGCGAATGATGACAGGGCTGTATGACCAATCTCCCTTCAATCTGTGCCTATACTTAGAGCCCTGATGCGATTGGTGGCCGAAGAGGAAAGGTGCATGCTTGGGAAAAGTAGTCTGGTGAGCCGCGCACAGGCAGAGAAGTACACAGGTGCTCGCCTTACAATTCTCATTAAGCCATGGGACCTAACAGTATGACCTCTCTGAGCCTAACCCCCTCCCCCAACCAATGTAGATGGAGAGCAGAGAGCAGGAAGTAATGAGTGAGGTGGAGGATTGCGAAAATTACCACTCCGGGTGTCCCAAGTAGGCAGTGCAGCACTCACTGAAAGTTGCCCTTCCAGTTTGTGCAGTTTGTGCAGTTTTCTTCTTCTTGTGCTCTATGTAAGTGTCCAGTAGTTCAGCCTGAGCACTGCAAGCAGACTGGTCTCAATGTGTGCTGTGGGGCGTCAGTGTGCGCTGTGCTATGGTGTCAATGGCTGTGCAGTTGTGTGGATCTTGGAGCTGGATTGTATTACCTACCGCTGTACTGCAGATCCTCTCCTCACTGCCAGCCTGAATAAAAGGGGGAAGTGGGGACATGCAAGCGTGGAGCTGCACACACAGGCTCCTGATGATGAGATGAATAGGAGAGGGAGAGAGAGAGAGAAAGGATGGATGGGAGTTGCAGAGGAGGCAGCAAGAGAATGGGGAAGAGACCCGGTTCTAGTGCTCTGTCCCTCTGGTCTTCCCCCATTGCCCTGTCCCTCTGGTCTTCCCCCAGTGCCCTGTCCCTCTGGTCTGCCCCCAGTGCCCTGTCCCTCTGGTCTTTCCCCAGTGCCCTGTCCCTCTGGCCTGCCCCCAGTGCCCTGTCCCTCTGGCCTGCCCCCAGTGCCCTGTCCCTCTGGTCTGCCCCCAGTGCTCTGTCCCTCTGGTCTGCCCCCAGTGCCCTGTCCCTCTGGTCTGCCCCCATGCCTTGTCCCATTTTGTTAAAGTTGTTGTAGGTAATATTTAATTGTGTAACTTGATTCTGCATAAAACATTTAACAGTGTAATTCCATGAGATAATCTACGAGGACGTGTTTAGGGGCGCAATTAGGCACGGGGCAGTGTATGAATTAGGTGGGGCAACTGGTAGCGAGTAACTCTTGAGACCTGGCTAGTAGCTCAGGGGTTGAAATTTTGAGCCCTGCTCTTATTATTTTGCCTGTATTGCAAAAGGTGTATCTGAACTGAAGATACTATTAAAAAAACATTTGGACTTGAGTTTTGCTTTGTTATCTTTTAAAAGAACAAACAGAGACATGCAGCTGTTATGGAAATACAAGTCCCATGAAGCTTTGCAAGGCTGACAGTTCCAACCATCACTGCCAAAGGCTGAGGCATGGTGGGACTTGTAGTTATGCAAAAGCTGCAGGACCACAGGCTGTACTCACATTATGCAGGGGTATCCTAACTTTAGGAACAAAGGGACATTTTGATCTCCTAAACTTTGGGGGGCTACAATCACTGGATAGTGACAAAAAGTATACAGTGGAAATTGGGCACATGCATAGGTACAGCCACTTACATTTGAAATATGCTTGCTTATTTAAGAATGAATCCCATTGTGGATACATCTCCTTGGCAATTTCAATCCATCCCTGGTCATGTTTCCTACGATCCTTGTGTTGAGTATCAGCAGGACTGTAGAGGTATGTTCTTGGCTTCACCAGGCTGATCAGATGCTCAGCCCTGCAGCCACAACTGGGACTTCCTGCCTTTCAGTGCAGCCTGGGAAGTTTGATTTTAAATGGGAGGTGTTTGAGCACATGCTGGATCCAAAAACACAGTAGTTGCAATTTTGATGCAGGCCCATTGAAGTCTATTACATGCAAAACGCTGCATGCTGTGGGAAAAAAAGTATCTGACCCTTTCCAAAAATGCAGAGGCAAAAAAATGCATTGACATGAATGTGTTCCAGAGGAACTCATGTTAAAATTAGGTCCTACGTTTCAGCAAAAAGCATGAAAATACGCATTGGTGTGAATGGAGCTTTAAGGCAAATAGAGTGTGCAATTTTCAAGTCGCTCCAGAGCTTAGTAAATGAGGTAAAGCTTCACTTTACAAAGAATACCCAATCGCATACAAACAAAAGAAATACATTTTTGCTTGCACAGGATTGGATGATGGAAGCCAGCAGAAACCCCCCTCATTTACTAAGCTCTGGAGTAACTGGTAAAACAGAAAAAAAGGGAGAAAATACTGCGCTCCCTAATGGTGACTAAACACAATACAATTGAGTGAAATAATGAAAATGCATCTAACCCAGCAGTAAATGCAATATTATAAATATAAAGCAGCAGTGAAAAATTGTGCGACAACACAAATAATTAAGCAAATGAAAATACGGAAACTGTGCTATAAGCCAACATGTAAATAAAAACAGTGGAAAATATCTTAAAATATAAACAACTTAGGCCTCGTACACACTATCAAATCTGTCTGTTCAAATCGGTCGGACCAACCGATTTTAACAGATCTGTCTGCTGGCATTTTGGTTTGCTCGCGTGTACACACGAGCAAACCAAAATCCCCGCCAGCAGACAGCGCGCTGATGTGTCGGTGACGTGGCGGTGACATTGACGCCGCCACGTCACCGCACCAGGAAGTAAAACACCTCCGCGCATGCGTCGAAATCATTCGGCGCGTGTGCGAGAAGACATGTCTGCTGGTTAGCATACTAACCAGCAGACATGTCGGGCGGACGGGTTCCCAGCCGACAGATTTCAAAGCATGCTTTCAAATCTGTCGGGTGGCCAAATCCGTCTGTTTGCCCGTACACACGATCGAATCTGTCTGCTGAAACGGTCTAGCAGACCGTTTCAGCAGACAGATTTGATCGTGTGTACGAGGCCATAGATACCACATTAGGTGCATGCATGTGAATGTGATCCATGTGATTTTATATTGAATAATATAAGAGTCCAATTGCCAGCAAATAAATGGCAGCAAAAAGGAGATATGTGTCAAACAAAAATGATTCCACAGTAACAGAAAACGTGAAGAAAAACCTAGAATGGCAGCAATACCACATGTGTCCCTTCACCAGAAGTACAAGCATGCTTACCAGTAGACATGTGCATTGGTTTTCGTTAGAATGCATTTTCGTCCGAAAATCGTGTTTTTTCGTTATCGTTTTAACAAACCATAACAATAGCGCAAGAAACGAAAACCGAAAGATCCGACATAAAAAATGCTTTATTTTCGTTTTCGTTGCGGTAAAAATTTGATATAGAGAGATTCGACATTATAGGGAAATGATTCAACATTATAGAGAAAAGATTAGACCGGAAATGTACGATTCAACGTAAAGATTCGACGTTCCGTCGAATATTCTTTTGATCATTCGACAGAAACCAAGTATCATTGGATTTTCGGATGAAAGGTATTCCCCAACGAAAAACGAAGTAAATCAAAACGATTTTCGGGAGTAACTAAATAAATTTATTTTCCAAACGAAAACGAAAAAACGAAACAAAATATTCCAGTCTGCACATGTCTACTTACCAGAACACACTCTGGAATAGGTCGTAAGCCAGGAAGATGGACACAGGAAATCCGAACGGATCCAGATCGATCTCATCAATAGCGACGGAAAAGTATCTGAATAAAATTGCATATAAAATCAAACAGCCGGCCGGCAAGCAGACACCCGTTCTATGGGCGAAGACGTCAGCGCATCAACTTTTTTTATCTGCGATATGCGATTTTATTCAGATACTTTTCTGTCGATATTGATTAGATCGATCTGGATCCGTTCGGATTTCCTGTGTTCATCTTCCTGGCTTATGATCTGGAGTAACTGCACTTGCAAAGTCTACAGTCTATGTACCTTTAGTAAATCCCACCCCATTACATGTAGTAAAATATATCTATTTTCAGCGGTCATTACGCCAGGTTTTTGGAGACCTTTTTGTGTATATACAAGCATATTCATCATTTAAACCTCCCAAACACTCCAAACATAGTACAATGTCCATGCATATCACAATAAAAAAAAAGGGGGGAGAGAACATTGGGACTTTAAATGGGACAGGAGAAAAGGTTTACGCCCCCATTCCTATAATATGAGGAAAAAAAGGGAGGGAGGTTGGGACTTTAGATGAGGTGTGCATTGTGGAACCAATCAAAATCACATAGGTATAAACATTTGTATATCTAATATTGAACCAATGATCGACATGGCATAATACAGTATTACACGCATAAGGCATCGAAAATATTAATGTACATAGCAAAAAATATAAAACAACATGGCATAAGCAAGTACATTTATACATTGTAATCACCCATGTGGGGTACCATATAAAAAAGTGCAGCAAGCTGGGCTTGACGCATTTCATGGACCTCTATCCACTCATCAGGAGACAAATGCATCAATGTTCTATAAATATATATATATATATATATATATATATATATATAAAGATACCAATATAATCTGGTGTAAATATCCATATGTAGAAAAGGGGAGTACATTGGAGATAACTGGCCATGCCAAAAGGATACTTACATATAACCAAAAAAATGGGACCGTGTGATACCACATGCCAGGGGTCGACCAAATGAGTACGGCCCGGGAGCTGAAAAGGCAACCCAAAGGAAAATCCGGGAACACATACGCCATCCCCCATGGATGGATGGGACTTGCATACCACAATGGTCTCATCCCTTGTTAGAACGTATGTCATATGTAGGGGGGATACTTTACTTATTCACAATTATTTTTAGAAATATCTGTGGTTTAAATATTCACAAGAAAGAATGGGATTAGGAATAGACAAGTATTCTTACAAAGGTGTGGAACTTGAGCTGTGTCATCAATTTGAAGGTTTGACAGATGAAAATCAGACTGACACATTCCAGAACATCAGAGAAGGACAATGGCTTTTTGCTAACAAGAAAACACAGACCTGTCCAAAGACATAGCAATATTTTCGCCAAATATCACAGCAAAAATTACTTTAAAGCAGGAGAAAATAGTATCAGAAATGACACACATATATAAATACCCTTCTTCTACCAATAAAAGAAGGCCTATGCTTCAGGCTAGACCTGCTTGTTTTGATCTAGGGGCAGGGAGTGGTTAGTGTAGCAATGGGCGTGACCACCTGTGCTCTGGTTCTGAGGTGCATCCCCTGCTTCCTGGGAGATTGTTCTGGAAGAGAGGCTGGGCCTAGGACTGGAGTGGCAGGCAGCTCATGTGAGGAGCCCTGACTAATCCTCACTTGGTATTGGCAGGGGGCAATCCTCCCATATAAGCTGAGGTCACATGCCACTGGGGGAAATTGTCGGCTGTGAGAAGTGGATATTGGAGTACTAGGCAGCAGCAGGAGGCCATCCCCATCTGTGGGGGGTGCGCCAATCATGGAGGAGCCCAGGAGAGCTGGGAAGGAGCTTAATTTTTACACGATCATGGATGAAGTCTTCATCTTTACACAGTCATTGATGAAGAGTCCTGGAACAGAGGGGCTGGAAAAGCTGTTGGAACGTATATGTGCAGTTAGAGTTCTCCATCATGGGCAGGAAAAGATCGGTGAGTGGATCACAGTGGATTTCTGGATGAGGCATGCCAGGGGAGCTGGGTGCGAGGCCAGAGGAAAGACTGTGGGGAATGTGTCAAGTCGCTGTGGTCTGCGGGCGCAGGATGTATTAACAACTACTTACAAAGCCGTTCACAACTTTATCACTAGCCTAGTCTCAAAATACCAACCCAATTGTTCGTTCCTCTCAAGACCTTCTACTCTCTAGCTCCCTCATCACCTCCTCCCATAATCGCCTCAAGGTCTTTTCAAGAGCCTCTCAAATCCTATGGAACTCCTTACCCCAATCTGTCTGATTATCTCCTACTCTATTAGCTTTTAGATGATCCCCAAAACCCTCCTCTTCAGAGAAGCCTACCCACACCTAACAACTGTATTTTCATTTTCTCCATCAGCTCACCTCCGACAGTTATTACCTTTTGTTCCACTTGACCCTCCCTTCTAGATTGTAAGCTCTAATGAGCAGAGTGGCCCTCAGATTCCTCCTGTATTAAATTGTATTGTGACTGTACTGTCTGCCCTCATGTTGTAAAGCGATGCGCAAACTGTTGGCGCTATATAAATCCTGTATTATAATAATAATAATATTTCATATTTACTTAATTGAATTTGGTTGTTTTTGAAATACCATGTGTGTCCTGTGAAAGCAGCTTCCATTTGACTGGTAGTCTAGTAACCTTTTTTTTTTTTTGTATTAACCTCCCTGGCGGTATTCCTGAGTCTGACTCGGGGTTAGATTTTTATGCTGCGATCGGTAACCCCGAGTCAGACTCGGGCTCGCCTCGCAGCTTCCACAGGCAAGGTTTACTTACCTTGTTCCTGGATCCAGCGATGCATCCACGCTGTGTGAGCGAGCGGGTGCTCGCTCGATTCACACAGTGTCTCTGTGTGCCGTCGAGCTCCGTTCCCTGCGACGTTACAACGCACGGGGCGGAGAAACGGCGCCATATTCAAAAAAGTAAACAAACACATTACATATAGTATACTGTAATCTTATAGATTACAGTACTGTTTGTAAATAATACACACCCCCTTTGTCCCTAGTGGTCTGCCCTGTGCCCTACATGCACTTTTATATAATAAAAAATGTATCACAGATACCCCGTCGTATCGCCGTTTTTTTGCCCGTGTATCTATGCGTGTGATTCCTAGAATCACTTACGCATAGATACAGGTGAAGATCCGCCATGTGTAAAACAATTACACTGGCGGATCGTAGATGTAATGACAACTCCGGCCGCTAGGTGGCCTTTACGTTGTTTTCTCATTTGCCTATGCAAATGAGGCTAATACGCCAATACCCGAACGCTTTTACGCCGCCCCATCGTGGTTAACGCCATTTTCGTCTGCGTGAGGTTTCCCCTGCTAAGATGTGGAGTAACCTTACGAAGTCCCGTCGGATGCCGTCGGCTGCCTGTATGGCCTCGGGATGGTGTCGTGTTGTGCGTCGTTTACGTCGTTTGCGTACGTCGATTCTCAATGGGGCTGGCGTACGCTATGATTACGTTGTTTACATTGAGAAAATGTGACATCCTTTGGAGCATGCGCACTGGGATTTCGTTGCGGCCGGCGCATGCGCAGTTCAATCGGCACGGGGGGGCGCTTAATTTAAATACATTTACTCTACGCCGCCGCTAACTACGGAGCAAGTGCTTTGGGAATAAAGCACTTGCTCTAGTACGATGCGGCGGCGTAGTGTAAATGGCTAACGCTACGCCGCCGGAATTCTATGAGAATCTGGCCCAGTATGTGTAGTAGTAGGTTTGCACCTAAAAAATCCCATCCTTAAATCTTTTCATAAGATGACTGACTCCTGTGGATGCGCAGGTTTGCCTTCAACTGGTCCCGGCCAATGAAGATGACCGAGGACCAGCACACAATAGAAGTTGAGCGGCTCCACTGCTTATCTATAGACATTATAATCTTTAGCTGATATTGGCTGTTTGAAGCTGCCACTTTTTGCTCAATGCAGCGTGGTCAAGAAGCATTGAGTGGAGTATTTTGGGACTTGCAGCACCAGTGGCGGCTGCAAGTATTTTTTATTTAGGGGGTGGCAATCTCTCCGTCGCCACCCCCTTCCCCCCTGCTGGTTGGTCTAATGCAACAAGCAGCTAAGCACTAACCCTATCTGAGCTAGGCTTCCTCCTGGTGGTGGGCAGCAGCTTCACACTGCGTCCTCCTTCCTTGGCTTCACAGCTTCCCCTGCGTGACGTCTCCTCCCTCCTCCTCTTCCTAATCCAACAGGATTGATTCTCTTTTCGGCCAATTAGGAAACAGGCCACAAGACTCGCTTCCTGATTGGCTGGGAGGAGAATCCGTGTGACAATAACTGGGTGGGCTCAAGGCGCAGTGCTCTGTGCCCCAAGCCTACCCTTTTTTGAAGCCTATTAGAGTCTCAGGCTCCAATCACGTTTCAAAATTGAAAACATTGGAATTCATGCACCTGGGGCCCTGCATATATATTAGGGGTCCGTATGCATGGATGGGGTGGCGGCACCCCTACACCCAGGGCTGCTGCTAGAAATCACGGGGCCCCCTACAGCCTACCTGGCGGGGGCCCCACCAATATATCAAACAAGATTTTGGAAAAAAACAGTATTAGTGGACACAAACATACTAGAGAACCTGTGTGAATTATCCCTTTTTTAACCGTTTTCTTTTTTTTTACAAATACCGTATTTATCGGGGTATTGCGCGCTCCAGCGTATAGCGCGCACCCCTAATGTGGACCCGAAATTTCTGTAAAAAAACATTTTAGTACTAACAGTTTTGGTGCTTGCGCGGCGTCCATCGGTGGCCTTGTCCAGTCCGGCGTCCGTCTTCGGCTTCAGTGGTGTCCTCCCGGCTTCTCCAGCGCTGTCTCGAGTCGAATCTCTGCTTCCCGCGATCAGTTTGAATGCTTCCGTCGACATATACCGAGTGCAGTACACTCGGGTACATTCGGCCAGGCTCGGCTTCGCTCGTGCTCACGCTCTGTGATGTTTATGCGTGAGCACGAGCAAAGCCGAGCCTGGCCGAATGTACCTGAGTGTACTGCATTCTGTATATGTCGGCGGCTCAGTTCAAACTGAGCGCGGGAAGCGGGTATCGGCATATATTGCGCACCCACGATTTTCCCCTTATTTTAAGGGGAAAAAAGTGCACGGTATACGCCGATAAATATGGTACATTGTTTAACAGGACAATGAAGCCAACAGTGGCACGGGGAGGGAGGGTGGTGCATCACAGTGACAGGGGGCACATGGGGGGATCAGAAGTAGGCAGAACAAGGAAGGAGATCAAAGCAGGGCAAGGAATTACAGGAACAATGCCCTGTGTCTCTCCCTGCAGCAGCTGAAAGCCAGCAGGAGGGAGAGATACCGACTTTCAGCAGCTGCAGAGAGCCGCACAGGGCATCTTTCTGTAATTGCACCTCTGCCCAGCCACACCCATTCCTCCTGCGGTTTTGGCCCCCCTGTGTGCCCGGGCCCCCTACAGGAGGACTGGTGGTCCCCCCCTATCAGCGGCCCTGCCTACACCCCTAAAGGAGCAGACGCCACTGTGCAGCACTACAGGTAAATAGGGAAAAAAACATAGGGGGGTGGGGGAAGTTGAGTACTGCTTCAGGGTACATGGGCAATTGGGGCTATTTTTGGAAATAACAGGTTTACCTTGACACTTCCAATTGTTCACTTTAGTCAGACAAAAAATAAATAAAAACATCAGGAACCAGGAACCTTCAGGAATGCATCCTGGGTAATTAATCACATGTTCCCTTTAAACCAGGAGTGTTGTGTCTTTGTCTTTCACCTCTTCATTAGTAGAAAATCATTAGCCCAGTACATGGAATTAGTAGGCAATTAACAGCCATACAGTCTGTCAGTTCATCTGCACCAAGCATTCTGTGAAGTCAGATCTTGTCTCACCTAGGGTGGGACTATTAACAGTGTTCCTTCACAAGAAGGAAACCACAAACAGCTTTGCTATTCTTTGATAACTAATGATTTTTAAGACATAACGTTTGAATATTTCATTAGCTGAACTCGGCAAATTGCATCCACATACGAATGCGTTTTAATTAAAAACTAAGCAGTTAAACACAAGAGTGAGGAATAATTGTGCGGTTGTTGAGTATGGAAAAATTGAAAAGCATGCCCCTTTCTTTGCATCTATGAAAACATTCTGTGGCTCTCAACAATGTAACATGCATTAAGGATTTCATATCTGAAAAGGCAAGATTCCTCTTCACTGGTTGCTATACATACTCAAGGTCAGATTATTAGGATTTTTTTTTAATTCAGTAGAGCTAAAAGGATAAGGTGGAGAGGATTGTCAATACTATATATCCTAAATAATTGTATTCATTGACATGCCGGGGAAAGTATGACGGTTTTAATCCTCTGCCTATAAAGTTGTATTATCAATCTCAGGCTGAGACACGCAAACCCATTACAATATCAAGCTCTAAAGGAAACTTGCACTGAGACACTACTCTAAAGCCCTGTACACATGGACCAGAATCTCGTCAGGAAAAAAACATTGTTTTCTTGGCAAGAATCTCTTGCCACCCGAGTGTACAGACACTGCTTTCAAAAGAATTGCGGTTCTTTTGAAAGGCAAGAACGCGGTGATGTCATCGCATGCGCTCGTCACATTCGATGCCGTCGCCGCCATCTTGCTGCACCCTACCTATGCCTAGGAAGCTACCACGCATGCGTCAAAGTAATTTCGAGCATGCGCGGGTTTCCACGGCCACAGATAAGTATACACACTCTCGGGTTTCTCGGCAGGAAAACACTGCAGAGAATCACGATGAGAAAATAGAGAGCAGTTTGTCTATTTTTCTCGTTGCGATTCTAGGCAGTTTTCTTGAAGAGAAACCTGAAAGCCTCGTACACACATTCAGTATACTTGGCAAGAAAGCTCTGCCAGCAGTTTTCTTGCTGGTTCTTGCCGAGTAAACCGTGCGTGTGTACGAGGCTTTCAGGTTTCTCGTCAAGAAAACTGCCTAGAATCGCAACGAGAAAAATAGAGAACCTTTATTTTCTTGTTGTGATTCTCGTTGTGATTTCCTGCCGAGAAACCTGAGCGTGTGTCGCTGTGGAAACATGCGGATGCTCGAAATGACTTTGATGCATGAGCGGTAGCTGCCTAGGTAGGGTACAGCAAGATGGCGGCAACGGCATCGAATGTCACCGCATTCTTGCCTTTCAATAGAACCGCGGTTCTTTTGAAAGGAGTGTCTGTACACTTGGGCGGAAAGAGATTCTTGTCAAGAATCTCATATAAGAAAAACTAGATTCTGGACGGTGTGTACAGGGCTTAAGAATACTAGGTACCTAGCTGTCTTTGGTTCCATTATTTTTGCATCACTAATAAAAAATATACTTCATAGGGCTTCATACTCTGTAGCAGACTTGGTGGCCCTGTAAGGACTGAGGTTTCTGATGGGGGTTGAGGGTGCTGTGTTAGACATTGTTGGAAGTTGGGGGTGCTGTGCAGGGTAGAGGATCTGCAGCAGGCTTGGGGGAACTGTGGGGAGACTGCTGGAGAATGGGGGCTTTATGGGGGGCAGGAGGCTCTGTAGCAGACTGGGGGGCAATGTGGGATGTTAGGTGGCACTGTAGAGACCTAAGGTGGGGGCCTGAGGGCTTTGTGGACCACTGTGAGAGGGTGAGGGGCACTATAGGAGTTGGTAGGCACCATGGGATGTTAAGGGATCATCTGTCTGCTCAAGTTTTCTTTAAATCATAGTGCCACTTTATGAAATCTAGTAAAGTAAGCAATATTTTATTCTAATTAGCAAACATGTGTTTTTAAAGTTCACCCGCATGGGTGAAAAGCTTATTAAATCTAGTGCAGTGGTTCTCAACCTTTTTGGAACCAAGGTCTGGCAAATGCTTCCAAAACCTTCCATAATCTTCCATATACCAACAGTAAACAATAAAGTTTATACTCACACAATAATAGTTTGGGAATGCAAAACATATTGACATGCCAAAGGGCTCAGGATGGGGCTGGGATAGGTTAGAAGGAAGGAGATTTTGGAGTGGGTTGAGGGACTCTGCAGCAGACCTATCTAACCTAACCTATCAGACTTAGTGGCCCAGTAAGGGTTGCGGGTTATGGAGGGGGCTGGGGGGCATTGCAGGGCACTGTTGAAGGTTTGGGTCACTATGGAGATCTGGAGGCTCTGCACTAGCCGGGAGGCACTGTGGTAGGCAGAGGGCTCTTTTGGGGCACTGTGAACCATGCTGAGAGGTTGGGGGGAATGTGAGATCTGGGAGGCCCTGTAGGGAGCATTAGGGATCTGCAGCTGGCTGGAAGCCCAGGAGAAGAGAGGCCATGGCCCACCAGCAGGCCATGGCCCATTGGTTGAGAACCACTGGCCTAGGGGGTTGCAGAAAAGAGAGGCTGTATTACTTACCTGACTCCTTGTTCTGGTGCTACCCCCTTCTCCCTGAAGCTCAGGTTTGTGGGTGGAGGCTCATCCTACCTACAGTGCAAGGCTAATAACTCTGTATTGTATGTGGTGGGGGCAATAGTGAAGCCATGGCTGGTAGCAGATTATAGAAGAGGCTACCAGACATGTGCACACTGAAATATTTTGTTTCAGAATTTCGTTTTCGTCCGAAAAATACATTTATTTAGTTACTCCGAAATCCCTTGTTATTTATTTTGTTTCGTTAAAAAATGCATTTGTCCGAAATTCCGAATTCATTAAGGTCGAATCTGTCATTGAAGGCTTATGGTGTCTGTTGACTGTTCTAAGAACGTTCGTCGGAGCAGCTAAACTTTACGACACCGCAATTGTACATTTCTGGTTGAATGTTCTACAAGCTATAGAAGAATTCTAATGTTGTATGACACTAGTAATAATTATATTTATAAATTATTACTACTACCAACCAACATTCGAATTCTTCTATAGTCTATGGGCTGAGCGGCGTTGTACAGTTATCTGCTTGTCGAATCTTCTTAGAACTTTCGACAGATACCATGGCCCGGATTCACGTACCCGGGCGTATCTTTGTGTGGGCATAGCGTATCTTCTTTAGGCTATGCCCCCGCAACTTAGAGAGGCAAGTGCTGTATTTACAAAGCACTTGCTCCCTAAGTTACGGCGGCGTAGCGTAAATGGGCCGGCGTAAGCCCGCGTAATTCGAAGTAGCAAGGCAGTGGGCGTGTTTTATGACAATGATCCGTGACCCCATGCAAATGGACGTCTCGCAGTGCGCATGCTCCGAATCACGTCAGATAGAATGCATTAGTGGCGTCAGCACGCAAAGCCTACGACGTGTGAACGTAACCTATGCCCAGCCCTTAAACAACGTAAAATTTGACGGCGTTGTTCCCTGGCCCATACCTTAGCATTAGCTGCTCCTCATATAGCAGGGGTAACTTTAGGCCGGACGTAAACCTTACGCAAAGCGCGTATATGAAGCGGCCGGGCGCATCTACGTTCGTGAATCGGCGTATCTTGCTCATTTGCATATTTTTTATGGGAACGCAAATGAGTCCAGTGTAAGTATGCGCCCACGATACACCGGCATAAGCAAATTACGCCGGATGACTGAAGCCATGTTTTTCTTTTTTTTTTCAAATAAGAGTTTTTATTAGACACAGGCGGCGTACACACGACCGAGAAACTCGTCGGGTGAAACTCATCGTTCCGCCCGTCGAGTTTCCCGTTCAGCTGTCGAAAAGCTTGTCGAGCCAAATTTCCCCATAGAACAACGAGGAAATAGGCCGCGTACACACGACCGAGAAACTCTTTGGGCGAAACTCATCGCTCTCTTTTTGGCTCGACGAGCTTCCCGACGATATGCTTGGCGAAAAGTGTACACACGACCGATTTCCTCGGCAGAATACGTCTCCCATCGAGGTTCTCGCTGGATTCTGCCGAGAAACTCGGTCGTGTGTACGGGGCCACAGTGTAACCCCCGTGCCGCAGAGAAAATTGTACAAAAACTTCAGCAGGACAGTAGAAAATACAGTGCATAGCATATTTCAGCACATTACAAGGCAGATATCAGGGGAAGCTTGACGGCTCCTCACGTAAGCAACCGAGCCACAAACACATTCTGCCATATGTTAGATCATAGCACTCGTAAAAGAAACGCCTGCATAACAGGGACAAATAACACAGCAGCAATAAGAAGGAAAGGGTCAAAAGAGAAATGAAGAAAGAACAAGAAAAGAGAGAAAAAAAAAGGGGGGGGGGGGGACTGCAGACGCAGGGAGATAAGGGGAGAAGGGGAGAGGTAAGGGAGGGGGGGGGGCGACCCATGGCTCAGGCGGATCCTCAAGACGATGCCACTCCTCCCAGATCGCGTCATGCATTTCCAATCTATCCTACAACCTGGCTGTCATTTTTTCCATGAGCTCAACATCTTTGATCCTGGCGTACAGGTCAGTTTGAGAGGGGGGGTAGGCGCTTCCAATGAAGGGCAACTAGGCACCTTGTGGCCGTCAGTACATGCCTCAGCAGTTTTTTGGAGGGTTTGGGGATCTGCAGGGGCGATACCCCCAGTAAAAATAGTTTCAGGGACCAGGGAACCGGCACCCCCAGGAGACGAGATAACAGTTGCTGGGTTTCCATCCAAAACGGTACTATCTTGGGGCAGGTCCAGTAAATATGATACAAGGTTCCCTTGGCTCCCTGGCAGCGCCAACACCTGTCTGAACTGGATGGATAGATAGCATGGAGAACATCTGGTGTCATATACCAAAAATACAGTATTTTATAGGCATTCTCCTTGTACAGTGTACAGAGAGAGCTCTTAGCTGCCTGAGACCAGATCGTTTGCCACGTCACTTCCGGAATCTCCTCCCCGAGTGCCCTCTCCCAGCGAAGCATGTATGCATGCCTACCCTGGGTGAGGAAAGAGCGAGAGTTCAGCAACTGATAGATATCTGATATCAGCCCGCGGCGAGCAGATCCCTCCAGTACCAGTTTTCCTGAAAGGCGCCGGCGCTGAGAATTGGAGCTTTGGGGCAAATGATTGTACATAGTGTCTTATCTGCAGATACCCATAAAACACCTGGCAAGGCAAGTTAAATTTTTTAGATCAGAGAATGAGAGCAGTTTTCGGGTTATAGGGTCCACCAAATGGCCAAAATGGAAGAGGTCACGCGTCGCCCAAGGCGAAGACACCTGGTGAGTCAGACCATCAGGCATCCTAGAAGCCATGTTTTTCGGTGTATCTTGCTTTGTGAATCGGCGCAAAGATGCGACGGCGCACATTTAAAATGATGGCGGCGTATCTGGAGATATGCCGGCGTAACTCCTTTGTGAATCCGGGCCCATAAGTCTTCAATGATATATTCAACGTTTGTATGTTTTTCGCTACTTCGTCGAATCTTCGTGGTTCATGTCGAATGGTCTAGCCCAACACTGTCTCTATAATGTCAAATCTTTTCTCTCTATGTCGAATCTTTCCTCTCTATGTAAAATAATCTTGGACTAATAGAGTTAGGTTAGGCACATTCAATCACAGGTTCGATAGACACAGATCGCTATTGTCAGCATCATGTCGAATCTCCTATCTATATCCAACTGTTGAAGCAACGAAAAATTAAAGTAAAGCAATTTTTTTGGTCGGATCTTTTGGATTTCAGATTCTGCGTGTTCGTTTTTGTTTGTTAAAACGATAACAAAAATACCCGAAAATGCATTTGGATGAAAACGAATGCACATGTCTAGAGTCTAAAGGGCAATGGTAGTACAAATCGGGGGAACTCCTGGAGCAGGGATTCAGGGATTCAGCCTCTTTTTCAACCTTAGATTATTAAACAGTCAACCCTTGCAGTAGGAGTGCCCAGAATTATACCTCAAACTTTGCATTTTTAGCTTTGATTTGTGAATATCAAGCAGGAGTGCATCAGAGGATTTTAACTTTTTGTGTTCAGGTTCACATTAAGCGGTCTAATTAACCGGTTAAGACCTTTTTGCGATTCGGCACTGCGTCGCTTTAACTGACAATTGCGCGGTCGTGCGACGTGGCTCCCAAACAAAATTGGCGTCCTTTTTCTTAGAGCTTTCTTTTGGTGGTATTTGATCACCTCTGCGGTTTTTATTTTTTGCGCTATAAACAAACATAGAGCGACAATTAAAAAAATAAAAAATCTTTTTTATTTTTTTTATTTTGCTATAATAAATATCCTCAAAATATCTAAAAAAAATGTCCTCAGTTTAGGCCGATATGTATTCTTCTACATATTTTAGGTAAAAAAAAATCGCAATAAGTGTTTATTGATTGGTTTGCGCAAATGTTATAGCATCTACAAAATAGGAGATAGTTTTATGGCATTTTTATTAATATATTTTTTTTTACTAGTAATGGCGGTGATCAGCAATTTTTTTCCATCACTGCGACATTATGGCGGACACATCGGACACTTTTGACACATTTTTGTAACCATTGTCATTTTTACAGCGAAAAGTGCTTTAAAAAATGCACTGATTACTGTGAAAATGACAATGGCAGTGATGGGGTTAAAGAGGATGTGTAGGGTAAGATAAAATATGCCCACCTTGGTAAAAGGACCCCTTCGGTACCGGGAGAATGAGTTTAACCTTGCAGTAACAAGACACACGGTATTAGGTTAAAGTCACTCTGGTTTAATATGGCGCGAACAGTTTCTTTTATAAAAACATACGGAGATTCAAAGGAAATACACAAATACATGTCTTAACATCATTGGTTAATACACTGTTACTGGGCGGACGCCCCCCTTTTGGGTGATGCTGTTAAAATATCATTGGTTAAAAGTTACCGTTATTTATTGCTTAAGTTAGAACTCGTCTCATGATTAAGGCTTGTATATATGTCAACCGCCACAAACTGGTTATAGAAACCACAAAACTTAGGTCACAAGACATTCAAACTGACTACTACTATATATGGTCATCACAAGAATTGCTCATGTCATTCTGATATACAGACAGCATATATGCAATATATGGACAACTTATGTTAACCCTTACAATCCCCTCTTAGAATCCAAATAATTCTAAATTATGTGGTTCTCCTTATCCATCCTTCTTTTATCATGATACATGTTCAGATAGATTCTATTCGCAGCTGCTGGGTCGGGTGTTCGGGACATTTTAACAACTATGCACATTATAAGCCTATAACAAGCATATAAGAGTAAAACCAAAAAAAAATGGAAAGGGTTAAACTCATCAATAACTGTCCCACTGGGGAGGTCACGGTTAAGAAAGTTCATTAGAGTGGTGTTTAGGGCAGGTTCTGAAGTGTGAAAATAAGGGCTCTCAATTGAAGTCATTGAAAAATTAATTTTAGCTTGTTGGCAAACTTCAGCTCCCTTTGTGGAGTTCCCCAACCCAAAACACCAGTCTGGGAAATAACTTCTTTATAGATATATATATCTCAACATTATCAGTACCCTATTGTGGGGTCACTTCCATATCTTCTCTACTTAGTATGACACCAAAGGGTCCACAGTACTACTTCACATCTATGTGGAGCAAAGATCTTCTTAAGGTGTATGTGGATACATATCTTTACTCATTCATATCACCCATCTTGGCATCATACGAATCTACTAATCTGACAATCTGATAACACTATCTCTTCCCTGGGGTGATCTTCCTCAGTTCTAATTGTCACTGTAGTAATAATTGTATTTTAACAATAATAGAACATTTGTGATATTTAAAAGTACAGCCATATCCAACATTTTTCATATCCAGACTTCAGGGCATAGGCATATTTAAACTTCAATAATAACATTTTATCTGTAAAACCCTCTGAGTTCTCATTTCTCTTGTGTCTATTATGTGCATTATTCATATTGTCCTGTTGTGGAGTGTTGGAATTTCCACAAATGCTCTTTATATGTCCCAAATCTTCAGGGTGATAGATACAGTTCGTTATCAGCCAAACTGGCAGGAATACGATCAGGACAGTCCAAAATAGGAGGCACAAGGCTTTCCCAGAAGTCTGTGGTGAAATAAGCAACGTCATCTTGTCGGAGGTCAGGGCTGTCCGCCCCCGTTAGTACCTCACTTGTACTTGCTTCTAGTCGGAGGCCAGGGCTGTCCGCCCCCGTTAGTACCTCTCTTTGTCTGGCCCTAGGCACCAGTTTTACTCGGATGGCATGGATCCATGTTGGGCTCTCTTCCGTCAGTATTGCGGTCCGGGTAACGGCTACCACTATCATCTCTGGACCATAAGCGAAGTCTTTGGCTCTTTTATCTTTGGTCAATTGTTTTACAACTACAACATCTCCTGGTATAAAAGGGTGGGTGTTTTCCTGTGGAAGAGAAGGAAACTTACAGACAACTTTTTGTTCTATCTCATCTAGTTTTGTTATAAGTGACCTGACATAATGATCCTGAATCTGCTCTAAATCTCCTTCTTGTAGAGTGAGGGGTTTCTTGGCCCAAGGTGTGGGGAATGGCCTTCCCATTAAAATCTCGAATGGCGAGAATTTTAAAGATTTGTGGGGTGTCATTCTTATTTCTGCTAGAATAATTGGTAGCACCTCCTTTCATTTATGAAAGGTACCTCCTGTGGCCTTTCTCAGTTTTAGTGGGATATATCTCTGGCCATCGTGAGAACATATCCACAATTACCAGGGCATATTCCTGCCTACCCTTATCACAGGGAATGTGTGTAAAATCAATTTGGAGGTGTGTTAATGGAGTTGTTGGATATTTGAGGTGTTGGTGGACTGCCTGATTAGGGTTGTTAGGATTTGCCCGGAGGCATGTAATACACCTCTGTACAAACCCAGCTACTAACTTTTCAACCTTAGTAATGTAAAAATCATGTTTTTTAGCAGTAGTAGCGTTGTGGCTTTACTGTTGTGGCCTACCCCATGGTGCTGGGCTATAAAAAGTGGTGCACTAGCCTGTGGGATACATGGTTTCCCCTCTTTGCAAATTAGTCCACTCTTTGGACAACTTTGCAACACTGGATAACACCAGTCATTTAGATCTGTGTCACTTGCCGAGTAATGGAGTTCCACTATCATTTGTGTGTCATCTAACAAGGGTGGTGTTAGTACGGCCATTTGTAAGGTAGCTAATTGTTGGAGTGCGGCTTCTTTCGCTGTTCTATCTGCCAAGGCATTGCCCCTGGAAATCTGATCACTGCCCCCCGTGTGTGCCCTACAATGCTAGTAGATCATTGATCAACTGGGAGTGAGAAATTCTTTTCCCATCCGCTCCTATGAACCCTCCTCTGGCCCAGATCACTCCGTGGTCATGGACCACGGAGAAGGCATACTTTGAATCTGTGTAAATGGTGACAGACTGTCCCTAACAACTGGCATGCTCTGGTCAAGGCTATCAGCTCGCAGCCTGAGCCGACTGATAGGGGATGGGTTCTGCTTCATGTATGCAGTCAGGTAAACTTACAACGACATATCCTGCATTGTATGTGGTGTCATTTGGTCTTGTGCATGACCCATCCACAAACACAACATGTGAATCTGGTATGGGCAGGGTTGCCTTGTCTAGTCTAGGGGAGGTTTCTGTTGTTACAGAAGTTAAACAGTCATGGTCTTGTGGAATGTCATCTGCCTCACCTTTCAATCCCAATAATGCATTTAAGATAGGGGCAGGGCCTGCATTTGGGGAACAGTATCTGATTGACAAGGATGTGTTTACTAAGAGGATGACTTTGTATCCACTTAGACGTAGGGCTGACATATGCTGGGTGTGTACCCCTCTTAGAAGATGGATGACATGGTGGGTAGTGTAAAGTGTGGTGGGGTGGCCCAGGGTGAAAACTACTGACATTTCCACCACCATTGCACATGCCGCTAGGGCTCTCAAACAAGCGGGCATACCTTGTACAGAAATTGGCATTACCTTTGAAAAAAAACTACGGGTCTAAACTTTCCTCCGTGTTCTTGTGTCAGTACCCCCGCCATGGTTTTACAGTTGTCCCTTGTATATAGCTGAAATGGCTTTACATATTTAAGGGAGGCCCAAAGCAGAACTACACATCATTGCTAACTTCAACTTTTCAAAAGCGTTTAACATTTCTTGTGACCATATTATATCTTTTGGTTTGTCTGACAGTGTACATTGCCTCAAAATGTTGTCATAGTAAGAACAGTCCGGTATCCACTGTCTGCAGTAATTTATCATACCCAGAAAAGATAGCATTTCCCTCTGAGTATTTGGGTTGACCAGGCCCATGACAGATTGGATACGGCTAGGACTGATTTTCCTACTCCCTTGACTGAGGACAAAACCAAGATATTCCATTTACACCATTGTAACTTTTTGGGTGAAACTTTGTGCCCACATTCATGTAACCAACCTAACAACGATAAACAATCTTCCCTGCAGGCCTCCCTTGATATACTACAAACGAGGAGATATCCACATATTGTAGCAGGACAGAACCTTGGGGGGGGGTGCCAGGGTTTTAATGTGGCTTGGAGGACTATGCTGTACACAACAGTTGAATCAGCATATATCTGGTTCATACGGCACCAGGTGAGTTGTTGACCCTCAAAGGAAAATGCAAACAGAGGCCTAGTGTCCTCGTGTACAGGTATGCTGAAAAAAAACGTTCTTCAAATCAATTACAGAAAAATAGGTGGCCTGTGCAGGGATGGAGGAAAGGAGAGAGGTGACATCTTGCACTATCTTGCACTATCGGGGCAAGTGGGATGATTAAACTATTGATAGCCCTTGGGTCTTGAACAAATCTGACACTACCGTCTGGTTTGGAAACAGGGTTGATAGGGGTACTATATGCAGAGCAGATAGGGGTTAAGATTCCCTCCTCTAAAAAAGTCCTGTATCATAGGTCTGATTCCATCTAGTTTCTCTTTTGACAAAGGATATTGTTTATGAAACACTGGTTGAGCACCTGGTTTCAGGGTAGCCCGATAGGGGGTACAATCAATGAGACCTGTGTCAAAATCGTTCTGTGACCATATGCCGTTATCAACAGTGAGTAGTTCATCAGAAACCGCTAGACTGACAAAAATGGGACGGGTTATAGGTATCACCCTAGATTCCATACTGAGTCCGTCCGGACCCGAGTGGATCCTCCGGGCCTCGTCACCGTGGGTGTTGAGTCCAGTCTATGTCAAATCTAGATTGGGTATTTGTCTTGGGCAGGCCAGGGTTCTGGTCTTGGAATATGGCCCTTCTGTCAGGTAGGGGGCAATTTCTGGCCCAATGGCCGGAACGGCCGCAATTGTAACAAGGTTGGTCCTGTGCGTTTCTATTCATGTGATCCCTGTCCATCCCGCTATATTATCCACTCAGGGATTAATAATAAAATAATCTGTGCCTCCTACTCGGGCAACGTATTCTTTGCAGGTTTCTTGGACGTTGGGACATGGGTAGGAGGTAGGTTTACTATGTCTGGTCCCCATTGATCCAAGCACCGGAGTTGGTCAGTATAATATACTGATCCCAATTTTCTTCCGACAGTTGTATCAATGCAAAAATCTTCGTGCCACACACACTGGAAACAGGATCACGGTTTGATCGGATCCCACACAGTACAGATTGTGTTGGGCAATTTAACTATGGCTTGGATAATACAATTCTTATAAGTAAAGTCTGTTTTGCAAAATGAAAGTGACTTTGGCATTTTGCGCTGACACAGGAAGCAAGTCATTGGTTTACACAAGACGACAGTAAGCTATCTATATGCTATACCAATTAAGGAAGTGTCGACTTCACAATGAAAGTTTTTTTTTTTTTTTTTTATGTGCTGTCCACTTTCGGGTTATTAAACTATTAAATTAATAAGTGACTTCTGTGTACTTCTCATATCTCTGGAGAGGTTATTGTATTTTAGTGTCTAAGTGCTCAATCTATGTTATGTGTCAATCGGTATGCAATTTCACTGTATGTTGCTAGATTGCATGCTGATTGTAAGCTAACAGATCTGCCAGACGGAGATCTGTGTGTGTGTGGGGACAGTGGAAAGAGTGATTAACACTGGGATTCAAGCTTACAGGATAGCTGGAGGAACCCTAGAAGTGTGTAGTAATTGCTAGACTGTTTCCCAACCCTTAGCGTGCAGCAGATTGTATGTAAGATCTGTATCTGCCTGTGTGTGGTCAGCTAGTTGGATTGGAGTGGAGTCTCCCTCTAGAAGTGGTTAAAGGTAATGCGGGCTGTGAAGCATCACAGCCAGTCTTACGTGCTTAGTAGAAATTCCTTCTTATTCTTTTAGTTCCTCATACAGCCTCGTCACGAGACGCTCGCTCGTTGTGGTTAGTAATTCACCACTGGCAAGTGTGATCGTGACAGATTGTGAAAAGTACAACCTTATTGTCTATCTGGAAAATCTACCCTGCGACCTAAATACTCTGTACTTTCTTTGGGAGAGATTATTAAAACTAACTTTGGCAGATTTTTTTAAATTCCACTCAGTTATATTAAATACTAAACAAATTTTACATCAAGGACACGTCATACAATATTACACAGACGATCGGCTCGGTATCACTTGCTTTCATCAACCGTGGGTCATATAGCTTTCGCCTAGCCACGGAGATGGGGCGTCTTATACGTTTGCCAAACACGTCTCAAAGCAGTCCTTGGCTTAGCTCACCTTCTAAGCACCTGTACCGCACAAACAGATAATTTCTTATTACTTTAAAATTCTTAATACTTTAAACATATACTTCTAAGCAGCAATAATTTTAAGCAGCAAATAATATAAGCAGCAGTAATGGGTAATTGTACCAAGGTGATTTCTATGCCTCCCCGAGACACTTGATTCTTAGTTATCCCTGATAACCTATATTATCTGGACATCCCCGATGTCTATATATGGCGCCAACCACTCTTACCCGTATCTAAAGCACAATTAATTTACAGTCCCTGACTGCCTGGATTCATAAGGAATTCAGGAATTGATCGAGCCCCGCTGACCGAATGAACGGTTTACAGGGAGACCACCTAAATTCCGGACAAAGCCCCCAAATTGTAGGGTAAGATAAAATATGCCCACCTTGGTAAAAGGACCCCTTCGGTACCGGGAGAATGAGTTTAACCTTGCAGTAACAAGACACACGGTATTAGGTTAAAGTCACTCTGCTGTAATATGGCGCGAACAGTTTCTTTTATAAAAACATACGGAGATTCAAAGGAAATACACAAATACATGTCTTAACATCATTGGTTAATACACTGTTACTGGGCGGACGCCCCCCTTTTGGGTGATGCTGTTAAAATATCATTGGTTAAAAGTTACCGTTATTTATTGCTTAAGTTAGAACTCGTCTCATGATTAAGGCTTGTATATATGTCAACCGCCACAAACTGGTTATAGAAACCACAAAACTTAGGTCACAAGACATTCAAACTGACTACTACTATATATGGTCATCACAAGAATTGCTCATGTCATTCTGATATACAGACAGCATATATGCAATATATGGACAACTTATGTTAACCCTTACAGGATGTAAACCCACTCTCATCAATTCTAAACTACTGCCATGGTGCTGTTCTATAAGGAGGTACAAGCTTCCTGCATGTATCCTTACCTGTCAAATGTCCCCCATTTTGCTGTTTAAACCCCCCAAAAAGTCCAGAATCGTGGGCAGGTCTGTTGTTCGTCATGATGTCAGCAGACTCCCGCCCACCTCTACACTCCCCTTGGCCAGAGCGTGCACAAGACAGGAGAGCGCGTTCTGGGCAATAGCAGGGCGCGCTTACGGCCCCCTGTCAGCTCACATTGATGTCCTGTGACAATCGGGGATGATCGCTGCGACGGGACAGCTGTGAGCACCGACACCCTGCATGGCTTTTCATCACCTGCTTCTCCTCCTCCCTCCCGCGGCTTTCACCTAATAAGGCATGCAGGTGGGGGATCGGTGCTCACAGCTGTCCCATCGCACCGATCATCCCCGAGTGTCTTATATTCTCCTCCACCCCCATGTCATCCCCCTCCCCTGATGTTGTCCGTTGTCCCTCTCCCTGTGTCCACACACCCACCCCAACTCATCCTGCTCCGTGTGTCACACTCCCCCCCCCCCCCCCCGCGCCGTGTCTTCAACCGCCGCCCCCCCCCCCCTCCTGCTCCGTGTGTCACACTAAATCCCCCCCCGGCCATGTCTTCAACCGCCCCCCCCCCGTCCTGCTCCGTGTGTCTCCCTCGGGGGGGCGGGGGGGTCTGTCAGGATGGAGAGCGGAAACAGGACACAGAGAGTTCGTACAACTGAGCAGAGTAACCTGTGTGTTACTCTGCTCAGTTTATGAATGGAGGGGAGACGCTGTCTGTCCCTCCATTCATCTTCAATGCAGAGAAGGGACTGGGGAATGAATGTCCTCCTGTCCCTTTCTCTGTCTCAAATGGGAGATGTCAGGGGTCTCTGTTTAGACCCCCGACATGTCACCGAAGCCCCCAACAGGGCTGATAGTAAAAAAAAAAAAAAATCAAAAATTGTAAAAAATAAATAAAAATAAATAAATAATAAAATGAAAAAAAAAAAAAAAAACTGACACAACAACCGCCCCCCCCATACTGACACCGACCACTACCCCACTGACACAGACCGCTAGCCCACTGACACCGACCACTAGCCCACTGACACCGACCACTAGCCCACTGACACCGACCACTAGCCCACTGACACCGACCACTAGCCCACTGACAACGACCACTTCCCCACTGACACCGACCACTAGCCCACTGACACCGACCACTAGCCCACTGACACCGACCACTACCCCACTGACACCGACCACTACCCCACTGACACCGACCACTTCCCCACTGATACCGACCACTACCCCACTGACACCGACCACTAGCCCACTGACACCGACCACTAGCCCACTGACACCGACCACTAGCCCACTGACACCGTCCAATGACACCGACCACTAGCCCACTGACACCGTCCAATGACATCGACCACTAGCCCACTGACACCGACCACTAGCCCACTGACACCGACCACTAGCCCACTGACACCGACCACTAGCCCACTGACACCGTCCAATGACCCACTGACACTGACCACTAGCCCACTGACACCGTCCAATGACACCGACCACTAGCCCACTGACACCGACCACTAGCCCACTGACACCGACCACTAGCCCACTGACACCGTCCAATGACACTGACCACTAGCCCACTGACACCGTCCAATGACACTGACCACTAGCCCACTGACACCGACCACTAGCCCACTGACACCGTCCAATGACACTGACCACTAGCCCACTGACACCGACCACTAGCCCACTGACAGCGTCCACTAGCCCACTGACACCGTCCACTAGCCCACTGACACCGTCCACTAGCCCACTGACACCGTCCAATGACACCGACCACTAGCCCACTGACACCGACCACTAGCCCACTGATACCGACCACTAGCCCACTGACACCGACCACTGCCCCACCCCCCACCCCCTTTCCCAAAACCACTGTGAAAAAATATATATATAAAAAAAAAATCCACCCTCCCATCAATAGTACAAAAATAAATTGTAAAAAGAAAAAAAATGTTATTGTAAAAATTAATAAAAAGACCTATGTGATCTTATTCATGTCCTGTCAGTTTGCAGTGCGATATGCGAGCTGAAATGGGGGTGTCATTACCATTCTATGGCACTCCCCAGCATATGGCAGTGTGTACTGCCGTGTGAGTCGGGTGCGATGTGGGAACCCGCAGTGGATTCGCAGGTTTCCTGAATCGCACCAGTGTGAACCAAGTCTCAAAGCATACAGCCTACAAATGTCATCTGACTGCTCCCAACAAGGCTCGGTTCACACTGGTGCGATTCGGGAACCCTGCGAATCCACTGCGGGTTCCCACATCACACCCGACTCGCACAGCAGTTCACACTGCTATATGCGAACTGCTGGGGAGTGTCATATAATGGTAATGACACCCCCATTTCAGCTTACATATCGCACTGCGAACTGACAGTTAGGACATGAATCGGATTGCATGGGTGTGAACACCTATGCGATTCTGGTGTGGACCAAAAAAAGGGTCCTGTACGAGTTTGTTCCAAATGAGATGCAATTTCAGCTATACAGTTTGTATGGCTAAAATCGCATCACACAGACATCGCATGTGATCTGAACAGTAGTGCGGTGCAAATCACCTGCGATCTCGAACAGCGCATTAATGTGAACCAGCCCTAAGTTCATTCAGCCTTATGGGTGTAAGTATAAAAAGTGAGAAATCCACCCCTCCCCCTCATAACACATCCTGATAATATAAGAATTTTGCATATGTGATCAGGTGACCTCAGACACACACACACTGCAATATAACAAAAAGAAGAAGATCACTAAGGCTGCATTCACACCTAGGCGTTTTGTCGCCTGAAGCAGGACGCAAATGCAGCCCAAAGACGCTAGAGGGGAAATTTAACATTCCCCTCTATGGAGATGGTTCACATCTCCACACCGAACGCCGAAACGTGAAGCTCAAAACAAGTCCCGGACCTTTTTTTTTCAGGCGGCTTCGGCGTTCGGCATAGGAGATGTGTACCTGGAAAAAAAATGGGGGCTGAAATCGCGGCGTTTTTTCGCCGCAAATCGCGGCACAAAACGCCCTTAATTTGTCGCCGCAAATCGCGGCACAAAACGCCCTTAATTTGTCGCCGCAAATCGCGGGACAAAACGCCGCGATTAGGTCGTCCAAGTGTGAATGCAGCCTCAAACTCGGACTACATATATCTCCCCTAATCCCGTGTCTATGTATATTCTGATGGCTGTTCACTGGAGCATTTCCTCATGACATTGAACTGTGGTTCACCTCGCCTCATGTTTTGAAAACATATAATCAAAACACAGAACAAGCAGACAAATGTAGGATAGCTAGAAGGGAGATTTGTGCACTGTTTATAGAAACTGTGCATGATTGCAGGCTGGTGCACGAGATATGTAAATAACCTGTCACTCAAAGCATGGGGGCGTAACGGACTTTGCTTTTTCTAGGGAAGTCCGTTTTATTCCACTGAACAATAAAAAGAGGATTGCTCAGCGTTGGATTAACTCTGTGTGGCAAGACAGCGCACAGATGATAGGAAATCCTATTCTCTACATTGTGATATCAAAAAAAAAAAATAATAATTTTGGGTTTACATCCACTTTAACCACTAGGGGGCTCTGTAGGGGTTAAGTGTGACCTCATGTGTGTTTCTTACTGTAGGGGGGGCGTGGCTTTATGTGTAAAATCACTGATCGTCGTTCCCTATGACAGGGAACAGACGATCACTGACACTGCCACAGAGAAGAACGGGGAAGGTTTGTTTACACTCACCTCTCTCCGTTCTTCATCTCATGTGACCCGATCATGGGACACCGGCGGCAATGGGGTCCGCGGGTCCAGCAAACGTGGTCACGGAGCTTCTGACCGGGTCGCGAGCGTGCCGCCATGTACTTGTGCCCAGCCGTGCCATTCTGTCTACGTATATCGTCGTGCGGCAGTCCTTAAGTGGTTAAAACATTTTTTTACCCAACTGTTGCTAATAATCTCTGTAATGTGTTTAATATGTGTATTTTCTGTGATCGCCAGCTCCATCTAGTGGGTATAATAAGGTATTTTCCTCAAAGATTGCAATCAGAAAAAATACGGCTGCATGGCCACTAGATGGAGCTGACCATCATAGGAAATTAGACATATTATAGGGATTATTCACGACAACACAGCATTTTTTTTTTTTAAATAAAACCCCCAAGTGTAGTGTACGTAACAATAGGTAGAAGTATGGTTGCACTGTATATTATCGCCTGGAATAGTGGCTGGAAAATAGCAGCTACAGTACTATGAACATAAAAGTGCACATAATACATTTGCATGCAGATTCTATGAGTTTTCAGTTAGTCTGGTCTCTTCATGGGTATAGAAGTAATAATTAAAGTGTAGCATTTCTAAAATGACAGAAGCATATTGAGATGTACTATGCTCTTGAGGGAGTAAAATGACTGAACTCTACAAGAAATAATGTGCGTCCTTATGGGAAAAGAAACAGAAAATTACCTATAAATCTAAAAAAAATCTATAATATACTTTGCAATAAGAAAAATATTAAAACTGGACAGGATTCAATGTTTTTTTTTTTTGGCTGCAATAAAGTGACTTTTTACTGTCTACTATGCTGATGTAGTTTGTGCCAGTATTGGCTGGATCGCTTAAGTCTGACAGTATTATCTGCACATAGCAGGTAAGCAGAGTACTAATCCGTGCATAATACAAGAAATGTGTTTATCAGAGTTTAGAAATCAAACATTTCTTGTTCACGGTGTATTTCAATTACTTCCAAACCTGTGAATTCCTTGCCAGCAAATGCTTGTTGCTATCAGTAAAAAAATACATAATAGTAATCAAGCTTAGGAAAACTATTTAGTGATGTGTCACTGTTTTAATTTAGTTATTATCATGTGCCGTATATACAGTACTTGAGTATAAGCCCACCCGAGTATAAGCCGAAGATCTAATTTTACCACAAAAAACTGTGAAAACTTATTGACTCGAGTATAAGTCTAGGGCAGGGGTGCCCAACCAGTGGCCCGGGGGCCACATGTGGCCTGCGGAGCCCTCTGATGTGGCCCGTGACCTCCTGCTCTGGGATGGTGGTTTGGCAAGCTCAGATCGCAGGTTGCTGATCCGCCATCCCAGAGCATCAGTGTTGTAAATGAAGCTTCCTGTATAGCACCGACTCCTGTCACAAGCAATACCAAATACACTCCGCTTCAGATAGCATCAGCTGGTGATACCTGAATGGAAGACTTATTAAAGGTACGTTTTTTACTGAAATCACAGTGTATGTATGGGCATATTTGATGTGCAGTGGTTACCGGGCTGCTTTCAAACTGATCCACAGATGCAGCGCAGACTTTTGTTATTACCGGCAAATTTGGTGCACCACACCTGCAGGAAAGCCATAGGTGCGCACAGGTGGCACATCAGTGTGAAAGCAGCATTAGACCCCTTTCACATGATTGGTCTGACCTAATCGGACCCTTCATTCTCCTCTATGTCCATTTACCCCTGCTTATCTCCAATCCAATCTGCAAAAAAAAATAAAAACAGAAGGGGATCTGTTCTTTTCCATCTGGGCGGATTGAATTGGAGGGCCCATAGCGTAGCATGGGCTGTGTCCATGTCCATTCTGCATATACAGCATGACACAGACCTGTCACCCACTTGTTGCGCTCATTGTGGCCCGCGACGAGTTACCAAGTCACTTCAGTGGCCCTCACTCTTCAAAAGGTTGGGCACCCCTGGTCTAGGGTGAGAAATGCAGCAGCTACTGTAAGTGGAAAAGAGGGTCAACAATGCCCATTTGCACGCCTCACTGTGCCCATTGCAACCTCACTGTGCCCACTGCAACCTCATTGTGCCCATTACAACCTCACTGTGCCCATTGCAATCTCACTGTGCCATACCTCACTGTGCCCATTGCAGTCTCACTGTGCCATACCTCACTGTGCCCATTGCAGTCTCACTGTGCCATACCTCACTCTGCCCATTGCAGTCTCACTGTGCCATACTTCTCTGTGCCCGAGTACCTGCAATCTTGCCAGGCATCCATTTTTTTAAAGTCACGGCTTCCTCCTGGTGTTCCGTTCTGTGATAGGCATTTGACACTGTGTTCCGCCAATCAAGGAGGTCCTCTCATCCTCGGACAATTTCCCAGCAGACACTGTGTTCAATGTTCCGCCAATTACGGACATTATTTCATCCTCGAACAAGAGGATGTCCGCGATTGGCGGAACACTAAACACAGTGTCTGCTGGGAAACTGTCAGAGGATGAGAGGACCTCCTTGATTGGCGGAACACAGTGTCAAATGCCTATCACGGAACACCAGGAGGAAGCCGTGACTTTAAAAAAATGGATGCCTGGCAAGAATTCAGGTACTGACTCGGCTTATACTCGAGAATATACAGTAATTTATTTATGTGTGATAAGTGTGCAATGAAAACCTGTTTGTTAATAATTTGAGTGACCCAAATTTAACTTATACTGTAAGTAGCAAAATGTAAATCTCATAATACTATGGTAGTATTCAGATTGCATCAAGTTAAATTTAAAGGAACACTAAAGAGGATTTTTTTTTAAATAACAAACATGGTATACTTACTTCCACTGTGCAGCTCGTTTTGCACAGAGTGGCCCCAAACCTGGTCTTCTGGGGTGCCTCAGGGGCTGTCTCGGCTCCCCCACCCCCCCAAGAACTATCCACCTTCATGCGAGCTCTCTCACATGGTGGTAAGTTCTTGCGGGCGCGCTCCTGTGATACAGCCGGCAGCTATAGCCGTTCACTGTATCACTCGGCCTCACCCCTGTCATGCCGCGTCATTGTATATGATTGACAGCAGTGCAAGCCAATGGCTGCCCAGCTTTCACTCAACTAGGGCTGTCTTAATGGCATCATGGGCCCCTGGGCAAAGTAATGCTCTGGGGCCCCCTACAATGGAGACTGCAGGTAAACAGAAATCAAGTAGGTAGGAGGTAGGGGATATCTAGTGTGTAGAGGGTCAGAGTGCTGGGAAGATATCTGGGATGTAAAGGGGCAGCCCAGGCTCAAGGACGAGCTGCTTTAGGGAAAGGGCAGGGCCCCCCTGCAGCTGGGGCCCCTGGGCAGTGCCCAGGTGTGCCCTCTCATTAAGACAGCCCTGCACTCAACCAATGAATGAGCTGAGAAGACGACTGAGAAGTCAGCACGTTCACAGCGCTGGACTTTCAAAAGGGTCAGGTAAGTAAACAGGGGCAGGGGGGCCCTAATGTTAGGATGTTTTTTCACTTTAATGCATAGAATGCATTAAAGCGAGAAACATGTACCTTTGCAAAGCCTTTAACCCCTTCCCTACCAGCCCATAGGGGAATCACGTCATGGTGATCCCCTCGCCGATGAGACAGGACGTTGCACAACGTCCTGTCTTCACGGCGTTCTAGGGCGCGCGCGCGCGCCCGCGGCACCACCCGCGATCCCGCGCGCGTGCCCGACGGCCGTGATTGCCGCCGGGCACCCGCGATTTCCGGCAATCACGGCAGGAGTGTGGATCTGTGTGTGTAAACACACAGATCCACCTCCTGTCAGCGGTGAGGAGACTGATGTGTGTTCCCAGTACAGAGGAACACACATCGATCTCCTCCCCCTGTGAGTCCCCCTACAGTTAGAACATACTTTAGGACACATTTTAACCCCTTCAGCGCCCCCTAGTGTTAACCCCTTCCCTGCCAGTCACATTTACACAGTAATTAGTGCAGTTTTATAGCACTAATCGCTGTGTACATGTGAACGGTCCCAAAAACGTGTCAAAAGTGTCCGATATGTCCGCCGCAACGTCACGGTCACAAAAAAAAAAAACGCAGATCCCCGCTATTACTAGTAAAAAAATAAAAATAAAAATGCCATAAATCTATCACCTATTTTGTAGACGCTCTGGCCCAGATTCACAGAGCAATTACGCCTGTCTAACTGGTGTTAGACAGGAGTAATTTCAAATTTCGCGCGCCGTATCACTAGTTTGAATCCTCAAACCATGATACGGCGGCTTCGGGCTTCGATCCGAGAGGCTTACGTCTTCGTAAGCCTTCGGATCTACGCTGCGATATTTTTGCGGCCGCTGGGAGGAGTTTGCGTCGTTTTCATGCGTCGGGGTATGCAAATTAGTTTTTACGGCGATCCACGAAGGTACGAGTGTCCCTCGCAATCGCCTACGTCATTTTTTGGCTGCGTAATGTTAGAGGAGCTTTTTGCTGGTCTAACAGTGCGTAACCCATGTAAAGTATGGCCGTCGTTCCCGCGTCGATTTGAAAATATTATTTTTTTTTTAACGTAACTCGTTCGGGAATAGGAATGTACGTAAACGACGCTACTACGACGTGACGACGTGTTTTCGCGCAATGCACGGCGGGAAATTTCCGAACGGAGCATGCGCAGTTCGATCGCCGCGGGAACGCGCCTATTTTAAATGCTTCACGCCCCCTACTCGCGCAGATGGATTGCGACGGGAGAAATACACTACGCCGCCGTCGTTTACTGGACAAAATCTACCTGAATTCCACGTAGAGCCAGGTAAAAAACGGCGGCGTAGTGTATTTCTGATACTCTACGAGAATCTAATTCTCTGTGAATCTGCCCCTATAACTTTTGCGCAAACCAATCAATATACGATTATTACGTTTTTTTTTTTACCAAAAATACGTAGAATACGTATCGGTCTAAACTGAGGGGAAAAAAAGTTTTTTTAAAAAAAATATTGTGAGATGTATTAAATAAAAAGGAAAAAATATTGTGTTTTTTTTTTAAATTGTCGCTCTTCTTTTGTTTATAGCGCAAAAAATAAAAACCGCAGAGATGATCAAATACCACCAAACGAAAGCTCTATTTGTGTGGGGAAAAAAACATAATGATTTAATTTGGGTACAGTATTGCCTGACCGCGCAATTGTCATTCAAAGTGCAACAGCGCTGAAAACTAAAAATTGGTCTGGGCAGGAAGGGGGTGAAAATGCCCTGTATGGAAGGGGTTAAGGGACATTAATCACAATGTGGGAACATCTGTGTTGGTATTTAGTAAGATTATTTTTTAGAATCATACTCACCTAGGTGGGTGAAGCATTGGTCACCTGCTGGCTCCAAGGCTGAGAACCAAGTGATCAAACATCGCTCAGTTCTCAGAGCTTCCTGAGCAGAAAGTTGGTGACTGTCATTCACCTCTGTCTGCTCTGCTCCTCCAGCACTTACTGGAGTGCTGGGCTGTGGAGGGGCGGGAGTGGTCGGCTCAGGCTCTCAGCGGCTCACTGAGAGTCTGAATCGGTCCAGGCATATGGGCGTATCCTGAATATATGGTCGCAGTCTTTCCCGAGCCTGGACCGTCTCTGTGATGTCAGTGACACTAACTGCACGCCTGTGATCCACAAAAGTATAGCCAAACGAGTTTGGCTGTATTTCTCCTTTAAATTGGTATTAAACCCAAAATGTAATAGAGTGTAACTTACCAGTCCTTTTGTGTTTAATACTGCTTTAAACAACGGCGCAATACAAACTTTACATTTTCAAAAAATAAAAACGTAACTAAGTCACTGTTAATTAACCATTTTGCTGGTCAAAGGCCAGGCAACTTTTTGCGATTCAGCACTGCGTTGCTTTAACTGACAATTGCGCGGTTGTGCGATGTGGCTCCCAAACAAAATTGACGTCCTTCTTTTCCCACAAATAGAGCTTTCTTTTGGTGGTATTTGATCACCTCTGTGGCTTTTATTTTTTGTGCTATAAACAAAAATAGAGCGACAATTTTTTAAAAAAAAAACAATATTTTTTACTTTTTGCTATAATAAATATCCTTCAAAAAATATATTAAAAAAACGTTTTTTCCTCAGTTTAGGCCGATACGTATTCTTCTACATATTTTTTGGTTAAAAAAAAAAAAAAAAATCACAATAAGCATTTATTGATCGGTTTCTGCAAAAGTTATAGGGCCAGATTCAGAAAGACTTGCGCTGGAGTATATCGATATGCGCCGCGTAACTGTAAAGATGCGCCGTTGTATCTACGCGGCCGTACCCACCAAACTAGATGCGACAGAAAACGGGCTTTTTCCGACCGGCTTAACTCTCCTTCGCCAGAGTATCGTAAGCGCATATTTTCGCTCGTCGCATCCGTTGCGCCTATTGATTTCCCATTCAAATATGCAAATGAGGGAGACGCTGGCTACATGCGCCGCGCGTATGTGGAACGGCTAGCGCAAAGTTATTCTTACAAATAGCTGCTTTATCTTTACTCCAGACGGCCACAGGTCAGCAGGAGAGCAGCTACAGCAACAGCGTTAGCGACGAAAATAGCAAGCTGAACAACCACACTTGCAAGGACAACACCTCTGTGTGCCAACATGCCAGGTCGCGGTCCTAGCACTACTGATGGGTCCCCCGGTACGGAGGAGGCGGGCACATGAGAGGATATACCGCACGCACATGAGCCTCTTTGGCATGGGGGATGAGGAGGTGTATCGCCTCTTCAGATTCAGCCCTGATGCAATACTTGAGCTAACCACAACCCTGCAGGATGACATCACCAGCCCAACACACCGCTCACAAGCAGTGCAGCCACTGGTGAAGGTACTGGCAACACTTCATTTCCTTGCAAGTGGATCATTCCAGCGTACAAGTGGAGTGGTGGCTGGGATGTCACAATCCTCCATGAGCAGATGTGTGCACCAGGTTGTCCCTGCAATCCTCAGACGCATGTCCCACCACTTCATCAGACCAACCACTGAGGAGCTGCGGCTGAAGGCAATGACAGATTTCTACAACATTGCCAGATTCCCACGCACTGTGGGGGACATTGATTGCACACATGTGGCCCTACAGCCCCCCAGAGCACATATACCGCAATCGGAAGCATTGGCATTCCATCAACGTACAGGTGATAGCCGATGCCCAACGCCTCATATGGCACGTCCGTGCCAAACACCCAGGGTCCAGCCATGACAGCTTCATATACAATCAGAGCCCCATCCCAATGGAATTCGAACAGAACATGTATGGAGACAGCTGGCTGGTTGGTGAGTGACATGGGTGGCAGGCATGACTGTCCCCCCCCATGATGCACACATCACAAGGGGCACATGCATGACTAACATCCTCCTGTCTTTTCCCTTACAGGTGACTCTGCATATGCACTGGGACCCCATTTAATGACTCCTTTCCGGAACCCCCAAACCAGAGGAGAGAGAAGATACAATGCGGCACACATCAAAACTCGTGCAATGGTGGAGCAAACATTTGGGCTCCTGAAGTCCCATTTCCTTTGCCTGGATAAGTCTGGGGGGGCCCTATTGTATTCCCCTACCTTTGTGTGTCAGATCATCGGTGCATGTTGCATTCTGCACAACTTTGCCATGAGAAAAGGCCTGCAGATTGACATACGTGATGACCTGACCCCCCAACCAGACAGCCCCACCCTGCCAGAGGAGACCCAGTCAGCTGATGGAAGAGCAGTCAGGAGGGTCCTCGCCGTAGGCATCTTTGGACACTAAACAAATACATTGATCACACGGACAATGCACGCATGCACACCACTGAGGTCCCTAGATCACACACACCACATCCACATCGCATTGGATTAGCCCAAGTCCAACATGTAGGACTTGGGAGCAGCAACGCCGGCGTCAAGGCCCCAATGATGTCGCTGTCCATTCATACACCATTCACACAGCCGTGGGGATAACTTCTCCACCACGGCCGAGGGTGACACCCCTTACTGGCAGGAGTGCCACCCCCTCACATTCACACATCATTCACACTGCAACGTGTGCAGTATCAATAAGAATAAAAAGCTCATAACCTGAGCAAAATAACAAAGAAAATAAAAAGCTCATAACCTGAGCAAAATAACAAAGAAAATAAAAAGCTCATAACATGAGCATTAATGTAAAAAATAAATAAATAAATAAACATCATCTGGGATGATGGGGGCTCCTTCTGGTGGCCCCTCTCTGGCTCCTCAGCTGCCTGGAGGGAGTGGGTGGGGGTGGGGGGGCATCTGGAGGTGGCTGATCCCCGGGTGGGCCACTCCTGGCAGGTGTGGCGTGCATGTCCTCCAAGGCCATGGCTATCCGGCCGAGGTATGAGTTTGTCTGGGCCTGCATCCTGAGCTGCCGGGTGACCTGGTAATGCTGGGCCCGCTGACTCTGCCTCCCCTGGTCCCGGATGGCAGCAGTGTTTGCCTGGACGGCTGCAGTGAGGTGCCTAATATCAGCCTGCACCTCCCCCAGACTGGTCACCACTGCAGCGCAGTTGCAGCTGACATCCTGCACTGCATTGGATATCTGGGCCTCGGAGCACAGGTTGTCAGCCACTCGGTCCAGGTGCCCAACTATGTCCCCCATTTGCTGGGTCTGCCTGGCGTGGTCCCTCGCCACCTGGTCCTGGACCAGATTAGACACCCCCCTGGTCTTCCGGGTGGCCTTTCTGGGGCCAGTAGATGGTTGTCCCCGGGGAGATGGAGTCGCCCTTGAGGGGCTTACTAGGATGGGGGAGGGGATTAGAGAGGGCCCTCCTGAAGGGGAGGACTCCTCCAACAATAAAATAAAGTCCTGCTCTGCCGCAACAGGCTCCGCCTCAACCACCTCTGCAGGTGAGGTGTGGGCACTCCCCTCCATCTCTGTTTCTTCACCACCCAGGGGGTCGGGCTCAGGATTCTGTTGGGGGGTTGGGGTGGACTGGCCGCCGACAGATGATGGCCCAGCTCCGTCATCTGTGGATGACACAAAGCAAACACATGTTGGGTGGTCCCACACACTTGGCACATGTACCCTCCCCCCCCCACATGCAACACACCAAAAAGGGGGTAAAAATCACGTACCTGTCCTGGAGCCTTCCTCCACGGAATCATATCCCAGGACCCCCTCCAACTGCTCCAGGGCTCCAGGCAGCGGCGACCACCTCCTCCTCCGTGGTCAGGCTGACCGCACATGGAGGTCCACCCCCCGTGCCCCTCTCATGCCTCCTAATGGTGGCCACCTTGCCCCGGACTTTGCGCCGTAAATCATTGATTTTCTTACCAATATCGGCAGCAGTCCGGGTGGAGTAGCCCAGGGCATTGACCCTGCCAGCAATGCTTTCCAGGATGGCCTGCTTCCTATACCGGCTGGTCTTTCTACTTTTCCTGCCATGGAGGACATCGTTGTAGGTCTCCATAGCCGATATTACAACAGAGACCTCCTGGGCATTAAAATGTAGGTTTCTCCTCTCTTTGGGGGGAACGGGAGCAGCCATTACAGAGCAAAAGTAACTGCCCTGGGGTGGGGGGAACCGGATATACTTTTGCGCCGGAATGGCGCTTTTATACGCGCAACGGAACACATAGCGCTGATGTTTCCCGTGAAGTGGTGCCGACAGAAGTTGTGAGCATGCGCACAGGGGGGCGAGTGGAGCCTCACTCACTGCGCATGCTCCATGGATGATGCGCTGAACGCAAGCCTCTGCGCTGGGCTCCGCCCATCATTTACATATGATCACACCCACTTCCACTTGCGTCGGGTTGCGCCAGCGCATTTTCGTTACTCCGGCGCAAAGTAACGGACATGCACTTGGTGAATACTGTACTTCTCTCACTAGTTTGCATCTGCGCAACGTATATGCGCTGCGATACGCTGGCGAAAATATGCGCGCATCTACCTGAATCTGGCCCATAGTGTCTACAAAATAGGGCATAGTTTTATGGCATTTTTATTAATATTTGGTGGCGATCAGCGTTTTTTTTTTATCGTGACTGCGACATTATGTCCAACACATCGGACACCTTTGACACATTTTTGGGACCATTGTCATTTATACAGCGATCAGTGCCAAAAAAAATGCACTGATTATTGTGAAAATGACACTGGCAGTGAATGGGTTAACCACTAGGTGGCGCTGAAGGGGTTAAGTTTGCCTAGGGATGTGTTCTAACTGTAGGGGAGATGGGCTATGTGTGACACTACAGTGATCACAGCTTCCGATTACAGGAAGCTGTGTACACTGTCCTGTCACTAGGAAGACTGGGGGTATGCCTGTAGACATTGAGTTTGCAGGACCCACGGCCGGAGTCATGGAGCTTGCGGCTCGCGCGAGTCCACAATGCTGCTTCTTAAAGGGGACGTGTATATACGTCCTTTTGCCTACCCGTGCCATTATATCTGTGTGCGGCGGTCGGCAAGCAGTTAAAGAGGAACTCGGTCTGCTCACATAATTTGTAATAAAAACATCTTTGCCATTCTGAAGCTTCCCTCCAACCACTTTGTATATTATTTTATATATACTGTGATTCTGTACTTGCCAAATATGCTGCAGAAATCTCCCACTGAGTCTGGCTACATCCAGCTGAAGCTGCTGCCTGTTCACTTCCTGAATTTACACAGACGCACAGAGGCACAATACCAGCTCTGCCGCCCTGCAGGTTTGATTGGCCCTCTTATGACTCATCCCTCCTCCCTTCCTGGCAAACTCTTATGAGGGTGAGTGAGAGAGAGAGAGCTGTGCATGATGTCATAAGCCTAGGCTTTTTACCAGACAAGAAACAGGAAGTGGGCTGTATAAGGTATTTACTGGCAGAATTTTTTATTTTTATTTTTAACTATCCAATTAAAGGGTTTGTAAAGGAATTTTTTTTTATCTTAATAGCTTCCTTTACTTTAATGCAGTGCTGTTTTCATGTCCTCATTGTTCATTTTTGCTCTCAAGTTGCTATAATTCTTCTCTAATCTCCACGCTTCCTGGTTGTCTGTTTCCTGATAACCACAGTACTGGGAGCTTTCTCTCTGTGGTCACTAATCAAGGAGGTGTGATTACTGTGTGTCTAAAACCCCTCAGAACCAATCGGTTTCGTTTTCCAAACCATCACTGCCCTGTATTGGCTCTGTGGCTCTGTACAGCACAGGCAGGAAACAACATGCAAAAACAAAACTAGAAACTGCAGGTACATTATATGATTGATTTTTATCTATTTTTAATCGTTTTCAAAAGGAATCAGTTAACGATTATGTCTCTATACCCTGTAAACAGTCATTTCAGCAAAAAAAAAAAAAATGTTTATTTACAACTCCTTTAAAACAACGAGGCCAGAGGATTTCATAGATGGAAAGTTGAAAATATGACTGAAGGTCCGCTTTAAAGAAACTTAATTTTTTTTTCTAATCATTAGAAGGCTGTGTGGGTTAAAAAAAGACACCAAACTAAATGTTTTTTTTTTCTTCTCATTTCAATAATTTTTATAATGTACAAAACATTGCAGAATTTACCAGCAAGTACAAAGTTCCCACTAACATGTAGAAGAAAAAAAAAAAATTCTCTTAATAAATACTACTGTATGTACATTCCCTATGGTAACAACATTTCTAGGCATAAAAGAAAAATGATGTGACAGAATAAAAAAAGTTTTAGACGAAATAGACATAAGGGAAAATGATTTAAATCTCCACGGGTTTGGGTATGCATTAAAGAAATACAAGAGATTTAATAAAAATTGCATAAGGAAGGCAAGATAGATAAATCTATAGCTGAAAAAATAATTTGCTAGAAACATTGCATTAAATACCCCCCCCCCCCCAAATGTTTAATTATAAAATCTGTAAAAAAAAAAATGAATAATACAAGATGTATTAGCAAAATGTATATTAATATAAAAATGATAAGATTATATTCTAAATAACTTTTCTTTATTTGTGCTGACAAAGGTGTTGCCCATGCCATACAAAATTGAGGAGAGCCAATGTAGCCAATGTCCTAATTGATAATTCCTCATGCCAGAGGAGTTATACTTATGCTTAAGCAAAAATAAGATAGATGAAGCTCCTGACCTAAAGGGCATCCATCTACGCATGCCAAAGGAATTCATCTCAGTTATTGATAGGTAGATATGTGCATTCCCGTTCGTACGAATGTTATTTTCGTACGAAAATATTCATTTTCGTACCCGCGGGATAATGTGTACATACGAAAACGGTAAAGCACCAAAATACGAAAACGACGGGATAACGGATGAGCCGCATAACGAACGACCGCAAATACGAACGAACGATCCGACGGGAAAAAACGACAAAACGAAAATGGCAAAATAACGAAAATGAAATCTGTATCAAGAGGTTTGCATTGTGTATTTTGTTTGAATCCGTTTTGTGTTCGTTTTCAGTTGTATGTTCATTGTTCAATGACATCTATAACAAAAGAATTTCATTATGTATATTGAATGAATTCTGACCAAGTGTATGGGGCCTAACAATAGTATTGTTAAGCCCCATACACTTGGTCAGACTATTTTAACAACAAACATAAAAACGATCGTTTTCCGATCGTTCTCAGAAAATTAGTTCGTTTTTAAACTGCATCAGAAAACCATTTTTGGGTTCAGAAGTCTGGCCAACTGATCTCCCTTCAGATGAAAATCCACAGAAAAGTTTATTAGGCTTTACTGTACAAGTGTACTCACTACTCAGCACAAAAGAGAAGCTGCTTTCAGTCACTGAGGCTGGCCATACATGTTCAATTTTCTTGTACAATTTTCTTTTAGATTTACCAAAAACCATATATGAGGTCAAACTAAACAACACTTTCAATTGTATGCAATCAGGCAGGCCCTTGCACTACATAGTTGAAGGTAAATCTAAAGAAAATTGCACAGAAAATTGTATCATGTATGGTCAGCCTAACTCTCTGGCCATTAAAAAAAACATAAACAAAAGATTTGCATTTGAACCTGTTTCTTTTGTTATTTTCGTATGTTGATATGACACCTATAACAGAAAAAGGAATTCATTCAATATACATAATGAAATTCTTTTGTTATAGATGTCATTGAACAATGAACATATAACTGACACTAACAAAAGAAAAGCATTCAAGATACACAGAATGCAAATTGACGAAAATCCACGATAATTATTGTCTAACAAGAAACGAACATGAATTAAACAGAATAACGAATCATCCCGCATGTACGAAAATAAAACGGTAACGGAAATACGAAACGATCGGAATACGAAAAAATCACGTCGTACGACAAACGAACGGGAACGAACGGGAAAACGGGCGTCTTACGAAAAACGAACGGAAACTAACAGATGGGACCATACGAAACGGAACAAAAAAAACGATTTTTCTGTGCACATGTCTATTGATAGGATACAGTATTTTATATTCTTAAGCCGCGTACACACGACCATGTTTAATGGTTTAGAAAAAAAACAATTTTTTTTCAACCCAATTCTTAAGCCTGCCTTGCCTACACACGATCGTGAAAAAAAAAATGCTGGAGCAATGCGCGGTGACGTACAACACGTACAACGGCACTATAAAGGGGAAGTTCCATTCGGATGGCGCCACCCTTGGGGCTGCTTTAGCTGATTTTGTGTTAGTAAAAGTTTGGTGAGAGACGATTCGCGCTTTTCAGTCTAAATGTGCAATCTCCATTTCAAACGCTAGTTTTACCAGAATGAGCAATCCTGTCTCATAGACTAGTGTGTAGTCCAATCTCAGTCCTGCAGCAGCGCTGCAAACCTTAAGTTTGTTAAAATCCCAATAAGTTGACCGTCCGAGAATGCTTGAAAAATGTGCTCCAATCACCAACAGTGTTCACCGCGTGGGGGATGAAAGTCCCCTTTGGGGAAACACTCACCAGATGGTAATGGTCAGACAGCATATCAATCCATCTCCTTTAGTCACCGTCTCGGGCTTATCACTCTCCAGGTATATTGGATAAAAATTCGCAAGTGTGTAGGGAAAGAAAAAATATCTACATAGAGCAATATCGTTTGATAACTTTTAATAGTCCAAAATAGATCCCCCTTACAAATGCATGCATACCATAGTAAATACGTTTCAGGCAAAATGCTGATAATCAAATCAGTGTGTGTATGTACTCTCACTGGATACCTGAGGACCGCTTAGGAATGTTTGCTGCAGTTTCCTGGTTCCTCCGTGTGGAGCGCAAATGTCACTTCCGGGTTTGGTGCTGAACAACCACGCTCTGACGTTTCGTCGTTTAGGACTTCTTCTGAGAGCTCTCACTGATTTGACTTTCATCAGTCTTGACTTTCATCAGTCTTGCCTACACGCCATCAGTAAAAAACCGATCATGTCCAACGCGGTGATGTAAAACACAACAACGTGATGAGAAAAATTACGTTCAATGCTTCCTAGCATGCGTCAACTTGATTCTGAGCATGCGTGGATTTTTAACCGATGGACATGCCCACAGACGATAGTTTTTTTCTATTGTTTTCTTAACCATCAGATCATTTTAAAACAAGTTCCTAGTTGTTTCGCCAATGAATAAAAAAACGTTGGGGCCCACACACGATCGGTTCGTCTGATGAAAACGATCCATCAGAACGTTTTCATCAGACGAACCGATGGTGTGTATGCGGCATTCCTCCTTCAATCAGAGTCCTCTTCATACATCAGAGTTCTCAGACCCTGTACACATGATCAAACATGTCCGAGGAGACTTGTCCGACGGACCGTTTTCATCGGACCACACTGAAGTGGTCTGTTGGTCTGATGTGCGTACACACTATCGGACCAAAATCCCCTCGGACCAGAACGCGGTGACGTAGAACACAACGACGTGATGAAAAAACAAAGTTCAATGCTTCCAAGTATGCGTCGACTTGATTCTGTGCATGCGGGGGATTTTGGTCCGATGGTTTGTGTACTAACCTTTGAACCTGTCCGACGTACAGGTTTCAAGCGGACATGTTTTCAAGCATGTTTGGAAATTTTTGTCCGCTGAAATACAGTCCTATAGGCCGTACACACGATCGAACATGTCCGCTGAAACTGGTCTGCGGACAAGTTTCAGCGGACATGTTGGATCGTGTGTACGCGGCCTCAGTGTTCACCCTTCAATCAGGGTTCTCAGAGCATCCCTTTGTTAGAGTCTCCAGAGATCTCCCTTACATAAGAGTCTGCAGAGTTCAGATGTAAAAGGGGAACTCTGTGGCCTCGGATGTAACAGGGGGACTCTTGTTATTAAAGCGGAGCTCCACCCACCCACATTTTTTTTTTTTTCAAAGTCGGCAGCTACTAACAGTGTAGCTGCTGACTTTGAATAAGGACACTTACCTGTCCTAGGCGCCTGCGCTGACGGCCCCTGCCGATGCCGATCCTCGATCCCGGCACAGCCATCCGCAGTCAGGGAAACAGGCAGTGAAGCCGTGCGGCTTCACTGCCCGTTTCCTACTGCGCATGTGCGAGTGACGCGGCGCTTTGTGAATGGTCCGGCTGCTTTCTGGGATACACACAGTTCCCAGAATGCAGCGCTGCCCATTCACAAGAAGACACCCAGAGGAGGAGGAAGAAAACAGCACCGCGGATCGTGAGGGCAGATTCGGGACTTCCGCATAGCAACAGCCTATTTAGGGTGAGTATTTTTTATTTATTTTTTCCATTTCATTTTTATATATTTTTTTCAGATTTTTAAAAAAAAAATATATATCAGTGTGGAGCTCCGCTTTAACTTCATATGATTAGAAATGTTATTTAATAGCAAAATATATGCATAGTTTATACTACAAAAAAAATAATTGCTGTGTGCCGCTAAAGTGTTCAGGTTTGACTTAAAGAAAAGATGGCTACTAATTGTAACTGTACTGTCTTCCCTGATGTTGTAAAGCACTGCGCAAACTGTATCCTGTATGATAATAATAATAATAATAATAAACGTGTCTGCCCAAAATGTTGAAATTGTATTCAGCCAGTCTTGGCTGAGGGATAATAAGCAATACCTAAACTGAGAACAACTCACCTGGATAAGACTGACTCTTCTTCAAAGTACAGTAATGCCGCTGCACCCTGCTATACACCTTCCCCAGTTTGGGTTCTCATGTAGATTTTTATTTTTGCGTTCTAAAAAAGAAAGTGCAATGCCTACGCAAATATTGGTAACCATAGCAACCAATCATATTTCAGTGTACTATCATATCAGTTTTGAGATTTGTTGTTGTAAGTGCACTTGACACAATTGTAATGTTACATTGCAAAGCCATCCTCCAAGGTCTACTCTGCACATGTATGTTTTTGTCATGATCTTGGATGCTTGTTTTAATGTACATCATAATAATATATTAACTCTGTACTCTACACATGCAACGTGCATAGATGCTAAAACTAAAAAAAAGCATTGCATCTGCATACTTAGCAGTGAGCTGAAACATCTAACGGCTTATGTCAAAATGTGCATCATTACATGCAATTAACATTCTCACATGAGAAATATTTATATAAACTTCACGCAATTTAATGCCAATTTAATTTGTGTACTAGGCACGGCTAATTAAAGATACATATTGTATACTGCAGGCACAATCTAGAAAGAAGTAATAATTAAAAATAAGATGGTGTATTGATTGAGTAAGATAATTAGCGTAGGCTGATTTAATGAATGTGTGTATCGGCGGTGAAGGATAAAGTGCAAGGCAAGATCTGAGAATGGTTGGAATTGAAACATCATCATGATAAATGTCTTGACATTTTAAAGTGAACCTGTAAAGTAAAGAAATATGTGAGCTGCCACTGCTAACTTGTTTCCAAAGAGGAACTAAACCCCCCTATCTTTTTCAGCCAAGGAAGCTGCCATCTTAGCTTTTGTTTAACCACTTCCATATTGGGGCCTATTTTGGCACTTCTCCCCTACATGCAAAAAAAAATTTCTAGAAAATTACTCAGAACCCCCAAACACTATATATATATGTTTTTTTACCAGACACCCTAGGAAATAAAATGGCGGTCATTGCAACTTTTTATCTCGCAACGGTATTTGCGCAATCATTTTTTGGGGGAAAAAACGGTTTCATGAATTAAAAAAATAACAAAACAGTAAAGTTAGCCCAATTTTTTGTATAATGTGAAAGATGAAGTTACGCCGAGTAATTAGATACATAACATGTCACGTTTTAAAATTGCGCCAAACGTCAGTACTTAAAAATCTTGCTTATTTTTTTTTTACAAGTTACCAATTAAGAGTTACAGAGGAGTTCTAGTGCTATAATTGTTGCTGGCGCTCTAACGCACGCGGCAATACCTCACATGTGTGATTTGAACGGCGTTTACATATGTGGGCAGGACTTACGTGTGTTCGCTTCTGAGTGTGAGCTACCGGGAATAGGGGCGTTTAAATTTTTATTATTATTATTTTTTATTTTACTTAATTTATTTAATTTTTACACTTTTTTTTATGTTTTATTTTTATCACTTTCATTCCTATTACAAGGAATGTAAACACACGCTGTAATAGGAATGGTTCGTGGCAGGTACTCTTTATGGAGAAATGCGGGGTCACCGATCATAGAGATGACTGGTGACCATTTAGCCACCAGTCATCTCTATGCCTCCCATCCGGCGCCAGAAGTTCGTTTCTCCGGGTCTCATATGGCAAGGGAGAGCCCAGAGAAGCACCGGATGGCGGCAGGGGGGACGTCCCCTTCTGCCGTCTATAAGAACGATCAAGTGGCGGAACTGCCACTATGATCATTCTTCTGGTGCACAGGATCGCCAGCTGAAGACATGGATATCTGAATGATGCCTGTAGCTGCAGCATCTTTCAGATATCCCCACTGAAAGTCCAGGACGTCATATGACGTCCTTGGGTGGGAAGTGGTTAATCTTCAACTGCCATAATGTTGCACATGTGATCAGTTATGACACCAGCCATTGGATGGTTTGACAGTTTGCTTGAGCGCACAACAAATGCGACAGTTACATTCTCGACACATTCCAGGAATGTAACTGTTTTTTTAAACTGTTAAATCGATGGGTTTGTTCATGCTTTAAGGGGCAGTTGATAGAACTGTCATCTAGAGTTTGACTTCACTACCCGTGAGTCCTAGGGCTTAAACTCTTTCTGCCCACTCACACTGCATTTACTGTGGGTTGGAAGTTAGTGTCAGGAAAGGGTTTACCCGTTGGTGGCACTGTTGGTCCCATGGATCGCAGTACCAGTGTCCATCAGCAGGTTTCTTCTTGTAGCCAGGATCTGTGATGGAGGATCTCACCTGCTGGTGGCACTGTCAGATCTATGGGCCATAGTACCGATGTCCACCAGCGGGTGTATTTCGGCAGTGTGGGGCAGGCAACACCTCCTGCGCTCAGGTGTTACCTGAGGACAATTACTGCAGTCTCATAAATACTCGACAAGCCCTCACATGCTTGCTTTGGCATCTCTCTCCCTGACCTTGAGCCTGCATCTGACCTGGCCTTGCCTGAATTGATCCGATCTGATCCCTATCCCGAGCCCAACCTAGACCTGTTACCTGATTACCTTGGATCCCTGCCCTGCAGCCTATCTATCCATCCTCTCCTGTCCGGTTGGTTTCCTGTCCTTACCTATCTGCTGATCTCTCTGTGTATGACCCCGCCCTGGCTTTTGTTTACGATCCCGGTATCTTCCATTTATTGTATATACTGTTTGTTGTTTGTGGGTCTTGTGGTTGGTTGTGCACTGTGTGTATTCAATTACTTCTCACCTATCTTAATAAACACCATTATCTTTCACTTACATGCGTTTTTGGTCTCCTCTGTGCAATCCACTAATTCCCTGATAGTTAGCTGCAGACCGAGGAACATATTGGTACGTCATTTATAAGAACAAGGTTATATAAATCTTTCTTTTAAAGGCCACATCCCTAATGTGGATAGAGACAGACTAGAATCTCCCCTCAAATATTTTTTGACTTTTTAGGCTCAAGGAATGTACAAAAGTACATAAATATCAAGTATTTATTAGTATCAAAAAGTCATTAACCGGTTAGGACCCGAACCAATATGCAGGTTAAGGACCAGGCCCCTTTTTGCGATTCGGCACTGCGTCGGTTTAACTGACAATTGCGCGGTCGTGCGACGGGGCTCCCAAACAAAATTGGTGTTTTTTTTTTCCCACAAATAGAGCTTTCTTTTGGTGGTATTTGATCACCTATGCGGTTTTTATTTTTTGCGCTATAAACAAAAAAAGCGACAATTTTGAAAAAAATTCAATATTTTTTACTTTTTCCTATAATAAATATTCCCCCAAAAAGATATAAAAATATTATTTTTCCCTCAGTTTAGGCCGATACGTATTCTTCTACATAATTTTGGTAAAAAAATCACAATAAGCGTTTATTGATTGGTTTGCGCAAAATTTATAGCGTTTACAAAATAGGGGATAGTTTTTTGGCATTTTTTTTTTTTTTACTAGTAATGGATTTTTTCGTGACTGCAACATTATGGCGGCCACACAAGACACTTTTGAAACATTTTTGGGACTATTGTCATTTTCATAGCGAAAAGTGCCCAGCCGTGCCATTCTGTCGACGTATATCGCCGTGTGGCGGTCCTTAAGTGGTTAAAAAGAGATAACAGTATAAAATGTACATACAAAGGACATGAACAAATGTGTGGTCTGTAGGCAAAAAGAGCCACTAAATCTCAAGTGCAGGAAATATGCACAAACCAGTCGCCAACGAGTTTCAGAGTCATTAAAGCTCCTTCTTCAGGGAAGGGTTTAGCAATCATGGTATATATGTGATGAGAAATGGTGACTGATCGGTATGTCACTCAGCACATGCCCACTGGCCTGCTCCCTGGGGTGCACAGTGGCATGATCACATGAATAACATCACAACAAATCATGGTGCTCTGTATCCAGCCGATGTGATCGACCGGGATCTCATGTTATCACTTTGACCAATCATAGCGATTACATGTAAGCAAAACTATCATGAATGGCTTTCATTCATGACAGCTTGCTTACTATTGTGATGCAGGTATTGGTCCACAGCTGTCACAGGGTACCCAGGCCAATCACTGCACCCTGTACAATGTGATTAGCTGTAGCTCACAGCATCACAATAGTGAGCAAGCTGCCATGCATGAAAGCCATTCATAATGGTTAAAACTATTGCTTATATTCGTAATCATCACTCTTCAGAGCTTTGTGTGTCGGGTCAATGCTGTCAATTTTCCACACTAGAAAGGGAGTTTACGTGTCTCTTCTCTGGGCAATCCTGCAATTCTCCCTGGCCTCACTGATAGTCGTTTTCAAGGTCTTCTTGCGCAAGGTACTTTTTGATGGGGTGATTTTCTTGTTGATGCCCGATTAAAAATTAAAACTGAACTGCAATTGATGTTTGACCCACCATTAGAGCCTTGGCGAATGGAGCAACTCACTTTCTCACCAGCATCCTTTGGGGTGGGTGGTCTGCTCGTTTAAACTCCCCACTGGAAAAGCGGAGCGGGGCTCCTTAACCCACAGGGTTTCTGAGGCATACAAACTACTTAATTATCCCCCAGAAGGATTTGTCTGGAGGAGGATTCCTACTGAAATAGGAAAGAGAATTGGGCTTATCATTCTCTTCCGAGCAGTGGGAAAATATACTGTACTTTGCTCACTATTCTTCTGTGTCCAGTGCCAAGAGCTCGAATTTAAGGTCCTCACACGCTGGTATAATGTCCCTTCTCTCTTAAAAAAAAATCTATCCTGAGGCAGCGAGTACTTGTTGGTGTTGTGGGGAGGCTGAGGGCACCATGTAACATATTTTCTGGTCGTGCCGGAAATCAGGGAGGTTTTGGACCCAGGTATGTTATACAATCAAGCGACTCACTGACTTTAGGCACTGCCCCGGCCAGATATCTTCTACACTATTCTGATCTCTCTAGATATAGATATAAAAACTAAATGTTAGTTCACCCCTTTGAATGCGGCAAAGGCCTGTATTCTAGCAGTGTGGAGCAGGAATCTCCCCTTATATTTTACCAAGATTTCTGATATTCATGCCATGGAAAGTATCACTGCTCCCTTACGTAGTAAAGAAAAGATATTTAACAAAAAAGTGGTTCTATTGGACCCAATATACTTGTTCCAGAGATAACGGATCTGCTCTAGTAGAAAATGGGTGCGGGACATACCGCCTTCTTTTTTCCATTCTTTTCCTCCTCTACTCCTCCATCTTTTTTTCTTTTTCTTTTTGTATTTTGTTTTTGTTTTGTTTTTATTGCAGTGTGCGGTTCACATATATGTGGGTATTGCTAATAAGTGTTTTTAAAAATGTAAGTATGGACTGGATGATGAGAACATTAATGCCATCCATTAGTGGTAATCAATATACTGTAACATGTCTGTTTGGCCATTGCCTGAATATTATTTCTCCCATTAATGTCTGTATGAAAATTGGTAAATAAAGAATTATTAAAAAATAAAATAAATTGTACTAGAGCGAAACTATGCTTTATCTTATGTAGCAAGGTGCCACTTTTGATGTGGATAAAAGACTACCGATAAAGAAGGAACTCAGCTCCCTCCGGTGGCCAATTGTTGTTATAGCCACCTCCTGTTTGGTTTTGCCCTGGTGCAGCAACAGATGATGGGAATTGAAGTACAGGGAGATATAGACTCCATTGCCCTGGTTAACTGACAGACTACAATGTCCAGAGTGCAACTGTGCCATCCCAAAGTACTTTGCGCCCTGCACAGCCTGCTGGGTGAAGTAATTTAAGGAGGAGGATGTCTTTGACTCACTCTCTTGGGACCACCTCTTCGAGCAAGTAGGAGGCCTGTTTTGAGGCCTGTCTCCGGAAGCCTTGGCCTGAGAAGCCTGAGCCTACACACGCCTGTGCAGGTCGCCTATCCTGAAAGGGGAATTCCTGACGGAGAGTCCGGGCTACACACAAGAGCAACTGGTGACGTGTTTGATGGACAGTGTGTGACAGCCGTGTGAGTACCGGGAACTGTCGTTGGCGAAGAGGCCAAGGATCTGGATTTTGTTGTAACGGAACTATGTATTCTGCCTGTACATCTATAATAATCATGCAGTGGGACATACAAGGAACCGAAGGACGTGTTACAATAGGATGAATGATATCTGGGACTACCTGAGATATGGATTATCCACATTATATTCTGAGATATCTGGAGGCCTGTTTTGGGTTTGTTAGTTCTAAATTTAGAAGGTTAATTGTAGAGTGAGTCTTTCACTGCGGAATTCTAAATGTCTCTTCTTTCTTTTGTGTATTGTATTACAAATTAACAGTCTCCTGTCTGTGTATTGAATTAGCATGTCATTTGTGTTCAGAAGAACACAGGCTTTGCGGTGCCGAAATGCTTATCTATTGATGGGATTATCTGTGATTGAAGTCTATTGAGAAAGAAATGTGATTTCTTTTTGCCTGGTGACAGTGTGTCTAACTTGGGGCCCCCCTGTGGAGGGAGGGGGCGGAGACTTTCATTGTTCCTTGAGCACTCACCAGTTTGTAACTAAGATTTAAACCAAGAAATGACCATTAAAGTTGTGTTACTTGACCCTTCCAAAAGTAGCACCGTCTCGTTCTTAGGAGGGAATGTGAGGGGATATTCCTTCTGTTTCTTACAACTGGACCTGACTCTCCCTCTGGATCTCGTGGATGAGCTTATACTGGACTTACTTGCATAGCAACTTGCCAGGGAATAGGACGTCGCCAACGGCTGATCCCCTCTCCCTACTTGGGTAGCCGTTACATTTGTATACGGAGCGTCCGGACATACCAGGCCTGGTTGGGTGAGACGGGCACCTGCCCAACAATATTGACTGTGTTGCAGGAAGGTGGATCGTGTAGACTCATTGCTACCTGAAGGCCAACATGCAACGTGCGGGATACGTGGCACCCGGCAGTGACTGTGTAGCAGGCGACTTGGTGTGTGAGTGACTAATCCGCTTTAATCATTCAGAAGTTCTTTGCCAGTTTATCTGTTTTCCCTTTGGATTACAAATTTCTTATTGTGCACCAACTTATGCTAACAAAGATAACAACTAACTTTTGAGAAACTACCGTATTAAGGTTTAGTCTGATCAACCAAACCACTATAGTAAAACACGTGTTCAAGGACTGCCTGTTAGGTAAAGTTAGATTTTAAACTATATATCTATATATACATTTAGACTTACAGTATTTAGTATACTAATCTACTCAGTGTTGCTGTTGCCAAAAGCTGGGTGAGGCCTGGCGAAGAGGTGTTTCAGCATTGTATATACCTTGCTGGAAGGATCCCTTTGCGGTGTGTTTGCGCAGGTCTGTGTCAACTGTGATGATCTAACCTGTTAAATATTTATTATCCTAGACTCTTACAGGGCCCTATAAGTAGTCCACTGTACCTTACTAATTTGTTCTTTTACTTTTATTTTCTTACCAAGTAAAGTTTTCCTTGGTTATGTGCAAACCTGTGTGCAGTCTATTACCCTGTGGGACCAGTGGTCAATATAAGGTAACAATTTACTTGCAGGTCTTACTGTGGTGTTATCTTATTTTATTCCCCAGCAACCAGTTGGTTCCACAATCCTTACCTATACCAGTTGTGCCAAGGGAGGGTTTGAGACAGTTTCAGGGGTTGATAGCCAGAGTACAGACCCAAACAAAACCAGTAGCTACTTCAGGGTTAGTGCTAGACTTATAAAAATATTCATAGGAATCCAGATGGTGTCCAAAGAAAGTTCTTAAAATTTGGGGCTCCTGGATGGAAACAATTAATCATACTTTTAATATTTAATACATTAACTCAGGGGTCAAGTCCTGGGGAAAAAAGTATAGGAACTCCCACCCAAGATCCATTCCCCCACCAAAAAAAACAATGATATGCTCATATGCATAATTACTAAACCACATTTTTTTTTCGATCCACTGTACCTTAGTAATCCTTTATGTTACTGGCTGTTTCCTGTATATGGATTCATCGGGTTGTGTGCGGTTATTCTGTCACTTCCTCGATGCCGCAATGTCTCCTGGGAGCTTTTGTCATTGTTCCCAGGAGCAAGCAAGTTCTTTCTAAATCCCGCAATAACCACGGCAGACCTCCGCAATGTCTCCTGGGAACAATGATAAAAGCTCCCAGGAGACATTGCGGCATCAAGGAAGTGACGGAATACCTGCACACTACCCGATTAATCCATATACAGTAACATAAAGGATTACTAAGGTTCACCTGCCCCTGACAGTGACTCGAGCTGGGCATCGCCGCTTAGTGAAGGATTGGCTCGGATGGCTCGGCTTCTCTCGCCTGCTCTAGTCCTGCAAAGGGAACTGCGTTCCTGCTGTGAAAAAAGTGCAGGAACTCTGTTCCCACGCGTTCCCGCAGGACTTGAGCCCTGCATTAACTATATAAAATAGCAATACTATATACATAATCTATTTTAGTGGTTTCAGTGGGAAAAACAAGAATGTTTATTTTTCTTTTTGATCTGTACAAGGTTTTATTATTTTTTCTTCTAAAAATAGAGGTTCTATTAATTGTATTTGTTCCTGATATCTTGTTAATGAGCTTATTCCACCTAAATGTGCATTGGTTAATCGTTTTTAAATTACTTCATTTGAATTTGTCACTTTTATTACGTTCTATATGTCCTTCTACTAAAACGAATAGACTGTATGGAGACTTTCATAGCCTAACACAGCTTTTAGAGAGTAGTGTATCTGAAGTATAATTCATATGTTTTTTCTACTAAAAGCATTCTTCTTCTCCTAAATCTATTCAATATAGGTCTTTGAAAAAAATTGCACAATACTTCACAAATGACCTTAGAATAGGGTTGTTACTAGATATCATAAATCAAGAGATGTCTACCTTGGATCTTGGTGTTTTAGGTTTAGTATTCATTCATTTTTTGTGACTGAAGAAGCCATATATAAAAGAATACCAACTTTTACCAAAACCTCAGACATGAAGACTGTGGAACAAGTGACATAATCACGGGGATTAGTCTTGATAATAGCATCATGCTTTGGCCTATGTCATCCTTTCAAACAATAAGTAGGAGCTTCTTTCCAGGGTTGTACTTATGGGGAAACTTCTTTGACTTAACAGCGCAAAAATCACTAGGAACCTGGTCAGCTGGTGCTTACATGTTGGTTGTGTGGATTTAGTTTCTTCAGGCTGCCCAGAGGGCATGGTGTTAAGTTAGGCTTAGCATTTTTTTCTAAATTTCTGAGCTCTGCCCTTCACACTGTGCTATCAATAAATAGTGAGAAGGTTCGGCTTAGAGGCTCTCTGCCGTGGCCTGCATGGGAAGTAGTCGAAAAGGCCAAACCTGAAGATTTAACCACCAGCAACATATGGAGCGCACTTTAGAAAAGTCTGCTTGAGTCAGGACTCTTCCAAACACTGCACTTTCACCTTGCGCAGCACAGTGGTGCAGTGAGTAGCACTTTCGCCTAGCAGCAAAAGGGTCGCTGGTTCAAATCCCGACCACGACACCATCTGCCTGGAGTTTGCATGTTCTCCCTGTGTCTGCGTGGGTTTCCTCCGGGTACTCCGATTTCCTCCCACACTCCAAAGACATGCTGGTAGGTAAATTGGATCTCGTCCAAAATTGGCCCAGCATATATGTATATATGTGTGTGTATGACTGTGTGTGTCCCTAGCGTGTCAAGATCCTACAGGGTAAAAATGACTGCACCAGACAAGCAGACACTGGCTGGAAAAGTCAGTTTGCATGCGTTGCGCTATACAAGTCATTCATTCATTGGGGCAAGGTATGCACCAGGCAGTCTGAATCTAGATAGCTGAGATGTCTAGTGAAGTCTGATCATCAGTTTCATGCCTAGTCTGAGGTTATAGCAAAAGGGGTGCTATACATGACATTCCTAGAAGAAGAGGGTCTTTACGGAGAGTTAACTCAGCAGAGGAGTTTGTGTGAAGTGTGTAGTTGCTATGGGTAACCATGAACTGATGAGAATGTGATAGCAGCCAGAGAATAGTGGCGAGTGAAGCGGCGAGATCAATTGAGTGACGGGGGGGGGGCATCAATCAAGATTCGGGGTGGAGGGTGGTTGGCTGGCTGGGGAGTGATTGGCTGGCTGGGTGGGGGGTGGCTATCTGGTTGGGGGCACCCCCAAGAAAATTAAGCACAAGCCGCCACTGATACCTTCTCAGAGAGGAACTGAGTTTACAAGAGCACAATTCTCTTATCAGAGTCATCATGCCTTGTAAGATCGGCACAATGCCATCTACAGGCAGGAGGAATACCTGCTCCTGCCTCAGTAAGCTTTACAGATAGTGAGCAGCTTCACCACACCCAGTCTCAAAAACTTGCCAGCTGCTCCATCCCCTGAATTTGCTGGAGCCCTGCATATTGATGGGATGCTAGCAGGGCCGATCCTAGGGTCAGAAATATTTCTGACACCCCTACGTAGGCGTAGTCATTTTACTAACTACAGGCATACCCCACTTTTAAGTACACAATGGGACCAGAGCATGTATGTAAAACGAAAATGTACTTAAAGTGAAACAATGCCTTTTTTCACTTCTAGGGTATAGTGGGAGGTCAGGTGCTATAGTGGGGGTGTCAGGAGCTGTAGTTGATGTCTCAGGGGCTGTAGTGGGGGAGTCAGGGGCACACTGGGACAGGGCAGGCTATGCTCTCGGAGCTTCAGCTCCTTCTACTGCGGCTGAAAAATGTCTCTACAGTAATTGTAAGGCTCTTTACATACACTCGCAGGTATGTCCTTACTTGCAAGTGTATGTAAAGTGAGTGTACTTAAAGCGGGGTATGCCTGTAATCCCCTTTACAAATGTTTCTATGGCAATGACTCAACCACAGAGATGCTCCCCCACAAAGTCTTCATTACCAGCCTGCAGACTTAGTACAGGAGACGGTCAGAGCCTGCAGACTTAGTACAGGAGACGGTCAGTAACTGCAAACATAATACAGGAGATGGCCAGAGACTGCAGACACAGTACATGCGATGGTCAGAGACTGCAGACACAGTACATGCGATGATCAGAGACTGCAGACATAGTACAGGAGATGGTCAGAGACACATCAGTTCTGGACGGACACACACCTATGCTCAGAACACTAATTCTGGACGGACACAAACAAAAAGAGAAGGAGGGAGGGGAGAACTCTGCCACTTCGGCATCCCCACCTCTGCAGGCGCCTGGGTGCAAAGCACCCTGTGCACCCTGCCTAGGATCGGCCCTGGATGCTAGAATATACATTTTATGCGCTACACCCAATGTGTCATGAAGAATTTCTATGAAGAATGCAACTACCAATGTGCCCCACTTTTCCTGCACGCAATGTCATATTGTAGTCCAAAGAATAATATATGATTTAGCACAGTGAAGCAAATTGCACATTTTGATGGACTATAAGTAAATCCCTTAGCATAATAAGCTCAAAAGCACAGTCTCTATAATAAAGTCAATAGGTAGGTATGGAACCTACTAATGAAGAGCACAGCATGTAATCAGCTAAACACTTAGCCGCCGCCTCTCCCATTAAAAGGCACTGCTCAAAATAAAAATAATGGTGAATGAATGCTGAGGCTTGACAGGCACGAAAAGAATAATTATGGAAATCCTAAGTACAGCAATGCTATGATGAAATTCTTCACAATTTCTCTGTATTTAAGAAAAGCAATATTTACTGGGCTGAATTTATTTACTGCATAGGCTAGGAATATGACTCTGCTAATGAACTAAAATTACAAATGAGGAAATCATCTGGATCAGCAGAAAAAAATAATTGCTGCTGCAATTAAAACCAACAGGGTTGTCAACAGTCCATTAAATTATGGAGAGTTTGCAAAAAAAAAAAAAAGTGCCTGTCTTATCTACACCTAAAATGTCCATGAGTGAAGTGCCCATAAAATCAAGCTATGACGTGGGCCCTGTCAAAAATTCCTTGTGGACCCCAACTGTGTCCTATGAACCTGCATTCCCTCTGAGTCCTGTACAAGTTTGTGTTATCTCTGTGTTCTTGCAAGCTCAGCATCCCACTACTCTTAGATACTCCAGTCTACCCTTGAACCCAGTGCCCCAGCACTGTAAGTATCTCTTAGTATTCCTGCCTGCCTTTAAAACCAGCATGTAGGCAGGTGCAGTCTATTTTCTCAACTGCAGGTGGTGCTCATCCAAAGCAGTAATGCAGATGGGGAGGAAGTAGAGGGGAATCTAGTTCACAGGGAGGCAGCTATCCGATTGGATACTGGCATCCTATGTGGCTTTGGTGACCATCTTGGGTCAGGCAGAGTCTATTTAAGACCATGTCTCCTGGGTTCCACATTTAGTGTGTGGCTAGAGTATGGACGGGTCACCGTCTGACAAGGACAGTACATAGTGTCAGGAAAAGTTCCAGAGGAGTAGGAAGTGTGCAGGGACCACTCCAAACCTTTGGAAAGCTTCCCATTTGGGCATGGACTGGCCAGGCAGCATTACGCTCCTTTTAGCAGATGCTGTCGGCAGCTCTGAGCCTTCATGCCCTGTACACACGATCGGTTCGTCTGATGAAAACGAACCGATGGATTTTTTCATCAGATATCCGATGAAGCTGGCTGACTTTCATCAGTCTTGCCTACATACCATTGGTTAAAAATCCGACCGTGTCCAACGCGGTGACGTAAAACATAACGATGTGCTGAGAAAAATGAAGTTCAATGCTTCCGAGCATGCGTCAACTTGATTCTGAGCATGCGTGGATTTTTGACTGAAAAATGTAAAACATGTTCTAATTTTTTTACCGTAAACTGAAGGGGCCCACACACGATCGGTTCGTCCGATCAAAACGGTCCATCGGTCCGTTTTCATCAGACGAACCGATCGTGTGTATAGGGCATTAGTCTACTGTCCCATCGCTGTTATATTATCTTAAGAGTGCCCCTGAATGGGTTGTCTTCTCGCCCAGTCTTAAGGCCCATACACACGATCAGACTTTCCAACAACAGCCATCCGACGGACGTGTTTTAATGGGACAATCTAACTGTCTGTGTGCTCCATCGGACAGCTGTTGTCAGTTTTTCAATGGACAAAGGTTCGCTGTGCATGCTCTCAAACCTTCCGACAACAAATGTCCAATGGAGCATAATCCGAATGTGTTTATACAAGTCCATTGGACTAAAGTCCAAAGTACAAACACGCATGTTCCGGACCAATTCTAAAGATCAGCCAACAATAGCAGAAGTTTCCCAAAGGGTGGCGGTAAAGAGCTGAAAAATCATGTGAATTTGGTGAATGTTGGATAAAAAAGTTATGCCAAACAAGTTCACGGCCAACTCGGACAAAAATCCATAGAAAAGTCTGATAGGAGTCCGATCGTGTGTATGAGACTTTACGTGTACTGCCTTATTTCTGCTTATGATAAATGGCCTTTCTGCCTGCGGCACCTACCCACATGCACCCCAGTGCTGCACTACACCACTACTTTCCCTGTGAGTTTGGTTTTCTTTGCTTTTACAGATACTCATCTCTATGCTTCCCTGTACCAGATCAGCACTCTGGCCTGTAGGTACCATTGTTGAAGGGAAAGAGGAGTCCACTCTAGGGAGATAGGCATCTGATTTGTTGCTGAATTCTTGAGAGAGTTAAAGGAGTTGTAAAGAAAAAAAAAATCACCTAATGCAATCTATGCATTAAGGTGAAAAAAACATCTGATGATGCCGCCCCCCCCCCCCGAGCCCCCGTTTTACTTACCTGACCCCCTCGAAAGTCCCGAGATCCTCTTCGCGACTCAGCCTGGCCGCTGATTGGCTAGAGCAGATGGATTGAGAGCAGCGCAGCCATTGGCTGGCGCTGCTGTCAATCACATCCAGTGACGCGGCGCGCGAGGGGCGGGGCCGAGTGATACAGTGAGCGGCTATGGCCACTCGCTGTATCACGGGAGCTCGCCCGCAAGGACTCATCACCATGCAAGCTCTCTCGCATGAAGGTGATGAGTTCTTATGAGGAGGACCAGAGACAGCTGCCGAGTGACCCCAAAAGACGTGGATCGGGGCCACTCTGTGCAAAACGAACTGCACAGTGGAGGTAAGTATAACATGTTTGTTATTTTAAAGAAAAAATAAATCCTTTAGTGACCCTTTAAGGTGGCCATCTTAACATTGGACCCTTTAAATAGGTGATCCTCATCCCATGTCATTTGGGCGTGCTTCAAGCAGGTGACAGGTTAGGGAAAGGAACCTGCTGGATAGGGATAGTAAAAAGTTCAGGGAAAGGTTCCTAATAAATAGGGACAGAGCGGGTGGCATTGCAGAATCTACTGAAACAGTGAGAATTGTCCTGATCCACCACCCCTCAAGCAAGAGCCATCCTCCGGAAACATCTGTCTTAAACCTATTTCGGGGCTGTAGTAAATTTTAAAGTTTTAAAGCGGAGGTCCACAAACCACATTTTTTTTTTTTCAACCATTCATACACTTTCCTAGTTACAATATTACACTCACTTAGCTGTAATATATTCTGCGATGTCCGGTTTGGGATAAAAAACAAAGTTATAATAATTGATGAATCCCACAAGCATTTATTTCCTGGATGCGGTGAATGCTGAGCTCCCAGCATTCACCGCTTGTTCCCATGCATGCTCAGTGTTGACGTGGGAAGCGCCGTAAACTTCCAGGTTGCCATCGCAACGGGTGGGCTTCGTCGGAAGTTCCGGTGGTCTGCCGATATGGTTCCGGCTATCAAGATGGTTCCTGTAAGGACTGCGCAGGCAAAATCCTTGCCGACAGAAATCTCCGAACCTCGGCCGGCATCCGGGGCGACGTGGAATTTGAGGAAAGTGGCCAGTCGGCCTCATGTCCTCACTTCGCTTGGACGGCTCGCTCCGCTTGCTCGGCCTCCTGGCTCTTTTTCTTAACATCCTCCAATTCACGGGGATGTTAAGGAATGAGCCTGGATGCCGGCCGAGGTTCGGAGATTCCCGTCAGCAAGGATTGCGCCTGCGCAGTCCTTACAGGAACCAGCTCGATAGGGGAACCTTAACGACAAGTCACCGGCCCCGTTGGGATGGCAACAAAAACAAACACAGGTGATGCAAAGCTCAGTATGGGGAGAGAGCAGCGTCACTTCTGGCTTTACGATCTCTCTCGGCGGCGAACCGCACTGACTCCTGGGAATGCTGACACTTAGCTCCCAGGCACCGCCGGGGAAAAAGGATAGTCACACCTACTCCCGCGGGAGTGACAAGCAGGAAGTGCCACTAAAAAGACCAATAATAAGGTAAATACAGCACCAACATTTTTTTTTGTTCCTTGGCACATCTGTGTAATGCACTAATGGGGTTAAGCTTAAGTGAGTAATTTGTGTGGACCTCCGCTTTAACTGCTTGCCGACCAGCACACGACTATATACATCGGCAGCATGGCACAGACTGGCAGGACAACGTATATACGTCAACTTTAAGATCACGGCATTGTGGATGTGCACTCCCCCCGCAAGTTCGATGAGCCTGACCGCAGTTCCTGTGGACTCGATCGCCGCGATCGTCTCATGGTCAGGAAGAACTGGGAGATGCTGATGTAAGGAAGCATCTCCCCGCTCTGCCTAGTGACAATGACAGTGATCACCGCTTACTGTATTCGGAAGTGGTGATCACTGTCTTGTCACATGTAGCCCATCCCCCTCACAGTAAGGATCACTCACTAGGGCACACTTAACCCCTACAGCGCCACCTAGTGGTTAAACCCTTCACTGTCAGTGTCATTTTCACACAAATCTGTTAATTTTTATAGCACTAATCACTGTAAAATTGACAATGGTCCCAAAAATGTGTCAAAAGTGTTGGTTGTGTCCACCTTAATGTCGCAGTCATGATAAAAATTGCTGATCGCCGCCATTACTAGTAAAAAAAAATATTGTTTATAAAAATGCCATAAAACTATCCCTTATTTTGTAGAGACGCTATAACTTTTGCGCAAACCGATCAATAAACGCTTATTGTGATTTTTTTACCAAAAATATGTAGAAGAATATGTATCGGCCTAAACTGAGGAAACATTTTTTTTATATATATTTTTTGGGGGATATTTATTATAGCAAAAGGAAAAAATATTGATTTTTTTTTCAAAATTTTTGCTGCTCTATTTTTGTTTATATCGCAAAAAATAAAAACCACAGAGGTGATCAGATACCACCAAAAAAAAGCTCTATTTGTGGGAAAATGTGTTTGGGAGCCACATCGCACGACCGTGCAATTGTCAATTAAAGCGACGCAGTGCTGAATCGCAAAAAGTGGCCCAGCAAAATGGTCCGGGGCTGAAGTGGTTAATAAGTGCCTTGAACTTTAGATGCTTTTACTTCATTGTGCCTATAGTGTTCTAGTTAACAAGAACAGCTGTGACTTGGATTTCGTAGGTAACTGCACTGAGACCCTACCTACATTTGGGGGCGCTCTCTGAATACACCACCATCTAGCATGCAGGCTGCTTGGAGGATCTATTATTTCCAATCAGTATGCCTGATAGTCCCCTTTGTGGCAAGCTGGGAGCCAACCAAAAATTCAGTGTGTGTCAGGAGCATAGTAGGGTGACCACGTGTCCCAGATTGCCCGGGACAGTCCCACATTTTGCAGGTCTGTCCCGGGTATCTCTATGCCAGGACAATACAGTGTCCCGGAATGAAACTGACACAGCCCCCCCCCCCCCCGCCCAATCTGATGTCCCCAAAAAAGGCCGCCACATTACTTCTTTACTCACTGACAGTACTTGTCCTGGCCAGGAATGTCCGGAGAAGCACAATCCCTTGCTTGTGATTGGAGAAATCATAAATCCCGCCTCTTGTGTCTAATCACTGTGCTATGATTCATTACAGCACAAGCTCATTTTTGGGAGGGTGTCTCTGATTGGTAGTTTGGAAATGTTGTCACCCTAGAGCACAGGTGTCAAACACACGGCCCGCGGGCCGAACCCGGCCCTCCAGGCCATTTTTTATGTGGCCCTCACACCTCTCTGGTCCTCCTCCAGACCCTGTACTTTCTGCTTTAATAGACAAGGGCATAGAATAGAATAGAGCATAGACATCCAGCCCATGAACTCTGCAGCCTTGGTTTCTGGTTTGGGGGACACAGAGGATCTGTGTGTGACAATAAATACAGAAATGAGTAGATATTACAGATATTATATTAATTCAGTGATCAGTAGTAGACACATGTCCACGCCTTTAGACAGCTCAGTCCTGGGCATTGGAAGAACTCTCATCCAGCTGCCAAAGATTTTCTTGACAAGTATGTGGTGATGATAAAGATAATCAGCTGTTACCTCACAAACCCTCAAAAGGACCCTTCAGACCTGTCAGATGCAGAATAAGCAGAGATATGAAGTAATTCCACATCACGGCACAAGACTTTCTGCTGCAACACTCATTTTCTTAAAATCAGAAAGGGATATGTTCTTATGAAGTCCAAAATAATAGTCATTGGGGATAAAAAAAAAACTTTCTGATAGTATACATTATGAGCTATATACAGTATATAAACAGTATGTCCTGGTTGTACAAAATCATCTAGAGCAGGGGAATCCAAATTTTCTAAGCAAAGGGCCACTTAACTGTTCATTTGACTTAATGGGGGCCAGACTGTGGCCATCGGGAGTAGAAAAAGTCCCAGCATAATTTGGAGTAAACCAATGCCCCATCTTCTGTTACAGTGAGAGGAATTGTGCCCCATCACTTGTGTCATTGGGAGGAATTGTGTCTCATAATTGGGCCCAGTTGTTGATGTCATTGGGAGGAATTATGCCCCAATCATTGGTGTCTTTGGTAGGAATTGTGCCCTGTCATTGGGCCTCATTGTTGATGTCATTTGGAGGAATTGTGTCTCATAATTGGGCCCAGTTGTTGATGTCATTGGGAGGAATTGTGCCCATCTTTGGTGTCATTGGTAGGAAGTGTGCCTCATCATTGAGCCCAGTTGTTGATGTAATTGGGAGGAATTGTGTCCCATCTTTGGTGTCATTGGTAGGAATTGTGCCCCATCATTGATGACATTGGGGGGAATTGTGCCCCATCTTCAGTGTCTTTGGAAGGAATTGTGCCCTGTCATTGGGCCTCATTGTTGATGTCATTTGGAGGAATTGTGCTCCATTTTTGGTGTCATTGGTAGGAATTGTGTCTCATAATTGGGCCCAGTTGTTGATGTCATTGGGAGGAATTGTGCCCATCTTTGGTGTCATTGGTAGGAAGTGTGCCTCATCATTGAACCCAGTTGTTGATGTAATTGGGAGAAATTGTGTCCCATCTTTGGTGTCATTGGTAGGAATTGTGCCCCATCATTGATGTCATTGGGTGGAATTGTGCCCCATCTTCAGTGTCTTTGGAAGGAATTGTGCCCTGTCATTGGGCCTCATTGTTGATGTCATTGGGTGGAATTGTGCCCCAACTTTGGTGTCATTGGGCCCAATTGTTGGTGTTATTATTAATAACTGTGCCCCTTTGTTGGTGTCAGTGAATTAAATAGTTCCCCAAGGGACGGATAAAAGCAAGCAAAAGGCCACATCCAGCCCTCGGGCCGCAGTTTGGAGACCACTGATTTACAAGGACCCTGCTGATGGCAGGTGGTTAGTGTTTGGGATGGTGTGCGGACCTCCTAATCTTGACCCAGACATCAGAACTGCCTGGTTCATACAGTGCCTTAAAAAAGTATTCATACCCCTTGAAATTTTCCACATTTTGTCATGTTACAACCAAAAATGTAAATGTATTTTATTGGGAATTTATGTGATAGGCCAACACATAGTGGCACATAATTGTGAAGTGGAAGGAGAATGATAAATGGTGTTAATTTTGTTTTTACAAATAAATATGTGAAAAGTGTGGCGTGCATTTGTATTCAGCCCCCTTGATTATGATACCTCCAACTAAAATCGAATGCACCCAATTGTCTTCAAAAGTCACCTAATTAGTAAATAGAGTCCACCTGTGTGTAATTTAATCTCAGTATAAATATAGCTGTTCTGTGAAGCCCTCAGAGGTTTGTTAGAGAACCTTGGAGAACAGCCAAGGAACACATCAGAAGGGTCAGGGATAAAGTGGTGGTGAAGTTTAAAGCAGGGATAGGTTAAAAAAATATAGCTTTGAACAGCTGACCGAACTCTGTTCAATCCATCAGAACTGCAAACCTACCAAGACATGGCCGTCCACCTAAACTGACCGGGCCGGGGAAGGAGAGCATTAATCAGAGAAGCAGCCAAGAGGCCCCATGGTAACTCTGGAGGAGCTGCAGAGATCCACAGCTCAGGTGGGAGAATCTGTCCACAGGACAACTACAATGCCGCATACACGGACGTTTTTTCCGACAGAATTCCGCTCAAGCTGTCTTGCGCACACACGGACACACCAAATTCTGACCGTCAAAAGCACAGTGATGTACAACACTACGACGAGCCTAGAAAAGCTAGCATGCCTCGAATTGTTTCCGAGTATGCGTAATTCTTTCTCCTCTAGAATTTCATACAGACGAACGGAATTTTCTGTCGGAAAACATGTTCTCTTTCTAAGTTTGTTGGAATTTCCGACGGAAAAAGTCCGATGTGGCATACAAATGATTGGAATATCTGATGAAAAAATTCGCTCTCACTTTTTCCATCGGAAATTCGGACCGTGTGTATGCGCCATTAGTCGTGCGCTCCACAAATCTGGCCTTTATGTAAGAATAACAAGAAGTCCCATTTGCAGTTTGGGAGAAGCCATGTGGGGGACACAGCAAGCATGTGTAATCTAGTCAGGTGAGACCAAATGTAATGGCCGGCCATCTGAATAGTCGGCGGCAGCGGCAATACAGAGATTCATACAATGCAATGCGAGAGTAACAGGGGGCGGCGCCCTCTATGGACACACCGCCACTGCCTCTCTCCCCTCTCTAGGCCTTTAATCCTGGCCTTCCTTTTTCTCTAGCTTTCCTTATCTTCTCCCTGGCTCTCTACTAGTCCCCCGCTGTTGAGGGAAAATCCCCAGGACCACTTTGCCCCCACGGCTCGATGAAAAAATGCCTATCCTCTGTTATTATATCAGTTCTATCAGCAACTGATAGAGTTCAACAATAATATTGTTTCTTTCTATGAATATATGATATTGCTAACTCACTGAGCCATGTTTTGGTTTTGTATATATTTAAGCAGCACGCTCATTGTACTTTGGTAATGCTTTGAACTGAAGAGAATATATCTTAGGAAACCTTGTCCACAAAAAAGAAGCTTACTGTAAGTGCAAATTAAAAAGTACCATGTATCACTTACAGTGAGATTCTAAGGTTCAATTGAGTCTGTCATTGAAATCTTCGGCTGGCTAGCCTGTTGCTGGTGCCATGGCAACACACAACCAGTATAGGAGCACATAGGGCTAGGTTAGGATTCAAACCTGAACATTTTTAAACACACAGAAACTGTCCTTTTGGAAGAATTAAAGTGGACCTGAAATAAAAAGTGAAGATTTGCTATCTTAACCTCTTGCCGACCAGCCACCATCATTATACTGCTTCAAGTGGGCACCATACAGTGAGCTGTCGTAGCTGTACATCGACTCCTTTAAGTAGGATAGCAGGCGCAATCGCAGGCACAAGAGGAAGAACAGGGACATGTGTGTGTAGACACATCCCTGTTCTGTGAGACAAGATGCAAATCAGGGGTCCTAATAGCTGGGAACCATGATCTGGCATCTCCTATAGTAAGCTCCTCCCCCACAGTTAGAACACACGCTAGGGAACACAGTTAACCCCTTGATCACCCCCTAGTGTTAACCCCTCCCCTTCCAGTGACATTTATACAGTAATCAATGCATTTTTATAGCACTGATCCCCATATAAATGCCAATGGTCCCAAAAATGTGTCAAAAGTGTCCGCCATAATTTTGCAGTCTTTATAAAAATCACAGATCGTCGCCATTACTAGTAAAAACATAATAATAATAAAAATGCCTTAAATCTCTCCCCTATTTTTTAGACACTCACATTTAGAAAGTGGCTCAACTGCTTAAAATTGAAGTTTGTGGGTAACGCAATGACGTCAGCAGGGCTCGTCCCGTTGGGACGCTGAATGCTGCATGCTGAATTGAAAGCAATGGTGTAATGGCCAAATATGCAGCTAACGTTGCTGTGGTTTAATAGTTTCTGGTCTGCAGGAGAATAAATTGCATAGCAATATGGTTCTCTTAACAAACAGCAGCGACCCTACAATACAAAGGCAAAAAAGTGATCCCTGACAATACGAGGACTAAAAATGAAAAGTCGTTAGAATATGAGAGCAAAAATTAAATCATGACAGAGGGCCAGATTCTCAGCTGCGATACGACGGTGTATCTCAGATACACCGTTGTATCTCAGTTTTTTTCAATGGGTATCTATGCGTGTGATTCCTAGAATCACTTACGCATAGATACACTAAAGTTCCGACAGGTGTAAAACAATTACACCGTCGGATCGGAGATGTAATGACAACACCGGCCGCTAAGTGGCCTTTACGTTGTTTTCTTATTTGCCTATGCAAATGAGCCTAATACGCCGATTCCCGAACGTTTTTACGCCGCCCCGTCGTCGTTTACGTCATTTTCGTAAGCGTAAGGTTACCCCTGCTATAATGAGGGGTAACCTTACGAAGTTCCGTCGTTGCCATTTTAAGTATGGCGTCGGGTCAGCGTCGTCTTTTTTCGTCGGTTACGTCGTTTTACTAAGTCGTTCACGAATAGGGCATTGCGTAAATGACGATCACGTCGTTTTGACGTCGGTTTCAACGACGCTTTCCGACGTGCTGCTGGAGCATGCGCCCTGGGCTTTTTCCCCGGCCGGCGCATACGCAGTTCGATCGACGGGGGGCGCGCTTAATTTAAATACAAGCCGCCCCCTTTGAATTACGCGGCCTTACGCTGGGACATTTATACTACGCCGCCGCAACTTACGGAGCAAGTGCTTTGAGAATACGGCACTTGCTCTGTTAAGTTGCGGTGGCGTAGTGTAAATGGCTTACGCTACGCCGCCGCATTTCTATGAGAATCTAGCCCAATATGTCGGGAAGAAACTGGCAATCACGATCATTTGAAAGCAATAGATGGCCAATCATAACATTCAGGCAACCAATGGGCAATCATGACATTATAAAAGTTCAAACAGGATATCAATACAATTGGGCTGATTTACCAAGCCTGTGCGCCAAGACTCATGGTGCACAAGCAGGAGTAAACCTGTTTTTGACATTTACAAAAGAAACACGCTGCCAGTGCAGCGTGTTTCCTCATTTACTAAAGTGCCTAATGCGCCCAGAAGAGGGCGCACAGCACGCCAGTACAGAGCTGGCGTGCGGCATTTAGTAATGTAAACATCGGGGATTCGGGCGGGAGTTTATGAGGGGAGGGAGGGGGGTGATGCAGGGGAAGTGTAGTGACATGTGTTTCAACTTGTGTGGCGGGCCGATTTGAAAGGGAAAGTGACTTTTGGGACCCGATCCCCGTGCCCTTGCAAAGTACGCTAGAACCTCGGAAGGTTCACTTGCATACTGGGCATGCGCAGAGGGAAAAATCGGAGCTCACCGCGCGCCTCTTCAGTACGCCGGGAAATCCTTGGTAAATACCAGGCGGCGTAGCAGTGTTTGCACTGCCTGGAGCGGCGCACGGCAAGCTCCGAGCTGTTCTCGGGCTGCGCTGACACTGAAGGGGAACTCCGCGCCAAATTTCAAATGTGAAACCGGCGCGGCTTCCCCCCCAGGGGTACAATAGGCTCTCCGGCTTGGTCCGGAACGTGAGGGGTTAACCCACGCCAAAATCGGCGTGGGGTTCCCCCCCAGATCCGTACCAAGCCCTCATCCCAGGCATGCAGTCTGGCCGGACAGGAATGGGGGTGGGGACGAGCGAGCGGCCCCCCCCCTCCTGAGCCGTACCAGACCACATGCCCTCGACATGGGGGAGTGTGTGCTTTGGGGGAGGGGGGCGCTGCCCCCCCACCCCAAAGCACTCTTGTCCCCATGTCGATCGGGACAAGAGCCTCTTCCCGACAACCCTAGCCATTGGTTGTCGGGGTATGCGGGCGGGAGCCAATCAGAATCTGGGAGCCCCGTTTAATAAGGTGGCCCCCAGATTTCGGGCCCCCACCCTATGTGAATGAGTATGGGGTACATCGTACCCCTACCCATTCACCTGGTGAACGTTTTCACTTTTGAGGGTCTTCCGCCGCCCCCTTCAAATTCTTCTGCCTGGACGGGGGTCGTACATCCCATCCAGGACTTGGACGTGGCGGGCTTCTCGTCGCTCTCTTCTGCCGCTGCCCCCTTCACCACGAAGCTCCGTGCTTGTTTGATGAGGGCAGCGGGCTTCCGTCGTCTTCTCCGGGGCGAGGGTCGTACATCCCACCCCGGATTTCGTCGCCGGGTTCTGCCTGGCTCCTACTAGGGGCCAGGGCTTCTTTCGCCGTCTTCCGCCGGAGGGCGCCACTCTCCGGGCTTCTCGACGTTGTCTTCCGCCGCGGGGGCCAGGCCTTCTTCTTTGCCGCCCCCCTCGATTTTTTCGGCCTGGACGGGGGTCGCACATCCCATCCAGGACTTGGACGTGGCGGGCTTCTCGTCGCCGTCTTCTGCCGCTGCCCCCTTCACCACGAAGCTCCGTGCTTGTTTGATGAGGGCAGCGGGCTTCCGTCGTCTTCTCCGGGGCGAGGGTCGTACATCCCACCCCGGATTTCGTCGCCGTCTTCTGCCGCTGCCCCCTTCACCACGAAGCTCCGTGCTTGTTTGATGAGGGCAGCGGGCTTCCGTCGCAGTCTTCCGCCGCGGGGTGACACTCGCGGGCTTCTTCTTCCATTCGATGTTGACACGGCGAGGTCCGGCGCTGAAATGCCTTCTGAGCGGCGGGCAAGGACTTATATTGGCATTGGGCGTGGGCGTGGTTATGCCAACATGTGACCTTAACCCATGTGACAGTGATGTCACGTCACATCACTGTCACATGGGTTGAGGTCACATGTTGGCATAACCACGCCCACGCCCAATGCCAATATAAGTCCTTGCCCGCCGCTCAGAAGGCATTTCAGCGCCGGACCTCGCCGTGTCAACATCGAATGGAAGAAGAAGCCCGCGAGTGTCACCCCGCGGCGGAAGACTGCGACGGAAGCCCGCTGCCCTCATCAAACAAGCACGGAGCTTCGTGGTGAAGGGGGCAGCGGCAGAAGACGGCGACGAAATCCGGGGTGGGATGTACGACCCTCGCCCCGGAGAAGACGACGGAAGCCCGCTGCCCTCATCAAACAAGCACGGAGCTTCGTGGTGAAGGGGGCAGCGGCAGAAGAGAGCGACGAGAAGCCCGCCACGTCCAAGTCCTGGATGGGATGTGCGACCCCCGTCCAGGCCGAAAAAATCGAAGGGGGCGGCAAAGAAGAAGGCCTGGCCCCCGCGGCGGAAGACAACGTCGAGAAGCCCGGAGAGTGGCGCCCTCCGGCGGAAGACGGCGAAAGAAGCCCTGGGAGGAGCCCGAGGTGGGGCGACACCCCCGTTGTTCTCCGCTGTGTTCGGCCGGCCCCCCCCGGATGTAAAAGAGCTTCATTTTGGGGTGGGGGCACAGTCGAGCATGGCGGAGAGCATGGGTGGGTGTTTCCCCCCCCCGGCAGAAGACGGCTAGAAGACCGAGGAGTGGCGACGCCCCCGTTGTTCTCCGCCATTTCCGCCGGCCCCCCCCGGATGTAAAAGAGCTTTGTTTGGGGTAGGGGGCCTGGCCGAACATGGCGGAGAGCATCGGTGGGTGTCTCTCTCCCCGGCGGAAGGCGGCGGCGAAGACCGGGGGGGGGGTAGGTGTACCCCCCCGGCGGAAGGCGAAGACCGAGGAGGGGTTTCGCCCCCCCGTTGTTCTCCGCCATTTCCGCCGGCCCCCCCCGGATGTAAAAGAGCTTTGTTTGGGGTAGGGGGCCTGGCCGAACATGGCCGAGAGCATCGGTGGGTGTCCCCCCCCGGCGGAAGGCGGCGGCGAAGACCGGTGCGGGGCTGGAGCCCCCCCGGCAGAAAACGTCTGGAAGACCGAGGGGCTCCGCCCCCGTTGTTCTCTGCTTCTTTCGGCCGGCCCCCCCCGGATGTGAAAGAGCTAATTTTGGGGTGGGGGCCTGGCTGGACATGGCGGAGATCATCGGTGGGTGTCCCCCCCCGGCAGAAGACGGCGAAGCCCGGGGCCCAATGGGCTGGTGGTGGGGGGTCCCGGCAGAAGACCCCCGGAGCTGACTAATAAATTATTTTTTTCTGTGTGTTTTTTTTTGTGTTTACACTTTTCCACCCGGTGAATGGGTAGGGGTACGATGTACCCCATACTCATTCACATAGGGTGGGGGGCCAGAATCTGGGGGCCCCCTTAATATAGGGGGCTCTCAGATTCTGATAAGCCCCCCGCCCGCATACCCCGACAACCAACGGCCAGGGTTGTCGGGAAGAGGCTCTTGTCCCTTTCGACATGGGGACAAGAGTGCTTTGGGGTGGGGGGGCAGTGCCCCCCTCCCCCACAGCACACACTCCCCCATGTCGAGGGCATGTGGTCTGGTACGGCTCAGGAGGGGGGGGGGCGCTCGCTCGTCCCCACCCCCATTCCTGTCCGGCCAGACTGCGTGCCTGGGAGAAGGGTTTGGTCTGGATCTGAGGGGGAACCCCACGCCGTTTTTTGGCGTGGGTTTAACCCCTTATGTTCCAGATCAAATCTAAGAGCCTGTTGTGCACCAGAAGGGGGACCCCCACGCCGTTTTTTTTTGGTAATTTGGGGTGGAGTTCCCCTTTATCCCGGTCCTGTCAGGGGGGGGGGGGGAATGCCTGCTCGTCTGTCCCTACAATGTATGAACAGCGATCTGTCATTTCCCCTACACAGTCCCACCCCCTTTACAGTTAGAACACACCCAGGTAACATATTCAACCCCTTCCGCGCCCCTAGTGTTAACCCCTTCCCTGCCAGTGTCATTTTTATAGTAAGCAATGCATTGATATACCATTGCTCGCTACAAAAATGCCAAATCTCACAAAAATGTGTCCGCCACAATGTCGCATTAGACAGAAAAAACAATGATAGCCACCATTACTAGTAAAACAAAAAATTATTCCAAAAAAACCCATAAGACCAACCCCTACTTAGAACTTTTGCCCAAACCAATCAAACGCTTATTGTGATTTTTTGCAACCAAAAAGATGTCCAAGAATACTTATCGGCCTAAACTGAGGGCAAACATTTTTTGAATATATTTTGGGGGAGATTTATTATAGCAAACCGTAAAAAAGATGTTTTTTTAGTTACCAAATTGTCGCTATAGTTTTGGGTCAAGCAAAAATAAGAAAAGACGCAGAGGTGATCAAATACCACCAACAAAAAAAAAAAATTGAATTTTTAGGGGGGGGGGGGGGGGAGGATGAGGACGCCCAATTTTTTTGGGGGCCACGTCGCACAACCACGCAATTGTCAGTCAAAATGACGCAGTGTTGAAATGCAAAAAATGGCCCCGTCAGTGACCAGTAATATGCTCTGGGGCTCAAGTGGTTACAAATTAAGAATACACTAAAGTTAGCCCAATTTATGGCCATAATGTGAAAGATGATGTTACACCGAGTAAATAGATACCCAACATGTTACACTTTAATATTGCACACACTCATGGAATGGCGCCAAACTTCAGTACTTGAAAATACCCATAGGCAACGCTTTTTTATGTGTTTCAGGTTACCAGTTTAGATTTACAGAGGAGGTCTAGTGCTAAAAGTATTGCTCTCGCTCTAACGTACGCTATGATACCTCACATGTGGGGTTTGAACGGGGGTTCAATATGTGGGCGGGGCTTACACATTTAAGGCCCGCCCCCATATATGGAAACATTCTTCAAACCACACATGTGAGGTATCATAGCGTGCGTAACAGCAAGAGGAATATTTATAGCACTAGACCTCATCTGTAAATCTAAACTGGTAACCGGAAACAATAAAAATGCTGCTTGTTCGCTTCTGACTGCGAGCTACTAGGGACAGGGGCGTTTAAATTATTACTATTTAGGTTTGTTACGTAAAAATTCTATAAGACCTCCCGTTCAGCTTGTAAAGCATCACTTCATGGGGACCAAAAAAAAATTTAACACCTCTAATGCTTTCATCCGCCATTGCAGATTTGATTCTGGTACTGCATTTCGAGTGAACTGGGCATGCTCGAACAGTTAGAAAAAGAAGTTGGAAGTTTCATCCTGAAAATGACTTGCATCTTTCTGAGCATGCTCAGAAAGCTCTTTTTTTGGCTTAGTAATTTAAGGACATCCTTAACAGGTGTAAGCAGTTCCAAGTGCACACAAACTAGAGGCTGACATTTCTTCATGTGTTTCCAATTGGTTCATTAGCACACATGTTATAAAAAGCGTGGATACTGCACGTGTCAGCTGCCCCTCAGAGGGGGCAGATTTGCTGGCTGGAAGGAATGGCGGAGTGAAACAGAGATGTTTTGGAGCAAGTTTTGTATTTTTTGATGTTTTCTCTGCTACATAATTTTGCTAAATGTTTCTCAAGATGTTAATGACTAATGTTTTAATCCTGTGGGTCTATCCTGTTATTTCAAAAGCATGATTTATTTTCCAATGACTGTGAAATAAACGTTGGTCTTTTTTGTTTTTAGGTGTTTTTATATATTTTTGGTGTGTTTATTTGTAATTTTTTGTTTTGCTTTCCTTGTTTTGTGGACCAATAAAATTTACTTTCAAATTTTGAAGTTTGTTTTGTGATTATTTTTTTCCTGCTATGGATTTCAACCGCTGCAGCTGAAATAGTTTGGGCCTAAACCATCAAGTGTGATTTGTCTCTAAGATCTTTCCTGGTGTGTATGCATGAAATGTTTAGTCACCAGAAAAGGAAGGACAAAGCGGTAAGTAATGTTTCCTAGAACTGATGTCCAGACTGACTTTTTAAAGCACATGTGCAAGATGTAGGAAAAGCTGCAAACAGGGCCTGTTGGAGGGGGGGGGGGGGGGGGGTGGTGTGTTTTTTTTGGACAGGCTTGAAGTGCTGATTTACAGCGCTGTGCTTGAAACTAGCACAAGACAATCCTATTCTAATTGTGGGTTGTTTGAGGGAAGCCAATTGAGTGTTAGAACCCCTGCTAGTGTTTTTAGGTTGGGCTTTGTGTCCCTTTTCCTAAAATTGGCTTCACTTCCTGTCACACAGCTGAACAGGAAGTGAGGTTAAAACCCTACCAATGGTCTTTTCTTTGGGACACAGGTCAATCTAACTAGTGTCACCATTAAGCAAATTGCACTGCAGTGTACACCCCAAATGATTAGTTACTTTGGGGTTTAGTAAAGGCAAAGCCGCTCTGCAGTAGAAGCGTAGGCAATGAAAATCAGAAGGGAAGCACTGATGGTTTTTACTTCCAATCCCGCCAAGTTTTGAGTTTTCTTCCTTGCTTGTCCACTTGTAGTGCAAAGTGGATTTGCCTTTAGTAAATGGACCCCAAAGTCCAAGATTCCTACTAATTTGGGGTGTACACAGCAAAATGCCATTTCCAAAATGGGAAACTATTTATATTGATCTGTGTGTCCCCAACAAAACATTACTCAGGTGTTTCCCTCACTTCCTGTTTGGCTGTGTGGCAGGAAGTGAATGAATTAAGTAGAAAGTGACAACATTTGTGAGGTGTCTTTACCCTATCAGGGGTGCAGGCATCCCCAAAACAAACATGAAAATAGTTGATTTAACATTGGGTGGTGTTTGTGGGGGTCCCTAACACACATTCATACATATTAGCAACGCTGGATCGTGGCCTATTGGCATGGTTATATTTTCTTAAGCCTCTCAATAAAATGATCTGAAATTTGGGGTTAAACTGGAACAATAATCATCACTTTTATTTTTTGGATTTCTTTCATTTTGGATAGAGTTGGTGGGGGGGGGGGGGGGGTTAGAAGCTCTGTCAGTTTATTTTGTATTATCCCTGTCCGTTTGGGGAGATTGGCCTTCACTTCCTGCCCCATAGCCAAACAGGAAGTGATCGAAAAAGTAGGCAAATTAAGGGCCCCCCCAAGTCCCCCCCCACAGAACTTGTGTGTGTCCCCTGAAAATTCCTGGGTGGGTCATAAAAAAACAGGGTGTGGCCTTGACAGGAAGGGTGGGTCATTTTTCTATTAGGGGGGTGCCAAAATTTGGTCAGGCCTAGGGCAGCACAAAACCTAAATCTCCTACTGCACATTAGGGCTTATTTAGACAGGATCCAATTTACAGCATGTTTTTAGATTGTGGGAGGAAACCCGCACAGGGAGAACATGCAAACTCCAGGCAGATAGTGTCACGGGCGGGATTCGAACCAGCAACCCTTTTGCTGCTAGGTGAACATGCTACACACTACGCTACTGTGCTGAACGAACATGATTGCAGCTGAAAGCATGAGATGTTTTTTTTTTTACCAATTCCATGATTTCCAGCCTGGAGGACAGATGTGGGGTCTAATTGACCCCGCCTTTCTCTATAAAGAGGACCTGTCACACACTAGTCCTATTACAAGGGATGTTTACATTCCTTGTAATAGGAAGAAAAGTGAAAAATAATACAAACAAGTGCAAAAAATAAAATATTAAGTAAAAAAATAAAATAACAAAGGAATTTAAATGCTCCTGTCCCTAGTAGCTCGCACTCAGAAGCGAACACGCATGCAAGTCCCACCCACATATGTAAACATCCTTCAAACCCCACATGTGAGGTATCATAGCGTGCGTTAGAGTGAGAGCAATAATTTTAGCACTAGACCTCCTCTGTAACTCAAAAGTGGTAACCTGAGAAAAAAAGTCAAGCGTTGCCTATGGAGATTTTTAATAACGAAGTTTAGCGCCATTCCATGAGTGTGCGCAATATGAAAGCGTGACAAGTTAGGTATCTATTTACTCGGTGTAACATCATCTTTTACCTTATCCCTAAAAATTGGCCTAGCTTTACTGCTTTCTTATTTTGTCATTCATGAAACAGGTTTTTTTTTGGAAAGCCAAAAAAAAAAAAAACGTTAGAAAATTTTTGGCACAAATACTGTTGGAAATGTGTCCGAAAAAATGGCCGCCACTTTATTCCCTAGGGTGTTTGTTAATAAAATATATATAATGTTTGGGGGTCCTGAGTAAGTTTCAAGGAAGAAAATATAATTGTTACATGAAGGAGAGAAGTGCCAGAATAGGCGCGGTATGGAAGTGGTTAAAGTGCACCAATAAAAGTGAAAAATTCCTTGAAATTTCGTACCATGGGGGGGGGGGAGGCAATTAGGGGCGCCATCAGGAATTATGGGGCCCCTTACACAGCTTCAGGCATGGGCCCCCTGGAGCAGAGAATAGGGGGGGGGGGGTGCCGCCTGATATTAAGAAGGGGGGGGGCTGCCGCAATTTGATAAGCGGGGGGTTCCTTTACTAAAAAATACATATAGAAAAATATATATTAAAAAGGGTGGTAGCCATCCGGGGGCCCTGGGGACCACTGGGCCCTTTAATAAAAAGAAACTTCTGGGCTCTTTAATGAAAAATAAATTACAATATCTACATATATAAAATAATAAAAAAGGGGGTTGCCTTGGGAGCTCTGGGCCCTTTAATAAAAAAAAACTACCAAAAATCTAAAAAAAAAATAACATTGGGTGGGAGCTGCGGTGGCTCAACGTGAATGGCACTGCGCTGACAAGCCGTTCACCTCTGCAGCCAAGGGTTCGGATCCCGGTCTCGGCTACATATGAATTGAGTTTGGTGGTGTCAGCCCAGCTCCCGGTGGGTGTGCTATGCAAGGTACGCCTGTGCTTAGTATAACCACCCCCCCCCCCCACAAAAAAAACACCACACTTGCACACACTTTGGCCATGAGGTCTCCTAAAATAAAGGGAGGTGAAGGACCTACAGGGCTGGCTGGGTGGGCTACACTCCTTCATAGGGGGAGTCCCTCTGTCCCATTGGGCTCCCAAGTGTAGCAGGTGGGGTGAGGCCCCCCTCACACCCACCATTGCCACCGGGGGCATGGAGAAGGATGGCGATTGCAAGTCCAGCTCCTCTCTCTCGACTTCACGCACAAAATACACTTTAAAAAAGAAATTAAAGTAAAAAGTAACAAACCTGGGGAAAATGTTTATAACATTTTTAGAAGCAAAAAGGGGCCCTCTGGGAGCTTTCAAAATTATATATATATATATATATGTTTAAAAAATAACCAAAAAATATATCATATGTTTTTTTTTTGATTTTTTTGTAAAGGTGGGGGGTTGTCATCTGGAGCCCTGGGGATCTCCGGGCCACTGGGGACCAGGCCACTGGGGACCTCCAGACCCCTAAACCAAAACATTGGCCCTTTAATAACAAAAAATTTGGGGGGTTGCCACCCGGGGCCCTGGGGACCTCCAGACTGCTAAAAAATATTAAATTCCAAAAATTGGCCCTTTAATAAAAAATCCTACAAAAACCAACTAACAAATATATATACAAAAAAAAAAGAGGGGGGGTTACCATCTGGGGCGCTGGGGGGCCTCCAGGCATCTGGGCACCTCCGGACCCCCGGGCCCCTTACAGGTGTACAGGGCCGCCATCATGAATTTTGGGGCCCCTTACACAGCTTCAGGCATGGGCCCCCTGGAGCAGAGAACCGGGGGGGGGGTGCTGCCGCATGAAATTGAGAAGCGGGGGGGGGGGTGGTGCCACAAATTGAGGAGCGGAGGGGCCCTTTACAAAAATTTTGACAGAAATAAGAAATAAAGAAAAATATATATAAAAAAGGGGGGTAGCCATCCGGGGCCCTGGGGACCTCTGTGCTCTTTATCAAATAAAAATACAAAAGAGAGAAAATACATATATATATATTTTTTAAATATAACATTTATCGAAAAAAAGTAAAAAAAACAAGGGGGTAGCCTTCCAGGGCCCTGGGGACCTCTGGGCCCTTTCCTTAAAAAAAAAAAAAAAAAATATATTAAAAAAATATATATATTTTTTTAAATATATATATTTTATTTTAAAAAAAGGGCTTGCCATCTGGGGCCCTTAGTGGCCTCCGGGCCCCTGGGGACCTTCGGAGCCCTTAAACAAAAAAAAAAAAAAAAAAATTGTTTTTTTTGTTTTAGGGTGGTTCCCATCCGGGCCCCTGGGGGCCCCTGGGGACCCCCGGGCGGTGTAATGCCTGTACCCCCCTAATGGCGGCCCTGCAGGTGTACTGCCTGTACCCCCCTGATGGCGGCCCTGGGTGTAATGTCAGCATGTGAAAAATGACATTCTGAAGGAAAAAAGCCATTTAAAACTGACTCGCGGCTATAATGAATTGTCAGCTCTTGGAATTTGCAGGAGAATTCATTCATTAAAAACACCAAAAAAAAAGCGTGGGGGTCCCCCCAAATTCAATAACCAGACCCTTTAGGTCTGGTATGGATATTAAGGGGAACCCCGCCATCAATTTTTAAAAAAAATGACGTGGGGTTCCCCCCAAATATCCATAACCAGACCCTTCAGGTCTGGTGTGGAATTTAAGGGGAACTCCACTCCAAATAAAAAAAAAAATGGCGTGGAGTCCCCCCTAAAATCCACACCAGACCCCTTATCCGAGCACGTTGACCTGGCCGGCCGCAGAAAAGAGGGGGGGACAGAGCGCGGCCCCCCCCCTCTCCTGAACCGCACCAGGCCACATGCCCTCAACATTGGGAGGGTGTTTTGGGGTGCCCCCCAAAACACCTTGTCCCCATGTTGATGAGGACAAGGGTCTCTTCCCCACAACCCTTGCCCGGTGGTTGTGGGGGTCTGCGGGCGGGAGGCTTATCGAAATCTGGAAGACCCCTGTAACAAAGGGGCCCCCCAGATCCCGGCCCCCCCCCTGTGTGAAATGGTAATGGGGTACCTTGTACCTCTACCATTTCACGAGTAAAAAAAAGTGTCAGTGTAAAAAAAGACAAGAGCCGGTTTTTGACAAGTCCTTTATTATCTTCTTTCTTCTTTCCTTCGGGTTTCTTCTTCCTCCTCCTTCTTCTTCCTCTGCTTCTGTCTTGGGTCTTCTATTCCCGCATCTTGCCCGGCGTGTTCTTCCATCTTCTTCCGCTGTCCTTCTCGTCCGCATCTTCTTCTTCTTCTTCTTCGCCGGAGCGGCCGCTTCCAATTGAAATCCCCGCTGTCTGCCGGACCACGCCCCCCCTCTGACGCCACGGGCGAGCTCTTAGGAAAGTCCCCGTGTGGTGCCTGTGCGTCAGAGGGGGGCGTGGTCACATGTTCCAGAAAGCGGGCAATTCAATTGGAAGCGGCGACTCTGGCAAAGAAAAAGCCGCGCACGAGCTTCAAATTGAATTGGCCGCCCTCTGACATGTGACCACGCCCCCCTCGGACGCACTTGCAGCACACTCCTAAGAGCTTGCCCGTGGCGTCAGAGGGGGGGGCGTGGTCCGGCAGACAGCGGGGATTTCAATTGGAAGCGGCGCCTCCGGCGAAGAAGAAGAAGGAGAAGAAGATGCGGACGAGAAGGACAGCGGGAGGAACAGAAGATGGAAGAACACGCCGGGCAAGATGCGGGAATAGAAGACCCAAGACAGAAGCAGAGGAAGAAGAAGGAGGAGGAAGAAGAAACCCGAAGAAAAGAAGAAAGAAGATAATAAAGGACTTGTCAAAAACCGGCTCTTGTCTTTTTTAACCCTTTACATTTTTTTTCTCGTGAAATGGTAGAGGTACAAGGTACCCCATTACCATTTCACACAGGGGGGGGGCCGGGATCTGGGGGGCCCCTTTGTTAAAGGGGTCTTCCAGATTTCGATAAGCCTCCTGCCCGCAGACCCCCACAACCACCGGGCAAGGGTTGTGGGGAAGAGACCCTTGTCCTCATCAACATGGGGACAAGGTGTTTTGGGGGGCACCCCAAAACACCCTCCCAATGTTGAGGGCATGTGGCCTGGTGCGGTTCAGGAGAGGGGGGGGGCCGCGCTCTGTCCCCCCCTCTTTTCTGCGGCCGGCCAGGTCAACGTGCTCGGATAAGGGGTCTGGTGTGGATTTTAGGGGGGACTCCACGCCATTTTTTTTTTAATTTGGAGTGGAGTTCCCCTTAAATTCCACACCAGACCCGAAGGGTCTGGTTATGGATATTTGGGGGGAACCCCACGTCATTTTTTTTAAAAAATTGACGGCGGGGTTCCCCTTAATATCCATACCAGACCTAAAGGGTCTGGTTATTGAATTTGGGGGGACCCCCACGCTTTTTTTTCCCTTTTTTTAATGAATGAATTCTCCTGCAATTGCCGGGAGCCGACAATTCATTATAGCCGCGAGTCAGTTTTAAATGGCTTTTTTCCTTTGAAAAATGACATTTTGTGCAGAGACAGTTCTAACCACGGGAAACATGCGCTTTTTCACATGCTGACATTAGAGCCCCCCATAGTACGAAATTTAAAGAAAAATTACACTTTTATTATTGCACTTTTAGCATTATTAAAATCACTGCTCCCGAAAAAACGGCCGTTTTAAAAAATAAAAAAAGCATTGGTACATGTCCCCTGGGGCAGGACTGAGGTCCCCAAACACTTTTTAGGACAAAACTTGCAGATTAGCCTTTAAAATTCACTATTAAGATTTCCCCCCATAGACTTATACAGGGAGTTCGGCGGCGGCTTTAGTTATCAATCACATCGCGCTGCTGCTGCCGCCGGTTCATGCGCCTAATTAGGGATTCATCCAGCGCACTAATTAAGGCATGTACCGGCGCAGCGCAGATTCATTAGTAAATCAGCCCCAATGTGTGAGTGTAACAAATGGGCATTCATTACAATATGAAGCATTATGGAATTGTTTATGACTTGGATGTCTCCGAAAGTCTCCGAAAGTCCTGGTGTCTTCAGTAGCAGTCTCGATTCCACAAACAGAACAAACCAGTACAGAAAGAAGAATCAATCACGCTGGACCACAGCCTTTCCCCCTCCTATAACACAGGTGGTCTGGCTAGAATGTAGGACCAAAAGCCTGGGAACTGAGCCTGCAACAGTTAACCCTTTTCCCAGCCTGGGCCAACCACTAACTCACTAATAACCAGACAAGCATTATCAGTTTGGGGAGAAGGTAGATGCACTACCAGCTTTAGATAGACTTGACTATCATATTAAAACTGAGCTCCATCTAACACTTTTCAGCAATTAAAGCAACTTTTTTTTGTGTGAAGAATAGCTGGTTGTTAAAGCGGAGGTTCACCCAAAAATTCATTTTTTCACATTATCTCCAGCATACTGCTAACATTTGCAGTATGCTGTTTTTTTTTTTTTTGCTACTTATCGTTATACGAGGCCTTGTTATCCGGCTCCGAGCGGGCAATCGTGCGGGCAGTAGGCGTTTCTAAACAAAGAGGAGTTGATTGACGGCTGCTAAGGCGCGTCACGGCTTCCGAAAATACCTGAAGAGACACTCGGGCGTTTACGGCGCCTGCACTTGCCATGTAGAGCTGACTGCGCAGGCGCCGTAAACACCCGAGTGTCACTTCGGGTATTCCCTGAAGGCGTGACGCGCTTTAGCAGCCCGCCAATCAACGCCTCTTCACTTAGGAACGCCTTTACAAGGAAGTAATCCCCCGCTTGGAGCCGGATAAACAATAGCTTGTATAACGATAAGTACAACAACAAAAAAAAAACAGCATACTGCAGATGTTAGCAGTATGCTGGAGGGATGTAGCTAATGTAAAAAAGTTTATTTTTGGGTGAACCCCCGCTTTAAGGAGCGGGATGGGAATCCGGCCGCTGTATCCTTAACAACCAATGACTCAGCTGTCAGCAGGCTTCCCCGCTGAGAGTTGAAATGTAAAAAAAAGAATGCAATAGAAAATTCTGAAAAAAAAACATTGTGCTCCCCCCAATCCATGCAAGGCCAATGCCAGAATAAAAAAAAAACAGTGCGGGGTCCCCCCAGAATCCATACCAGACTCTTATGTGAGCATGCAGTCTGGCAGGCCAGGAAGTGGGGGGGGGACAAGCGAGCTCCCCCTCCTGAACCATACCAGGCCACATGCCCTCAACACAGGGTGGGGGTGCTTTGGGGCAGGGGGGCTCTAACATTGATGGGACAAAGGCCTCTTTGCCAAAACCCTGGGTGGTGGTTGTCGGGGTCTGCAGGGCAGGAGGCATACCGGAATCTGGAAGCCCTATTTAACAAGGGGTTGCTAAGGTCGCAGTGGACAGCTTCCCACTCCTTAACAACCAGCTATTCCTCACACATCAAATTTGGAATTAATTACAAAATGTATAAACAAAACAAAATTAAATGAAACAACATGAAATGAAACTAATTCCAAAACGAACCAATGAAACAAAATTAATAATATAACAAATTTATCCAAAACTAAACAAATGTTTCCATTCCGCACACGTCTAACCACCATAGCCATAAATGGTTGAAGCACTACCCATGTAAGGGCCCGCTGGTGAATGTGGTCGTCTCCCACCCTGCACAACCAGGCGCACAAATTTTCACTCACTCAGAGACAAGAAGCAGTCCTTGCAGCTTTGTTTTGTTTTTTATTAGGGGAATTGAACTTGGATGGGGAAGGGTGCATATGGGATGTCTATTTGAGCACAACCGCGGGCCCATATGGTGTAGAAAAATTAGATATGTGCGTTCCCGTTCGTAACTAATGTATTTTTGTACAAATTTGTTAGTATTTATACCCGCAGGAACAATGTGAACATACGAAAAACTGAAAGAACCAAAATACGAAAACGACAGGATTACGAATGAGCCAAATAACGAACAAGCGAAAATACGAACAAACGATTTGACAATCTTACGAAAATACGACAAAACGGAAACGGCAAAAGAACGAAAATGACATCTATAACTAATGATTTGCATTCCGTATTTTAAATCCTTTGTTTGTTCGTATTTTCATTCGTATTTTCATATTTTCATTTGTGTGTTTTGTAAATCTGTTTTTTTTTGTCTGTTCGTAAATTTGTGTACTTGTATCGTTTTTTAAAATGGGCAGTGAGTGTAGTTAGTGAATCAGCTTCTCTCTTTTGTGCTGAGTACAGTGTAAAGCCTCGTACACACAATTGGATTTCAAATAAACTTTTCCGTGGATTTTTGTCTGAAGGGAGTTCAGTTGGCCAGACTTTTGAACCCGAAAATAGTTTTCTGATGGATCCTACAAACGATCGGATTTTTTGAAAACGACAAAAAAGTCTGACCGCGTGTACGGGGCTTAATAATAGTTAATATGGATGAGCTGCATGTTGAAAGTGCCGCGAATCCCATGATGTATTTACGAAAGTACAAAACAACGAAAATTACGAAAATTATTGTCTAACAAATAACGAAAATAAATTAAACAGAATTACGAATCATCCTGCATGTATGAAAATAAAACGGTAACGAAAATACGAACCGATCGGAATACGAAAGAATCGCGTCTTACGAAATACCAATGGGTCCGAATAGGAAAACGTGCGTCTTACGAAATTACGAATCGTTACGAACCTACGGAACGAGACAAAACGAAACAAAAGAAAACTAAAATTTTTGTTGTGCACATGTCTAAAAAAAATGGTCTTGGTGCTAGCTGTCCTACATGGCTACTGCTCCCAGTATCACCTCTTCCGGCACTGTCAGCCCTTCTGGCTGCAGCTGCCTCTTTCCACTGCCTGCTCCACCACAGTCCTCCTTACTGGATCTGCACCCATCCCAGACTGCTCCATCTCAGTCCTCTTAGGCATGCCTCAGTCTTCCTGACTTTGTGTCACTCACCAGCCCTCTTGGCTGTTTCTGTTCCTCCTGGAGACTTGCCCGGCAGTGTTCTTCTGCTGTCCTCTCCTTTCTGGTCAGGAAACCTCAATGGGTTTTGAGAAGGTCCCATACACACCCAAGCAGGAGTACCCTCAAAGACCATGACAGCCTAACACTCCATCTCCAGCTTCCATCCAAACTCTCCTCCCCAGCTGGGCTGACCCAGAGTATTTGAGGGAGACACCAGGCAGTTCCACCTTACTTCCTCCCTTATGCTTCTAGAAGGTTCCAGTGCATTCTAGAAATAGGGGGGGAGGTCTCAGTGATGCTGCCTTGAGAGTCACCCAGCTCTCCCTGGATCTCTGCCAAACCCAGAAAAAACACAGACAGGCTTGGCTGCCAGCCAAGCCTTCACAAATTTACCTGCACTAAACACACACACAAAAAACTATCTACACTTCTAGCACTAGAGGGTGCAACACTGGTAAGCTGAAATATATTTAATTCTTATTTTTGAGTTTAATACCGTTTTAAGTTTGGTGTCTACCTCCTCTGACCTCCTGATTCTGTGCATGATGTTTTTTGCCATATGTGAGTTTTTCATTAAAGTACAGGAACATGCTAAGCACATTGAAGAGCACAAGAGCACTTGTAGCAACAGCCTGCATTGAGTTTAATAGCAGCCTGTTTTTTAGGTTGTATTCACACAAGTAAAAAAGTATAAGCTGCCCTTCAGCTTGAACATTACCGCTCTCTCTACCTTTTACTGCTACATGGAAAATAATCTCATTTGTAAGCAGGTTCCTAGATATCTCTCCAGGGGATGATATGATGGGATTTTCTATCAATGAGCTCCCTGACACTTCACTAACATGATTTGTGACCATGAGGTGCAGTTTTTATCTCCCATTTCCCTGCATAGAGGGACAAGTATATCCAAATGCACATCCTCAATCAGCTGGCTGCTCTAAATCCCGCCAACTAGATATATTTTAAAGCTAACTAGATGCTGAAATATAACTGTTTAGCCTAAAAACTGTCACAATTCAGGTTAATGCACGTTGCTGCTATCATGCTATTTCTCTGCACTGTTCTGATGCAGTTTTAAAGCAGTATTAAACCTCAGAAAAATTAAAGGTTAGTTTTAGTTGGGTTTTCTTCAATGCTTTATTCCAAGGCCCAATATGGCCTTCATCAACATGGTACAGGACAGGAAAGGTTGATGAGCAGAGAGAGAGAGCTTGAGTATCAGGCCTTGGATATGAAGAAGAAGGGAGCAGTCTTGCTCTCAGCAATGATGAACTCAGTTTGTCGCCACTCCAATTGGAGTGGGTAAAGTGCCACCGGACAGGTCTCTGCCACAGGCCTGGCATCCGGAACGTCACTTGCAAATGTTGGGAGGGCCAGGCCTCTGCCACAGGTCTGGCTCGGGCCTCTGCCACAGGGCTAGCACTTAAATGAGCGTGAAATGGAAACGAGAGAGTCCTCCCAATAGATTTAGTTAGAGTCACTGGATCCCCGATGGTTCGTTCAAGCCCTATTGGATCACCTGCCACCGGGTTCTCCTCAAGCTGATCCCCCACCGCACAGCCTCCAGCTTAGGATCCTTTTAGGAAAGGTTTGGGACCCAGCAGCTTCTGGGATCCCTCTCCAGGTTATAGTAAAGTTCCGCATGGTGCGCAACTTCGGCCAGGTAGGCCACGGCTGTGGGGTCCATGGATGCGCATACATTGAAGGTGGATGCCGCACCTGGAACTCGGACCCCACAGGAAACAAGAACGGCCCTCAGGCCAAGGCGGCTGCCCCAGATATAGCCTCCCTCAGCATGCCCTGGCGGGGGAACTAACCCCCCTGATTGGCTGCTGAGAAAAACGAGTCCGCCAGAACCCCTCTAGTGCCAACTGTCGCCAAGGGGTGGACACGCACCCCTGGAGCGTAGACCGGCACACAGGATAGTTCTGGAAATGGCAGCAGCCCAATTTGACAAATTGCGAATGGGAGCCATGTAACTCTCCCATTCCCCACTAACTTTAGCATAACGTCCCCACAAAAAGCAAGGGGGGGCTACATATCATACAGGTGAGTGTCTGTTTATTAAAAGTCAGCAGCTACACTTTCTGTAGCTGCTGACTTTTATTAAACAGAAAAACAAGTGGAACTCCGCTTTCATGTAGCAGCGTACCTCACATACATGCTTGTTTACTGATTCCTTTTTGTCTCCAGCCTGTCTTTTGTGCAACAGGCTAAACAAATATACCAAAAGGGTAAAGGATACAGATTTCCAATGGGGCACAGAAATTATCATTGGGCACACCTGCTCTGGTTCAGCAGCAATTCATTAAACAGGTAGTTCCCTTAGAAACAGGAGATTAACTCATCAGAGCTAAAAAAAAAAGTGCAAATATAAAGGTCATAAATACAAAAATACAAAAAGTCATAAATATGCAAGTAAAAAATAATGAACACGAAAATCAAAGGGTATATTTATAAAGGTTTTAATTTTTTTTATATATTTGACATTTACTGTATCTTACAGCCCTGCAATTGTTTTGTAACCCTAATGAAGGGAAGTCTGTTTGTCCTCCGAAATGTACTGTGTTTTTTTTTTTTTTTTCCCAAACCAATTTTATCATTATAAACTTTTGACTCTTGGATGTTTGGCACTCACATTGCACTGTATTTTCAGCAAATGAAGCACTTTGAAGTTACTAGATATTTTTATACATTTTCAACTAAAGGGTGGTTGCGACACTGCCTTGCGGGGTCTTTCTTAAGGCCCAGAGTAGGACTAGTCAGCCTGACCCGTGTTCTTCTAGTTTAGATTACATCTGTAAGTGGCTAAAAGTTTGGGCGGCACAGTTGGCTTCCATTCTAGGCTGCTCCTCCTACAAGCAGTTTGATAGTGACTCTGGATTAATAGCGCTGTGCTTTCTAACACACATCTGATGACTGACATGCACAGTGTGCGCACTCCCTGATGGACATTCATAAAAGTTTTACAGAGCTGTTCACAGCAAGGACATTTTTAAAGGCTCAGAAGTAAGCAATTGAGGCCAACTGTGGGATAATAACTATACAATTACAGCTTGTGACACGGAACGAGAAAGAACACTTGTACATTGAGGGATTCGTTTTCTTTTGATTTGTAAAGAGACAATATTAACCAAAGCCAAACATATTAAATTTGTGTACATACTGTAGCAGCGACGGCTGGTGGTATATTTTTGGGTGGGTGGCAATCAATGCACCCAAAGTCACCCCCTTCCCCCCCACCGGTGCTTCCCTCTGGGCGATGGGCGGTGGCTTCCCCTGCATCTCCTCCCCAGCACCACGGCAGCCGTGTGTCTCCTCCCTCCTTCTTCTAGGCCAATAGGATCGCTTCTCCTTTCAGGAAATGGATCTCAAGTCCCGCTTCCTGATTGGCCCGGAGGAGTATCAGTGTGCCTCTCTCTCTCCGATTATTTATCTACATCATTTATTTTATTTCTCTATTTCTATCCCTTCTTGGGGGAACATTTAACTCCCCCTTTACAGGGTCTCTGTTTCTTATTTTCTGTTATCTATCTACTTATCTATCTATCTATCAAATTGCAACACACGACACTGTTGCCCAAAAGAAGATCCTGCTTCTTTTTGAGTGACAAGATTCCTGCATTGCGATTTTGTTAGGGGGTGCCAGATATAGGATTAGCAGCAGAAATTAGACACAAGCTTGTTTAGTGGTAACTTAATTTTTATGTATTAATACGGGTTAAAATAAATGGTGATTTGAGCATAAATTAGCACACAGAAGGTAGGTTCAGACACAGTCTGTTAGACAGGATAATAACTATGTCAAGATAACTTTGAGTTCTGTATCCCTTGGATAGGCAATATGTTTATATGGCTAAAAATAAAACCTATGTTGCTCACGGTCAAAGTTAGAAAAACCATACATTATAAGAAAAGAGCTTTTAAAAAAATATAAAAATGAAGGAATACCATCATCATTTAAATGTTACAAAGAATATAGCAGAATATGTAAAAAGCTAGTCCCTCACTGCCTATAGGCCTCCTGATGTGGCTCCCAACAAGTAAGCATCGGGCTATTCTGACACTTTCCTTATCCCACTTCCTATGTCTCTGGGACACGGTGTGAAAATTGTACCCACTGAGGTCTCCCCATTCCCCTGTGACCTCTATACTTAATAACCTGCATTTTCCTCCAGGACAGAATCCCCAACAATTCACGTGGTGGGTTAACAAAGGTTTTTACAGGATAGCACATTTCATAGATCACAAAGGAATTAGGCAACACTCTTATTTTCTGGAAACGCTACAGATGCCCCAGATGGAATCCTTTCCATCTGTAACAAATTATGCATTTTATAAAATCCCTGGGTACAGATCAGATAGACATAACCACTAGGAATGAGCCCGATGTTCGAGTCGAATGTAAGTTCAACTCGAACATCGGTTGTTTGCCTGTTCGCAGAATAGCGAAGTATTTGGGGTGTTCGCTGCAAATTTCGAAAGCTGCGGAAAACACACAAAAAAGGTCTATGGGAGAAATCAAAAGTGCTAATTTTAAAGGTTAATATGCAAATTATTGTCATAAAAAATGTTTGGGGACCTTGGTCTTGCCCCAGGGGACATGTATCAATGCAAATGTATCAGGAGCAGTGATTTTAATAATGCTTAAAGTGAAACAATAAAAGTGAAATATTCTTTTAAATTTTATACCTGTAAAGTATGCCTGTAAAGTGGCGCATTTTTCCCATGTTCCCTGAGCAAAATGACATTTCTAAAGAAAACAAGTAATGCTCGCGGCTGTAATGAATTGTCGGTCCCGGCAATAGAGATAAAAGTAATTGAAAAAAATGGCACCAAAATGTAAAAAAAAAAAAAAAAAATGTGGGGGTCCCCCCAAATTCCATAACAGGCCCTTCAGGTCCAGTATCGATAGTAAGGGGAACCCTGCGCCAATATATTTTTTTTTTAATTCTCTGTATCTTCTGCTCGAGAATAGATGTACATCGCTGGAATTTTTTTCTTTTTTAATAAAGGACTTGTCCCAAGCTGTCTCTTGTGTTTTGTGCTTTTCCAGAGCCTCTTCCCCATGTTGAGGGCATGTGGCCTGGTACGGTTCAGGAGGGGGGTCGTTCTCTCGTCCCCCCTCTTTTCTTGCGACCTGCCAGGTTGCGTGCTCGGATAAGGGTCTGGTATGGATTTTTGCGGGGAACCCAACGCCATTTTTTTTATTTTGGTGTAGGGTTCCCCTTAAAAGCCATACCAGACCTGAAGGGCCTGGTAATGGACTGGGGGGGAACCCATGCCGTTTTTTTCAATCACTTTTATCAGTATTGTTTTTAATTACTTTTTTTCCTTGAGAAATGTAATTTTGCGCAGGGACTGTTCTAAACACGGGAAAACACGCCACTTTACAGGCATACTATAGACAACCCCCAGGTACGAAATGTAATGAAATATTTCACTTTTATTGTTTAACTTTAAGCATTATTAAAATCACTGCCAAAAAAACGTCAGTTTTTAAAACTTTTTGTTTGCATTGATACATGTCCCCTGAAGCAGGACCCAGGTCCCTAAACACTTTTTATGACAATAACTTGCATATTAACTTTTACAATTATCACTTTTGATTTTTCACGTGTGTGTCCCATAGACTTTAATGGTGTTCGCGTGTTCGAGCAATTTTTTTTGCCTGTTTGCATTTCCTGCTGCGAACCGAACTGGGGGGTGCTCGGCTCATTACTAATAACTAGGACTGCAACTAACGATTATTTTCATAATCGATTAGTTGGCCGATTATTGATTTGATTAATCGGAAAATCGCCTAAAAAAAATAAAAATGTAATTTTGTTTGTATTTTGGCCAATTTGTTGTTGGGCAGATTACAAAACACAAATTGCCGCAAAAACACATTACATGCTTGTCTGCAGCTTCTCCATTGAAGTATATTGAACCAAAAAAAAATACCACCGTTTTGCTTTAAAAACAGGGCTCAAGTCCTGTGGGAACGGAGTTCCTGCACTTTTTTCACAGCAGGAACGCAGTTCCCTTTGCAGGACTAGAGCAGCCGAGAGAAGCCGAGCCAATCCTTCACTAAGCGGCGATGCCCAGCTCGAGTCACTGTCAGGGGCAGGTGAACCTTAGTAATCCTTTATGTTACTGGCCGCTTCCTGTATATGGATTCATCAGGTAGTGTGCGGGTATTCCGTCACTTCCTCGATGCCGCAATGTCTCCTGGGAGCTTTTATTATTGTTCCCAGGAGACATTGCAGAGGTCTGCCGTGGTTATTGCGGAAAGAACTTGCTAGCTACAGGAAACAGCCAGTAACATAAAGGATTACTAAGATACAGTGGATCGGAAAAAAAATGTGGTATAGTAATTATGCATATAAGCGTATCATTGTTTTTTTTTGGTGGGGGAGTGGATCTTGGGTGGGAGTTCCTATACTTTTTTCCCCAGGACTGGACCCCTGGTTAAAAAGTCCCCGCCCCTTTCCAAATACGCATCATGGATGTGAACGTGTCCCATAGGAAAACATGTAAATGAACTGTAGTGTGGTTCTGCAAAAAGCACCAAAAAAAACAGAGGTGTGACCCCGGCCTGAGATGTTTATTAACATAATGGGGGTTAAAAAAACAAAAATAAGTACAAAAAGAGCAAATAATCGCTACTGTAAGGGGTTAATTTTTTTTTACTATTGGACAGTGAAAGTAATATTTACAGTAGCGATTTGCTTTTTTGTACTATAAAGGGCTCACTTTAGTTTTTTTTAACCCCATTATGTTACTGGCCGATTAATCGATTATGAAAATTGTAATCGATAACATGCATAATCGATTAGTTGTCGTTTAATCGATTAGTTGTTTCGGCCCTACTAATAACCACTAGGACCTAGTTTAAAAACAAATCCATACGCAGACCCGAGTCAAATGGGGGGATCTTGGAGCTCTATGTCCTCTTTAATACCCAACAAGCTAAGCCCTCTTATCAAATGGCATGGGAATCAGATCTAGGCAAGTCTATAAAGGAGGAGGTTTGGGGGCAGTGGTCGACCATGGTGCACAGAGGAATTCTCAATACGTCCTTGGTGGAAGCGAATCACAAGGTGCTGTCCAGATGGTACATGGTCCCGGTGAGGCTACCGAGATTGTACTTCTCCCCTTTGCTTTAGAGGGTGCGGGCGAGAGTTTATTTTGTTCCAAGTTTGGTGGTCTTTTCCAAAGGTCCAGCTCTTTTGGATCAGATTATTCACTCTGGTCTATTTAGTGACAGGACAAAATATACCAAAATATCCTAAAACTGCTCTGTTTGCAGACCTGCTGGACGAGATCCTTAGACATCTCCAAACTCTCATCTTTTAAATCTTTTCAGCAGCTAAAATTACTATAGCGCGAGCATGGAAAACCCCAGTGGTCAATGTAGCATTGGTAAAACACAAACTTCCTTGGATCATGGTCACTGAAAAATTGACCAGCATCCTCAGGGACAAAACAAGCCAGATTCAAAAGGGTGTGGTCCCACTGGATTACATACCTTCAAGCCCCATAGTTACCAAAACTGGGCGGTCGGGGGCCTAGGCCGAGAGAATTAACTCCTGCTTTCCTCTGACCTATTTTCTTCTTCTTTTCACCCCTCCCTTTTTTTTATTTTTATTTTTTTTTATTCTATTCACGTTTTATGTTCAATGACATTTACCGTATGGATGCAATTGGAAAGTCCTAGAGTCTCATTTTTCAAAGTGTGGGATCTACGTAATGGGACTTGAAGTACCAGATCAACCTTGGTGATAAGTGCTGCAAACTCTAATTATGCTATAGGCGCTACAGTTGGATCAACTGTTGCAGGGATATTTTTTGGAGTAATGTTCCTGAATTGTTTATGCCACAAAATAATTATGATTGTTTCATAGATGCCCTGGGCAGGCAGTAGCCAACTGAATTTACCTTTTACAATTGATTTTTGTATTATAGTTACAATGATCTGACACTTGGTTACTCTTGAGGGTGCATAGATCTTTCTATATCTGTATGATACCATTTGTATCCTAAGAAGTTTGTTAAACTTTTGAATACAAAAGACTCATAGGGAAGCTACTGAAGCTGCCCGAGACCTAAATGGGGTAAGTGCAAGGCTGGTGGGCGAGCAACGGGGGGTTATTCGCTGAGCAACCGAGCGAGGGGTGGAGTTTTGACCAATCGATTGACCTACCGAATAGGGGGGGGGTGATTTTTTTTCCACCATGAGTCCACCCTTTTTAAAGCCTATTAGAGCCCCTGGCTCACTTCCGGTTCCGGCGCCGAATGGAGTAGCTGACTCTCACATCAGCTTCCGCAGCCAGACTCTCCAAACCTGCTTAAAAATTGGCAGACCCGCTGCTGACCACCACCATCACCATCCGCCACCATTCCCCGACAGGAGATGGACAAATTTTTGGAAAAAACGGGCCCAGGACAAGACAAACAAATACATCCTTGACAAACTCTATGATTTGGAGAATAGATCAAGGAGGAGCAACCCGCGTTTCGTGGGCGTTCCAGAGTCGCTGCAACCCTCGGCTATGCTCGAATCGCATCCCCGAAGCCCTAGGCCTCCCAGGCCCCTGCACAGTTGAACGTGCCCATCGCATGGGACTCTTTAACTCCGACCGCAAATCACCCCGCCCCGTCATAGCCAAGTACCTGAACTACTCAGAGAAAGCTCTCATCCTGCAGAAATTCCGGCAGTCCAGGTCTCTCCAGATCGACGGCATGAAGATCCTGATTTTTGCGGACTACTCTGTAGAGGTTTCCAAGAAGAGGAAGGCTTTTCAACAGATCTGCTCGGAGCTCCACCGACAACAAGTCAAATTCTCCCTGGCGTTTCCAGCCATCCTCCGGCTCAAGGCCCCTAACGGCGAACAGATCTCCTTCCACGAACCGTCTGCAGCGGAAGCCTTCCTACGTTCCCAACATCCGAGCTCCCATACCAGTCCTTCTACCAGAGTGACCCCTACCAACCGTGCCCTGGAACACAGGAGCCCACGCAAGGACTCTCCTAAGAGATTCAGAGCCTCTGGGCCTGACCAACAACGTCTTTCTCCCTATTGACGGCCTTTCAAGCCAGCCTCGCTCTAAGGCCCCCCCTGCATCCTTGGACATTTGATCTGGGCCACCCCAGGTTAAGCCCCTACTCCTGCATCGTACCCTCTCCCCCCTCGGCCGTCAAGACTCCCGGTAGGCTGGAACATTTCATTTCTTTGTATTTTATTTTCACTGTGCTGTTTTTTGAAGTTTTCTGTATCATTGAAATGTTCATTTTTACCGTTCAGGCTGCTACATGTTACCTATCATCTGTTATTTGGTCTTTTTCCCCCTGGAGCCCCTGCTTGGTCTTCTTTCACCCCGCGCTGCACTCATTTCGCCTCCTGCTCATATCTGGTCAACACGGGTACAATGGCGGCTCTCTGAGTTCTGCGCTGGGAGTGGCTCCATGCGGAAGTTCCTTGGTTGTGTTTTTTCAGTTATTGTTTTTCATCCACCCCCCTCTCCCCCCTATCCTCACCTCTCTCTCTATCATACCACTCATGCACCTACTATACTACCACTCACAGGCCTAGTGGACTGTGGATTCAGCCTCCTCGTACGCGGACTGCTCTCTCGCCACAATTTTCTAATTAGCACTACTGATTCTACGCCGGCACACATCCCCCGTAGGGGCTCCGTTCCCCCAATAAGAGAATGAAAATCTTGCGCCACCTTAAACGACTTAAAACTGACATTGCCCTCCTTCAGGAAACCCACCTGTCCTCTCCTGATTTTCAGCGCATGAGAAAACTTTGGGTGGGCACGGTTCTCGGCTCTGATTCTAATGGTCGCAGAGCGGGAGTTATGATACTCATTAACAAAAACCTCCCATGCAAGGTCATCTCTATTGACACGGACCCCGAGGGCCGTTTTGTATCTGCTCAGGTGCAATTAGGGACCAGGGCCCTGGTACTCACTAATGTGTATGCACCCAATAACCCCACCAATACATTCTTCAGTGACCTCTCAAATTGGATCCTGCAAAATCCATCACTCCCACATCTGTTAGGCGGGGACCTCAATTCTGTTATGCACCTGTCGGACGACAGATCTTCACCCAGACTCCTCCGGTCCTCCTCAACTGCCAATGATCAGACTCTATTGGCATCCACAATAGACTCCCTCCACCTCCATGACATATGGCACCTCCACCACCTTTTACTCTAGGCCGCGTACACACGATCAAATTTATCTGCTGGAAACGGTCTGACAGACCGTTTCAGCAGACAAATTCAGCAGACAAATTCGATCGTGTGTACGGGCGGACAGACAGATTTTTCCAGCAGACAGATTTTAAAGCATGCGCCATAGTATGCTAACCAGCAGACATATCTGTCCGCACATGCGTCAAATGGATCCGACGCATGCACGGAAGTGTTTTACTTCCTGGTGCGGTGACGTGGCGGCGCCAACGTCATCGCCACATCACCGCGCTGTCTGCCTGGGGGGATTTTGGTTTGATCGTGTGTACAGCGATCAAACCAAAATAGCCCAGCAGTCAAATCTGATCAAATCGGTCTGTCAGATCGATTTGAACAGATTTATTTAATGGTGTGTACGGGGCCATACCCTCACAACGTATTCACTAGACTAGACTACCTGTTCTGCTCCAACGCCCTCGTCCCTCTGATCTCGAACGCCGACGTACATGTCATTGTGATATCGGATCATGCGCCTGTATCAATCGCGATTGATGTCCCTGACTTGTACACGAATCCCAAACTATGGCATTTCCCATCCTACCTTCATAACAATTCAGACTTCCAGGACCACATAACAAAGGTTTGGTCTGACTATATCTTAACCAACGCGTCACACTCCGATAATCCCAACCTCCTTTGGGAAGCGGGCAAAGCAGGCCTTAGGGGTTCCATAATATCTTACGCAGCTTCCTTCAAAAAAACGCCCTTAGAAACTACAAACTGGCCAGTACACAATTGCATTGCGCCCAAAGGTCCCTTTACAGTGATGACACTCCAGCCAACAGGAAGACCTGGATTCTACGCCGGCACACATCCCCCTAGGACCCTCCCAACATGAAAATAGTCTCATGGAACGTAAAAGGGCTCCGTTCCCCCAATAAGAGAATGAAAATCTTGCGCCACCTTAAACGACTTAAAACTGACATTGCCCTCCTTCAGGAAACCCACCTGTCCTCTCCTGACTTTCAGCGCATGAGAAAACTTTGGGTGGGCACGGTTCTCGGCTCTGATTCTAATGGTCGCAGAGCAGGAGTTATGATACTCATTAACGAAAACCTCCAATGCAAGGTCATCTCTATTGACACGGACCCCGAGGGCCGTTTTGTATCTGCTCAGGTGCAATTAGGGACCAGGGCCCTGGTACTCACTAATGTGTATGCACCCAATAACCCCACCAATACATTCTTCAGTGACCTCTCAAATTGGATCCTGCGAAATCCATCACTCCCACATCTGTTAGGCGGGGACCTCAATTCTGTTATGCACCTGTCGGACGACAGATCTTCACCCAGACTCCTCCGGTCCTCCTCAACTGCCAATGATCAGACTCTATTGGCATCCACAATAGACTCCCTCCACCTCCGTGACATATGGCGCCTCCACCACCCGGCGGACAGAGATTTCACCTTTTACTCTAAGGCCGCGTACACACGATCAAATTTATCTGCTGGAAACGGTCTGACAGACCGTTTCAGCAGACAAATTCGATCGTGTGTACGGGCGGACAGACAGATTTTTCCAGCAGACAGAAAATCTGTCTGCTGGTAACCCGTCCGTCCGATATGTCTGCTGGTTAGTATGCTAACCAGCAGACATATCTGTCCGCACATGCGTCGAATGGATCCGACGCATGCGCGGAAGTGTTTTACTTCCTGGTGCGGTGATGTGGCGGCGTCAACGTCATCGCCACATCACCGCGCTGTCTGCCGGCGGGGATTTTGGTTTGATCGTGTGTACAGCGATCAAACCAAAATAGCCCAGCAGACAAATCTGATCAAATCGGTCTGTCAGACCGATTTGAACAGATTTATTTAATGGTGTGTACGGGGCCATACCCTCACAACGTATTCACTAGACTAGACTACCTGTTCTGCTCCGACGCCCTCGTCCCTCTGATCTCGAACGCCGACCTACATGACATTGTGATATCGGACATGCGCCTGTATCAATCGCGATTGATGTCCCTGACTTGCACACGAATCCCAAACTATGGCATTTCCCATCCTACCTTCATAACAATTCAGACTTCCAGGACCACATAACAAAGGTTTGGTCTGACTATATCTCGACCAACGCGTCACACTCCGATAATCCCAACCTCCTTTGGGAAGCGGGCAAAGCAGGCCTTAGGGGTTCCATAATATCTTACGCAGCTTCCCTAAAAAAAAAACGCCCTTAGAAACTACAAACTGGCCAGTACACAATTGCATTGCGCCCAAAGGTCCCTTTACAGTGATGACACCCCAGCCAACAGGAAGACCTGGCTTACAGCCAAACAGTCTTTCGACGCGTGGGCTACGACCCTCGAACAAACTAAAACAGCACGACTGGATGCCTCTCTCCACAAATTTGGTAACAAAGCAGGCAAGTTACTCTCTAGGCTCTGTAAGGGCCCAAACCGCCCAACCCACATCACCTCCCTTAAGGACCAGACTGGCTCGGTGCACCATACGCAAAAGGGTATAAATGAAGCCATGCTTCACTTCTACACCTCCCTCTACGCCCCTGACCCCATTGACGTCCCGACTGCTCTTACCTTCCTCCAGAAAATGTCTCTAGACCGCATCTCTCATTCCCAACTCGAGGCCCTCAACGCTCCCATATCCCATACCGTAGTTCTCTTTGTGATTAAAAACCTCGCTCCATCCAAAGCCCATGGCCCAGATGGCTTAAATGGGGAATTCTATAAAGCGTTCCACTCACTTATGACTCCCACCCTTCACGAAGTATATCAACATATATGGTCGGGTGGCCCCTACCAACCACTAACGGGAAACCAAGCCACAATTAAACTCCTGGAAAAAAAGGGGAAAGACCCCTTAGAACCAGGCTCATATATGCCAATTTCGCTCCTAAATATTGATGTCAAAATCCTCTCCAAAATTGTAGCCACCAGATTAGCCGCCATCATACCCTCCCTGATACACCCTGCCCAATCGGGTTTCGTTAAGGGCAGGACGGCTACCATGAACATCAGGAAGGTAATGATGGCTCTGGAACATGCAACCCGAAGGGTGACCTAGCCATTATCACTCTAGATGCAGAAAAAGCATTTGATAATGTAAGTTTCGAATGGCTATCCCTGGTTATGACTAAAATGGGCTTCTCCGGTCCATTCGCCCATCTTATCAAGGCCATGTACTCTGCCCCGGCAGCTAAATTGGTGGCCGCAGGCCTCCTGTCGGATGAATTCCACCTCCATAAAGGGCTGCCCCCTCTCCCCTCTCCTCTTCAATATTGCACTGGAACCTTTGTCTAGATACCTGACCCAAGTTGCCCCTCTGCATGGCATCAGAATAGGGGACCATGAATTACGCACGTCCCTCTTCGCTGACGATGTCCTTATCTTTACTGCCAACCCCTCTAGTGACATGACCACAATAAAAACTACTTTTGACAAATTCAGACAGTGCTCGGGGCTCCGTATAAACTACGGCAAAAGTGAAATTCTCCCCATAGGCTCTACTCACTCCCCCTCCTGGACTCAGACGTCAATATTCACTGTCGCGAAGACACATATCACATACCTAGGCATAAAAATAGGGAAACTACCCTCTTCTCTCTACCACCTCAACTATCCCCCTCTGCTCACGAAGATCTCCCAGGAATTGGTTAACTGGATGGATCTGCCTCTATCGCTCCTGGGATGGTGTCACTTAGTTAAAATGGTCAGCTTCGCCCGCCTACTATACCCGCTTTAGACAATTCCCCTGCTTCTACGTCATAAAGACGTCAAGTTTCTTAATTCGGCAATTTCTAAATTCCTGCGGCGAGGCAGGCGGCCGCGAATAGCTTTCACCAAACTGTATCTTCCCAGGTGCGAGGGAGGTATCGCATTGCCCAATGTCAGGATGTATAATCTAGCTTGCTTATTGAGAACTAGCATGGACTGGGTGGCCGAAGCCTCTCGTTACTCCAACTTCCTCTTGAAAATCAGCAATGGTCCACCCCCTCTCCTTGGTGTCCCTCCTCCACTGCCAGTGGAAATCCATCCCTCCATCCCTCCTCCTCTTCAACACAACCTCTTTGACACAGCCACCTTCCTATTCGGGGGAACCCAAACTTCCTCCCCGGCCTGGACAACCCCTCCTACCTCATCTGGAAGCAAAAGGGACTTGTAGACTTCTTCTCACTTTGCGACCTGCACACTGGTCGCCCCATTGGCTTTAAATCCCTGGCCATCAAGTTCTGACTCCCAGCAGCTCATGTTTTCCACTATGGGCAATGTGTAAGCTTCCTGAAAAAGGCCTGCAGAGAGGACAACAAAAGGTTCAAAACATCATTCATCGATTCCCTTCTTGCACAAAACTCCTACAAAATCTCGGACATCTATCTACCTCTCCTTCTAAAAACTACCCCCCTTCTGGAGAACTCATCCGTTGCCAACTGGTCCAAGGACTTTCCAGACACCGAGATTGTGCAAAAGCTCCTTCATGGCCTCAACACCGTCCACAAATTGCTCCCCAACGAGATATGGAGGGAAACGCAACTTAAAATCGTCCACTGGGCCCATATCCCTTTCACATATGGGAATCAAGCCCAAGCATCGCCAGAATGCCCCCTGTGTCATCACCCCAAGCCCTCTCTGGCCCATCGCTTCTGGTTTTGTTCTTTCATATCTGCCTTCTGGGACCAAGTCCTTTCTTACATCTTTAGAGTGACTTTGCTAAAGCTGCCCAAGGATCCCCTACTCCTCATTTTCGGTCACTGGGACCCCCAACTGCTCCCATGGTCACTACTATCGAACCCCCCCCCCCCGGCAAAGACTGGATTCTGATATGCCTTCTGCTCGCCAGAAGATCCATCCTTAAGAACTGGATAACCAACGTCAGCCCGACCACCTCCCAACTTCAAAAAGATCTGCTGAAGCTGCTTTACACAGATAAGCTGAATACGGACTTAACCCACAAGCGGACGAAGTCACGCTTTTACCACAGATGGGAACCCTTCATAACCTCGGCACTATCTCCCATGGATAGGGAAAACTTTGAAAAGTTGTCGTTCATATATCGCACCCCCGGCTGCCCGGCTCCCCAACCCCCGGCTGCCCGGCTCCCTCCAACCCAGCTCTCTTCCACTAGATGACCCCAGGGGATCAGACTCTCAACCTCCCCCGAGACATTGGGGGGGCCACCCATCATATCCCTCCGCAACCTCTCCTTTTGGATACTCTCTTCTGTTGATACAATCTTGTGCTAGAGTGGTGCGCACCCTCCACCCCCCTCCTCCCATCTACTTTTGTTATGTTCTTATATTTTTTCATTATTCGCTATACATATGTCTCTTGTGTTAAGCACTGAGCACTAGGGTCACTCTAGAGCCACGGATCCATTCAGTTTACCTCTCTATCAATCTGTATGTAGTCCGATTATCGTGACTGTTTACTTCCGTGGAATACACACCCCTGACGTCTGTCCTCTGTATCAACAAGTGAACCTGCAGTGCTGTTTGTTCTTTTCTGCATCTGTTGTATGATGAGTCAAAAAATGTTGTACAAATGCTTGCTTTTACACTTTGTATAACATTTCTCTCAATAAAAATGTATTTAAAAAAAAAAAGAGCCCCTGGCTCTAGTCACATGCTTAAAAAAACAAAACAAAAAAAAACATTGTGATCCATGCGTCCGACACCCTGCATGTAGATTAGAAAGGTTGGACACATGGATAAGCCGCCACTGGGTGGGTGGTCAATATAATGACCAGGGCCGATCCTAGGGTCACAAGCGCCTGGGTGCAGAAATATTTCTGGCGCCCCCACATGGGCGTCATCATTTTACTAACTCCTCCCCTTTACAAATATTTCTATGGCAATGACTCAACCACAGAGATGCTCCCCCATGAAGTCTTTATTAACCTGGGATCCTTACATGATCTCTTAACAATAAACAAAATACAGGAAGAGAAGCAGAGTACTTTATTGGGACCTGGAGGGGGGCCTCTGTGATGGACACATAGAGGGCTTCTGTTAGAGAGTCTGTTAGATGTTTGGGCCCCCCCTCCCTTTGCAGACGCCTGGGTGCAATGCACCCTGTGCACCCTGTCTAGGATCGGCCCTGGTAATGACTGATCGGTGTAAAGTGAAGATCTGGCATCTGATAGACACGAGTAGGTTAAACTTTTCCACATAAAAAAAAAAAAATACACATTGCTAGCTGTAATGCCTTAGATAAGGTTTGACTGGCTGTGTGCTAAAAAAGAGAAAAAAACTTAGACTGATCATTTTATTCTTATCACTAAGCTGCTGAATTTATTTCCTCTCAATTGTATAGAATGTCTCTTGCAATTAGGAAGAGATTGCTTGGAGACAGGAAATCGGAAAATGTTTCAAAAAGAAAATAGCTAGGGAAGTCTGCTTGGAGCTATTGGTCTGCATGACATATACAACTCAGTCTACACGGGAATGAAAGATTTAAAGCTGAACTCCAGAATAAGCAAATATTGTTAAAAGAGTTGTGTGTGTTTCTCTTAAGCCGCATACACACGGCAGAGAACCTCGATGGGCAGAACACATCGTTCCGCCCGTCGAGGTTCTCTGCCGGCCGTCAGAATCGGCCACCCGCCCGTCGGGAATGGCAACCAGCCATTCATCCAGGCGGGCCTTCGAGCAAATAGAGAACATGCTCTCTATTTCTGCTCGACGGCATTCCCGACGGGATGCTCGCTGAGAGCGTACACACGGCCGAGGTTCTCGCTGGAATGCAGCTTCCAGCGAGGTTCTCGCTGCTTTCTAGCGAGAACCTCGGTCGTGTGTACGCCGCCTTAGAATCTTGGTGTGTTTTGTGTATTTCTTCCAGATCTGTGCAGTAATCCATTGTGACACTTTTCCTCTGTGCAGGATCTTCCTGTAATAAAGACCGCTCACTGCTGCTCTCTCTCTTCTTGTGCAGGGTGACTGGTCTTATCTCCGCCCCTCCTGTAGTTTTCTACAGCCTGTGGTGGGTGGGTCTCTTGTGCCCCTCCCACACCTCTGCTCTTAGCAGTACAGCATTGTTCTGACATCACCACTACATTTACAAGGTAATACCTAGGTTCGTTAAGGAATTTGGATTCATATGCTTTGTGGCTGTTGAGGAATATATTTGAATTGCTTTTTCTTTTTTTTTTTTATTGCCCAGGGCAGTGGTGTCTCTAGGGTTGGTGTCACGCAGTGCGGTAAAACATGGGGGGGTTATTTACAAAAGGCAAATCCACTTTGCACTACAAGTGCAATTTCAAGTGCACTTTGCACTTGTAGTGCAAAGTGGATTTGCCTTTCGTAAATAACCCCCCAGGTGTCACACACTCTGGATATATCTATAAACTTCCTTTATACAATCTCCAATACATACTCTCCAGGCCTCAAGTCCTGCAGGAACGCATGGAAACGGAGTTCCTGCACTTTTTTCACAGCAGGAAATCAGTTCCCTTTTCCCGAGCCAATCCTTCACTAAGCGGCGATGCCCAGCTTGAGTCACTGTCAGGGGCAGGCGAACCTTAGTAATCCTTTATGTTACTGGCCGCTTCCTGTATATGGATTCATCGGGTAGTGTACGGGATATTCCGTTACTTCCTCAATGCCGCAATATCTCCTGGGAACAATGACAAAAGCTCCCAGGAGACGTTGCAGCATCGAGGAAGTGACGGAATACCCGCACACTACCCGATGAATCCATATACAGTACAGGAAGCGGCCAGTAACAAAGGATTACTAAGGTACAGTGGATCGGAAAAAAAAAAGCATGCGGTTTAGTAATTATACATATGAGCGTATCATTGGGTGGATCTTGGGTGGGAGTTCCCACACTTTTTTGCCCAGGACTTGATCCCCGATACTCTCCCTTGGTTACTGCCTAGACACTGGCAAAGAGAGATCCTGGCATATCCACTGATTCAACCCTCCCTGGCAGCCTTCTCACAGGTGGCAAGATTTAAAACCTTCTCTTCCGTTCTGGGGCCCCTAACCACGTTAAAAGGAAACCCTGACTTCCCTCCGGACAACATATGCAAATTTCTGGGTCACGAATGGTCTTACAAAGATATGTTGGCACACCGCTTCTTCTTGAAAGGCACCTCTCGCTCATATGAGAACTTGACTGACATCTCTCTCACCAATTACTTTCCTTTCTGGATGTACAGACAAATACGAAACTTTCTTTCCTCAACTCCATTTGAATCCTTATGCACGTGAAAATCGCCACAAAGACACTTAAAGACGAAGTAAAGCCTTCTTAAACAAAGAAGAAATAAACCCTGCAAGACAAAGGCATAATGAGCTAATATACGTACATAGCATACTAGCTCATTATTAGGTACCTGATATTGAAGGCCCAACAGTGGCCCTCGTTCGCCTCCTCCGTTGCCGCCATTACTCCCGGAGTGACTTCTGGGTATTGCAGCTCTGACACTTTGATTGGCTGGAGCCACGATGACGTCACTCCCGCGCATGTGCGCAGGAGCCGTCAGTGACGGCACGATCACCTTTACTAACGGCACGCTCAGTGCGCCTGAGCTGTTGTCTATGGCGCACACGCGCCATAGACATCGGTGCAGACTTTTCTGCAAATATCTCCTAAACCGCGTAGGTTTAGGGGATATTTCTTGTACCTACAGGTAAGCCTTAATCTAGGCTTACCTGTAGGTAAAAGTGGTCTGTATGGGTTTACAACCAATTTAATGTGATTATTTATTATTATATTTTTTTTTAAAAACAAACACATCATACTTACCTCCACTGTGCAGTTCGTTTTGCACAGAGTGGCCCTGATCCTCCACTTCTGGGGTCCCACGGCGACGCTGGTAGCTCCTACCTGCTTTGTATAACCCCCTAGGAGAAGTGCTCTCTTAAGGGGTTACCTTGCGGGCGCGCTCCCGACACCAGCATTTGCGTCCATATACGCAGAATTCCGGACTCGGCCCCGCCACCGGGACCTGCGTCATTGGATTTGATTGACAGCAGCGGGAGCCAATGGCTGTGCTGCTATCAATCTATCCAATCAAGAGCCGAGAACCCTAGGCAGAGGGAAAGGGCACATCTCCGGTGTGGGAATTACAGGACTCAGGTGAGTAAACGGGGGCTAGGTGGCCGGTCAGTGACAGAATTATTTTCACCTTAATGCATCCTATGAGGGTTTACAACCCCTTTAATATCCCTTAAACCAGTGTTTTTCAACTCCAGTCCTCAAGGCACACCAACAGGTCATGTTTTCAGGCTTTCCATTATTTTGCACAGGTGATTTGATCAGTTTCACTGCCTTAGTAATCACCACAGCCATTTCATCTGAGGGAAATCCTGAAAACTTGACCTGTTGGTGTGCCTTGAGGACTGGAGTTGAAAAACACTGCCTTAAACCATCAGAGATCCCTCACGTATAGCGTGGGAAAAGGAATTGCAGACTTCCTTCCCTGACGAGTAGTAGGAGACTAGCCACGAATATACACACAAGGGCTCCATGAATGTAGCCATTCAAGGAAATTTGCTACAAAATTGACACCCGATGGTATAGAACTCCATATCTCCTCCACAAATTCTCGCCATTTATACCAAATACCTGCTGAAGGTGTGGTAAAGCAGAAGGTACAATGCATCTGCTGGGTCTGTGAATCCATCCAGCCTTTATGGAAAGAGTAACACAACATCATTGCACGTCACCACATTTACCTTAACCGGTTAAGACCCGGACCAATATGCAGGTTAAGGACCTGGCCCCTTTTTGCGATTTGGCACTGTGTCGCTTTAACTGACAATTGCGCGGTCGTGTGACGTGGCTCCCAAACAAAATTGCCGTCCTTTTTTTTTTTCACAAATAGTGCTTTCTTTTGGTGGTATTTGATCACCTCTGCGGTTTTTATTTTTTGTGCTATAAACAAAAATAGAGCGACCATTTTGAAAAAAGTGCAATATTTTTTACTTTTTGCTATAATAACTATCCCCAAAAAAGATATAAAAAAAAATGTCCCCTCTGTTTAGGCCGATATGTATTCTTCTACATATTTTTGGTAAAAAAAATTGCAATAAGCGTTTATTAAATGGTTTGCACAAAATGTATAGCAATTACAAAATAGGGGATAGTTTATGGCATTTTTATATATATATATACTGTATATATATTTTTTTTACTAGTAATGGCGGCGATCAGTGTTTTTTTTCGTGACTGCGACATTACGGTGGACACATCGAACACTTTTGACCCATTTTTGGAACTATTGTAATTTTCACAGCGCAAAGGGCTATAAAAATGCACTGATTACTGTAAAAATGCCAATGGCAGTGAAGGGGTTAACCACTAGGGGGCGCTAAAGGGTTAAGTGTGACCTCATGTGTTTTTTATTACTGTAGGGGGGCGTGCCTGGACGTGTGACGTCACTGATCGTTGTTCCCTATGACAGCGAACAGACGATCAGTGACAAGCCACAGAGAAGAACGGGGAAGGTTTGTTTTTACTCACCTCTCCCCGTTCTTCAGCTCCTGTGACCCGATCGTGCGTGGCAATCGGGTCCCACGGGCGAGGGCGCGGTCATGGAGCTTCAAACCGAGTCTCGAGCGCGCCGCTGGTGGTGCGCTCGGGACCCACGGCTGGGCTCTTAAAGGGGACATACCTGTATGTCCATGTGCCCAGCTGTGCCATTCTGTCAACGTATATCGTCGTGTGGCGGTCCTTAAGTGATTAAGTTATACTTCAGCCCAATACCTATTACACCATACGACCCTGTCTAAAAAGGCTACTAAAAACCTTTAGCTATGCACATGGTGAATACGGCGAGACTTTGTGTTCTGTGTTCCTCCGACTATCAGAGAATGGTTCACCAGACTTTCTAAAATAGTGGAGATGGAGGAACTTTTTTATACTTCCCAAGAGCGGTTACACAATTTTACAACTACATGGGCATGTTGGACCCACTTTATAATTACTGAACGTTTCCAAACCTATGATTCTTAAGCCTGGTACACACAATCTGATTTTTCGTAGACAAATCGTAGGAAAGGGCGTTGGCCATGAACCGAAGGGCGTTGGCCATGAACTCGTCTTGCATACAAACTACAAAGAATTGTCGGCCAACAAACATGAAATTGTGTGGTTTTTCCAGCTCTTTATCGCCACCTATTGGGCAACTTCTGTTAATGTTGTGTTATGGTTAGCATTGCTTCTGTACTTTGGATTTTTTTGTCGGATGACGGGTAATCCAACAACACTTTGTTGTTGGAAAATTTTAAAGCATGCCATCCAACATTTGTTGGGGGAAAATCCAACAACAATTGTCCGATGGAGCATACAAACAGTCGGATTTACCAACAACAGCCTGTCATCATACAATTTCCTTTGGAAAATCTGATTGTGTGTACGGGCCTTCAGATAACGGAGTGTCGCACATGGTATCTGGAGAGTGCGATAGTCCAAATTAAACCAACAGGCAGAGGGGGAGAGGGGGAGCAGGTACAACCAGTCTCACTACTCTAATCCCCTCGCTCCTCTTCCCTCTGGTCCTTCTCTTTTTGTTCCACTGCTGGGCACACTCCTGGTGGATTTTTGGATGGTGGTAGCAAGTGTGATCACCAGTGCCGCCATCAGGGGGGTACAGGCAGTACACCTGTAAGGGGCCCGGGGGGCCCGGATGGCAACCCCCCTTTTTTTATATATATATATTTTTTATATATTTTTATTTTATTTTTTATTAAAGGGACATTTTTTTTGTAGGGGTCCGGAGGTCCCCAGGGGCCCAGAGATCCCAAGGGCCCCGGATGACAACTCCCCTTTTTTTATAAAAAAAAATCTTATATTTTATTTCTTTTTTTTCTTTTTATTTCTCTCTATATATATATTTATTAAAGGGCTCAGAGGTCCCCAGGGCCCCATATGGCAAACCCCCTTTTTTTTATTTATTTTTTTATAAATGTTTATTTAATTTTTTTATATCTCTTATTTTTATTATTTTTTTTTATTAAAGGGCCCAGAGGTTTATTTTTTTTATTTTTATTAACCTCCCTGGCGGTATGATTCTTTCAGATTTTAGGTGCTGAAAGCGGTACCATTATTTTGCATGGAAATTTGGCGTTTTAGATTGCAGGCTTGCAATTCTTAGGAATAACTCACCTAAATCTGTCCAAACCAGAGTCACTATGACAAAGTTTGAAACACAAAATCATAAATGATAATATATGAAATAATAAAAAATAATAATTTAATAATAACAATACTTTTTATTCAATAAATTTTAACAAAATAATATATTCATAAACTCAGATTTTTTGGGGGGTCAAACAAGGGTGCAAAATCATTATTTAGTAAATGTCTCGGGTATGAAAATCTTTGAAGCAAGGTATGGCGCAAAGTCCAACGTCGCAGTCGAGACAACAGAAGCGCGTTTCTTTGCGTATTTTGTTTCCGCTGTTGTCGCGCTTGGAGCAGCAAACCACACAAATCCGTGTGGGTGCTGATTTTTTTGCAGTGGGTGGTACATAGTCCATAAAATGACGACCAGTCAGGCGCTCAGGATTTACACCAGAAGCCCGTCGTCCAGAACGGCTTACCGCCGTTGGTGTCTGGTGTTTTAGAAAGATCTGTTCTGCCACCTTCCACATAAAGTCTGCATGGACCATAGACCTGGCATTTTTTTTTTCAGCAGGATGAATGCATTCCACAGACATTGCTCCAAAAGATGTCTGAAATTTTTTTTATAACATTTTTTTTGCTGCTTTCGCATAGCAGGATAAAAAGTCATGGCTTGGTCCGCCCTGTCCACACCTCCCATCGTGTGGTTGTAGTCCAATACAACTTGGGGCTTTCTCACATCTTTTCCACCTCTGGTATGGACCATGACGGTAGAGGTGTTGTGCACTGTGCTCATAAGGGAAATGTCCTTTTTGTCCCGCCACTTTAGTGCCGACATTTTCCCTTTTTGCCATGCAGCAACTTCTCCTTTCTCGAGCTTTTTATTGTAAAATCCTGCCGGCATGTCCCGCCGGTTAGGCCTCACGGTTCCATAAGCGTCCGTCTTGTTCATTAGAAGGAACTCGTACAGTTCTGGTGATGTATAGAATTTGTCTGTAGTGAGACAGTAGCCCTGGTTGAGCAAGGGCTCTATCAATGACAGAACTGACGCGCTTGCCATCCCAAAAAAACTAAATCTCGGGGAGAATTTGGTCCCTTTGCCAGTGTAAAGTACTGTGTTCCAAATATATCCAGAGCTGGATTCACACAGCATAAAGGATTTGATCCCAAAGCGAGCGCGCTTAGACGCAATAAATTGTATCCAACTGAGCCTACCTTTATAGGCCATCAGACTTTCGTCTATGGTGATGTCCCGCTCAGGAACATAGGTCTGCTGGAAGTTCTGCAGTATCATTTGGTAAACATCCCAAATTTTTTTTAGCTTTGGAGCTGGATGAGATTGTTCGTCAAATTCCTCATTATTTGCGAAGTGCAAATACTTCATAACCAAAGAAAATCGATATTCGGACATTACCGTTCCAAAAAAAGGTGTGGCCAATAATTTATTTGTGGTCCAGTACCACTTTTGGAGTGGTTTCCCCACCACTCCCTGTAAAATTAGGAGGCCAAGGAATTTCCAAATATCATCACTGGTCACAGGCTCCCATTTTCTGCGCCGAGAAAATAGCTGACGGGTAGCAGCTTGCTGATCTTGATATCTGTTTGTTTCCAACACTATTTTATCGATCACCTCATCCGTCAAAAAAAGCCGGTATTCCAACGGATTGTCACCCTCTATGTCCACTTTTATCCCAGGTGATCCTGTGAAGGGAAACCTTGGGGGCGCTACGTGCTCCGTAGCGCAATCAATTGCGCACCAAGTCCGCACATCGCTGGGCTCAGGTGCAGGATCGTCACTCGCATCACTTTCTTCATCTGATGACGAGCTTTCCCACGCGTCGATGTCACTCAGCTCCTCCGCAAGGGATTCTGCATCGCTGTCGCTGTTTGGCAGCAGGTCGCATAGCGATTTGGATGTAGAGGCGCGCTTTGCCATGATTACAGTACCAGTGTCTGTATACTGAGCAGCAATCTGCAGACAGGTCACTTGAAAAAACACTGGGGGGGCAATCAAAGGTCACTGTATTTTTTTTACATTTTTATCCAATTGTATCAGTGTGTTTTTACTGTGTTTTACTGTGTTTCTACTTATATGTTTGAAATTGGCGCCGTCCCCCCCCCCGTTCCGCCCCTCTGCGTCGCGGCGCTCGCAGGGAAGGGAATCGGAGGTACACACAGCATCAGGCGGAACATCCGGCCGCCGTACACTTCTGGGATTTGTCGCTGGAGCGCAGAGAAAAGGTAAGAAACCTCTTTCTGCATCCAGCGAGGCAAGCCCGTGTGTGGCTCGGGGTTACCGATCGTAGCTTGAAAATCTCACCCCGAGCCACACTCGGGAATACCGTCAGGGAGGTTAAAGGGCCCAGAGGTCCCAGGTGGCAACCCCCCTTTTTTTGTAATTTATTTTTATAAAAAACAAAAAAAAAAAAGAATTATTGAAGGGCCCAGAGGTTCCCAGGGCCCCAGATGGCAACCCCGCTTTTAAAAAAAAATGTTTTTATATTTTTTATATATATTTTTTCTTTCTTTTTTCTTTTTATTAAAGGGCCCAGAGGTCTCCAGGGCCCTGGATGGCTACCTCCCTTTTTTTATATATATATTTTTCTGTTTTTCCTTCTTTTTTTTGTAAAGGTCCCCCCGCTTCTCAATTCACGGCAGCCCCCCCTTCTCAATTTTAGGCGGCAACACCCCCCAGGTTCTCTGCTCCAGGGGGCCCATGCCTGAAGCTGTGTAAGGGGCCCCATAATTCCTGATGGCGGCCCTGGTGATCACAATCTTTTGCAAAAATGTATGTTTATGTAGCACTACCCACGGAGGAGCTGCTGGTTGTTTCGGGTGGCACATTTACCTCATGTCTCCCCCGAATTCCTAGGGGTGAATGATGTGTATTGAATTTGGTAGAAGTAAAAGGAATGTCCGCAACAGGTGCTCTTTGCTGTGCTCTTTATTACCCAGCCGGGTAAAAACAATAAACATGTGGTGAGGAAAGTAAAGTTGAAGAAGAAAGACTTCAAGCGTAACACTTCTCTGTGCCACTCCTGCCTGAGTGGGTTTAGTGTACCCGGACAGGCCTTTCTCACTGATCTGGCAGCCGGAGTATCACTCGAACATTTGTAGTATAAAGTCCCTGCCACAGACCCTCCTTGGTGAACTTAAACTTGAGGAAAAGTCTCTGCCACAGACCCTCCTTGGTGAGCCTCAGAAAGACCCCTCTGCCACAGGTCCTCTCTGACTTGTAGTTACGGAGGCAATCCTCCTAGATGAATTACACCTGGATCTCCTTCAACTTGTCGCTCAGGTACCGACTAACAGGTGATCAATCCTTCAGTGTCTGTCTACCTTGATCCCTGGTGGTTTGTCGAGGCCCTTTTGGATCGCCAGCCTCTCAATGGCGCTCCTCAGACGGACTCCCCACCGAACAGCAATACAGCTTGGGATCCTCAAAAGTGGGAACCTAGTCACTCACTGGGTTCCCGTCGCTGTTCAGATGCTCCGGGCCAACATGAAACCAGGAACACCATGTGGCACACACGCCCCTGGCCAGGTAGGCCATAATGTTGGGGCGCCGTGATGTGTTCACCCTAAAGGTGGGTTTCACACTCGAAGAAGAAGAAGACCCAGAACCAATGGCGTCTGCCTCATAAATACCCCTCCCTAGTATGCACAGCAAGGCCAAACCCTCCTGATTGGCTGCTGGGAAAGAGCACCCAAATCTTGACTCCACTGCTGCCACCTGCAGCACCGAGGTTGGAAGAACACCCCAGTGCAACAGAATAAGCCTACAACACAGCCAAGCTGAGACAGAGACCCTGTTTAACACATATCAATTTGGATCAGAGTTTAACTACACTCTGATCCCCCTCTAAATTTAGAACCGGTACCTAAAGTAGCCAGGCACTACAATTATTTAGCACTTGACCTTCACATCATATGATGTGTTTGCTTTTCTGCACCTGCACTTCATCACTTGGGACTGAATTTTAAAATTTCACTTCAAAAGGACGTTTATTATGTGGACATGGACATCTATGTATATGCAATCAAGCACTGTATGATTTTCATTGTTATATATTATATATTATTTATTTATAGTACTGTTAGCTGTGGATTTGCTGCTTTTTCTTCAGTTTTTTTTTTGCTGTGTTCATCTAACATTTTATATTAGCACTTTAAAGGTAGTGCTGCATTTTATATTTATTTTATTGATTTAATTTTATGTGGGGACACATTTGAATGTTGGCTGCTGCCTATATTATTTCACTTTATTCACTGTGGTTTGCGCATTAGCTTCACTTTAACTCTATATCACTCTATATATTTATGGAAAATATTGACAATAATACAGTATATCTCAGCATTCCAAACATGACCTCAAAATGGATTATGGTTTAAGAAAAATGATAAATGACAGTGCATACTATCATTCATTTCTGGGTACTGATTTTTCACCATGACCCCAGACACAGCAAACCTATTATGATGTTGTTCAAGCATGTCTCTGTTGTTCTTACTGTAAGTAGATGTTGTTGTACCAAATATCCTGCATTACATACAGTAGATGGCCTTTTGATATTTGAAGTGAGGCTGAATATATCATTCATACCTTTATTGATGAGGTTCTGGTTGGCTGCTAATCTCATGTGTTTGAGGTTTGCAGATCCAGGGAAACTGTGTTGCCAACCGTCCGTATTTTTACGGACAGTTCGTAAAAGCGGGCACTTTTTCCCCCATTCGTAAATGTCCGTGGTTGTGGGAATGTGCCAGTAAAAATAGCTGAGATCGGTTTGGCATGGAACTGCGCATGGAGATTGGAGGGAGGGGGAGATTGGAGGCACGGGGTGATAGTGGCTGCGGTGGCACCGCAGAGGGGGATAGAGGCAGGGGGCAATGGAGGCAGGGGGCAATGGAGGCAGGGGGCAATGGAGGCAGGGGGCAATGGAGGCAGGGGGAGATTGGAGGCAGGGGGAGATTAGAGTAAGGTGACCAGATTTTTAAAATGAAATCCGGGGACATATTTTTTTTCTTTAATACTAATAGCAACAATCAGCGACTCTCTGCCCGTTGCCGCCCGCCTCACAGCCTCTCAAGTCTTACTCTTCGGGCCCCGTCAGGACACTCTCTACTTTGCAGATAGAGAAAGTAGCTGTGTTAGTGGGCGTCCTGACACTCCTGCTCACCCCCTCCCCACTCAAGAGGCTTTCTCCACACCAGGGAGAAAGCCTTGTATTACGGTGTGTATTTTTTTTGTCTGGGTATAGATCTAGATTTGTCCCAAGCATGTTTAAAGCTATTTACTGTTGACTGTCTCACTACCTCTGCTGAAAGTTTATTACAAGAATCAGCTACCAGTTCAGTAAAATAATACTTTCTAAGATTCGTTTTGAACTTTCCTCCAGCTAGTTTAAGGTTATGTCCCTGTGTTCTTGATTTTGGTTTCATATGTTTACCCTTTTCCTTATTTCTTCCAGACTGTTCATATTAAGTCACATACCACAAAAATAAAATTCTTAATAATAAACAACCTATCAGTATTATTATATTTTCTTTCATTATCCTTTGGTAATTCTACACCAGGGGTCTCCAAAAATTCTAAACAAAGGGCCAGTTTACTGTCCTTCGGACTTGGGGGGCCGGACCGTGGCTTTTGGATGTATAAAAAGTCACAACGGCAGTAGGAATAAACAACACTGCATCTTTTGTGTCAGTGGGAGGAATAGCACCCCATCGTTAATGTCATTGGGAGGAATTGTGCACCATCGTTGATGTCATTAGGAGGAATTGTGCCCCATTGTTGGCACCATTGGGAGGAACTGTGCCCCATCATTTTCATCATTGGGAGGAATTGTGCCCCATCTTTAGTGTCATAGGGGGGAATTGTGCCCTATCATTGGAAGGAATTGTGCACCATCATTGGCATCATCGGGAGGAATTGTGCCCTATCGTTGGCACCATTGGGAGGAACTGTGCCCCATCGTTGGCACCATTGGGAGGAATTGTGCCCCATCTTTTGTGTCATTGGAAGAAATTCTGCCCCTTCAGTGGGGGGAATTATGTCCTATTGTTGGTATCAATGGATAAGAATAGTGCCCCAAGGGCTGGATAAAAGCATCTGGCCCCCCTGGGCAGTAGTTTAGAGACCACTGTTCTACACCATTCTTCATGGAACACATCTACTGAAATAAAATCTGATCCCTTCAAAGAAATTGGTCTTTCTTACCAGGGGATTGATAACATTATACATCAGCCTGGTCCCAAGAAATTAAAGCCTTGTATCATATTAGGAGTCTTTGGTAACAAAGGTCCCAAAATGTTATCTTTTTCAAGAATTGACCAATGTCCCTGAATCATTTTCTCACTATATTGAGTGTTAAAATGAGAAGCATTGTCATACTTGGATTGTCATACTTGGATTGTCATACTTGGATTCAAGAGGTGTCAGTCTCACTCTCTACTCATTAAAAGACCTTTTCTATCCTTCCCTGCTATTTCTGGACATATAGTTTCTAAATAATTCCCCTATACCTGTTCACAGTTTCTACGAATTCTCATCATCTGACTCTCCAGAAAATGTGAAACCCATCTTTGAAGATGACAACTTGAGGCTGGAATGAAACAATTTCTATCAATTTCCTACAGATAAGTTTTTGTGCATAGCCTTCCCTTCTTTTTAAAAACAACAAAGTCCAACAAACTATACTATTTATATCCAAGACACTAGAGAAAGTAATACCAAGATATCAAAGAAAGTCCTCCCCTGATCCCTTTGTACCTTTCAAAATAATAAAATTAGACCAGTCAATCCCATAAATGTATTCCTCTTCCCACTTTGACATTAAAATGTTCAGCACATAAGGTGCAAATTTTGCTCCCATTGCCTCCCGATTACTTTGTAGGTAGAATCGATTTTGAGACCAGAAATAATTAAATGCCATTAAAAACTGCAAACATTTTAAATGTATTATATTTTAGAATATAATTTGTTCCTCTAATAGTTCATATTTGACCTCAAATATCAATGTATTATATACTGTATGCAATGGGGTTAATTTACTTTAACTAGAGAGTACACAATCTGGTGCAGCTTTGCATGGTAGCCAATCAGCTTCCAACTTCAGCTTGTTCAATTAAGCTTTGAAAACAAACCTGGAAGCTGATTGGCTTCTAGAGCTGCACCAGATGTTGTACTTTCCAGTTTTAGTTAATCAACCCCCAGTAGATACCATTTAGACCCGCTACTTATGCGACACAGTATTTGTATATTTAACGCTGTGTGTGCTATAAGAAGTGGGCTTTTTTAACCACTAACAGACCACCCACCACCTTTTTATTGTGTCAGAGCAGCCCTGCTGAGCTGGATCACATAAATGTATATGAGCTGGCATTTCCAGTAAGGGGGCTTGCCCGCCGCCACATCTGCGCTGTGATTCAGTATGGCACAAGTTGGTCAGCAGGTCCCAGCCAATGATTTAAAGTGGTAATAAAGGTTCAGAGATTGTTTTTTAAATGACAAACATGTCATACCTACCTCCACTGTGCAGTTCGTTTTGCACAGAGTGGCCCTAATCGTCCTCTATTGGGGTCCCACGGCGGCTCTCGTGGCTCCTCCCAGCAATAGCTAACCCCCTCTGGGCTAGGTATAGCCTTGCAGGCGCACTCCTGTGTGATACACTTGGTGGCCATAGCAGCCGAGTGTATGACGTGGCCCCCTCCGGCGGCCGCATTATTGGATTTGATTGAAAGCAGTGGGAGCCATTGGCTGCACTGCTATCAATCTATCCAATGAAGAGCCAGAGGCGATTCAGTTTGCAGGTGCCGTGCTATATAAGTTTCTCATTCATTCATTCAAGAGCCAACAAGCCATGGTGAAAGTGACGCGGGATCGCGCCCATGGAAATTCAGGGCTCAGGTAAGTAAAGCGTGGGGCTAGGGGGGGGGGGGGGGGCAGGCACAGCAAGGTGTTTTTTCACCTTAATGCATAGGATGCTTTAAGGTGAAAAACACAAGGGTTTACAACCCCTTTAAGGCCAGGACCCGCACAACGGAAAAAAATAGTTTTGTTTCGATTCGTTAATCTATTTATTTTGTTTTGTTAAATTCGGTTGATTTGTTCAATTCATTTTTGGAATTTATTTTAATGTCTTTTTCGAATTTACAGATTTTTTCATATTGAATTTACAAATTTTGAATCGGTCAAATTAAAAACTTTAGATTTTTTTTGTTTCAAATTTTTATTTTATTTTTTTTGTTTCAAATGTGTCAAAGTGAACAAAATCTTTTCTGATGATTACAATGACTCTTTAAATCACCTTTGGCTTAAAGGGGAGGTTCCCCTAAAAATAAACTTTTAACATTGCATTTCTCCTCTTAACCCCCCTGCCGGTATCCCCGAGCGCGACTCGGGGTGGATTTTTCATGTAAAAATCGATATCCCCGAGTCGCGCTCGGGGTGAATGCAGAGCCTGCAGCGCGCGCTGGCTTACCTTTTTATCCAGGCGGGGTACTGTACTTACCTTGTCCCTGGATCCAGCGATGCATCCCCGCTGTGTGAGCGAGTGGCGTCCTCCATTCGACTCATACAGTGCCCGCGCGCCGCCGATCTCCGTTCCCTGCGACGTAACGGCGCACGGGGGCGGAGACCGGCAGCAAATTCAAAAAAGTAAACAAACACATTACATACAGAATACTGTAATCTTATAGATTACAGTACTGTATGTAAAAAGTACACACCCCCCCCTGTCCCTAGTGGTCTGCCCAGTGCCCTGCACATGTTCTTTTACATAATAAAAACATTTTTTTTGTGCCTGCAAACTGTAGATTGTCCATAGCAACCAAAAGTGTCCCTTTATGTCAAAAGTGATTTTAGAGCAGCTAGAAAACAGCGATAATAAATGATAATCACTTGCAGAATTGAGCGATAGCGATTTGTGGGGAAATTCGTCATAAAAAAATAAAAGTAATGACAGCGACAATTCTGCAACTGAGCAAATTTCAGTGATTTTGATTTGATTACATTAGTGAATAATTTTTATTATAATTACATTATTATTTGTTATAATTATTTATAGTTATTTATTATATTATAATTTTATGATTTTGTGTTTCAAACTTTATCATACCCGGGATGTCTACTAGACTCTGGTTTGGACAAATTTAAGTGAGTTATTCCTAAAAATTGCAGGCCTACAGTATAAAACGCAGAATTTCCATGCAAAATAATTGTACCGCTTTTGGTACGTAATTCCAGACAGAATCATACCGCCAGGGAGGTTAATCACATCTAGAATCGGCTGGTATTTAAAAAAAAAATCCGTCCGTACATACCATTTTCGTCATGTAGTCTCACTGCCGCTTCCGGGTCTGACGGTCGCGGTAGGGCGCGCCTACTTGATTGACAGGCATCCGATCGACGCATAAAGCGCGTCACTAGATGCCGAAAGAAGCCGAACGTTGGTGCCCATGCGCTGTATAGAGCCGCACCAACGTTCGGCTTCTTTCGGCATCTCGTGACGCGCTGTATGCGTCGATCGGATGCCTGTCCCCAACCATCATACCGGAAGCCGCGGTGAGACTACATGACAAAAATGGTATGTACGGACAGATTTTTTTTTAAATACCAGCCGATTCTAGATGTAAATGCAATGTTAAAAGTTTATTTTTAGGGGAACCTCCCCATTAACAAAAACAGCATTGCTTAATAACACACACAGTCTTTGATTTCAGAAATATGTTTACAGTTCGAATTTGTCTGGAGTGCAATGTAAAATTTGATTTTAATTTCAATTTGAATTTCGGAAATTCAGATGAATTTAGTTTCGTTATTCGTAATATTCGGTAAACTTCCATTATACTGTAATTCGGGTATAACCAAATCTTTGAATAACAAAAAATTTGTCCAAATAGAACAAACCACACATGTCTACTGCTGATTGGCTTAGGAAATCATGGTACAGAGCTCTGTGATTACTAACAACAAAGTGCTCTCTACACAGAGCACAGATGTGACTGTTTTTTTCCCCATGCAAAGCAAGAATAAAAATCAACCACATCGGTTAGTAAAAGCAGCACATTACACATTGTTAGGCACACGGTTACATAGTTAAATAATTACATAATAGGTGAGGTTGAAAAAATATACAAGTCCATCAAGTCGAATCTATGTGTGTGTGATTATATGTCAATATTACATTGTATATCCCTTTATGTTGTGGTCGTTAAGGTGCCTATCAAATATTTTATTTTGTTTTTTTAATTATCAATGCTTCCCACTGAAGTCACTGCCTGTGGAAGATAATTCCATATTCTTACCACTCTTGCAGTAGAGAAACCTCTCTGCAGTTTAAGATTAAACGTGGTCATGTGTCTTATTAAATTCCCTTGCGTGGAAAAGTTTTAATCCCTATTGTGGGGTATTTGTAAATTTAAATCATATGACCCTCTTAAAGTGGTAGTAAACGCTGTACTACCACTTTAACCTACAGCTAAGCCTATAATAAGGCTTACCTGTAGGTATAAAGAATATCTCCTAACAGGGGCGGACTGACGACTCATGGGGCCCCCGGGCAATAGAAGATTATGGGGCCCCCTCGCTTACAGATGGCCACCATGCCAGGAGGCAGTGCAGAGGCAGGGGAGCTAAAATCTTGGAATTTCACATCAAAAGCATGTCGGTTTCGGACATATCTGGGACAGATGTAAAAAAATAATGATTTTTACATACTGTCCCTGGTTTTACTGAGCCTGGCAACCCGGATGGGACCCCCTAGTGGCATGAGGCCCTCGGGCAGTGCCCGAGTGCCTCAATGGTCAGTCCGCCCCTGTCTCCTAAACCTGTAAGGTTTAGAAGATATTTACCCCGCAATGCGCCGCTGACTGCAGCAGTGCATGCACAGCGGAGATCCTCGGCATGCGCGGGAGTGACGATATCGCCGCTGCAGCCAATCACAGTGCTGGAGCGGTGATACCCGGAAGACACGCCAAGGAAAGATGACATCTCCCTCGGCATGGACCAGGTAAGTTCCTTTCACCTCATTCCAAGGTAAGTATTTCATAATCAGCTAGTATGCGGTGCTTTTCAGGTTTAAAAAAAAAAGACAGCGGGTATACAACCGCTTTAAGTGTCTCTTCTCCTGAGAGAATACGTTCAATGCTTGCAGTCTTTCCCCATAGCTGAGATCCTCCAGACCCTTTATTAGCTTTGTTACCCTTCTCTGGACTCTCTCCTTTTCCGGTACATTCTTCCTGAGGACTGGTGCCCAGAACTGCACAGCATATTCCAGACACTGTCTAGGAATATCTCATAGTAATGGCTACTTTTGTACTTGGATTTGGATTTATGAGTTTCTTTCCTAGGCTGATGTAACAATACTTTTTTCTTTCAGTATCTTAGTAGATGTCCCCTACTTATTGTTATGTGGTAGTGCAGTGTTATTTTGAGGTCACATTTTTATTTAGTTTTAGTTATAGTGTTATTAGACCAATTTTAGTCTTTTGATTAAAATGACATTTTAGTTTTAGTCCTATTTTAGTCATCTGAATTGTTTTAGTTGTATTTTACTAAACAAACTAAAATGGTGTTAATTTAGTCGACCAAAATATTTTCCTAGATGTAATTAACACTGGTGCATGGACATATTAGCTAACACAGAGGGGCATTTAAAGGCAGGAAAACAAAGTCAAACACCTATACAAGCTTTGTTTTTAATTTCCCGTGGGCATGAGACTTTACATGGTGACTAAAAAGAGATTTATATAGTAAGCCTCTATGCATATATCGGCCGATATTTGGCCGTTTTGGAGAAATCGGCATTGGCCGATTTTTCTCCAAATTAGGCCGATATTTCTACATGCCGCTAGCGCTGCCACGGCTCCGGAGCTAGGCCGAGGCCATGGCCTTTTCTGATGCTGTGACCGCAGCGGCAATCCGCGGATTGCCGCCGCGGTCACAGCATCAGGAAAGGCCGCGGCTTCGGCCTAGCTCCGGAGCCGCGGACATCTTAGTACACCCAGCGTTGTCGGCGGTGGCCGCCGATTGGCTGTTACAGGCGTCAGTAGATAGCAGCGAGCGGGCCCCTCCTCGTCTGTGGGTGTATACAGAGAGGAGGGGCCCGCTCGCTGCTATCTACTGACGCCTGTAACAGCCAATCGGCGGCCGCGGCTGCCGACATTCTACACTGTAAAGAAAAACATCCCCTGACGTGCAGCGTGCCCGGCTTCTGCCTACAAACCCCAGAATGTTACTGGCCCGCTCTGCATTCTGGGGTTTGTAGGCAGAGGCCGGGCGCGCAGCACATCAGGGGACTTTTTTTTTTTTACAGTGTAGAATGTCAGCAGCGGTGGCCGCCGATTGGCTGTTGCAGACAGGGGTGGATGGCACAGGGTTGGATGGCACAGGGTTGGATGGCACAGGGGTGGATGGCACAGGGGTGGATGGCACTGGTTGGCACAGGGGTGGATGGCACTGGTTGGCACAGGGGTGGATGGCACTGGTTGGCACAGGTGGTGCACTGGTTGGCGATGCACTGAGGTGATTGCACTGGTGGGCATTGATGAGGTGGCACTGGTGGTGGACACTGATGGGCATTGATGAGGTGGCACTGGTGGTGGGCATTGATGAGGTGGCACTGGTGGTGGACACTGATGGGCTGCACTGGTGGGCATTGATGAGGTGGCACTGGTGGTGGACACTGATGGGCTGCACTGGTGGGCATTGATGAGGTGGACACTGGTGGGCATTGATGAGGTGGCACTGGTGGTGGACACTGATGGGCTGCACTGGTGGGCATTGATGAGGTGGCACTGGTGGTGGACACTGGTGGGCATTGATGAGGTGGCACTGGTGGTGGACACTGATGGGCTACACTGGTGGGCATTGATGAGGTGGCACTGGTGGTGGACACTGATGGGCTACACTGGTGGGCATTGATGAGGTGGCACTGGTGGTGGACACTGGTGGGCACTGACAGGCTGCACCCCACCTCTCCACCCTAAACAATTATCTCCTCCCCACCTCTCCACCCTAGGTTTTTTGAGTTGAGGAGAAAAAAAAAATCGGCCTAAAATATCGGCTGCAAAAATCGGCAACACATATCGGCCATCCCGATTTCCAAATATCGGCATCGGCCAGAGAAAAACCCATATCGGTCGACCTCTACTATAAAGTATTGACTCCGGGGGGCTGAATAAAAATACACGTCACAATTTTCCTTCCACTTCACAATTATGTGCCACTTTGTGTTGGTCTATCACATAAAATCCCAATAAAATACATTTACGGTTTTTGATTGTAACATGACAAAATGTAGAAAGTTTTAAGGGGTTTGAATACTTTCTCAAGCCACTGTAAATCTGCTAGCCAATCAGGAGAGAGAGGGGTTGGGGCAGGGCCGCGGCTCTGTGTCTAAATGGACACAGGGAGCTGTGATTCGGCTTGGATGCCTCCATAGCAAGCTGCTTGCTGTAGGGGCACTCAACAGGAGGAAGGGGCAAGGAGCCCAGAATTGGGACCCGAGAGGAAGAGGATCGGGAGTACTCTGTGCAAATCCACTGCACAGAGGAGGTAAGTATAACATGTTAAATGTTGCTATCAAATCCAGAAGCAACAGTGAAGGCAAATAATATTCCAGTAAAAAAAGAAGAGAATAGACAGTTTGGGCGTTTACATAGAAAATTACGAAAAAACAGGTAGACAGCAGGATCTTACATAGGGCATTGCTTCAATGGTCCGAGTGGCAAGTGGGGAAAGGGGGAGTATTACATGATGCATTTAACCACTTCACCCCCGGAGGATTTGGCTGCCCAATGACCGGGCCAATTTTTGCCATATGGCACTGCGTTGCTTTAACTGACAATTGCACGGTCATGCGACGTTGCACCCAAACAAAATTAACATATTTTTTTTCCACAAATAGAGCTTTATTTTAGTGGTATTTGATCACCTCTGCCGTTTTAATTTTTTGCGCTATAAACAAAAAAAGAGTGCCAATTTTTTTTAAAAAAAAGCAACATTTTTAACTTTTTGCTATAATAAATATCCCCCAAGAATATATAAAAAAAACACATTTCTTTCTCAGTTTAGGCCAATACATATTCTTCTACATATTTTTGGTAAAAGAAAAACGCAATAAGCGTATATTGCTTGGTTTGCGCAAAAGTTATAGCATCTACAAAATAGGGGATAGATTTATGGCATTTTTATTAATATTTTTTTTTACTAGTAATGGCGTCGATCTGCGATTTTTATCATGACTGCGACATTATGGCGGACACATTGGACAAATTTGACTGGGACCATTGTCATTTATACAGAGATTAGTGCTATAAAAATGCACTGATAAGTGTTTAAATGACACTGGCGGGGAAGGGGTTGACCACTAGGGGGCGAGGAAGGGGTTAAGTGTGTCCTACGGAGTATGGATGAGCCGAATACCCCCCCCCCGTTCAGTTCGCACCAGAACCTTCGAATGGACCGACCGTTCGCGTGAACATTTAGAACCCCATTGACGTCTATGGGCCTCGAACGTTTGAATTCTAAAGTGCTAATTTTAAAGCCTAATATGCAAGTTATTGTCGTAAAAGGTCTTTGAGAACACGGGTCTTGCCCCAGGGGACATGTATCAATGGAAAAAAAGTTTTAAAATGGTCGTTTTTTCTAAAGGCAGTGATTTTAATGATGCTTAAAGTGAAAAAAAAATTATGAAAAATTCCTTCAAATATTGTACCTGCTGGGTGTCTATAGTATGACTGTGAAGTGGCACGTGTTTAGAAATGTCCCTGCACAAAATGAGATTACTATAAGAAAAAAGTCATTTAAAACTGCTTGTAATGTCTGGTCTCTGCAATATGGATTAAAATCATTGAGAAATAGCACAGACACAGACAGTACACACACCATGTAGCTTTAGGTGCACACTGCAGAGGACACGGGCAGTACACCACGTTAGATCACTGCAGCTAGCACGATCACCTGCCTGCCAGTTAGTTAGGAAGTGCAGAGCTAGCTAAATTATACAGTGTATACATATATATACAACACCTGGGATGCATATATATGCTCTACACACTGTAACTTTAACTGACTAGCCTGTCTGCCTGCTCTATCTACCTACTAAAAATTACTCTCTCTCTCTTCTCTCTTTTAACTACCGCAACACACTACACAAGGCCGACGTGCAGGCGACCTTTTATAGTGTGGAAAATACAAAAAGATATTTGGTGAGCACACCCTAAAAATGCTATACATCTAAGATGGTGCTGCTATAAGACCAAATACAGTACAAAACAGATTATAGCGCACACATGCAAAAATGACATTTATCCTGCAAGGCTAGTTAAAAACACCTGAACACCTGAACATATTCAAAAAATACAGGGGTTAGTGTGACCAAACCCCCATATTTTTTGAATATGTTCAGGTGTTCAGGTGTTTTTAACTAGCCTTGCAGGATAAATGTCAATTTGCATGTGTGCGCTATAATCTGTTTTGTACTTTTATAGTGTGGGGCGTGTACTAAACCCCCTGAGCCATGATTGGTCAAAGCCACTCTGGCAGTGATCACAGGGAGCAGGGGAGCAGTAGATCACTGTCCTGTCACTAGGCAGAACAGGGAAACACCTTGTTTATGTAGGCATCTCCCTGTTCTGCAGCTCTGTGACACGATCACGGGACCCCGGCGGACATCGAGTCCGCTGGTCCCACAGGAACGGTCACGGAGCTCCCACGCCAGCAAATTCAAAGCAACGTACAGGTATGTTGCTTTGCAACGCCGTGCCATTCTGCCGATGTATATGTACAGGCGGCGGTCGGCAAGCGGTAATTTTCCCTTCAAGGGAAGACCACTTTAAGTCAATCTTTGTATCCATAGAAGTTTAGAGGTGGTAAAACCCAGACATTTCCTATGATGAGATTCATAACAGGATTCCAAATGACTACTGGGACTGGAAAGTTATTCCACTATAACTGTAAATTTTAATAGAATTCATGGTTGTATTTTATTTACCTTGACCAGAGAAGCCATATGGCAACTTGCATTATTGGATTCTAATGTATTACACTGTCTAAGCAATACAATCCCTGTATATTTATTATTTATAGAAATATGTTCCATATTAATATATTGGTAGTATTTTTCCTTCGGGGAAACAGTGGGTGCATTGCACAAAACGTATATAAACCGCCATGTATAATATTCAGCTCAAATATTCTGTAACTCTTTCCTTTCTGTTTTTTTTTGGAAATGATATTAATAAGCTTTAACCTAATTCAAAGCTCCCATCCGGATAGCAGGAAACACATGTATCTGTTCTGTTCAATGAATAGAATGAGTGGCAAGGTAAGCTTTGCTTTTACGGTCTATAATATGATACAAGGATGTTACTTAATTTCTTCCAATAGTGTGAATATTACCAAAAGCTCATAACATTCTTTAATCTAAATCTATCCGATAATATAACACAATCAACAACAGCTATAAATGTGAGTGTCCTTTTGAATGAACATAGCCGCCCCAATCACTTCCGAGCCTTCACACTTTATTTCCCTCTGGGCTCTTTTCACATATATTTCCAGCTCAGAATATTAATATGATGTAATAAAAGCAGGCAGGTGCCATAAGCAGATTGCCGAATGTATCTAAAGGAAGCTTTTACGGTACCTGGATAGATGGGGCTTTCTTCATGCTGACCTCTGTGTATCTAGGTTGCCTTTTGCTGACCTTTGTGCTGCTATAACGTTATGCATTATATATCTGGAGGCAAAAGAAATTGATCATTGCCGTACCCTTCTAACCTTCAATACTATTTCATTTTATTATCTCAGCTTAAAGGGTTAGTAAAGGAAAAAAATGTTTTCAAAGAATGAGGATTTCCACCTTCACCAACTAAAACACCAGACAGTGAGTGTAAAAGATGGCTCCTTACCACAACCAATTGACCTTTTTCGTTAAAAAGAGGTCAAATAAAGCTTTGTGTCTCCACAGATGGTTAAAAGCCTGGATACTCTTGATTGGATATGTTAACCGTCATAGGGCAAAAAAACACAGAAAAAAACGCCATAGCATAATAACGTTTAATTCAATTAATTAAAACACACAGTGCCGAGTGGCTCCTTACTGTTAGGGGTGCCCCACGTCCCGGCACTGAGGCTGAAGGCTTAGGTCTAGGAGAGAAATGTGTCCTTGGCTGGGGAAACGATCGCGTGCGTTCCACCTCGCTAAAGTTGAGAACCAGCTGGACCGGAAGATGCTGTGCGTGGTCACGTGCCGCCTCGACGTACGTTTCAATATGTCGTCATCAGGAAGCGCCTGATGACGACATATTGAAATGTACGTCGAGGCGGCACGTGACCACGCACATTCTGAGCTGGAAATATATGTGCAAAGAGCCACTCGGCACTGTGTGTTTTAATTAATTTTAATTAAACGTTATTATGCTATGGCGGTTTTTTCTGTGTTTTTTTGCCCTATGACGGTTAACATATCCAACCAAGAGTATCCAGGCTTTTAACCATCTGTGGAGACACAAAGCTTTATTTGACCTCTTTTTAACGAAAAAGGTCAATTGGTTGCGGTAAGGAGCCATCTTTTACACTCACTGTCTGGTGTTTTAGTTGGTGAAGGTGGAAATCCTCATTCTTTGATCACATTTATCCACGTATTTATCAGAGTGAAATTTACAAGGATCTTTGGAATTAACCCTTTTGCACATTATATGGACATTTTGTTTCTGCACAATATATGGACTTTTATTTATCAAAATATAGCTTGCACATATTTACATAGTTATGTATTCTGTGGTTTATGTTTTGATTGTTTGTAATCAATAGCGCCCCCTACTGTTTTCTATTTATCCATTCATATTCTGAATTTTTGGGGTGCAGCTTTAGCACTATATATACTGTAATTGTTATTTACACTATATTTACACTTTATTTTGGCGCGAGATCCTTACCCTTTCAAAAAAATGTTTTCCTTTAAAATAACAAACATGTTTTACTTACCTCAACTGTGCAGTTCGTTTTGCACAGAGTGGAACTGATCCTCCTATTCTGGGGTCCCTCGGCGGCTGTCTCTGGTCCTCCCAACAAGTACACAATTGTGAAGTGGAAGGAAAATTATAAATGGGTTTTCATTTTTTTTTACAAATAAATATGTAAAGTGTGGCGTGGATTTGTATTCAGCCCCCTTTACTCCGATACCCCCTTTTTTTCAAAATGATCTGTCTTTTTTTGTATATAGTGCAAAAAAAAAATGCAGAGGCGATCAAATACCACCAAAAAAAAATCGCAAAAAATGGCCTGTGGTAAAAACTTTCGCTTGTTTTTAGCACAAATATGTAGCATAATACATATTGGCCTAAATTTAAGAAGAAATTCGATTTTTTACATTTTTTTATTGGATATATTTTATAGCAGAAAGAAAATAATATAGTTATTTTTTTTCAAAATGTTCGGTCTTTCTTCGTTACTGCACGAACGCCCCCCATCAGGCACCCGCGATCGCTCGTTACAGAGGCGAGAACCGGGAGCTCTGTGTGTAATACAATGTATGAACAGCGATCAGTCATTTCTCCCAGTCAGTCCACCCCCCCTTCAGTTAGAACACACCCAGGAACATACTTAATCACCTTCCTCGCCCCCTAGTGTTAACCCCTTCACTGCCAGTGACATTTTTATAGTAATCAATGCATTTTTATAGCACTGATCACTATAAAAATGGCAATGGTCCCAAAAATGTGTCAAAAGTGTCCGAAGTGTCTGCCATAATGTCGCAGTACCGAAAAAAAACGCTGATCGCCGCCATTACTAGTAAAAAAAAATATTAATAAAAGTGCTGTAAAACCAACCCCCTATTTTGTAAATGCTATAACTTTTGTGCAAACCTGATAAATGCTTATTGCGATTTTTTTTTTTAATGAAAAATATGTAGAAGAATACGCATCGGCCTAAACTTAGGTAAAAAATTTATTACAGCAAAAAGTAAAAAATATTCATTTTTTTTCAAAATTGTCACTCTATTTTTGTTTATAGCGCAAAAACTAAAAACCGCAGAGGTGATCAAATACCACCAAAAGAAAGCTCTATTTGTCATTCACACACCAACGCTTTCACATCGCGGGCAGAATCGCGGCAAAGCTGGCCGCGACTCAAAATGCTGAAGTTTGAATGCAGCCTAAGGGGGGACTCTGATGTAAAGCAGGTAGAAAAGGCTTGGTTCACACGGGGGTGGAGTCACGATATATTCAATGTAATGTAACCGTTCTAATCGGAGCCTTGTCCTTATGCCGCGTACACACGGTCGTTTTTTGCGATGAAAAAAAACGTTGTTTTTTAAAACGTCATTTAAATTAATTGTGTGTGGGCAAAACGTCGTTTTTTGTCTTAAAAAAAACGACCCAAAAAAAATTCCAACATGCTTGAATTTTTTGTGTCGTTTTTCAAAACGTCGTTTTTTGTTTCACAAAAAGTCACCGTGTGTAGCAAAAACGTCGTTTAAAACGACGTTTTTCAACCCGCGTATGCCCAGAAGCTAGTTATGAAGCGAGCTTCAATGGAAAAGAGTGGTGAACGTAACCTCGCTTTTTGTGAAAAAAACGATGGTGTGTATGCAACATCGTCTTTGAAAAGTGACGTTTCAAAAACGTTGTTTTTTACTTCACAGAAAACTTCGTTTTTTTTCATCACAAAAAATGATCGTGTGTACGCGGCATTACCAATCCGACTTTTGACTGTGATTACAGCAGCAGTAAAAGGAATTTATCTCACTCTGGGATTGTTTTGATTGGTCAAAGAACAAGTCAGACTATCACAAAGTCGGATCAAAGTAGTATCCTGTTCATGAAAGTCGATGGATGTAGGAGCAATGTAGGACCGATGTCGCAGAGCAAAGTAGGATGAAATTCTGTCGTGTAGTATAGTGTGAACCCAGTCTAATCTACCTAAAAGGAAGCTCAAGTACTTTTGTGAGCTTCAAGCGTTTTGCTTCAGGTGACCGAATGCTCAGATGTGAACAGGGACCTTTGAAAATAATGGGATTTCGCTTGTTGGGTGTTTTGGAACTTTTGAGATGGGCATTTTATGAGCGTTTTTACGAGCTGAAAGCGCTCAGGTGTGAATGCAGCCTAAGTATGTAAAACAGGACTTTAACCACTTAAGAACCCCATCACGCTGATATACGTCGGCAGAATGCCACGGCTGGGCACAAGCAGGTATCTTTCTCTTTAAAGCGGTTGTAAACCCCACACTGCTCTGCAAAATATTAACAGATTATTTATGACAAGGTCCCGCTGTATCTAAGGATCGTTATCCGATCACTGCAATTATATCAATTCATGAGAAATCCTTACCTTTCTCCTGGTGATTCGCTGTACTAAGCCAGCGCCATTGCTATCTAGGTCTTCCGGATCTGTTGCTGCTTACACTTCCGCCCGTAGTTCACGACGAGTGCTGTAATCCCGCGCGTGCGCAGTACAGCAAATATTCACGCCTCTTTTTCGTTTCTGGTAACTGTGGAAACGAGTAGAAGATGTGCACATTATAGACCCGGAAGCTGTTATCAGAGCTTCCGGGAGCACCCTGCAGCTAAACCGTAAGATATGTAATGCCATCATTCCCTCAATGTTTGATATAAATATCGCTCTAAGTATATTTATCTAATATGTGTATGAATACAAATGTTTTTTTTTTTTTTAAATCAGCAGCGTTGTTATTATTTCTAAAGTGCATGTATATTGAGCTGTAAAAATACCAATCTCTGCTTATGTATATCGGTACATCAATTGATAATAAAATCTAATATAAAATATTAACAACTATATAATTTTTTTCTGATATATCGATTCATAATACATGTGGCTTTATTAATGCAATTTTTTTTAATTTAATAAACTAAAATAATATTAGATTTTATTAATTAATTTAAAAATTACCTTTAAAATCAATTGTTATTGCGTATGTCTGTCTGCTCCATCCATGTCCCCGCTGCCATGTCCCTCCATCCATGTCCCCCACATATGCAGCCATGTCCCTCCATCCATGTCTCGGCTGCCATGTCCCTCCATCCATGTCCCAGTTGCCATGTCCCTCCAGCCATGTCCCCTTTGCCATGTCCCTCCAGCCATGGCACCCACATATGCAGCCATGTCCCTCCATTCCATGTCCCGGCTGCCATGTCCCTCCATCCATGTCCCCGTTGCCATGTCTCTCCAGCCATGTCCCCGTTGCCATGTCCCTCCAGGCATGTCCCCCACATATGCAGCCATGTCCCACCAGCCATGTCCCCCACATATGCAGCCATGTCCCTCCATTCCAAGTCCCGGCTGCCATGTCCCTCCATCCATGTCCCCGTTGCCATGTCCCTCCAGCCATGTCCCCTTTGCTATGTCCCTCCAGCCATGTCACCCACATATGCAGCCATGTCCCTCCATTCCATGTCCCCGCTGCCATGTCCCTCCATCCATGTCCCCGTTGCCATGTCTCTCCAGCCATGTCCCCGTTGCCATGTCCCTCCAGGCATGTCCCTCACATATGCAGCCATGTCCCACCAGCCATGTCCCCCAAATATGCAGCCATGTCCCTCCATTCCAAGTCCCGGCTGCCATGTCCCTCCATCCATGTCCCCGTTGCCATGTCCCTCCAGCCATGTCCCCGTTGCCATGTCCCTCCAGGCATGTCCCCCACATATGCAGCCATGTCCCTCCATCCATGTCCCCGCTGCCATGTCCCTCCATCCATGTCTCGCCTGACATGTCCCTCCATCCATGTCACCGCTGCCATGTCCCTCCATCCATGTCCCCCACATATGCAGCCATGTCCCTCCATCCATGTCTCGGCTGCCATGTCCCTCCATCCATGTCCCCGCTGCCATGTCCTCCATCCATGTCACCCACATATGCAGCCATGTCCCTCCATCCATGTCCCCGCTGCCATGTCCTCCATCCATGTCACCCACATATGCAGCCATGTCCCTCCATCCATGTCCCCGTTGCCATGTCCCTCCAGCCATGTACCCCACATATACAGTCATGTCCCTCCATATATGTCCCCGCTTCCATGTCCCTCCATCCATGTGCCCACAGCCATGTCCCTCCATTCATGTCCCCCTTGCCATGTCCCCCACATATGCAGACATGTCCCTCCATAGATGTCCCTGCTACCATGTCCCTCCATCCATGTCCTCGCAACCATGTCCAGGCAGTGATGTCCCTCAATCCTAATCCCTCCGTCCTTGTACTTGCAGCCATAATATATATCTACAGAAATCTAAAATAAAAAAAGAAAGAGAGAGAGAGAGAGAGAAAGAGAGAGAGAGAGACAGAGAGACAGAGAGACAGAGAGACAGAGAGACAGAGAGACAGAGAGAGAGAGAGAGAGAGAGAGAGAGAGAGAGAGAGAGAGAGAGTTTTAAATAAATATATATTAGACAAAAGATTGTTGCACAGTTTTTTTTTTATTTATCTATTTAGACAGAGATAGCAATGGTGCTGGCTTAGTACAGCGAATAAACAAACACACCAGACTTAGCTGGAACTGTAATGCAGGATTCACACTGATGCTTCCTGCTGTAGGTAGCGCCGTCTTGCGTCTTCGTACCATGTGACTGATCACATGTTAAAGATCCATGAGCCTCTAGGGGGGAGGCGATTAATATGGAAAATATCGCGCGATTGTCGGGGCTGACTTCAACAGCAGGAAATGACGCAGCCCCGACGTAAACAGCGCTATTGACCGGCATACCATTAGCTGGCCGGACAACAGAAAGGACGGCGCATGCGCGGAGTGACGTCACACGTGGAAATATAGGGGATATCTGAAGAAGGAAGCAGATCAGAGCAAAAAGAAAACCAGGTACGAATTGAGGAGTTTGTGCTGCTAATAGACAAGGAGAGTTGACATTTTCGGTTTACAACCGCTTTAAGTAAATAACAAGTGACCTGGGGAATGCCCAGGGAAAAACCAAGCCTACTTACCAACCAGCTTGCAAAACAACCAATTAACCTGTCTAACAGTATGCGTTAAAAACAAATCTGTCACTTTAAGGCCCAGCTGTGGGGTCTCGAGCGCCGTGAAGTTCCGTGACCGCGGAACCCACGGACCCGATCGCCGCTGGTGTCCCACGATCGGTCACCGGAGCTGAAGAACGGGGAGAGGTGTGTGTAAACACACCTTCCCTGTTCTTCATTGTGGCAGTGTCAGTGATCATCAGTTCCCTGATATAGGGAAAGACGATCACTGACGTCACACGTCCACCCCCACCCCCCACAGTTAGAAACACATATGAGGCACACTTAACCCATTCAGCGCCCCCTAGTGGTTAACTTATAAACTGCAATTGTCATTTTCACAGTAATCGGTGCCTTTTTAGAGCACTTTTCGCTGTGAAAATGACAATGGTCCCAAAAATGTGTCAAAATTGTCCAATGTGTCCACCATAATGTCGCAGTCACGAAAAAAAAAACGCTAATCGCCGCCATTAGTAGTAAACAAAATTATTAATAAAAATCCCATAAAACTATCCCCTATTTTGTAAACGCTATACATTTTGCACAAACCAATTATTCCGATTTTTTTTTACCAAAAATAGGTAGAAGAATACGTATCGACAAAAATCGAAAAAAATGTTTTTTTATATCTATCTTTTTTGGGGATATTTATTATAGCAGAGGTGATAAAATACCACCAACAGAAAGCTCTATTTATGGGGAAAAAAGGACACCAGTTTTGTTTGGGAGCCACGTCGCACGACCGCGCAATTGTTAGTTGAAGCGACGCAGTGCCGTTTTGCAAAAAGTGGCCCGGTCATTGACAAGCAAAATGGTCCGGGGCTGAAGTGGTTAAGAAAATGTTTTCATTGATTTACAAAATGTATTTTTTTTTTTTTTTTTACCAGCAAATATTTGTAACATATACCGTGTGTGTGGCTATAGTTCTACAAATGTTTGTATCCCCCTGTAATAGTGTTTTGACATAATGATGATAGAGAGAGCTGGGACATATTTGTAATAGAAACTTTCAATGAGGAATAAAACATAACGACATACACGCCTTTCCTTTAGCTCCCTGCTTGAAATGTATCAAAGCATGCAAAAACTTTACTCGCTAACAGATGTTAAAGTAGAAAACAGTAAATCACGAGCACTGCATGGTGTTAATATGACCAGCTTGAAACCTTGCCTTCGCATAACCGCACTTCTATAATGCTACTGCAGATTCGTAAAAAGTAAAACGGCCTCTTATCACAAAGCCATAAGCAGCTGTGACTTTTTGAGTTCTACCTACTCCATAAATCAGTGGCACTCGATTAAAAAAAATCAATTTTAGCAGATTAATTTCATTTGCACTGAGCAAGCCCTATATGCGGTGACAGATCAGCCTTGGGTGTGAAATCAATGATGGATTTCAGCATCTTGGTCTTTTAGCAAGCGGGGAGTTAAAGAAGCCGAAGTATGGATGTCTTTATCTCACTATAATTTTAGTTTAATAGGGGCAATGCCGTTTTTTTTTTTTTTCATGATAAGTCGCTAGAAACATAAGAGTCTTCTCATTAAGAAATTTCATTTGAAAAGTTAGACTTCTCTCAAGAGGATTAGACACATCTTTTCATTTGTGCTGCTAATGGAACTTGATTTTTTTTTTATATTGCTAGATAGGGTTTCAATCCCTCAGAGAAATAACAGGGGCAGCCATAATGTGGAGAGAGTTTTCAGCATTAACTCTTCAAGAAGCAACTTTCAGCTTTTAGGCCTCGTACACACGACCGAGGAACTCGTCGTAAATGAAACATCGTTTTCCTCGATAGGGTCCTTGTCAGGCTTGTCGAGAATCTTGTCAAGCTTTCTTTGCGTACACACTGTCAAGACAAAAGCTCGTCGTTCTTAAACACGTACGACGGCACTATAAAGGGGAAGTTCGATTTCATTGGCGCCACCCTTGGGGCTGCCTTTGCTAATCTCATGTTACTGCGTTTTAAGTAAAAGTTTGGTGAGAGACGATTCGCGCTTTTTAGTCTATTACAGCGTGACGCATGTGCTATCTCCATTACGAACGCTACTTTTACCGAAGGTGCGCTCCGTCTCGTACTTTATTCTGAGCATGCGCGGGTTTGTAAGCATACACACAAATGTGTTTCTCGACGTAAACCAGCCCGACGAGAAACACAACGAGGAAATTGAGACTCCCGACGAGGAAAAAGAGAACTTGTCGAGTTCCACGACAGTTTTCTCGCCGAAAAGCATACACACTACCGTTTTCCTCGACAAAAAAGCTCTGCCACCAAGTTTCTCTATGGATTCTGTCGAGGAAAACGGTTGTGTGTACGAGGCCTCAGGAATGTGCTAATATGTTGTGTTTTTTTTTGTTGTGTTACTTTATTATTTGTTTGTATATATATTTTTCCTTTCTCTTTATATATACAGTATATATATATATATATATATATATATATATATATATATATATATAAATATATATATATATATATTTATATATATATATATACCGTATTTGCCGGCGTATAAGACGACCCCCTAATTGTCCAGCTACAATTTTGGTTTTGGGATATACTCGCCGTATCAGATGAACCCCTTCCTACTAGTCTGTATGGAAGCTGAGGGGTAGCCGGAACAACCGCTGACAGGAAAAAACACTGACAGAAAAAGGCTTAATTCAGCTTTTTTTTTAATTTTACTGTGCCCATTACATGCCTCACTGTGCCCATTACATGCCTCACTGTGCCATCAACATGCCTCACTGTGCCATCCCATGCCTCACTGTGCCATCCCATGCCTCACTGTGCCATCCCATGCCTCACTGTGCCATCCCATGCCTCACTGTGCCATCCCATGCCTCACTGTGCCATCCCATGCCTCATTGTGCCGTCAACATACCTCACTGTGCCACACCTTATTTCTGTACTGCGGGTGTCCTTTATTCAAAAGCCGAGACTCCTCCTTGTGCTGTTCCGTAATAGGCGCCTGTGTTGCGCCTATCACCGAGGTCCTCTTGTCCGAATCCGAGGATGAGAAGACATCCTTGATAGGCGGAACACCGAACACAGGCTCTGCTGGGAAACCAAGTGTTCCGCCTGTCACGGAACACCACAAGGAGGAGGCGCGGCTTTTGAATAATGGATCCCTGTGACAAGTGTCGGTGTATAAGACGACCCCCGGGTTTTGAGGCAAGTTTTTAAGCCCAAAAGGTCATCTTACACGCCGGAAAATACGGTATATATATATAGATATATATATATAGATATATATCTATATATATATATCTATATATATATATTATACACACACGCTTCACTCTGCAGGCTGATGGTGTAATGGTGTGCTGTATTTTTGGTAGAGCCAGATGGTAGGGTCAGAATTTGGTGTAAAGAACATGAAAGTACGGATCTATCCTGCCTTGTATAATGGTTCAGGCTGGTGGTGGTGTAATGGTGTGGGGGATATTTTCTTGGCACACTTTGGGTCCCTTAGTACCAATTGATCATCACTTAAAAGCCACGGCCTACCTGAGTATTATTGCTGACCATGTCCATCCCTTTATGACTACAGTGTCCCCATCTTCTGATGGCTCCCTCCAGCAGGATAATGTCACCATGTCACAAAGCTCCAATCATCTCACCACTAGCACAGGCTCCATATGCTCACTCAACACTTGCTCTTGCCCATTAATTGCTGCTACTGTGCCCATCAACTGCTGCCAGTGTGCCCATAAACTGTCGCTACTGTGCCCATACACTGCCGCTACTGTGCCCATACACTGCCGCTACTGTGCCCATCAACTGCTGCCAGCATGCCCATCAACTGCCGCTACTGTGCCCATCCACTGCTGCTACTGTGCCCATCAACTGCCGCTACTGTGCCCATCCACTGCTGCTACTGTGCCTATCCACTGCCGCTACTGTGCCCATCAACTGCTGCCAGTGTGCCCATCCACTGCCGCTACTGTGCCCATCCACTGCCGCCAGTGTGCCCATCCACTGCCGCTACTGTGTCCATCACCTGCTGCCAGTGTGCCCATCGCCAGCTGCCAGTGTGTCCATCAGTTGCCACTACTGTGCCCATCAACTACTGCCAGTGTGCATTCCCCGCCTGCCGGGCACTTACCTCTTCTCGGTGGAGCATCGGGTCATGGTGGCTGTGTCCTCCATGCACTTCGATCTCTTCAACCGTCCTCTCTTCCCATCCTCTGCTGATTGGATGCCTGATAGGCGGCATCCAATCACAGCGCCTGTCGTTTCAGTCAATCAGGTGACAGGTAACACAGACACGAGCACCTGATTGGCTGAGAGGCGGTTCAGTGTTAGGAAAGCGAGAATTCTTTTGCTTTCTTAACACACAGCTGAGTGAACAGCGAACGCCCAGCATGGCCCCTGCTGTTCACTGATTTGGACGCCAATTAGAGCCTATGGCTCTAATCAGATGCTTCCAAAAAAAAATGCTGCTGTAATTCAGGTGACTGGTGCCGGACAAGCGGCCGGACACCTGAATAGGGGGTGGCAGCGGCGACCATGCATGCATCTATCTATGGTGAGAGAGGGAAGGCAGTAGAGAGGGGGAGGTGCCTGTGCGCCCTTTATGGACGCACTGCCACTGTTGTTGATTTACTAACAGTATATAGACGGTGCACTATACAAGTGCAGTTGCTCCAGAGCTTAGTAAAGGAGATAAAGCTTCTCTTTGCAAATGATACCCAATATCATGCAAGGAAAAAAAAAAAAAAAAGCATTTTTTTCTTGCACGCGATTGGATGACGGTAGTCAGCCGAGTTTCTGCTCATTTACTAAGCTCTGCAACAGTTTGCAAAGTGCACAGTTTATTTGCCTTTAGTAAATCAACCCCTATATGTGCTGGTTACTTATATACACTCTTTTAGTAAATTCAGACCGGGCGAGGACAAAGTTTCAAAAGCTTTACTGGAAACACTCAGCATAACAGTTCCAAGACAAATTGCACAGTCTTTTCCTGAAGTCCCTAACTCAGGCTTGTGGCTGCCCCAGTATACTGGCACAGGAAAGAGTCCATAACTGGTTGAGTCCATCTTGACAGTATCCAACAGCTGGTGTTCTTCAGGGTGGACTGCAGGTCCCAGAAATCCTCCTACATGTGGAAGGTTCCTAGAGACAGGCAAGGCTCTCTCTGGCAGCTATAGCTGCAGTAGTGCTTTGAAGTGACTGGAGATTACACGCTGTGTCTTGTCTGTGTCTCTTCCCATGCAGACTGTGTTGGTGTGGGCAGAGCCCTACTCACTTTTATTAGCAGCACAGGGAGAGAGGCAGAGCTCAGCAAAACATGAGGGAAATTCAGTTAACCCTTTCCCTTGTGGCTGGGGCAGTAACTGTCTCACTAGCCAGCATTTCATTTCTTAGGCGGCGTACACACGACCGAGGTTCTCACTAGAAACCAGCGAGAACCTCGCTGGAATGCACATTCCAGCGAGGACCTCGGCCGTGTGTACGGTCTCGGCAAGCTTCCCGTCGGGAAGCCCGTCGAGCAGAAATAGAGAGCATGTTCTCTATTTCCTCGACGGCCCGCCTGGATGAATGGCTGGTTGCCATTCCCGACGGGCGGGTCGCCGATTTCGACGGCCGGCAGAGAGCCTCGACGGGCGGAACGATGTGTTCTGCCCGTCGAGGTTCCCTGCCGTGTGTACGCGGCCTTACAGCGTCACAGTTCACTAGGGGAGTCATATTATGTTTTTGTGTTAAGTAGCTAATGCAAACATTCTAGTATAAGCTAAGTGTTTAACAACGTATTTGCTTGTTCATAAAAAAGCAAATATATGTTTCAAAATACTTTGCACTCATTGCAATGCTGCATCATTAGGTCAAGGAAAATCCTGGTGGACCCACTTATATCTATAACTATATAAATCTCTGTAAGCTCCTGTAAACATCTGATGCAACAAATACTATTTGACCCTTCACTATTCGGTAAAGTCATTGGGCCAGATTCAGGTAGGAGAGCGAATCTTTATTTCGGAGTAACGTAAGTCATTTACGTTACTCCGCCGAAACTTTAGGAGCAAGTACTGTTATTCACATAGCACTTGCTCCTAAAGTTACGGCGGCGTAGCGAAAAATGAGCCGGCGGAATTCAAATTGGGCGGGTAGGGGGCGTGTATTATTTAAACTAGGCGTGATCCCGCGGCGAACGTACTGCGCATGCGTCGACTGTCAGTGCGCATGCTCCAAATTCTGTCAGTGAACGTCAATGACGTCAATCCCCATTCACGGACGTTTTACGCAAACGACGCTAAAATTTTTAAATTCGACGCGATGACGACGGCCATACTTAACATAGGATACTCCACCTAGGGGGCATGTTTTTCTTTACAACGCGTATCGCTTACGGAAACGTCGGAAAGTCACTGCGTCGGGCCCGCGTACGATCGTGAATTTCCGTCTCTCGCTGATTAACATATTCTCAGCGTTAATCAGCAGGAACACCCCGAGCGCCATTTTTAAAATTGCAGTTCCGATACGACGGCGAAATACAATTACGCCGCTCGTATAGGAACTCCAACCCGGCGTTTCTTGTTTTCTGCTTACAGAAAACAGGAACGCCGGCTCAAAGTGAGAGTTATGCTAACGTATCACTGATACTCCAGCCTAACTCTACCTGAATCTGGCCCATTGACTGTACCATTTTGAATGTTTGAAAAAGCTAGTTAGAATACTCTTCCTAAATATGCTTTCACCAGTAGCGGCTGGTGTTTTTTTGGGGGGGGGTGGCAAACAACCACTCCCCCGGTTGGCTGATTGGCACCCCCCCCAGGACTTACTCCATCTACATTGCGGGTAGGCATACAGGCTCTCAAGCACAGCGGGGAGTGGCCGGGTTGCAGTCTCTTATGGGTGGCAGGCAGTGGGCTCCTATGGGTGGAAGGCTCCTACGGGTGGCAGGCAGTGGCTTCTGTGTCCTCTTCTCTTTTTCTGCATCATGGCGACTTTCACCGTTCGGCTCCTCCCTCCACCTCCTAGGATTGCCTGTCTTTCCAGTCTCAAGACCCACTTCCTGATTGGTCGGGAGGAGGATCAGTGTGGCGATAGAGAATATTCACTATTGTCACACAACTGGGTGACAATCCCACCTTCACCCTTTTTGAAGCCTATTAAAACCTCTGGCTTTAATCACGTGCTTAAAAAAAAAAAAGTCCACCAAAATAGGCATAACCCCTACAAAACACTATATAAAGAAGACATATTGGCCCGGATTCACATACCTGGGCGCATCTTTATGCAGGTGTAGCGTATCTTTTTTACGCTACGCCGGCGCAACATTGAGAGGCAAGCATGGAATTCACAAAGCAAATGCTCACAACGTTGCGCCGGCGTAGCGTATAGTTGTTGGTGTAAACCGACGTAAGTCAAAGTAGGTGGAAGTGGGCTGGAAGTGGGCGTGATACATTTAAATGAAGCATGACCACATGCAAATGATGGGCTGAGCTTCAAACAAGTACTAAAAACGAACAGCGCATGCGTCGTATCTTGGACCCATCCCAGTGCGCATGCTCACAGTCACGTCGAAATAACTGCCTATGACGTGAGCGTAACCTACGCCTAGCCCTATTCACGTACTACGTTAACGACGTAAAAATCTACAGCGTTCGTTCCTTGGTCCATACCTTTCAATGGGTTGTGCCTCCTATATGAGGAATAATATTATAAATATATAAATATACTGTATAATATAGTACGCAAATCGCTTAAAAAATGCGCCTTGCACAAGTACGTTTGTGAATCAGCGTATCTTACTTATTCGCATTTTTAAAATGGGAACGCCAGATGCGTCCAGCGTAACTATGCGCCCACGATACGCCAGCGTAGGCAAGTCACGTCGGGTGGCTGAAGCCTTATTTTTCGACGTATCTAGCTTTGGGAATCGGCGCATAGATACGACGGCGCACATTTGTACTTACAACGGTGTATCTCGAGATACGTTGGCGTACGTGCTACGTGAATCCGGGCCAGTGTTAGCATTAGCTAAAAATGTGAGGCCTCATACACACGACTGGATTTCTCTGCAAAAACCAGCAATAAAACTGCATCTTGCCAAGATTCCTGTTCGTGTGTACGAGGCATTCAGTTTTTTCGTCTGGAAATCAGGCAAGAATCTCAACGAGAAAAAAAGAGAACCTGCTCTCTTTTTTCTCGTTGAAATTCTTGTTTGCCTGTTTCCAGACGAGAAACACAAGAGTGTGTATACTTACCTGTCGCCGTGGAAACCCGCAGATGCTCGAAATGACTTTGACGCTTGCACGGTAGCTTCCACAGCATAGGTAGGGTGAAGCAAGATGGCGGCGACGGCTTTGAATGTGACGAGCGCATGCTCGTCAAAGGGGATGACGTCACAGCCTTCTTTCCTTTCAAGAGAACTGCGGTTCTTTTGAAATTTAAGTCTGTACACTCCGGCGGCAAGAGTTTCTTGCCAAGAATCTCGTCAGGGAAAACGACGGGTTTATCCTGACAAGATTCTTGGACGTGTGTATAAGGCCTGAGTGCCAAAATCTGAAGTGACTTATATGACTGCAATGTAGGATATATTGATCACTTCCATGTCATCTTTTTTCAGTTTCAGATTTTAAACGTCACCTGACCTTAACATGCCATGCTTCTCCTATAATACTGCCATTTATCAGTATCAGACCTTGGACGTCTGACGATGGCTCCTCAATAACCAAAAGATTATGATAATCACTTAGTCATTAGCCTTGCTTTTAAAATCAAGTCACCTGATTTTGACACATGAAATTGACAGTTAGTTTTGCTGTTCACATTTGTCAATGTCAGATTGAAAACAATGGTATGTGTAAAGTCAGCACAATCTTTCTAAGGAAGCCAGCTAGTGCTAATATGAATAGACTTTAATATGAATAGGCCAGCTCTGACTTACTGATCCAGAACATGTAGGCTGCGAGTAAAGTCAGAATTATTTAACCGCATACTCTTTCTGGGCCAGTTACTTAAAAAAAAAAATCAATGCCATTAAAAAAACAATACAGAAAGGCAATTAGCATTTTCAGGACAGGTTAGTAATGGTAGCCTAAAGCCTACATATTTAATAGTAAAGGTTTAAAGACCAAGCGTATTTCTGACATGTGTTGTTTATATGTTAAAACCTGTATTTTTGCTAGAAAATTACTTAAAACCCCCAAACATTATACAGGTGGTCCCCTAGTTACAAACATCCTACTTACAAATGGAGGGAGACAACAGGAAGTGAGAGGAGATCTACCCCTAGGAAGGGAAATTCACTCCTGGACAAATTATCATGGGAAAAAGGTGTCTCCAGCCATCCCGAGGAAGCTAATATTTTAAAGCAAGTTTTTGGAGGCATTACTGGATCAGAAATTCCTCTCTTACTTTGATACATTATTAAATACATTTTTGTACTGTAGATCCAGTCTTCTATAACTGCATTATTGGGTAACTGGTAACTGTGTCCATACAGGGTGTTGTTTGTATGTTTACATGTTTTTTTAACTATGTTGATTCTCTCTCTCGTTGTGTGCCCACAACATTTTTTTTCACTTGGTCAATCCTTAAATATATATTTTGGATGTTGGCATGGTGAAGGTCCTCCCTACTTACATAAGATACTTTTGAAGCAGAATGCGAACAATATTGGACCCAAAGACTTCATGGAAGTGCCTGAAAATCAATTGAAAATTAGCATCCTCCTAGTAGCTAGCTTTTCATTGGCTAAACAAAAACAGCCAAACCTGAATATGCCTGTGAAAAAAGCAAAGAACAAAATGCTACAAAATCGTCTGTAAGTGCTCACGCTTAGGTGTGAATGCATCCTTAAACTGTATGTAAACTCACGCAACAAATTTCTCTTATTTGCTCCCTTTTGGTCTGTAAATATACCATTGAAACTCCCACGCTCATCATCAACCTTATACCCAATTCAATGTATACTGCTGGAACCACACAGAAAGTCACCAACATCCCTGCAACTTTAACCACTTGCCGTCTGCCTCGCGTAGATATACGTTGGCAGAATGGCACTGGCAGGCAAAGCAAGGTACCTGTACCTTGCTTTGAATTTGCCACCTAGTGGGCACGTGCATGCCCCCCGCCGCAAGTTCTGTGACCGTGCCCGCGGGATCTGCGGACTCAATGTCCATCGATGTCCCGCAATCGTGTCATGGAGCGGCAGACAAGTGACAGTGATCTACTGCTCTCTGTCATCGGGAGAAGTAATCACTGTCATGTCACTAGTAGCCCAGCTCCCCCACAGTTAGAATCACCCCCTAGGACCCACTTAACCCCTTCCTCGCCCCCTAGTGGTTAACCCCTTTCCCTGCCAGTGTCATTTACACAGTAATCAGTGCATTTGTATAGCACTGATCGCTGTTTAAATGACAATGGTCCCAAAATAGTGTCAGAAAGTGTGTCCGCCACAATATTGCAGTTACGATAAAAATTGCAGATTGCCGCCATTACTATTAAAAAAAAATATTAAAAAAAAATATTAATAATTAAAGTGCCATAAAACTATTCCCTATAACTTTTGCGCAACCCGAACAATATAAGCTTATTGCAATTTTTTATCAAAAATTTGTAGAAGAATACGTATTGGCCAAAACTGAGGAAAACAATTGTTTTTTTATATATTTTTGGGGGATATTTATTATAGTAAAAAGTTAAAAATATTGTTTTTTTTTTTTTTTCAAAATTGTCGCTCTTTTTTCTGTTTACAGAGCAAAAAATAAAAACCGCAGAGGTGATCAAATACCAGCAAAAGACAGCTTGATTTGTGGGAAAAGAAGGTCGTCAATTTAGTTTGGGTGCAACATCGCACGACAGCGCAATTGTCAGTTAAAGTGATGTAGTGCCGAATCGCAAAAAATGCCCCGGTCATTGGGCAGCCAATACTTCCAGGGCTGGAGTGGTAAACAGAAGAATCCACTCTTGCTCCTGCCAATACACAGGGGAACACTTACACTGCAAGTCAGTTTATTGGATGGTGAAAGGTTGTGGTATGCTGTTATGCTATCTCTGTCCTCCCTAAGGATCATGCACTATATATTGGGAACACAGCATTTAGAAATGGAACACGGTAGAAAGGTCCCCTCTTTCCCCTATTGTTTTTCCTCTGCATAGAACTTTTTGCCACCACTATTAATAACACTCCGAATTTTAAAGGTGTGAATTTTTCAAGATATGAAGCAACACCTAACCACCCTACCAACCTTACAAGTTTGCATTATATAATTTGTGGCTCTATCAGTCTATAAAATTGTTGATTCTAAATATGAAGCCCTACCTATCAACCAAAAACACTAAGCTCTTAAAACGCTTCATTCCGCCTACCATTTCGCCTGAAATTTCCAATACATCCACTATCTCGGCATCAGCCTGATGACTTAAATGCTAACTACCCGAGTAACTTCTGTGAACTCAGATTTCTTTTGCATAAAATGGAAATTACATCATATTTCCTGAATGGGCAGGATTGCATCTGTCAAAATTACCATCTTGCTTTACTCTTTTCACATGCTCCCTGTGAGAATCCCCCTGTACCATCTCAAGAAGTTTCAACAAGGCCTGCTGATGTTCAGATGGGGGACAACTAATGGCAGTTGCAAAAACTGTTCTCATGTGACTTACATTCCAGTAGTAGCAATTCCTATCATTATAAAATATTATTCTGCAGCTCATCTGAGACCAGTGATGCTCTGGTTTACTCTGTTTTTTGAGTAATAAACTATACAGCATTGTCAGAACATTTGGGGTTAAAACAATTTATATTCATATACATATAAAGTCACATATTGTATAATTTTTCATATTTTTCATTAGAATTTGCCAGTGTGGCTGGGATAGTTGACACATGTTTTGACAGTATTTAACAATTGTGTTTTTCTAAGCTTAGGTCAAAAGGGGTCATAAATTATATTAGGCCTCGTTGACCATAACATTAGGAGTCACTCTTTATACACTACTGCCCCAATAGGTTAACATGTATATTGTTCAAGATGGCCACATACTTGGTTGTCAAGGTAACCTACAATAACATATCGTCATATGACATCATCCACTACATAGTTGTGAGACACACACCCACTTTTTGGGTGAGATAAAAATGTGTTACACATAGCTCCGGGGGGAACTGGCTCTACATGGGAATTTGACGGCGATCTCAGGAGGAGAGCGGAGGCTCTAAGATCTGAGGAGGAGATCTAGAATTGCAGAAATGTAGAAGGAAGGTTGAAAGGAGTCTCTTGGGGCTCATCATCTCACGTGAGGCTTCTCAAAAAGACATAACCTGGTAAATTATAAATCTTTTAATGTATACCTTTTTGGTAAATTAATTGTTTTGCATATCCATTATTAAAACCATTTAAATATAATATGGAAAAGCAAATTGGAGTTATATTATTTTTAACTGCAGTATGAAATAATTATATTCCAAATATTAAGGAACATACACAGTTTTGTTTGTCTTTAAAAAGCTAAATGCCAACAGTTGTACAATGCTTTTATGATGATGCCTGTGTAAAATAGATTCACTCTAAATTTAACAGAAGCCTTGATTGTATTGTCAAGCTGTGTGCAATATGACACTTGGTCTATGCATGCTTATGAGTGTAAGAAGAAAGTCTGTTTGTTTTGAGAAGAGATCACACCGAAGTTGGTGTAAACAAAATTTGTTTACACCTTTCGTGAAAACAAGGTGTTAGTAAAGGAAAAAAAAAATGTTAATTTAAAATAACAAACATGTTATACTTACCTCCACTGTGCAGTAGACATGTGCAGACTGGAATATTTTGTTTAGTTTTTTCGTTTTCGTTTGGAAAATAAATTTATTTAGTTACTCCCGAAAATCGTTTTGATTTATTTTGTTTTTCATTGGGGAATAGCTTTCGTCCGAAAATCCAATAATACTTGGTTTCTGTCGAATGGTCAAAAGAATATACATTGAATATTCCGCCTACAAGAATTCTAATGTTGTATGACTAGTAATAATGTCGAATCTATTTTCTCATAAATCGAAATCTAATCTCTGTAATGTCGAATCTATTATTTCTATAGTGTCGAATCTTTTCTCTATAATGTCGAAACTTTTCTCTATAATGTCGAATATTTTCCCTATAATGTCGAATATTTTCCCTATAATGTCGAATATTTTCCCTATAATGTCGAATCTCTCTATATCGAATTTTTACCGCAACGAAAACGAAAATAAAGCATTTTTTATGTTGGATCTTTCGGTTTTCGTTTCTTGCGCTTTCGTTATCGTTTGTTAAAACGATAACGAAAAAAACAGATTTTCGAACGAAAATGCATAGTAACGAAAACGAATGCACATGTCTACTGTGCAGTTTGTTTTGCACAGAGTGGCCCCGATCCACATCTTCTGGGGTCCTTCGGTGGCTGTCTCTGGTCCTCCCCGCAAGTACTGACCACAGTCATGCGAGAGCTCGCATGGTGGCCAGTAATTGTGGGTGTGCTCCCGTGATACAACGAGCGGCCATAGCCGCTCACTGTATCACTCGTCCCCGCCCCTCGGTGCGCCGCGTCACTGGATGTGATTGACAGCAGCGCCAGCCAATGGCTGCGCTGCTCTCAATCCATCCGCTCTAGCCAATCAGCGGCCAGGCTGAGCGGCGAAGAGGATAGCGGTACCACGCAGGACTTTCAAGCGGTCAGGTAAGTATAACGGGGGCTCGGGGGGGGGGGGGGGCGGCATCATTCAAAGTTTTTTCACATTAATGCATAGATTGCATTAAGGTGAAAAAAATGTTTTCTTTACAACTCCTTTAAGTCTGAAACATACCCAGTTATTCAAGAATTGAAATGTGGTCTTTTGTTATAAGAACTTGAATAGTAGAAATGTGAATTATCTTTATTACCATTTACCTTTGATATTTAGAAGTGTATCCATTTGTTTTATCACCAAATATACCTGATATTAAGTGCACCGTATTTTTAGTAAATATATATATATATATATATATATATTTTAAGCAATATTATTTGCCACTTGTCTTCAAAATAGCATGAATAAACAAACTTAAATTTATTGTTTGTATTGTAGGAAAATTGTAAATCTCCCAAAAACAAGATTTGCATATTTTCATGAATACAATACTATTATATTATTTCAGGAAAAACATTCTGACAGCAAAGCGCCTTAAGGGGATTCAGTTCGCATTTGTAGCGCTATACAAGTTATTCACTTACTCACTCACTCACGTCCATTGTAATTCTCTGCTATGGGGATCCCATGCTGGTTTTTAAGATTTAGACCTTCTCTCTGCATTGAAATTTACTAAAGAAATCCTAAGCACCTGCGATTTCCATCTAGTATTTTCCATGTCTCCTCTAGTTATCTTTATTTAAACCCTAACCATATTCGACAGTCTTACATAATACATGGTACTACCATGGAAACTTAAATGTCTCTCCCATCTTGGTTATATCATAGATAGGGATGAGCCGAACACCCCCGCGTTCGGTTCGCACCAGAACTCCATTGAAGTCTATGGGACTCGAACGTTCGACTTCAAAAACGGTCGTTTTAAAGACCAATTTTCAAGTTATTGTTGGAAAACGTCTTTCAAAACCCGGGTCTTGCCCCAGGGAACATGTATCAATGGAAAAAAAGTCTTAAAACTGGTTGTTTTTTCAGGAGCAGGACTCCTGAAAAACTACCTTTTTTTAAAACTTTTTTTTCCATTGATAGTATCAATGGAAAAAAAAAAAAAAAGTTTTAAAAACGGTCGTTTTAAAGACCAATTTTCAAGTTATTGTTGAAAAACGTCTTTCAGAACCCGGGTCTTGCCCCAGGGAACATGTATCAATGGAAAAAAATCTTAAAAACGGTCGTTTTTTCAGGAGCAGGACTTCTGAAAAAACAACCTTTTTAAAACTTGTTATTCCATTGATAGTAGTATGAATGGAAAAAAAAAAAAAAAAGTTTAAAAACGGTCATTTCGTTTCACTCGAATTTGCCGCGAACGATCGTTTTTGTTCGAAATTCGACGAACGATCGAACGTACCAGAACGATCCTTCCTTTTGCTACCCTACGAGAGTAACCACGTGATTACCGAGCCTGTTTTTCAGATTCAGTGTTTACAAGACTAAAACTGTTTTTTTTTTCTAGAAAATTACTTAAAACCCCCAAACATTATATATATATATATTTTCCTAACACACTAGAGAATAAAATGGCAATCATTGCAATACTTTTTGTCACACCGTATTTGCGCAGCGGTCTTACAAGCGCACTTTTTTTTTTAAAAAACCCACTTTTTTTAATTAAAAAATAAGACAACAATAAATTTTGCCTAATTTTTTTATATATTGTGAAAGATAATGTTATGCTGAGTAAAATGATACCCAACATGTCACGCTTAAAAATTGCGCCCGCTCGTGGAATGGCGTCAAACTTTTACCCTTAAAAATCTCCATACGTGACGTTTAAAAAAGTCTACAGGTTGCATTTTTTGAGTGACAGAGGAGATCTAGGGCTAGAATTATTTCTCTCGCTCTAACGATCACGGCGATACCTCACTTGTGTGGTTTGAATACAGTTTTCATATGCAGGCGCTACTCGCGTATGCGTTCGCTTCTGTGCGCCAGCTCGTCGGGATGGGGCATTTAAAAAAAATAATATTTTTTTTTTCTTATTTATTTTTATTTAGTTTATAATTGTTTACACTGAAATAAAAAAAATAAAAAAAATTATTACTTTTATTCCTATTACAAGGAATGTAAACATCCATTGTAATAGAAAAAAACATGACAGGTCCTCTTAAAAATGAGATCTGGGGTCAAAAAGACCTCACATCTCATATTTAGACTTAAATGCAAAAAAAGGAAAAAAAGATAAACTGTAATTTTTTCAAATGACAGAAAAAATTTTTTTTCTTTAAGACGCTGGGCGGGACTGACGTTTTGACGTCACTTCCGCCCAGCAGAGCTCTGGGGATGGGTGGGGGAGATTTTTCCCTCACTCACATCCCCACACAGCTGCCGAACGGACCCGATCGCCTCCGCCACTACCGATGGCTCCGGTAAGCGGCGGAGGGCACGGGAGAGCGGCGGGAGGGGGGGGCCCTCTCCCGCCACTAATAATGACGATCTCATGGCGAATCCGCCACAGAGACCGCCGTTATCGTTTACAGGACCGTTGGCACTAAAGATGGATACCTCAGTTGTGGCAGCAGCTGCTGCCGTTACCGAGATATCCATCTTTAAAAACAGGACGTCTTTTGACTATGGGGCAATAACCAAGTGGGTAATACAAATTGTCACCCAGAGTACTGTTTAGTTATCGTGAAATAAAACATTTTGCCAAATCAATTTCCTCCAGTCTGACTTTCTCCTCACTTACCCTCTTTGAAAAGCTTTGCATTATGGGTGCGGCATACAGGGGTCCAGTCTACAACATATACTGACTTTTGATGACCCAAGCCCTGATATGCCTAAAGGGCACAATTATACGGGAAATGGAGAACAAATTGTAGAGAGTCTGTACATCTGTATTTTGTATTTTATGACCCTATCTACGTCATAAAATACCAATATTTACAGAAGTGGATCCAAAAACGTTTTTATATTATGTAAGTGCACCAACATTGCCTCCAAATCGTGAACATTATAATACATATAGAAAATCTATCATTTTATCCAACAAAATTTAGGCACACATATGATTAACCACTGAAGGACTGTCTAACGCCGATATACGTCAGTAGAATGACACGGCTGTGACAGCGCCTGCGGGACCCATGGACCCCATCGCCGCCGGTGTCCTGCCATCGGGTCACAGGAGCTGAAGAACGGGGAGAGGTGTGTGACACTGATCGTCTGTTCCGTTATAGGGAACATCATTCAGTGACGTCACACCTACAGCCACGTCCCCCTACAGTAAGAATCACTCCCTTAGGGCCCACTTAACCACTTAACACCCTCTATTGGTTAACTCCTTCACTGACATTGCAATTTTCACAGTAATCAGTGCATTTTTATAGCACTTTTCACTGTGAAAATGACAATGGTCCCAAAAATGTGTCAAAAGTGTCTGATGTGTCCGCCATAATGTCACAGTCACGAAAAAAAATCTCTGATCAGCGCCATTACTAAATTTAATAAAAATGCCATAAAACTATCCCCTATTTTGTAAACGCTATAACTTTTGTGAAAACCAATCAATAAACGCTTATTGCGTTTTTTTTTTACCAAAAATAAGTAGAATACGTATCGGCCTAAACTTAGGAATTTTATTTTTTTCAAAATTGTCGCTCTATTTTTGTCTATAGAGAAAAAAATAAAAACCGCAGAGGTGATCAAATACCACCAAAAGAAAGCTCTATTTGTGGGAAAAAAAGGACGCCAATTTTGTTTGGGAGCCACGTTGCGCGACCACGCAATTGTCAGTTAAAGCGACGCAGTGCCGAATCGCAAAAAGTGGCCAGGTCCTTAACCTGCATAATGGTCCGGGTATTAAGTGGTTAATAATAATATATTATAACACAATAAATAAATTATCAGTATCCAAAAAAATTACTTTTAATAAAAATGATGTAGGCTACCATGGCTGACCTTGCCATATTTTTTCCTGCCTTCCATGCTAATAAATTGATTTATATAATTTCCGAACCACTGACCAAGAACAAGTAGAGAGATCAGAAATTCTGATTTTTCTCTGACTTTCATTTGCAACATGCTCGTTCTGGGTCATAAAATACAAATATTTAGAAAAAAGTGGATCCAGAAACATAATTTTACTATGTAAATGCACCAACATTGCCTCCAAATTTTTAACTGATGCACAAGAAAATCTATAATTTTATCTATCAGGATTTAGGCACTTATATAAATAGTATTAATATAATGAAAAAGATAATTTGTCATTATCCAATTAAAGGCATAAAAAAAACTTGTCACAAGAAAAATATGTAGATTATTATTGCTGACCTCTTCTTCTCCTTTTGTTGGCTTGCATGCTAATGAATTGATTTTCATAATTTCTGAACCACTGAGCACGAAGAAATAGAGAGATCAGAAATTCTGGCCCAGATTCACAGAGCGATTACGCCTGCGCAACAGGAGATGCGCGTGCGTAAGTCTAAATGTGCGCGTGCGTTTCGTTGCGCGGCATCCCCAGAACGAGATACGCATAATTTCGTTAGACTGGCGCATCCGTCCGCGCAAAAGTGCGATAGACACACCATTGATTTGCTAGTCAAATATGCTAATGAGGGACTTACGGGGATCCACAAAACAACGTTGGGGCAGCGCAGGCGACGCAGTGTGCGCAACAGCAAAATGTCCTGTCTAAAATTAGAGCTGATAAAAGCTGGTCTAAAAAAAGAAAAAAAGTCTACTTGTTAGATAAAGCAACACTGTTAGTGAGGAGCTCAGCAGTCACACGTGTTGCTCAACAATCTGTATGCCAACATGCCAGGGGCATCGTCGCGCATAGCTATACTACTGACTTTAGATGAACAAAGAAGGAGGAGGGCACGGAGGATGGCACGGAGGATGGCACGGGAGAGGACATACCGTACCCGCATAGACCTGTTTGGCATGAGTGATTCTGAGGTGTATCGCATCTTCAGATTCACCCCTCATGTCATCCTGGAATTAACCACAACCCTGCAGGATGACATCACCAGCCCAACACACCGCTCACATGCAGTGCAGCCACTGGTCAAGGTCCTGGCAACACTCCATTTCCTTGCCAGTGGCTCTTTTCAAAGAACAAGTGGAGTGGTGGCTGGGATGTCACAGTCCTCCATGAGCAGATGTGTGCACCAGGTTGTCCCTGCAATACTCAGACGCATGGCCAACCAATTTATCAAACCCACCACTGAGGAGCTGCGACTGAAGGCAATGACAGATTTCTACAGAATTGCCAGATTCCCACGCACTGTGGGGGCCATTGATTGCACACATGTGGCACTCCAGCCCCCCCAGGAGACAGAGCACATGTACCGCAATTGGAAGCATTGGCATTCCATCAATGTACAGGTGATAGTCGATGCCCAAGGCCTCATATGGCACGTCCGTGCCAAACACCCAGGGTCCAGCCATGACAGCTACATATACAATCAATGCCACATCCGATTGGAATTCGATCAGAACGTGTATGGGGACACCTGGCTGGTTGGTGAGTGACATGGGTGGCAGGCATGACTATCCCCTCCCATGATGCACATCACAAGGGGCACATGCATGACTTACATCCTCCTGTCTTTTCCCTTACAGGTGACTCTGCATATCCACTGGGACCCCATCTCATGACTCCTATCCGGAACCCCCAAACCCCAGGAGAGGAAAGATACAATCAAGCACATGCCCAAACCCGTGCAGTGGTGGAGCGCACCTTTGGCATCCTAAAGTCACGTTTCCGATGCCTGGATAAGTCTGGGGGTACCCTCTTGTACTCCCCAAACTTTGTGTGCCAGATCATCGGTGCATGTTGCATGCTGCACAACTCCGCAGTAAGAAAGGGCCTGCAGATTGACCTACGTGATGACCTGACCCCTGAACCAGACAATCCCCCCCTAACCCCCTAACCGAGGTTACCCCGTCTTCTGAGGGAAGAGCAGCCAGGAGACAGCTCACATTGGGCATCTTTGCACGTTAAACATACACATTAATCATGGCACAATGAGAATTCATGCATGCACAACACTGTGGTCCCTAGCACACACACCCCACATCCACATCAAATTGGATTGGCACCAGTCCACCATGCAGGACTTGTGAGCAGCAATGCCACGCCAAGGCTCCAATTATGTCACTGTACATTCATACACCATTCACACGGACCTGGGGATCACTTCTCCCTGGTCCTGGGGAACCCTTCTCCACCAAAATAGAGGGTAACACCCCTTTTCCGGCAGGAATGTCACCCCCACATTCACACAGCATTCACAACCCAAAAAAAAAAAATGACCTGCAAAATCAAAACATTTCCAGCAAAAAAAAAAATTTGAAAAAAAAAAAAATTTGAAAAAAAAAAAAATTGGGGGAAAAACAAATTACTGCCCTCTGCGTGAGCCACGCCTGGGGCGCCCCCGGCCACGGCCCCGGCTTCTCAGGGGAGACTCATGGGGAAGGGGTAAAACCGGGGAAGGAGGATCAGCCCCTGATCTCTGCCCACCTGGTGGCCTGCCCTCCAAGGCTACGGCAATTCTGTCCAGGGCAGCACCAACTGTTGCCGTGTTGGCCTGGATAGCCAGGGTAAGGGCCCTCACATCCTGCCCAACGCCTGCTGATGTCGTCTGCAGTTCATTTAGGCAGGTTGTGAAAGCCCGGGAGTGGGAGTCCAGGTTCCCCAGCGTATCCTTGATGGAGGACAGGCTCTTCTCCATCCGCACCAATGTCTGGCTGACCTGTCCCAGATGGCGGGTCTGAAGGAACTGGTCCCTTCTCAGGGTGGCGGGCAGGAGATCGGCCAACCCTCTGGTGGTCTGGGATGACATCCTGCCTCCAGCTGATGCTTGTGGCCGGGGAGAAGGGGAGGCCCTTGTGAGGGGAGCCATGTTGGGGGAGGAGGGGGGGGGGCTCCCCCTTAGGGAGGCCTGCCTGCTGGCAGCCAGAGGGGAGGAGTCCTCAAAACCCAAACGTCCAGTGCCTGACATGGACTCCTCCTCCTCATGATTCTCCTCCTCCTCATGATTGTCCTGCTCCTCATGATTGTCCTGCTCCTGTTGAACCTCCTCCGCGGACTCCGGCCTTGTTGGGGGGGCCTCATTAGGCTGCTGTCCTGGGGTTGGTGCGGTCAGGCCAGATGGCCCTGCACCCTCCTGCACATCTGTGGATGACACAAAACATTCACAGGTTGGAGGATCCACACACTTGCCACATATTCCCTTTCACCCCCTCCCCCACACATGCTACACACCTGATATTAAAAAAAAAAAAATTACCTGGCACCACGGGCTCCGGACTTGAGTCAAAGCCGGGCAGGCCCTCAACTTCATGCCGATGAAAGGTCAGGGCCACCGCACGCTCCTCCGCTGTCAGGCTAATACGGCATGGTGGCCCCCCTCCTGTGCCCCTGGCATGGGCATGCATTCTGGCCAACTTCTTTTTGACCAGACGCCGGAGGTCATTGATTTTTTTGTCAATCCCAGACCTGGTCCGTGTCTCCCCCTGCCCCGCTGAATTCACCTGGTCAGTGATCCTATCCAATATCTCCCTCCTCTTGGCCGGGGTGGTGTTGGCACTCTCTGGGCCGTGGAGGTAACGCCCATACTCGCTAATGGCCCGGGCAAGAATCTGTTTTTCCACAACTGTAAAATTCAGCTTGCGTTTTCTCTCACTCATCCTTCCAAAAAAAAAACAGTCCCAGTCAACAAAATTCACGCACACAAACAAGCCCAACCAATCACAAAAAAAAACACACAGAGAGAAAACGACTCAGCAAGAAACAGTCCCCAAAAAACAAAACAAAAATACAGCAGAAAAAGAAACAAAAAGAAATATATCAATCAAACAAACAGTCTCTCAAACACTTATCAAAAACCACTTTCAAAAATCTACTAACAACCACTTGATCACACAGAACACTAATCTGACAACTACAAAACACACCGCAACGAACAACAAGAACAAAAGCACTTTGTTAAATGGGAAGGGACAAAGGGATGTACTTTTGCAAAGGAAGTGCGTTTGTGTGTGTCTATTTATGCTGTTTGCGTAGTTCACAACGTTGCCCTAGTCCATTTCCAATTTCACTGATTGCGCCGCTCCCAAATTGTGAGCATGCGCACATCGGAGCTGACATGGTCTCGTTCAAGCGCGCATGCGCGAGCCGGCCGGCCCTTCATTTGCATGGGGTCACGGCTCATTTCAATGTAACACGCCCACGTCCTTCCCAATTTGTATTACTCCTCCTTACGCCTCTGGAAAAACGTTACGTATGCGCAATTTCCTGCGCAAAAGCTACGAGAATAGGGTGATTACGCGGCAAAATTGCGCAAGTCTAACGTAAAGGCGGTGCGCTAAGCCGGTCCAATAATGCGCAGATGTACGTGAATCTGGGCCTCTGACTTTTTTCTGATTTTCATTTACAGCATGCTCGTTCTGGGTAGGGATGAGCTTCGCGGTCGAAATTAACCTATGTTCGACTCGAACATCGTCCGTTCGATCACTTGTCAGATATCGAGCAAAAACAATCGTTTGCGGCAAATTCGAGTGAAACGAAACGACCGTTTTTAAAACTTTTTTTCCATTGATACTACTATCAATGGAATTATTTTTTTTCTAAAACGTCGTTTTTTCAGGAGTCCTGCTTCTGAAAAAAACGACAGTTTTTAAGACTTTTTTCTATTGATACATGTTCCCTGGGGCAAGACCCGGGTTCTGAAAGACGTTTTCCAACAATAACTTAAAAATTTGTCTTTAAAATGATCGTTTTTGAATTCGAACGTTCGAGTCCCATAGACTTCAATGGGGTTCTAAATGTTCGTGAACGATCGGACTGTTCGACGGTTCTGGTGCGAACCGAACGCGGGGGTGTTCGGCTCATCCCTAGTTCTGGGTCATAAAATTCAAATATTTAAAGAAGTGGATTCAAAACCATCATTTTATTATGTAAGTGCACCAACATCACTTTCAAATCATGAATTTATAGACAAGATATTGTAATCTATCATTTAAACTAACAGGATTTATGCATATGAATAATATTGATTTAATAAAAAAAGATAATTTATCCAATAAAAAAAAAAATGAAACTCAAGAAAAATATGTAGATTCTTATTGCTGACCTCTCCAACCCATAACGTTGGCTTCCATTTCTCTTCCAATTTCAGCTATTTTCGTTATGGCTTTAACAAACAAAAACAAAATAGTGCAGAATAAGAAAACCGTAAGATCCGACATAAACAAATGCTTTATTTTGGTTTTCGTCGGTCGAATGTGGCTAACCTTAACGCCATTAGTCCAATATTATTCTACATAGAGAGAAAAGATTTGACATTATAGAGAGAAAAGATTCGACATTATAGAGAGAAAATATTCGACATTATAGGGAGAAAAGATTCGACATTATAGAGAGAAAAGATTCGACATTATAGAGAGAAAAGATTCGACATTATAGAGAGAAAAGATTCGAGAAAAGATTCGACATTATAGGGAGAAAAGATTCGACATTATAGAGAGAAAAGATTCGACATTATAGAGAGAAAAGATTCGACATTATAGAGAGAAAAGATCGCTGCTGGAATTGGGTGGGGGAAGTAAAATAAAAATAATGATGATGATGAATGTTATTGGCTGATTGTAATCAAAGAGGAGGAGCAGTAAAATAGCTAGAACTAACTTGACAATTCAACATGAACGACGAAGATTCAACAAAGCATCGAAAAACATAAAAACAATACAACCTCTGAATCTGTCATTGAAGGCTTAAGGGAGTAAATAAAATAAAAAAATGTTATGCTGAAATGACTGTTTACAGGGTATAGAGACATAATAGTTAACTGATTCCTTTTAAAAATAGATAAAAATCAATCATATAATGTACCTGTAGTTTCTAGTTTCATTGTTGCATGTTGTTTCCTGTCTCTCTGATGTACAGAGCCACAGAGCCAATACAGGGCAGTGATGGTTTGGAAAACGAAACTGATTGGTGCTGTGGGGTTTTAGACACACAGTAATCACACCTCCTTGATTAGTGACCACAGAGAGAAAGCTTCCAGCACTGTGGTTATCAGGAAACCGACAACCAGGAAGTGTGGAGATCAGAGAAGAATTACAGCAACTTGAGAGCAAAAACGAACAATGAGGACATAAAAACAGCACTGCATTAACCTCCCTGGTGGTATGATTCTTTCTGATTTTAGGTGCTGAAAGCGGTACCATCATTTGCAAGGAAATTTGGCGTTTTATACTGACCAAACAAGAGTCTAATAGGCATCCCGGGTATGATTTTTTTTTTTAAAACAAAATTATAATATAATAAATAATTATAAATAATTATAACAAATAATAATATAATTATAATAAAAAATATTCAATAATGTAATCAACTCAAAATCACTAAAATTTGCTCAGTTGCAGAATTGTCGCTGTCATTATTATTATTTTTTTATGACGGATTTCCCCACAAATCGCTATCGCTAAATTCTGCAAGTGATTATAATTTATTATCGCTATTTTCTAGCTGATCTAAAACCATTTTTGACATAAAGGGACACTTTTGGTTGCTATGGACAATCTACATTTTGCAGGCAGAAAGAACAGTTTTTATTATATAAAAGTACATGTAGGACACTGGGCAGACAAGGGGGTGTGTATTTTTTTACATACAGTACTGTAATCTATAAGATTACAGTACACTGTATGTAATGTGTTTGTTTACTTTTTTTGATTTGGTGTCGTTCTCCGCCCCCGTGCGTCGTAACGTTGCAGGGAACGGAGATCGACGGCACACGGGGACACTGTGTGAATCGAGCGAGCACCCACTAGCTGCATCGCTGGATCCACGGACAAGGCAAGCCAGCACGCACTGCAGGCTCTGCATAGCTACCCTGAGTGTGACTCGGGGATACCGATCCTAGCATAAAAAAAACACCCCGAGTCACGCTCGGGAATACCGCTAGGAGGGTTAAGGTAAAGGAAGCTATTAAGATAAAAACAAATTCCTTTACAAACCCTTAAGGTGTCTGTCGAACGTTTAAAGAAGATTCGACAGAGCAGCTAAATTGTACGATGCCACAATCGTACATTTCCGGTCAAATGCTCGGCCCATAGGCAATAGAAAAATGTGAATGTTGATTGAATTGTAATAATAATTAATAAATATATATATTACTAGTTATACAACATTAGAATTCTTCCAGAGCTTGTAGGCGGAACATTCGACCGGAAATGTACAATTCGACGTACAGTTTCGCTGGTCCGTCGAATCTTCTTTGAACATTCAACAGACACCATAAGCCTTCAATGGCAGATTCAACCTTAATTCATTTGGATTTTCGGACGAATGCAATTTCTAACGAAAAAGGATATAAATAAAAACAAATTTTGGGAGTAACTAAATACATTAATTTTTCGGACGAAAAAACGAAATTCCAAAACAAAATATTTCAGTGTGCACATGTCTAATAGAAACTCCTACAGCTAAACTGAATAATATTCCAACTAACCATGGATAGGTGATGGACCCCTGCACCCATTTTGAGACTCCTATTTAAGACTTAAACACTGGCTGTTTCCTTGGAAAAAAAGACCTGGTCATAACTCTGTTCCTTTCCTGTACCCCTCTACTCTAATCTGTACTCCTTTCCTTTCTTTTGCTACATCTTTCCCTTGTCCACTTTTATTCTTTTACTCTCCCCCTATCTTATTTTTGCCTTAGTCTACAATACCTGTTTGAACATTTTGTGAAAACAGAATTATAGGCTTTTGCACAGTAGGTCATTACCTTTTAGCTGCATGCGTTCACTGTAGCTTAAGATCTTGAAGATTATTTCCCTATACGGACTGTTGACCAGACAGTTACCTAGGAATGTTGACTGTTCTTTTTCTTATCTATTCATTAGGCCAGCTACTTTTAGCTCGTTTTTTTTTTTTTTTATATTGTTGACTACCTGACCAATATGCTTGCTTATACTTGTGGGTGAAGATGGTAAGTGCTTTCCTGTATTGTACTCATTGAAAAGTTTCTAATAAAAAATTACTTTTAAATATACAATTGAAAGAGTTTTATTATATCTATTGACAAGTGCAAAAAAAAAAAAATACTCATAAAGCATGCTGCAGGTTATCGTAGTGCACTGGATGGAATCACATGTCAGTGTCACTGCACAGCAGCTCAACACACCGAGCTGCTGTGAGATGACATGAATGAAGTGCCACTATCTGCACTTCAAATGAAGTTACAGTATTTTCCGGCATATAAGACGACTTTTTAACCCATGAAATTCTTCTTAAAAATCGGGGGTCATCTTATACGCCGGTAAGCTATCATGCAGCCTCTCAGTAAAAAACATGGCCATCCATTTTTCAAAAGTTGTGCCTCCTCCTTCTGCTGTTCTGTAATAGGCAGAACACTCAGCTTCCCAGCAGAGCCTCTGTTCAGTGTTCCACCTATCACGGATGCCCTCTCGTCCTCAGTCTCGGATGAGAGGGCATCCGTGATAGGCGGAAAACACTGAACACAATGTCTGCTGGGAAGCTGAGTGTTCTGCCTATTACAGAACAGCAGAAGGAGGAGGAGCGGCTTTTTAAAAATTGACAGCTGCGGTCTGACTGAGAGTCTGCATGATAGGTTACCGGCAGAATTAGAGCCTGGCAGAATTGTTCCAGTGATTGGAGATAGAGAACAAGTGATAATGGACGGCTGCGGTCTGACAGATTCTGCATGTCAGGGATAAGGTAAGGGATCGTCGAGACATGCAATGGCACAGTGAGGTATGCAGTTAGTCATGTAATGGTGGCACAGTGAGGCATGTAATGGTGGCACAGTGAGGCACAGTGAGGCATGTAATGGTGGCACAGTGAGGCATGTAATGGTGGCATAGTTTTGCTTGTAATGGTGGCACAGTCTGGCAGGGCATGACTAGTAGGAAGGGGGTCAACTTATACGGTGAGTATATTCCAAAACCAAATTTTAGCTGGAAAATTTGGGGGGTCGTCTTATACGCCCAGTATATATATATATATATAAAAGAAAACTGTGTGATGCTCTCAAACGCACATGCCACCATTCTCAATAGACCCACTGATTCACTGACTCTGAATCCCTTGAGCTCCTCCAATCTTCCCTGTGGTATTTCCCTCAAGTGTCACGTATTCTTCCCTGCTGGGTCCCTAGTTGGCACTCCAGATACTTCTCAAGCTTCACCCCTGATGACCAGTGTGGTCCCTGGCTTGGCACACAAGGCTGCTCTGCAAGGGTCCCTAATATTATCACCACCTGAAGTTTTCTGATTCTCTACCCTGCCCTTCGATGAGAATGTGGTTTCGGTACTTGCTTCAGTTACTCACTGTGGTCCAGTAGTGTATTTAGGTTTTGTGCTGCCCTAGGCCTGACTAAACTCGTGCACCCCCTAATTTAAATATGACCCACCCCTTCATGTCAAGGTCACTCTCCCATTTCTGTTTAAGACTTAAGACCTGCCCTGAAATTTTCGAGTGGGGACCCTAGTTCTGAGGGCCTGGGGGGGGGCAATGGAATCTCTTAATTTGCATAGATTTCCCCTCACTTTCTGTTTGGCTATGGGGCAGAAAGTGAAGGGAAATCTCTGCAATGGGACAGGGGTGGTAAAAAATAAACTGACAGGGGCTATAACCCTCCCTTACTCTATCCAAAATGGAAAAAAAATGTTGCCTATAGTTCTTAACAAGAAAAAGCACAAATTTCTGATAAATTTATGGAGAGTTCTAAGAAGATATAACCATGCCAATGGTGCACCAGAAAATACATAGCAAAGTAAGGAAGGTTTGTGGTCCAGGATGATAGCACAGTCAAAATTAGAAGTACTGCCCCCCCCCCCCCCCGCACACGCACCGTTGTGGAATGCCGGCTACCCGCATCCAGGATGCAGTGCGACCACTTTATGGGGGCGCTACACTAATTTGCCTCTTAGCACAGTCCGCCTAATAAGACTGGCCCTACACTAACAGTGAAGCGCAAGCGGTGGGGACTCTTCCCGTGCTACCCCCTGCAAAGTGCTGCCCTAGGCCTGGGGCTTGTTGGCCTAGGCTTGGATGCAGCATTGCTGTGGTTCCTGGTAAAGGCGATTTGGTCCCTTCATAGCTACAGCTAACTCTGACCATAGGCAGGGTCTCCGGCCGGCACAACCGTACTTCAGGTTGGACTGCTCTCTCACTTCTGGATAGGCCCTTACACAGCCTAGCAGCCAGATGCCCCGAGGACAGGCCCAATCTCTGGCCTAGCAGCCCAGGGCATACGACACACATCCACCCAGACAGTCATTCAGGTGGCACAGAACACAGATTACCTGACCTCACCCGAATATATAGGTTCTCCTAGTAGGCTAAAGGATTCAAGAAAACCCCTGCCCATTGACTGGGGCACCCACATACCTATAACCTGACTTTTGGTTCCCCTTCTCGTATCTAGTACCACCAAGAAACCCAGCCCATCCAGTGGTAGAAGAGAAAAGTGCAACAAGGCCGAGCTTAGGGAGAAATCAATAGATCCCTAAGGCCGCGTACACACGGAGGGACATGTCCGATTGAAACGGTCCGCAGGCACGTCACCGCACAAGGAAATAAAAAACTTCCACGCATGCGTCGCATCCATACGACGCTTGTGCGGGCAGATATGTCCGCTGGTTAGTGTACTAACCAGCGGACATATCCGACGGACATGTCGCCGGCGGCATGCTTTAAAATTTGTCCGCCGGTCAGACATGTCCGCTAGCCCATACACACGATCGGATTTGTCCGCTGAACTGGTCCGTCGGACCAGTTTCAGCAGACAAATTTGATCGTGTGTATGCGGCCTAACAATCGACCAATATAACTACTCTTGACAAGTACAGCTGCCTGACTAAACTCCAGGGTGCTACAGTAGGGTTAGATGTACTAGCAGATTTAGATACACTATCAAACTAAAGCTAAACTCCAGCTAATAATTTAGAACCAGTTACAGCTAACATTTTTTTATTTTCCTTTAAATAAAAGTTTAAAGGTTAATATAAAGGTTTTACATAAATAAATACAATTAATAATATAATACATACCGGTAATTATTCTAAGCACCCCGGTTAGTATTAAATGTTCTGTTTCATCCCTGAAACGACTACATCTGCAAGAGAGCTGGTTCTTTTACTTACTAGTTGGATCACCATATGAAAATAGAACAAAGCCTGAAAAAGGAAACTAATGCAGCTGTCATGATCCATGTCATGGCTTTGGTCACCTGCTGGTGGCACTGTTTCTCCCAACAACAGGGGTGCAGTTCTGGTGTCCGCCAGCGGGTGTCTCCCATGGAATGGACTCCTCACTAATTGGGATGAACTGTTACAGGTGTATATAGCCCGCCCTGCACTACAATCCAGAAAGAAAAAAAGGAAAGAGGGCGCCAGGGGGTTAAACGACAGATAGCTTTAATACGTTTTCAGAACACAGCATCCACTTACATATAAAAGATTGAAAGTCCAGTATGTAGATCCTGTGTGCAAGTCTTTAATGTGGCGTCCTTCCGCGCTGGTTGTTGGCTGAGAGTGCTCACGAGCCTCACGATGTCCCTCTACTCAGATCGTCGGTAAACCGGCTAGCATGGAGGGACTGACTGAAAGCGAGGCCTGGAGCATGCTTGAGAAAGGAGCGCGCCTATTTGCCTACAGGCGCAAGCTCCGAAACGTCGTCGCAACCCAGTGACGTCACCGCGACTCAGCTGCGCTCCAGGCCTCGCTTTCAGTCAGTCCCTCCATGCTAGCCGGTTTACCGACGATCTGAGTAGAGGGACATCGTGAGGCTCGTGAGCACTCTCAGCCAACAACCAGCGCGGAAGGATGCCACATTAAAGACTTGCACACAGGATCTACATACTGGACTTTCAATCTTTTATATGTAAGTGGATGCTGTGTTCTGAAAACGTATTAAAGCTATCTGTCGTTTAACCCCCTGGCGCCCTCTTTCCTTTTTTTCTTTCTACATATCCTGGAGTCTGGGCTTTGTCTCCCCCATTTGTGAAGGCCTGCCTTGGGACAACGACCAGGACCATCAGCTTTAAACAGAACCAGCATTCTCTCCTCCATGTCTCCACTTTTCATCTACAGGTCCTTTTTATCCTCACATATATAATGTTTTTAATATTTTTGTTTCTATGAAGGACTTCCTTAAACTTTTTTAACTGCTACATACTGCTGATTGTTTTTGCGCCACTATCTGTATTTTTTGTGCACTACAATCCAGGCTTCAGTATTTTTCCTTGTCAGCCTGTTACCTGCCTGATCTGCTAGCTGGAGCCAACCTGTCCCTGATTTGATCCCTGCCCTGTCCTGGACTCTGCTTCCCCTTGTTCCTCACATCCCTGCTTGACCTGGTATATATGCTCCCACCTTGTATATATTTGTTGATTATTGGTTTGATGTTTGCTGTGTTATGCTTGCTTGTCTTGGGGGTTTTACACGATTGTTTCACGTGTGCTTAACCTTTTATTAAACGTATATTTTGTCACTATCCTGGTGCCTATTGACTTTAGTGCAGCCCATTGACCTGTTGCCTAGTATTGGATGCCTGCGTAGGCATCCCCTGACAGCAGCCATCACATCTAATGCCCCTGACACACAAGCGGAATTTCTACCAGCAAAAGTCTCATGTGAGCTTTTCATCAGAAATTCTGATGCGTAGGCTCCATAAGACCTTTGCTGTCGGAATTTCCGCCGGCAAAAGTTTGAGAGCAGGTTCTCAATTTTTCTGACTGAAAATCCGTTCGTCTGTATGGAATTCTGACGGGGAAAAAAACATGCATGCTCGGAAACAATTTGACGCATGCCCGGAAACAATTAACGCATGCTCGGGAGCATTGAACTTCTTTTTCTCCCCTCGTCATAGTGTTGTATGTGACCACATTCTTAATGCTCGAAAGTTCAGAGAACTTTTGTGTGACTGTATGCAAGCCAAGCTTGAGCGGGATTCCGTTGGAAAAACATGGCATAAGAATTGTTAAGTGATCATTTGTTTGAATACTCATGTGCAAGGCTGCTGATAGAAATTGTGGGGCCCCATACACACTACCTGACAAGGCCCTCCCCCCAAGAAAATATTAAAGCTATATTTCGGTAAAAATACATAAAAATCCTTATTAGCAGACACAAATACAACATAACTCACAGAATCCCTGCTAAATCTAAAAGATAAAACTAAGTTAATAAACAAAAATGAAGATGAGATGAAAAAAATATACAGGCTGGGCTGTTGGAGTTCCGGCACCATAGAGTCAATGGAGAGAGAGGGAGAGAAACAAAGTTACATAGGTAACAAACTCAATAGAAGAGCTAACCTTAGAGCCAGTGCTGAGAGGGAGAGAGCCTGGCACAGGGAGGGGTATTAGACAGGGACGAGTGTCTCTTTCTCAGCAGATAAAAGCTGGCAGCAGGGAGACGGGGAGAGACCAGCTTTCAGAGAGAAAGAGTTCTGAAATTGTTGTCCATCACTAATCCTCCTCCTTGTGTGTGCTCGGGCCCCTACAAGAGGACTGGTGCCCCCCCCCTATCAGCGGCCCTGCTCATGTGGCGTTTTTACAATTTTCAAAGGGTGAAGCAAGTTCATAAATATCTGGGAATTTTGAGGCACTGATTAATAAAAAAAATTACATGCAGATGGCTTAAAAAAAAAAGATCAAAAGCTACATTAACACTTCTTATTTATTTAAATACACAAGGCTATTAGATCTCTATAATATCTTTTTGTACTGTCGAATTACTATCCAATAATATTTCTATTGCAATTACTTACAGGTTGAGTCTAGGATACTAAGAGCCATCTGTGTTTTTATCACCCTCTTATGTTGCTCTCACAAAATAAAAAGTTCTCCCGCTGTTAAATTCCCTCTTACATCATTAACATTGTTATTTCTAGAAAGGATCCCCGGTTGCGGTTTGCTTGGGGCATTGCATAATAAAGAAAAAGGACAAGTTCAGAAGCAAATGACATTGGCGTCAACGTCGGAAACTGTCCGTATTCAGAGTATGTAAAGCCAGGAGTTCTCCTTATTTTAGATGTTAGAAGATGTTGCCGGTTGTTCCATTCACTGTCTCTAACATATGAAGAATGTGTTCTAACTTATGCAGATATTAGTTGTTGTCTTGCCAGTCCATCTGCGACATCGCTAGACAATATTTTCTCAGTTGTACAAACTGAAAGCCGCGTACACCCACTGATTTGGCTGCAATATAGATTTCATAAATACGCTCCAGATGCTTTTGTCTTACAATGTATGTAAACTGCAGGTCAGAATCCTAACAAGGAATTATGATACTTTACACAGCCTGCAAAATGGTGGATGATTTTTCAGCCTCTCTTAACCACTTGCCTACTGTGCACCTACACCCCCTTCCTGCCCAGACAAAATTTAAGCTTCCGGCACTGCGTCGCTTTAACTGACAATTGCGTTGTTGTGCGACGTGGCTCCCAAACAAAATTGGCGTCCTTTTTTTTCCCACAAATAGAGCTTTCTTTTGGTGGTATTTGATCACCTCTGCGGTTTTTATTTTTTGCGCTATAAACAAAAATAGAGCGTCAATTTTGAAAAAAATTCAATATTTTTTACTTTTTGCTATAATAAATAACCCAAAAAATATATAAAAAATATTTTTTTTCCTCAGTTTAGGCCGATATGTATTCTTCTACATATTTTTGGTAAAAAAAAAAATGCAATAAGCGTTTATCGATTGGTTTGCGCAAAATTTATAGTGTTTACAAAATAGTGGATAGTTTATGGCATTTTTTTTTTTTTTTACTATTAATGGAGGCGATCTGCAATTTTTTTATTGGGACTGCAACGTTATGGCGGACACTTCGGACACTTTTCTGACATTTTTGGGACCATTTACATTTATACAGTGAACAGTGCTATAAATATGCATTGATTACTGTATATATGTGACTGGCAGTGAAGGGGTTAACCACTAGGGGCGGGGAAGGGGTTAAATGTGTGTCCTATGAGTGTTCTAACTGTAGGGGAAGGGGGGGTGACTGGGGGAGGTGACCGATTGTGTGCCTATGTACAAGGGACACAGCAACGGTCTCCTCTCTCCCTGACAGGACGTGGAGCTCTGTGTTTACATACAGAGCTCCACGTCCCCGCTCAGTTACTGGGCAATCGCGTGTGCCCGGCGGCGATCGTTGCCGCCGGGCACTCGCACCGGGATCCCAGCAGAGCGGCGGGTGCGCGCGCTCCCTGCCGGCGGCGTGCGCCCGACCGCGGCTTTAAAAGGACATCACGTCATATGACGTGATGTCAGGACAATGGAGTCCTCCGCCCGCCGTCATTTGACGGTGGGCGGTGGACAAGTGGTTAAAGTAATTTAAAATATAGTAAAGGATGTAATTTTTGTTTGGTTAAAACGTTGCACGACTGCACAACTGTCAGTTAAATTGACGCAGCGCCGAATCGCAAAAAGTGCTCTGGTCAGGAAGGGGGTAAATTCTTCCAGGGCTGAAGTGGTTAATAATTTGCTGTATCTTCCTGCTTATGCATTCTGTACAACTCAGAATTTTTTTCAATAAAACATAATCTTTGAAAAAAATTCACTACACATTGCCGGAGGCTGTATAAAAGCATAATATGAGCAATAGTAACTGTACTGACCAACGGAAAAAAATCTTCCGCGATGAGAGTTAAAAATCCTATAGTGTGGGCAGTTTTTGATTGGGGGTACCATATTGAATTGTAGAATTGTATGTATAATAATAATAAACATAAATTATGTAACATCTTTAAGTTTATTGTATAAGTAGACCCAGCTACGCTCCTGAATAAGTTGAATTTAATTCCAAGAAATGCAACATTTCACCTCCACATTAAGCCGTTCCAAATTTATACCAATGATTTAGAAGCGTACAAAATCTGGTGCAGCTCTGCATAGAAACCAATCAGCTTCCAGGTTTTATTGTCAAAGCTTAATTGAACAAGCTAAAGTTAGAAGCTGATTGGCTACCATGATGCACCAGATTCTGAGTGCACCAGTTGTAGAAAATCTCTCCCATTGAGTTTTATGATTAAATGGGAGAATGTATCAACAACAAGGTGGCTAGTGGTTGCTGGAGGGGGACAATTACAAGTATTCAGTATTGAGTATTGAGGGTTGTATATATAGTGGGGACATTTTTTTTTTTTTTTTTGATCCCCTGCAGATTTTGTAAGTTCGCCCACTTAAAGTGGTTGTAAACCCAATAAAAAACAAAACAAAAAAAACTAACACCTGCAAGACAAAGGCATAATGAGCATAGCATACTAGCTCATTATGTAATACTCACCTGGGATCGAAGCCCCCGCTGCGGTGCCTGACACAGCACTGGCCGCCAACATGTCATGCCGGAGTTACTTCAGGGTATAGTGGCTCCGGCGCTGTGGTTGGCTGGAGCCACGATGACGTCACTCCTGCGCATGTGCGGCAGCCACCAGTCACGGCTAGGAATGAGCCGAACACCCCCACGTTCGGTTTGCACCAGAACCTTCGAATGGACCGACCGTTTGCGCGAACATTTATAACCCCATTGACGTCAATGTGACTCAAGCGTTCGAATTCAAAAGTGCTCATTTTAATCCCCCATATGCAAGTTATTGTCGGAAAACGTCTTTGAGAACCCGGGTCTTGCCCCATGGAACATGTATCAATGGAAAAAAAAAATTTTTTCTGGAGCAGCGATTTTAATGATACTTAAAGTGAAAAAAAAAAAAAATTCCTTTAAATATCGTACCTGCTGGGTGTCTATAGTAGTGGCACGTTTTTAGAACTGTCCCTGCACAAAATGAGATTACTATAAGAAAAAGGTAATTTAAAACTGCTTGCTGCTTTAATTTAATGTCTGGTCTCTGACGCTGGCGATGGTTGCTGAAACCGGTCATACCTTGGGGCTGCGGACTAAAAATTGTCTGAACGCATCGGTCAGACGGCCACCTTCTCCACTGCTCCTTCTGTGACTTACCGAAGCCTCAGCAACATGTTGTCCAGGACCAGGATTTGGTAACCCCCCCAGTCTCTGGGAACGCGTTGCACAGACCTTTCTGCAAGGCCTCCCGAAGATGTTTCATCTTCTGCTCCCTCTGCGATGGCAAGACAAGGTCCACAACCTTACCTTTGTAACGTGGATCAAGGGGAGTTGCCAACCAGTAATGATCCCTCTCCTTGATAGCACGAATACGAGGATCCTTATGCAGGCTTTGCAGGATCAGGGAGGCCATGCAGCGTAGGTTTGCTGAGGCATTTCGGGGCACAGTCCTCTGGGTCACTGAGGACGACAGGATCCGCAGCCACCTCATCCCAGCCACGTAAAAGTCCATGGGTTCCTTGGGACTGTAATTAATCCCTTGAAGGCTGCTGCTGATGCAGAGTCAAAAGCTCCACCTCCATGCTGCTGATACAATCCTCCTCCTCCTCCTCGTCCTCTTCCTGTGTGCTAGGCGGGCAAGCAGGACCACTGTCTGGATAAAGGGGGCCTTGAGAGATAAGGAAGTCCTCCTCTTTCTCCCTCTGTTCTGCCCTAAGGGCCCTGTCCATTATTCCACGTAGCGTGTGCTCCAACATGTGAATAAGAGGGACAGTCTCACTGATGCATGCACTGTCACTTCTCACCATCCTCGTGGCCTCTTCAAATGGTGACAGGACAGTGCATGCATCCCCGATCAAGGCCCACTGGCGTGGGGAAAAAAAACCTAGCTGCCCTGACCCAGTTCTGCTGCCATATTGGCACAGGTACTCATTGATGGCCCTCTGCTGCGTGTGCAGCCGCTACAACATGGCCAATGTAGAGTTCCATCTGCTGGGAATGTCACAGATTAGGCGGTTCTTGGGCAGGTTGTATTCCCTTTGGAGGTCTGTCAGCCGAGCAGTGGCATTATATGACCTCCGGAAATGCACACAGACTTTCCTGGCCTGCTTCAGGACATCCTGTAAGCCTGGGTACCTGCCCAAGAACTGCTGCACCACCAAATTCAGAACATGAGCAAAACAGGGCACATGGGTCAGTTATCCCTGTCGCAGGGCAGAGAGGAGGTTGGTGCCATTGTCGCTAACCACCATTCCTGGCTTAAGCTGGCGTGGCGTCAACCACCTCTAAAGCCTGCCCCTGAAGAGCTGACAGAACCTCTGCCCCAGTGTGGCTCCTGTCTCCCAAGCACACCAGCTCTAGCACCGCATGGCATCTCTTTGCCTGCATTCCTGCGTAGCCCCTTGTACGCCTACGGAGCACGGCTGGTTCCGAGGACACATCAGCACAGTAAGAGGCCACAGAGGAAGAAGAGGAGGGGGTGGAGGAGAGAGGTGCACTATGCACCGAGTGGGTTTAGTTGCAAAGTAATGAGCACACTTGCACTATGCACCACCAAGTGGGTTTAGTTGTAAAGTAATGAGCACACTTGCACTATGCACCGAGTGGGTTTAGTTGCAAAGTAATGAGCACACTTGCACTATGCACCACCAAGTGGGTTAAGTTGTAAAGTAATGAGCACACTTGCACTATGCACCGAGTGGGTTTAGTTGCAAAGTAATGAGCACACTTGCACTATGCACCACCAAGTGGGTTTAGTTGTAAAGTAATGAGCACACTTGCACTATGCACCAAGTGGGTTTAGTTGCAAAGCAATGAGCACACTTGCACTATGCACCACCAAGAGGGTTTAGTTGCAAAGCAATGAGCACACTTGCACTATGCACCAAGTGGGTTTAGTTGCAAAGCAATGAGCACACTTGCACTATGCACCACCAAGAGGGTTTAGTTGCAAAGTAATGAGCACACTTGCACTATGCACCACCAAGTGGGTTTAGTTGTAACGTAATGAGCACACTTGCACTATGCACCGAGTGGTTTTAGTTGCAAAGTAATGCGCAAACTTGCAGTGTACAGCAAGTTGGTTTAGGTGCACAGAGCACACGTGCAATACAACACGTGAGAACACTGCAGCTAGCACAATCAACTGCCTGACAGATTAGGAAGAACTAATCTAACTAAACTAAACTCCTGGGATGTATATATATCCTCTACACACTGTAAATTTAACTGACTAGCCTGCTATCTAGCTAGAAAAAAAGACAATCTCTCTCTTTCTCTCTCTCTCTGTCTGATCTGGAACAAGCCCGAAACACACTACACGTGGAGGTTTAGGAGATATTTCTAGCACCTACAGGTAAGCCTTAATCTACAACCACTATAAAAATAAATTAATGGTCTATAATCTTTATCATAGGTGTATTTTAATGGATTACTGGATTTAATGAATAGGTGTATTACATGGATTGAAAACCTGCAGCACCCGCAAGGTTTCCCTCCTCAGGAGGGCACATGTATAGGCCCATCTGAAGTTTGCCAATGAACATCTAAATGATTCAGAGAAGTATTGGAAAAAAGTACTGTAGTTAGATGAGACCAAAATGTAGTTCTTTGGCATTAAAGGATCACAAAAGGATTTTTTTTTAGCTAAATAGCTTCCTTTACCTTAATGCAGTACTGGTTTCATGTCCTTATTGTTCGTTTTTGTTTTGAAGTTGCTGTAATCCTGCTTTGTTCTCCACACTTCCTGCTTGTCTGTTTCCTTATAACCACTATACTGGGAGCTTTCTCACGATGGTTTAAGCTGTCATTACTGTGTGTCTAAAACTTCCCAGAACCAGATTCATTTTAAAAACAAAACAAGATAAAGGGAAAACCGCCGCTCCAGACGACACTCTTCAGTGGTGAGTAAAGTTCAAAAACCCAAATGGGTGCAGGCAATGCGTGGTGCAATATAAGGAAAGAAAAATGGACAGCCGCACTCCAATGGATGAAAAGACTTAAAAATAGTGCCTGTTTATTCCAGTCAAAAAACTAAAACAGCAAAAACAGCAAACAGTGGGGTAACAAAAGCTGACGCGTTTCACATCGACAACCGATGCTTAGTCATAGCTAAACATAATGATAAAAGAAATCTCATTTAGCCCTGGTTCACACTGATGCTACTTTGAAATCGTGCTTCTTTACTTGAAGTAGCGCGATTTCAAAGTAGCAAGGTCAGCGCGATTTCAGGTGCTACTTGATAGACATTTGTGTGGCTTCATACACAGATGTCTATAGAAATCGCACCTGAAATCTGCAAAAGTAGTGCAGGAACTACTTTTGCAAATCGGTGCGGTGCCGCAAAATCGGTGTCGCACCTATTAGAACAGTGCCATTGCCGCCAATAGGCTGCGACTTGTCATGCGATTTGATCTCTCAAATCGCATTACAAATCGCTCCAGTGTGAACCTAGGCTTATAGAAAGAAAAAAGTCCCAGAAACCATCTGATGATTCATTAATCAGTCTCCTGATGGGGCCTGGCTAATGCCGGTAATCGTGCACACCTGTTGAAAGAATGCAACAAGGAAAAAACACAGTCCATCATAACTAGATGGGAACATAATATATACATCGGCCGATTAAAATTGGTTACACCAGTCTAATAGCAGCAAACCTAGTTTCAACCCCTAGGAAAATATATACAGTGGATGTGTGTTGAGAACATATGTGTTACAATGTAAAGAAACCTTATTTTTATCCCAATGGAAGTATGACATTACATATTCTACAACACTGATAAACAAGTGTAGATGTGTGTGGGATGAGAAGATATAAAAATAAAAACCCAGCCAAAGCGAGTGAATCATGTTACGCCGGACGTGTAAATAATTATTAAAATGTATGACCCATAGAAAATTGTGTTTCAGCGTGTGGTGTGCTGCAAGAGGGAAAGAGGGGGAAAAGGAGAGGATTGGTAGTTGCTGGTTGAACCGATGTAAATGTGTAGCGTTTCACATCATATGAGATGGAAACAATATTGAAAGATCAAGTGACCAAAGTATATACGTTAGGTGTCCTCAAAACAGCAGAAAAGCATGAAAGCACGAAATGGGGTAAAAGTTACTAGGATAAAAATAAATGTGTATTACCCTTGCCCCGTAAGGAGATTAAATGTCGTCAGTGTTTAATCCAAATCCCTAACGACCCATAGAAAATGGTGTTTTAGCGTGTGGCGTGCTGCAAGAGGGGAAGAGGGGGAAAAGGAGAGGACTGGTAGTTGCTGGTTGAACCAATGTGAATGTGTAGCGTTCCACATCATATGAGATGGAGACAATATTGAAAGGTCAAGTGACCAAAGTATATACGTTAGGTGTCCTCAAAACAGCAGAAAAGCACAAAAGCACAAAATAGGGTAAAATTTACTGAGTTAAAAAGAAATGTGTGCTACCCTTTCCCCGTAAGGAGATTAAATGTCTTCAGTGTTTAATCCAAATCCCTAACGGCCATAGTATAGAAGGGACATATACATAGGTGAAGTGAATGGTGATAGAAATAAATGTGACAACAAGATGTGTGAATGTACCATTTAAATAAACGGGATGGAATAATAGGGACCGTGTACAATAAGCACAGAGCTTTTTTTTTTTTTTTCTATAAATGAGATTTCTTTTATCATTATGTTTAGCTATGACTAAGCATCGGTTGTCGATGTGAAACGCGTCAGCTTTTGTTACCCCACTGTTTGCTGTTTTTGCTGTTTTAGTTTTTTGACTGGAATAAACAGGCACTATTTTTAAGTCTTTTCATCCATTGGAGTGCGGCTGTCCATTTTTCTTTCCTTATATTAAAAACAAAACACTGCCCTGGATTTGTTTGTTTTTGTTCTGTGTGTCTATTTCTACTTTGCAGAAACATGAAGCCAGTTCAAAAGTGAAACTAACCTGCAGGCACATTATATGATTGATTTTTATCTATTTTTAATCATTTTGAAAAGGAATCAGTTAACTTTTATGTCTCTATACCCTGTAAACAGTCATTTTAGCAAAAAAAAAATGTTTTCCTTTAGTGACCCTTTAACTCGACTTTGCTGTGTATGAAGGAAGAAAAACACTGGCTATGACCCTGACAACACCATCCCTACAGTCAAGGATGGAGGTAGAAACATTCTGATTTGGGGCTGTTCTCTGCTAAAGGTACAGGCTGACTTTTCCACATTGAGGGGCCAATGGTCAGGGGCCATGTATTGTACAATTTTGGATGAGAACCTTCTTCCCTCAGCCAGAACACTGAAGATCATGGCTCATGGATGGGTCTTCGAGCATGACAATGACCCAAAACATACCACCAAGGCAACAAAACAGTGGCTTAAAAAGAAGCACATTAAGGTCATGGAGTGGCCTAGCCAATCTCCAGACCTTAATCCTAGAGAAACATTTATGGAGGGAGCTGAAACTTTAAGTTGTCAAGTGGCATCCAAGAAACCATAAGGATGTAGAGAAGATCTGTGAAGAAGAAACGTCTTACCTCTGTGCTTGCCGACAAGGATTTCTCCACCAAGTACTAAGTCATGTTTTGCTTGGGGATCAAATAGTTTTTTTACTCACTGAAATGCATAACATTTGTATCATGTTTTTTCTGGATTTTTGATTGATATTCTGTCTCAATCATTTAAAATATACCTATGATAACAAATTATAGACCCTTTATTTCTTTGTAAGTGGGCAAACTTACAAAATCTGCAGGGGATCAAATAATTATTTTCCCCACTGTATAATCTGTGAGATATGACATTTTAAGATGTGACGCTATTAGGTTGATTGATCATACATGTACATCATTACTTGTGGCTATTCCTGCCAGTGGCAGCTGGTGCTCAATATTTGGCGGGCAGCAAACCAACGCCACCCCCCCGGCGGGAGACAGGGGGTGCGATTTCCTCCGCTCGCAGTAGATGGACGAGCGGTAAGTCAGCAATCAGAGACCTCCTTACCTTGGGGGGGCAAGTGATGAGTCCTGGCCGGGATGACATTCTGATCTTCCATCCTTCTCCATCCACTGTCTGAGTCGGGGAGTGCTGGATGTGGCTGTGGGTGAGCTGTCCCTGCTGCACACATTGTTTCTTTTAGGGCTTTTCTCTTGCTCCAGGAGTGGGTCCTAAGACTCCCTGGCCAATCGGGTCTCCGGACTGGCTTCCTGATTGGCCGAGAGGAGAATCAGGAAGGCAGTAGCGAATATTAATTTGCTATAGTCACACAACTGGGCGGACTCAGGGCGCAGTGCTCTGCGCCCTAAGTCCACCCTTTTTTTAAGCCAATTAGAGCCTCATTGGACCTCACTGAACCCCATTAGAATCCATATATCCAGCACCCTGCTTGTAGATTAGGGGCTGGGTGCATGGATTAAGGGGGCGGTGCCCCAGCGCCCCTTATGGACGGGCCGTCATTGATCCCTGCTATTTTCTTTATAAGAGATTCTTATTGGTCAACACAATGACATGGCCCGTGGTAGCCAATGAGGAGTCCTCATTGTGAACCATATGCTTCCAAACAGCTTCAAAAGCTGTTTTGTGAAGTTTTAAAGTTGCTGAAAGTTACCCTGGTTGGGGGAAGGTACCGGAAGATCATATATGATACATGCAGCCGGGACTGGAAGGTTGGGAAGAGCGCTGTTCACTTTTTTGTTGAACTGTACACACGATCAAACCAAAATCCCTGCCGGCAGACAGCGCGGTGATGTGGCAGTGACGTTGACGCCGCCACGTCACCGCACCAGGAAGTAAAACACTTCCGCGCATGCGTCGAATCCATTCGACGCATGTGCGGGCAGATATGTCTGCTGTTTAGCGTACTAACCAGCAGACATGTCAGACGGACGGGTTCCCAGCAGACAGATTTTAAAGCATGCTTTAAAATCTGTCTGCTGGAAAAATCTGTACACACGATCGGACCGTTTTCAGCAGATAAATTTGATCGTGTGTACACGGCCTCAGTCTGTATTGTGGTTTGAAAACTGTCACATGACATTAAAAAAAGTATCGGTATTCGGTATCGGTGAGTACATGAAAAAAAGTATCGGTACTTGTACTCGGTCCTAAAAAAGTGGTATCGGGACAACCCTACTTACCTGTAGGTGAAAATGACAAAGTGGAGTTTACTACCGCTTCAATCCTGATCTGTTGGATTTTTCTCTGCCAATTTCCTTTTGTAACTCTGAACTTTGTAACTATATCTTTTGAAGGGTCACTATAAGCCTAATGTGGACTTGCTGTGAAATTGCTACCTTAACCGACTGCCTCACGCAAATATACATCTGCAGAATGGCACGGGCAGGCAAAGCAACGTATATACTGTATACATTGGTTTGAATCCAGCCCCTAGCATAAAAATGCCATAAAACTACCCCCTAATTTGTAGACTCTATAGCTTTTGCGCAAACCAATCAATATAAGCTTATTGCGATTTTTTTTTACCAAAAATATGTAGAAGAATATGTATCGGCCCAAACTGAGAAAAAAAATACGTATTTTTTTTTTAAAAAAATGGGATATTTATTATAGCAAAAAGTACAAAATATAGCTTTTTTTTTTTCAAAATTGTCGCTCTATTTTTGTATAGCTCAAGAAATGTAAACCGCATAGGTGATCAAATACCACCAAAAGAAAGCTCTATTTGTGAGAAAAAAAAGATGTCAATTTTGTTTGGCAGCCACATCACACAACCGCGCAATTGTCAGTTAAAGCGACACAGTCCCGAATCACAAAAAATGCTCTGATCTTTGGGCAGCCAAATGGTCCGGAGCTGAAGTGGTTAATAAATGTCAATATAATTCACAATCCTAGCCATCATCACTGGAACCACGATCAGCACTTCTCCTTTAACTCTTGTATCACGTAAACTTGCTTTGTGTTTCTTCCAGATGTATTTGTACTCTAGTTCCATATAAAGAAAGAATTGTGAAAACATTAAATCTTTCAGGTGGTTATTTCCTAAAGCACAGTAAAACAGCTATTGCATTGTCAATGTATAAATAAGTCACAGTGGAACTTCAGCCAAAATGTTTGGTTTTATTCTTGGGAGAGTGGGAAATAATTGGAACCTGTCAGGTATTTTATTACGGAATACATATACGTATAAAAGGCACTCGATCTTCTATCACCAATGTCTGGAATCATGAATGACCCTCTCCTATATCATTCGGCTGAATTGCTTCAGTGAGGCTGCTCCCTTGCAAGAGGAATACCCCCGAAAATAGGAGCAGGGCTTATAGAAGATCCAAATATGCAGAATGCAGCAAAGATGGCAGACCAGTGGTAACAGAGTCCAGAGAGATAGTTTATTGGATGAGGAGCAAAAAAAAAAAAAGCCAATGCCTTTCGGGGTCTTGCACACTCCCCCTTCTTCAGGGCTTCAGAAGATAGGACAGTTTTACAATATGTTGACCTTGACTTTCTAAGCTGCAAAGTTTATTGATGCTGTTTCTTTTAAGAGATCTATAGAGATTTTAGAGCTGCCCTTCAGTCCAGGGACAGCTGAAGCCATGGGGAATGAATGAAGGATGGATAGCCGCACTCCAAGAACTGTTGAGGTTGTCTTTATTAAACGAACAGCAAATACATCACAGGGTTACAGCGATAGAAACAAGGGAACAGCCGACACATTTCGCACTGGATTAGTGCTTATTCAGCCATGAATAAGCACTAATCCAGTGCGAAATGCGTCGGCTGTTCCCTTGTTTCTATCGCTGTAACCCTGTGATGTATTTGCTGTTAGTTTATTAAAGACAACCTCAACGGTTCTTGGAGTGCGGCTATCCATCCTTCATTCATTCCCCATGCTTGCCTAGTGCACTCCCAGCACCCTCGGTATCCTGAGCCAGCCTGTGATTGCATAGCAGACCCACCTGGAGCGGTGATTTATTTTCTTTAATTCATTTTGGATTCTGCACAGCTGAAGCCATATCCTTTTCAATCCCTGAGGAAGAGAGAGTATGCAAGCCCCTAAAATGCATTGCATTTAAAAAAAAAAAAATGCTAATCATCTAATAAACTATCTTTCTGGACTCTATTACCAATAGTGTGGTCCCCCCTCCTTCCTTCTTCATATTATTTTTTTATCATTGTTTGTGTCCCCTTGCTTTGTGTCCTGGAGACATTAGAGGAAATAGGTAAGTCTTCCTAATACTAACCCTAGTGACCCTACCAAGGTTTAAACCTTTCCCTACTCTACTAATAAAAGTCCTTTACTTTCCACCTTGATAACACTGTGTTTGTCTACCCAATGATGACACTGGTAGAGGTTCCAACCCAAGAAGAATAAAGATCTTCACTACCATACCTTGAAACTTGGAGGTTCCCAAATGTTGGCATGTGACACCAGTTGCATTATGTGAATAAAGTACAAGATTATCATTATAGCAAGTTTGGTGATGATCCTTATTTTCTTAAAGTGGAGGTTCACCCTTAATATCAACTACAGCTTATTCATACCAGCCCAGTATTTAAATATACATTCCGCTATCCAGAATTTTTTTTTTTTTCTTTTTTTTTTTTTTAAAGTGTATTTTTGTGCGTGAACTCGAGAGAGAGGAGCCGGACTGCAGGAGTTGGGAGTAGGCAGACCCTCCCCCCGGAGGCAATCGCCATCCTTCTCCATGCCCCTGGTGGCAATGGCGGGTGTGAAGGGGGGCCTCCCACTCACCCCGCCCTACCTGCTCCTCTTGGGAGCCCAACTGGGGCCCAACGGGACCCCAATGGGGCAGAGGGACTCCCCCTATGAGGGAGTGAGGGGGCCTAGCCCACCCAGCCAGCCCCGTAGGTCCTTCGCCTCTCTTTATTTTATGAGACCGCATGGCCAAAGTGCATGTGTTTTTTAAACCAATTTTGTGTGCGTGCAAGTGTGGTGGTTTTTGTGGGGGGGGTGGGCGTACTAAGCACAGGCGTACCTTGCATAGCACACCCACCGGGAGTCGGGCTGAGACCACCAAACTCAATTCACATGTAGCCGAGACCGGGATCTGAACCCTTGGCTGCAGAGGTGAATGGCTTGTCAGCGCAGTGCCAATCACGTTGAGCCACCACAGCTCCCGAATATCCAGAATTTTTAAAACAGTTCCGATAGCTTTTTTCTGTAGACAATAGCAGCCACTTCCTTCCTATCCCTCCCGTGGGAGAGGGTGTGTCTCTTTGTTTCTCAGCACCCCAGTGTTTGCTGGGACAGGATCACAATGTCTCCTGGGAGCATAGTGTCACGCTTCCCAGGAGACGATTCCTAACACAGAATGACGAGATATCGCAATATTTTACTCGTCACATGACTAGTGAAGCAGGTCACGTGATGATGGCGGTTCTAATTCCGCTTTCACCGCTTCCCGGAAGTATTTGCTTGTGGGCTTCACGCTGCCCACAAACAAAATGGAAAAGTCCTGAAGATATTTTTATAAAGACAGATTTCATACCGATTCAGAATGCGGGGCAGTAGCATCATAAAACATGTGAGTACAAGCTTATTAACAATACAAGAGTTAAATTAACAGAAAAAAAAACACCCACTTTAAGACTGCACGGTGGCTCGCCATAAGTCACTACAGTACCCTAGATGAGCCTTTGAAGTATGTTGTAAGCAATGGATACAACACAACTTCCTAAATGTTCAATTTCTGCACCATTTCTATCAAAATGTTAGTTTCAACCATTTACCACCATTTACCACCACTGACACATCTCCCTTTCTCCACATTATATCAGTCTACAATGCATACTTTATAAATATATATTAGGTGTGACAATTTAAATGGATTGTAAAGGTTCCTGTTTTTTCACCTTACTGCCCCCTAGGCCCCGTTTTACTTAACTGAGCCCTAGAAAGTCCTGGGGTTCTCGGCTCTTCATTGGATAGATTGATAGCAGCACAGCCATTGGCTTGCACTGCTGTCAATCAAATCCAATGACGCGGGCGCCGGGGGGGCATGGCCGAGTCCTTCACTCAGCAGCTGTGGACACTGAATGCAGGACTTGGGTGTGCGCCCGCAAGGTAACCCCCTTGGGAAAGCACTTCCCAGAGGTGGTGATCTGAGGCGGGGAGGAGCCTAGAGACCCGCCTTGGGGACCCCAGAAAACGTTGTTCAAGGCCACACTGTGCAAAACGAGCTGCACAGTGGAGGTAAGTATGACATGTTTGTTATTTTAAAAAAATCTAACCTATAGCATCACTTTAATTCTGAGAATAGACTGTTAAAAAAATTGTTTCTGCAGTAGCATTGTTGTGGTGGAGAATTGACTTGTCAGGTCAGAGTTCTGTTTTTTCCACTGAACAGGTTCCTGTAACCTTAGAACTTTTATATAATAATGTTGGTTGACCGTTGTACCATGTTCATGAACTCAAAGTTAATTATCCCATTGTGATCAAAAAAGCACACCAGCATGAGCCAACAAAGGTTCAAACTCTATCCACATTTTCATCTGTCCTTTGCGTTTTTGGCTGTCCACTTGTTGTGTTATCGTGGACATCTTCTCACTCCTCCTTAAAACACCTACGCCATTCAAAAACACTTAATTTCTTCATTAATGTTCAACATAAGCCTATTGTAACAGAGCTAAAGCTTTACTCACAATTTTCACATAAAATGTGATGTTAATCTGCTGCTCCAAACTCCTGTCACTCATTTTCCGCCAACAACAAAAAACACACACACAAGTGTTATTTTTTCTACTACTGTGTAAATACTGAATCAACTGGTCTGCGACCCAGACGAGTGCATGTTAGAACATGTCTGATCATGCTCAAGTGTGATTGGCCATGTGACTCACTACCATAGTGCCACATTGTGGACATTGTGGGAATTAAATTGTCACATCTCTCTCTCTCTCTCTCTATACAGTATATATATATATATATATATATATATATATATATATATATATATATAGGGTAAAATATATATTGAAGACGTCACTATTTTTCTAGGTAAATATATTTCTAAAGGTGCTATTGACATGGAATTTTTACCACATGTTGGAAATGAAGCAGGAAAACAAGAAACAACAGACTGGACAACAGACTTCTTAGGAAAACAGACTGAGACATTTAACCCTGACTAATGCCAGGAAGTCGAGTGTGTCGTCTATAATAGACATTGAGACTGCGTACACACGACTGGTTTCCGCGACAGAATCCAGCAAGAAACTTGTTGGGAGCCTTGTTTTGCCGAAGGAAACCGGTCGTGTGTACATTTTTCTGCGAGGAAACTGTCGAGGAACTCGACGAGCCAAAAAGAGAGCATGTTCTCTTTTTTCTCGATGTGAGTCGAATTTGGCTCGTCGAGTTCCTCATCAGGCTGGTTTACGACGAGAAACTCGAACGTGTGTACGCTAAGAAACCCGCGCACCTTCTGTAAAAGTAGTATTTGTAATGGAAATAGCACATTTGTCACGCTGTAACAGACTGAAAAGTGAAAATGTCTCTTACCAATCTTTTCAGTAACATGAGATTAGCAAAAGCAGCGCCAAGTGTTGTGCCAGTGGAATCGAACTTCCCCTGCTGTCGTATGTGTTGAAGTCACCGCGTTAGAGAATGAGGAGATTTGCTCTTTAATGTGTGTATGCAAAGCAAGCTTGTCGAGTTCCTTGACAATGGAAAATAGAAAAAAGGGTGCGCTAATGATTGATATATAAATTAAACTTAAAATATAAATATAAAATATAAGTAAAGTGCAAAGTTGTTAGCTGCAAACAATGATGATGCTGGATGATCCAGTACAAATGTCCGTGAGTATCATTCACAGTAGCAACATAGTGATTGATAAACTGTGCTTGAGAAGATGTGCAAAAAACAAATAGCACATGAATGTGCAAATATGCGTGAAATGTTCAGAAAATGTTTAAAAAACCCTAATAGGAATCTTGATTGCTTTAAGTCAAGCTGGTGCTCATATATTATCACAGTAATGGTCCACCTTCACCAATACAAACAATCTTCACCCGAAGTGAATAAGTGAACTGGTTTCTTACCAGATGGCAATGACCCTTAAGTTGATACCAAAATAAGGAGTCATATACAGCTTGTACAGGAAAAACCTGTGGGATCAAATGCGTCCTACTGCTTGATGAACTTGCAATCAGATAAATCTCAGTGGTTGCATGAAATAATAAAATAATGCCAACATAGTGTAAGCCGTTTAATAACAAGAGTAAATGTACATAAAAAGTGCCGATTGGCTGCTTACAATTTGTTGTGCCTCAAACCCAGCACCGAGGCTATTTCGTGTGTAGTAGAGATCATCGGTCCCGAGCGTTAGACACGCATCTCTGGCGTGTGTTCCACCTAGGCAGGAAGTCGGAACCAGCGGGACAGGAAGTGACGAGTTGTCGTTCGTGGATGGGTACCGCCTCGATGTACGTTTCGTTATGAACGTCTTCCCCGACAAGCCTAACAAGGAACTCGATGAGGAAAACGATGTGTTTCGATGTGTTTCGCACGACGAGTTCCTCGGTCGTGTGTACGGGGCCTGACAGTGTACTTAGAATTACTATTTTGTCACACATTTCCTTTAACAAAAATTAACACTTAAAGCATCTTAAAACAAAACATCTAAGAGTTTCCTGTAATTTTGTGGTTTCTTCATTTACATACTTTACAAAACATACTGATGGCATTGGTTACAGAAGGATTTCTAAACTTCTGAATGTTCCAATGAGCACTACTGGGGCCATAATCTGGAAGTGGAATGAACATAATTTCACCATAAACTGGCCACGGCCAGGTGCTCCTCGCAAAATTTCTGACAGAGGAGTGAAAAGAATTATCAGAAGAGCCAGGGACCACTTGTGGAGAGTTTCAGAAAGACCTGAAATTAACAGGTACAATTGTTTCAAAGAAAACAATAAGTAATGCACTCAACCGCCATGGCCTGTACGCATGCTCATGTAAGACTCCATTGTTGAAGCTTGTTTAGAATTTCCTGCACAACCTTTAGACAAGCCTGTAAAATACTGGGAGAATATAGTCCGGTCATATGAGACCAAAATGTAACTCTTTGGATGCCATTTTGGGAGGTCAAATAGCACTGCACATCACCCCAAGAACACCCCCATATCAACAGTGAAGTTTAGAGGTGGGGCCATAATGGTGTGGCAAACTTCATATCATTGAAGGAAGGATGAATGGAAAAATGTACCAAGACATTTTTAAATAAAAATCTGCTGCCATCTACCAGGATGATGAAGAAGAAATGAGGGAGGACATTTCAGCAAGACAGTAATCCCAAACACAAAGCCAAGGAAACTCTCAATTGGTTTCAAAGAAAGAAAATAAAGCTGCTAGAATGGCCTAGCCAATCACCTGACTTGAATTCAAAAGAAAATCTATGGAAAGAACTAAAGATCAGAGTTCATAGAAGAAGCCCACAAAACCTTCAAAATTTGAAGACTGTTTATGTGGAAGAATTGGCCAAAATTTACACCTCAGCAATGCATGTGACCAATTTCTTCATACAGGAGGCGTCTTGAAGCTGTGATTACCAACAAATGATTTTGTATTAAGTATTAAAAAAAAATTCAGTTAGCGTGTGCAATACTTCACGTCAATGGCGGTTTGGAGGATGGTCTATGTGGACAGCTTTACTTAGATATGCCTGTTTTATCAACCTTGTGAGTTGCTAAATGTTGTACCTTCATTAAATGTAACCATATTGTAACACTTAGAGGCACCTCTCATCTCTTTTATACACAGTTGTGACATGACACTACTTGTATATCAAGACATCGCTTATCAAGTCAAAATTTATTAAAAAAAAATAGCTTGTCTTGAAAAATGCTCTCAAACCAAGTTACTCTCAGTCCAAGGTTTTACTGTATGTATATATATATAGGGCTGTGGAAATTAAAGATTAATTCCTCGATTAATCGTTAATGTATTTGATCGATCAAAATTCTTCAAACAGGTCACCAACGTGATCCGCAGAGCTCTGCTGCTGCGTCGGCCATAGGAAAGGCTGCAGCTTTGGCCTAGCTTCCGAAACAGCGGCTATCTTGGTCCATCAGGCGGCGGCCTAGGTGAGCCTAGAGCGGTGCTCTGATGTCATCACCCGGCCTCAACTGCTCGTGTTCAGCCGGCTTCTCTGCTAAGACTAAGCAAGCACTAATCTTCCTATACAGTGGGGGAGATGTCCATGGATATTACAGTGGGGAGATGTCTGTGGTTATTACAGTGGGGAGATGTCTGTGCATATTACAGTGGGGGAGATATCTGTGGATATTACAGTGGGGGAGATATCTGTGGTTATTACAGTGGGGAGATGTCTGTGCATATTACAGTGGGGGAGATATCTGTGGATATTACAGTGGGGAGATGTCTGTGGATATTACAGTGGGGGGATGTTTGTGGATATTAGTGTTGAGCAGAATATGCCATATTCGATTTCGCGATATATCTCGAATATATAGTCGAATATTCGAGATATATTCGTTAAATGCGAATATTCGCGATATTTTTTGGAAATTAAATGATTGCGAAATTTCGCTATTGCGAATGCGAATGCGAATTTCCGAGAAATGCGGAAGGAGCACTCTGATTGGCTCAGAATATTCGTGATATTTTATAATACAAAATATTTGCGAAATTTCGAGAAATGCGGAATGGAGCACTCTGATTGGCTCAGAATATTCGTGATATATTACAATACAAAATAATTGCGAATATTCGGCAAATGCGGAAAGAGCACTCTGATTGGCTCAGAATATTCGTGATATTTTATAATACAAAATAATTGCGAAATTTCGAGAAATGCGGAATGGAGCACTCTGATTGGCTCAGAATATTTGTGATATTTTATCGTAATTTCGCAAAAATGCGAATGAGAAATTGATTGCGGAATTTCGACAGTAACACTCTGAAATCGAATATATGTGTTATTTTAGCTAAAAACAATATTGCGAATTTCTCGAAAATAATCGCGCGATATCGCTGTAGCGGAGAGCAATATTAAACTCCACGATCTCCGCTGGTAACCAGGGTAAATCCACAGTCAGCATTGACAAGTAAGGCAATGTCCCAAATCTCCCTCAGTAACCAGACGACACACAGCTCTGAGAGTCAACTGACTTTTTATTCACAGGCTTCCATATTTATAGAATTCCCCATGCAAGGGGTTTCCAAACAGCCAAATAGATTTAACAGGGGTAATACAGGGAGGACCAGATGGGGAACTTAACAGTTTGGATAATTCTCCCATCAGGCATTGCTGCACAAGGGAAAAGTCGGTTGATAGCTGGGGTCTGGGGTTATGTGTTGTGGGAGTTCGGTTTAAAACTGCCGAACACTGATTGGGCAACATAAAACTAAGTACTGAATGCTAGTGGCTTACGGCTGCCAGCATATGAATTACTATGCCCACATAAGACCCAGCAGAATACATAGCATATAATACAGACAACCTTTTGACATGTAACGTCCAGCGTTCCAGAAGTGGCTAGGTTTGCCACAATGCTCCCCCAGAACCAAGCCGGCATACACAGTCTGATCCCAACGGATCGGCTTGGGGATGTCCGGGGGTGTAATTTCACAGATCACTTTTCAAGTTCAGTTTGTCTAGATAACCCGTCGGCATTACCGTTTTGCTTCCCTGGTCGGTAGTGGATTGTAAAGTCAAACGGCTGCAGCGCCAAACTCCAGCGCAGCAGCCGGGCATTGTCTCCCGCCACACGGTTTAGCCACACCAACGGGTTGTGATCTGTGAGTAGCGAAAAAGGTTGTCCATACAAATACGGCTGCAACTTTTTGAGGGCCCACACCACGGCCAGGCATTCCTTCTCAATGGCGGCGTAGCTTACTTCTCGTGGCAATAACTTTCGGCTCAGGTAAGCTACGGGGTGTTCTCCGCCATCGGCTCCCACTTGGCTCAGCACTGCTCCCAATCCAAACATTGAAGCGTCCGTATGGACAAGGAATCTTTTAGTTGGATCAGGAGCAGCAAGTACAGGGGCATTAGTTAGAGCAGTCTTTAGTTGTTGGAATGCCTGATCACACTCTGGGGCCAGACAACCTGTCGGGGCAGGTTCTTGCGTGTCAAGTCAGTCAAGGGTTTGGCCAGGGCACTATAATTGGGTACAAATTTTCTATAGTACCCCGCAGTACCTAGAAACGCTAGCACTTGGGTTTTCGTCCTGGGGGTGGGCCATTTAGCTATGGCTTCAACTTTAGCTGGTTCGGGTTTCTGTCGCCCGCTCCCCACCCGGTGGCCCAAGTACTGCACTTCAGCCATCCCTATATGACACTTGCTGGGTTTCAGTGTTAACCCTGCCTCTCCAATACGATCTAGAATGGCCCCTATGTGTTGTAGGTGCTCTGCCCAGGTCTGGCTAAATATGGCGATGTCGTCTAAATAGGCACATGCGTATTCCTGGAATCCGTCCAATAACCGATCGACCATCCGCTGAAAAGTTGCCGGAGCGTTCTTCATCCCGAATGGCATGACCCGAAATTGATACAGGCCAAACGGGGTGACAAACGCCGACTTGGGGATGGCCTCCTCGGCCAGTGGAATCTGCCAGTATCCCTTACATAAGTCTATGGTAGTGAGATACCGGCCCCGTGCCATCTTATCCAGCAGCTCGTCTATCCGGGGCATCGGATAGGCATCAGACACCGTTTTGTCATTTAGCCTCCGGTAGTCGACACAGAAACGTGTCGTGCCATCTTTCTTTGGTACCAGCACTACTGGCGATGCCCAGGGGCTATCGGAAGGTTCGATAACCCCTAGCTGCAACATCTCGTCAATCTCAGTCTTCATATGCGTCCTGACTGCTTCAGGGACACGATATGGGGTTTGCCGCATAGGTAGCTGTCCCGGGGTCTCGACTCGGTGAGTGGCCAGCGGAGTGTACCCAGGTAAATTGGAGAAGGTAGCCCCTTTAGCTACAATCAGCTCTTGTACCTGGGCACGCTCCTGAGGGCTTAGCCGCTCCCCCAGCTGAACCCCCTTGGAGGGCTCCGTCTGTCCCTCCTGTTCTAAGAGGTCAGGTAGTGGCAGATTCTCCTGATCCTCCGAGGCGGAAGCGCATATGGCGGCCACGTCCTCTATCCTCTCATGGTATGGTTTGAGCATATTCACGTGGAACATGCGTCTCTCCCCTACCCCTGAGCAGGGGCCAATCACATAGGTGGTATCACATCTCTGTTCCACCACCTGGTATGGGCCTTGCCAGATGGCCTGCAGCTTGTCTGTGCGGACCGGTTTTAAAATCAAAACCTTTTGTCCCACCTGAAAGCTGCGGTCTCTGGCTCCCCTATCGTACCAGCGGCGCTGACGTTGTTGGGCCGCACGGAGGTTGGTGCGCACAGCCTGGGTTAGCGCCTCCAGACGGTCCCTGAACTCCAGTACGTAGGATACAATAGGGGTTCCGTCTGGGCTACTCTCCCCCTCCCAATGCTCTCTAATTAGGTCTAGTGGCCCTCGCACCCTTCTCCCAAACAGTAATTCAAAAGGGGAAAACCCTGTTGACTCTTGGGGTACCTCTCTATAAGCGAAGAGCAGATGGGGTAGAAAGCGCTCCCAGTCTTTATGAGCCTCTCCAAATGTACGGAGCATCTGCTTCAGCGTACCATTAAACCTTTCGCATAGACCATTGGACTGGGGGTGGTACGCCGAATTTACTATTGGCTTAATGCCACATATCTTCCATAGTTGTTGGGTTACCTCGGCGGTGAACTGGGTGCCTCTATCGGATATGATTTCTTGGGGAAACCCCACCCTGGAAAATATTTTCATTAAGGCCTCTGCCACAGTTTCGGCATGAATGTTGGTGAGGGCTATAGCCTCGGGGTACCGGGTGGCATAGTCTACTACAGTTAAAATATATCTTTTCCCGGAGGGACTGGGTTTTGGTAAGGGCCCCACTATATCTACGGCCACCCTACTGAAGGGTTCTTCAATAATGGGAAGAGGACATAACTTGGCTTTGTGGCGGTCACCTCGCTTGCCTACTCGCTGGCAAATGTCACAGGAGGTGCAGTATTGCCTCACATCCTTGGAGATCCCTGGCCAGAAGAAAGCGTGGGTCAACCTGTATCGGGTACGTGTCATCCCCAGATGCCCAGACAGGGGAATGTCGTGGGCAATCCGAAGAAGTTCTTGCCTATACTTCTGGGGAACCACTAACTGTTTAGTCATTACTGTGGCCGACCCTCCCACTCCTCTTTCAGCAATGCGGTAAAGTAGCCCTTTCTCCCAGGTGTACCGCTCCCCCTCTAGCCCAGCCTGGTCAGCGTGTACCCTGTCCCTGTATACCTGTAGCGTGGGGTCTGACCTCACCTCGGCCTCAAACTTAGTCGGGGTATCCCAGGACATACGTGTCGTGTGGGGGTCATGGTCTCTTACCGGAGCTTCAGAGTGTGTCGGTGGAACCGTGGTGCGAGCCTGTTGCCGTGTGGTCACTGGATGGGCTTCCTGGTATGGGGCCTGGGGTACAAAAGCAGAGGTCATCTGGCCCAAGTCATTTCCCAGCATAACATCTGCTGGTAAATTTTGCATGAGGCCCACTTCTACCGTCCCCCCTCCCACACCCCAATCCAAATGTACTTTGGCAATGGGTAGTCGGTACACTGCTCCCCCTGCCACTCGTACTGCCACTGATCCGCCAGTGTGTGCCGAGTCAGGGACCAAATGGGGTGCTATCAAGGTTAAAGTAGCTCCTGAATCCCGAAGTCCCTGGACTTCTTTCCCCTCCAAGGTCACTGGCTGTCGATGATGCTGCCGGTTATCCGTGGCTCGGACTGTCATCACCTCATGCAAGATTCCCAGGGGTTCTTCTGCTGGAATGCTCAACATCTCTTGAGTGGCCGGCTCCCGTTGATAATGATGGGCAGCAGCCCTTGGTGCCGGGTTTGGTTGGCCTTGGTTCCAGGCGGGTCTGCCCCGGTTTTGGGTGCACTCGCGTGCCATATGTCCCCACTGTTTGCAGGTGTGGCATTGGATGTTGGCACGTCCGTTATATCTGGAGGGTGGTGGTAAAGTCCCTTGGGATTGACGAAAAGGGGAGGCTGTGAGACCGGGGGGTGGTAGAGTACTGGGTGGTCCCGCGGGTCGAGGATAACTCTTGGTTAGGGGCCCATGATGTCTCCTTGCATCAAAATGCTGATCCGCTAATCGAGCCGCTTCGGTTAGGGTGAGAGGTTTCCTGTCTCGCACCCATTCTTGTGCCTCTGGGGACAAACCGTTGAAGAATTGCTCCAACAGCATTAACTGTCTCAATTCCTCCATAGTAGTGGCTTGGCTGGCTTGTATCCACCCTTGGGAAGCTTGGTCCAGCTTGTGTGCCCATTCAGCATGTGAATCCTTCTCTGGTTTGCGCAGGTTTCTAAACTTGCGCCGGTATGCCTCTGGAGTAATGGCGTATCTCTCTAATATCGCTTGCTTCACTTTATCATAATCCTTGCTGTCCTCACTGGGTACAGCGCGATATGCTTCTGCTGCCCGACCTGCCAGCTTGCCTGCTAGCAATGGGACCCATACTGTCCGTTCCAAGTCATGTAAATCACACAGTCTCTCAAAATCCTGTAAATACCCATCAATCTCATCCTTCTCCTCGCAAAACATTTTAAAGGCATGATAGGGAATTTTGGGTTTTACCTGGTTGTAGAGTGACCCAGTAGTGGATTCTGCTCGAGACTGTGTATACTGCGGACTGTGTGCCATCACGTACTCCTGCACATTCGCCATTACCATATGCAGCATGGCATCTGATATAGGCTGTGGCAAAAATTCCAGCCTGGTCCTCATTTCTCTCTGGTAGAGGGTTTCTTCCATGGCTGCTGGTGGTGTAGCGCTGCGGGCTCTGTCTCCCTCCATCAGCTCGGCAGTTAGTACAGCTTTGGATTTGTTGCTGGCTACCTTACCCCTGGCTTCCAGCAGTTCCTTTAATGTCTGCCGCTTTAGCCTAGAATAATCCGTCTCCATTTACATCGGTAGTTCACATTGCACGAATTGCGCTTATCGGCTGTAAGGTTGGATCCCGTCGCTTGCCACCAAATGTAGCGGAGAGCAATATTAAACTCCACGATCTCCGCTGGTAACCAGGGTAAATCCACAGTCAGCATTGACAAGTAAGGCAATGTCCCAAATCTCCCTCAGTAACCAGACGACACACAGCTCTGAGAGTCAACTGACTTTTTATTCACAGGCTTCCATATTTATAGAATTCCCCATGCAAGGGGTTTCCAAACAGCCAAATAGATTTAACAGGGGTAATACAGGGAGGACCAGATGGGGAACTTAACAGTTTGGATAATTCTCCCATCAGGCATTGCTGCACAAGGGAAAAGTCGGTTGATAGCTGGGGTCTGGGGTTATGTGTTGTGGGAGTTCGGTTTAAAACTGCCGAACACTGATTGGGCAACATAAAACTAAGTACTGAATGCTAGTGGCTTACGGCTGCCAGCATATGAATTACTATGCCCACATAAGACCCAGCAGAATACATAGCATATAATACAGACAACCTTTTGACATGTAACGTCCAGCGTTCCAGAAGTGGCTAGGTTTGCCACAATCGCTATTGCCAAATAATCGCATTTCGATTTTTCGCCAATATAAAATGATCGCTGCAGCTACTCGGCCCAAGGTCTCTAATCATACCAGCAATGCTTTTAGACGTCGATGGGGATCTCTAGGATGTGATCTGTTCTAAAAAAAAAAATGAAAAAATACGAATATTCGAAATAGCGAATATTCACCGCGAAATTCGGAATATATCGCGAATACTCGAATATGCCATATTCGAGCCGAATATTCGCAATACGAATATTCGTGAGCAACACTAGTGGATATTAGAGTGGAGGAGATGTGTGTGGATATTACAGTGGGGAGATGTGTGTGGATATTACAGTGGGGAGATGTCTGTGGATATTACAGTGGGGAGATGTCTGTGGATATTACAGTGGGGTAGATATCTGTGGATATTACAGTGGGGAGATGTCTGTGGATATTACAGCGGGGAGATGTCTGTGGATATTACAGCGGGGGAGATGTATGTGGATATTACAGTGGGGGAGATGTCTGTGGATATTACAGTGGGGGGAGATGTCTGTGGATATTACAGTGGGGAGATGTCTGTGGATATTACAGTGGGGAGATGTTTGTGGATATTACAGTGGGGAGATGTCTGTGGATATTACAGTGGGGTAGATATCTGTGGATATTACAGTGGGGAGATGTCTGTGGATATTACAGTGGGGGGAGATGTCTGTGGATATTACAGTGGGGGGAGATGTGTGTGGATATTACAATGGGAAAGATGTCTGTGGCTATTACAGTGGGGGGAGATGTCTGTGGATATTACAGTGGGGGGAGATGTCTGTGGATATTACAGTGGGGGGAGATGTGTGTGGATATTACAATGGGAAAGATGTCTGTGGCTATTACAGTGGGGGGAGATGTCTGTGGATATTACAGTGGGGGGAGATGTCTGTGGATATTACAGTGGGGAGAAGCGCTCACTCCCATAGAGCCGCTGGTTTGATGTGGGATCGGCGTAAATAAAGTTACCTCTGTAATATGTCTAGGGGTGATAGCAGTGACGGAATGTCCAGGCAGTTGGTTGACGTTTTAAAATGCTTTATTCTCGGTCAACACGACCAACAGTCAACTTGGAATAGATAGGACAGATTGGTCAAAAGAGCAACCTTTCGTCACCACCCCAGCTGGGATAGGTGCAGTGCACCCGGACAGGCCTCCCTCACAGACCTGGCAGCCGGAGTGTCACTGTGAGATCTGAGAAGGAACAAGTCTCTGCCACCGTCTTGGCTTTAGTAAATTAGTAAAGGCCTCTGCCACAGGTCCAATACTCAAGGACAAGAATTAAAGCAGATCCTCTCAGTCAATAGTTGGGGTCACCGACTAACAGTTTGCAACTCACATTCTGTCAGTGTCCGGTCACCCAGATCCCCGATAGTTCCTATTGGATCACCTGCCTCCGGGTTCACCTCAGACCGACTCCGGACCAACACAATTCAGCTTGGGATCTCTCTCTAAGTGTGGGGTCCCAGCAAGTCACTGGAATCCCCCTTTGGTTGCTTCAGCTTCTCTGAGCCATATGGGCCTAGAGCCAGGAACCCCCGAAGACCCTGAAAAAAATTGCGTCTGCCACAGATATACCCCTCCCCAGCATGCCCCGCGAGGAGAAACTCCTCCAATTGGCTGCTGGGGAAAAGCGACTCTGCCTGGACCCCTCTGGCGCCACCTACTGCCCAGAGATGGAACTACATCTCTGAAGCACGGAATGACCCACAGGACGGTTCAGGGCTGGCAACAGCCGAATTTGAGCAAATCAACATTGGGTGAGAGCAGATAAACGTCTCCCCCCCCCCCCCACTAAATTTACAATAGCTTCCCTACTGAAAGTAGAGGGGAGCTACATATATATATATATATATATATATATATATATATATATATACAGACAGTGCAGGAAGGGGTGGGAGAGAATAAGCAAAAGAGCATATGGTGTCATGATTGAAATTCTAGTTGCCTGACAGTCAGGTTGACCCTCTGCCTCATGCTTTCCCTTACCCAGAACAAGGGGACAGTCATTAGAAAAAGGTTAGTCATTTTTAGTCTCCAAATTTATTTTCTTGTCATGAAATAGATTAGTTGTCATGATAGCATCAGTGATTGGAAATCATTTTTTTTTAGATTTATAGTGATGAAATGTATGAAAACAACTCCAGAAAAACAAAAAAAGGTGTCTTTCTTGAAACAACTGTTTTGGTTGTATGAGGCACTCCGCTAGTATAAGCTGGAGGATAAAACAAAGCTTAGGATTGGCCGCTTTAAGCTACAAAGCAATTTTCCTTTGCTCTAGTAAATATTCTTCAACATTGTCAGTGACTGCTGTTATACTTGTAAATATCCCGAACGAATCAGGCTTGAAAACAAATCTAGTCATATTTATATTGTCTGTTTTTATCTTGTTTGATGACTCTTCTAGGTAATGACTTTGGAACATTAGATCAGCTTGGCCTCACACACGTATCTTGTCATTATGATTCACACTGCGGTTACATTTTTGCTTCTTTTCCCAGAAATGCCAAAACAGAATATCAGGAATTTGATTATCTTAAAATCCACTGAACTACCAGATTCCTGCTGATTCATAATTTCACACACCACGTCTTCTTAGAACAATGTTGGCTGAAAAATAAAAGTATTTTACAGCTTAGCGTTAATTATGCAAATATAATACAAATATTTAAAGATATAGATACAAAAACATAATTAATTATGTAAATGCACCAATGTCACTTACAAATTATGAACTAATACATAAGAAAGTCTATCATTTTATCCTAAAGGATTTAGCCACACAAATTAACTATATTAGTATAAAATATATATACTGTATTAGTCTTGTGCAATTTGTTTCGTAACAAATCAAAATCCGGACGAATTTAGCCACTTTCGGAGGTTTGGAAGCATTCAAATTGACAAACAAAGCTATTACGAATAAAACCCAATCCGAAAAAAATTATATCACAAATAGCGAATGCCCAAATGCCTTCGGCATAATTTGTTGTTGCGTTAGTGCGGCCTAATTCAACAGCAAGTCGACTTGTTAATAACACTCTCTTCTCTGCTCTGCTCTCTGCTCCTCCCTAACCGTGCTGCACTCCCTCTCAAAATGGTGTACAGGGGCGGAGGCTATAGCCGCATGTCAAAAATGAAAGTAAAATACGAGATTTCGAATCGTTACAAATAACCACAATGTATTTAGAAAAGTAGAAATCCATTCGAAGCACGTTAGGCAGCGCCATTGTGAGAGAGCCACGGAAAATTACAAATCAACGAACCAAAAAAAAGTTAGGAATCAACGAAAAATAAGGCTTACGTTAATACGAATTATTACGATTCAACGAAAAATGACGCTTGCGAAAGTACAATTCTAGTCCGAACACGAAAAATCCTGTTTAGCAAAATTACGAATGATTACGAATCAACGGGATGGAAAAGAAACTGAAATAAACAAAAAAAAATGTTCCATTGTGCACAAGTCTAATATACATATATACAGTGGCGTAGCGCGGGGGGGCAGGGGGGACCATTGCCCCAGGTGCGACATTTAGGGGGGTGCGAAAATTCGTGCCAGTAGTGTCACTACTGGCTGCCTTCTCCTAATTTTCATTTCCGTGTCCCCTGATCTCCGGCGCCATGTTTAGTGTCTGGAACCCTCTGATTGGGCATATGGGGGTCATGTGCGGCGTGGGGCTGGCATGTCCGCTATCACGGTTGCTCTTGAAGTCCTGCCTCCGCACATGATCCCTATACGCTCAATCACAGTGCGGCGGGAAACGCTGAACATGGCGGAGGGACTCGGGAGACACGCATTGTAAAGTGTGAGTAATAGATATGAAAGTACTACAGCGCTAATATGATAAATGCAAAAGGAAAAAACAACAAAAAATACCAAATGATAAAGCTGCATATACATATGGGTGTACTAGACCTAAAATCAACCTTTGTTATTATCAGTGCACACCGTGAGAATAATGTGATGATACCAAATAAACATACAAAAGGATGAGGTACCAATTTTTTTTAACAGTGCCAAAAACTCATGAGAGAAAAAGAAGAGGGAGAGAGAGGGAACTCATGGTGTTGTATTGTAACACAATAGAGGGGACAGGGACTACATCGTATGCTATGCACTCATAATTCCCTGGAAGAAATGCGACACAGTAACTGTCGGGTAGGCCAGTGTAGTGGTCAGGTAGGCCAGTGTAGTGGTCAGGTAGGCCAGTGTAGGTGTCAGGTAGGTCAGTACAATGGTCAGGTGGGTCAGTGTAATGTAAGTAGTGCAGGAAGTAGGATTCAGGTGGATCAGTGCATGTGTCAGGGGGTCAGATAGGTCACATGTGTTGCAGGGGCAGGGTAAAGTGGAGTCGGGTCGCAGCAAAATTAGGTATCGCCTAGGGTGTCAAAGATCCTTGCACCAGCCCTGGTGGTCAGTGTGGTATGTAGTGTAGTGTGATGCGCAGTGTAGTGGTCAGTGTAGGAATCGGGTAGGTCAGTGCAGTGGACAGGTAGGTAAGTGTAATGGTCAGTCTAGGAATCATGAATCAGGCTGGTCAGTACTAGGAAGGGAAGGCACTCGCGGAGTCCCAGGTTAGGGGGCGCAAATTTCTTTCCTTGCCCTGAGCGCTGACAATCCATGCTACGCCACTGCGCATATATATATATATACACATATATATATATATATATATATATATATATATATATATATACACTTTTCGGGATAACATGTCACAAAAAAATATGTAAAGCCTCGTACACACGCTCTGTATACTCGGCAAGAACCAGCAAGAAAACTGCTGGCAGAGCTTTCTTGCCGAGTACACCGTGCGTGTGTACAAGGCTTTCAGGTTTCTCAACAAGAGAACTGCCCAGAATATAGACTAGAAAAATAGAGAACATGTTCTCTATTTTTCCCGTCGTGAGATTCTCGGCAGTTTTCCTGCCCGAGCGCCTGTATACTTACCTGTCGCCGTGGAAAACCCGCACATGCTCGAAATGACTTCGACACATGCGTGGTAGCTTCCTAGGCATAGGTAGGGTGCAGCAAGATGACGGTGACGGCATCGAATGTGAGGAGCGCATGCTCGTCGTACGCGATGACGTCACCGCGTTCTTGCCTTTCAAGAGAACCGCGGTTCTTTTGAAAAGAGTGTCTGTACACTCGGGCGGCAAGAGATTCTTGCCAAGAATCTCATCAGGGAAAACAAAAGTTTTTTTTCCTGACGACATTCTTGCCCGTGTGTACAGGGCTTCAGTTATCTTTCCTGACCTCCATTTATTTTGGCTTACTACTACTGTATGCTTGCAAATAGATTTTCATAATTTCTGGACCACTGAGCAGGAAGAAGTAGAAAAATCTGAAATTCTGACTTTTCTCTGACCTTCATTTGCACTTTTTTGAATATTTGTATTTTATGACCCAGAAAGGGTCATAAAATACAAATATTCAAAGAAGTGGATTCAAAAAACATCATTTAAAGCGGTATTTCACCCTAAATATAAGATCTCCCATGCGCTTCAGCATACTGGCGTCAGCGCCAGTATGCTGGGTTTTTTTTTTTTTTATAGCACACTTACTGTTTTATCGTAGAAATCCTTTTCTGTCCCCCGCGTTGGACGGCGCCAGTACAGCGCGTCACATCTTCCTAAGATACCCGATATGGACTCGGGTATTTCCGGCGCTATGCGGCGCCTGCGCACAGACCTAGGAGCTGACTGCGCAGGCGCCGTATTTCTCCGAGTCCTATTTCGGAGAAATACGGCGCCTGCGCAGTCAGCTCCTAGGTCTGTGCGCAGGCGCCGCATAGCGCCGGAAATACCCGAGTCCATATCGGGTATCTTAGGAAGATGTGACGCGCTGTACTGGCGCCGTCCAACGCGGGGGACAGAAAAGGATTTCTACGATAAAACAGTAAGTGTGCTATAAAAAAAAAAAAAACCCAGCATACTGGCGCTGACGCCAGTATGCTGAAGCGCATGGGAGATCTTATATTTAGGGTGAAACTCCGCTTTAATTATGTAAGTGCGCCAACATCACTTTCAAATTATGAACTGATACACAAGAAAATCAATCATTTTGTCTAACAGGATTAAGACACAAATATAAACATAATCATAAAATAAAATAAAAAAAATCATTTATATATATATATATATATATATATATATATATATATATATATATATATATATATATATAAAAACTTGCAACAAGACAAAAAAACATGTGAGTTATCATTGCTGACTTGTTCCTTTTTTCTGTCTTGCATGATGATACATTTAGTTTCATAATTTCTGAACCACTGAGCAGGAAGAAGTAGAGAGATCAGAAGTTCTGACTTTTCATTGACTTTCATTTACATCATGCTTATTCTGGGTCATAAAATACAAATATTTTAAAAAGTGGATCCATAAAACATAATTTAATTATGTAAGTGCACCAACATCACTTCCAAATTATGAACTAATACACAAGAACATCTATAATTTTGTCTAACAGGATTTAGACACAAATATAAACATTATTCATAAAATAAAATACATATACTGTATATATATATATATATATATATATATATATATATATATATATATATATATATATATTAATATAATAAAAACTTGCAACAAGAAAAAAATATGTGAGTTATTATTGCTGATCTGTTTCTTGGTGCTGTCTTAAATGACAATACATTTAGTTTCATCATTTCTAAACACTGAGCAGGAAGAAGTAGAGAGATAAGAAATTCTGACTTTTCTCTGACTTTCATTTGCAGCATGCTTCTTCTGGGTCATAAAAAACAATTTCCGTATATACTCGAGTATAAGCCGACCCGAATATAAGCCGAGGTACCTAATTTTTCCATAAAAAAATGGGAAAACGTATTGACTCGAGCAAAAGCCTAGGGTGTCCATCTGCATGCTTCACTGTGCCCATGCCTCACTGTGCCTCACTGTGTCCATGACTAGACTTACGTTTAACATGGGAGTCTATTGAAGGAGTGCCCGGCTTTGAAAAATCGGTGCTCCCCGGCCGTAGGTCCCCCAGACAACAAACTTTGCACACTTGTAGAGGAAGAGTGGGGCTATATGTGTGCCAAGTTTGGCTAGTACCGGGTCCCCAAAATCTGGGAGATCAGGCGCAAAATGGTCACTCGAGTATAAGCCGAGGGGGGCATTTTCAGCACCAAAAAAATGTGCTGAAAAACTCGGCTTATACTTGAGTAAATACAGTATTTAAAAAAGTGGATCCAAAAATGCATTATTTAATTATGTAAGCGCACCAACATCACTTCCAAATTATGAACTAATACACAAGAAAATCAATGATTTTGTCTAATAGGATATAAACATTGTTCATAAAGTAAAAGATGTATTAATAACCAAAAAGAAAATAACTTGCAAGTGAGTTATCATTGCTAGTGTTGCTCACGAATATTCGCATTGCGAATATTCGCTACGAATATTGCATATTCGAGTATTCGCGAATAACTTGAATATCGCGGCGAATATTCGCTATTTCGAATATTCGTATTTTTCAAATTTCGCAATAAATTTCGCAATAAATTTCGCATTCGCGAAATTTCGCAATAGCGAAAATTCGCAATAGCGAAATTTCGCATTTTTTTTTTTTTTTATAAAATATAGCGAATATTCGTAAATATCGAATATTCGTGATATTTTATCCAAAAAAAAAATAGCGAAATTTCGCAATCATTTTCGCTTTCGCATATGCGAAATTTCGCTATTTTTTTTTTTTTTATAAAATATAGCGAATTTTCGTAAACATTCGTGATATTTTATAAAAAAAAAAAAATCGCGAAAATTCGCATTGGCGAAAATTCGCATTGGCGAAAATTCGCAATTTTTTTTTTTTTTTTATAAAATATCACGAATATTCGATATTAACGAATATTCGCGAATATTCTTCGAAATATTCGCGAAACAGAATATGGCGTATTCCGCTCATCACTAATCATTGCTGGCCTCTCCATTTCTTTTTGCTGTCTTGCATGATGATACATTTAGCGTAATAATTTCTGAACCACTGAGCAGGAAGAAATAGAGATTAGAAATTCAGACTTTTCTCTGACTTTCATTTGCAGCATGCTTGTTCTCGGTCACAAAATACACATATATACAGAAGTGGATCCAAAAACATTATTTAATTATGTAAGTGCACCAACGTTACCTCCAAATCATGAACTAATACATATAGAAAATCTATAATTTTATCTAACAGAATTTAGGCACACATATGATTAATAATAACATATTACAACACAATAAATTAATTATCTGCATCCAAAAAAAAAAAAACTTTTAATAAAACTGATGTAGGCTACCATGGCTGACCTCACCATCTTTTTTCCTGGCTTCCATGCTAATAAATAGATTTTCATAATTCCTGAACCACTGACCAAGGACAAGTGGAGAGATCAGACTTTCAGATTTTTCTCTGACTTTTTATTTGCAGCATGCTTGTTCTGGGTCATAAAATAAAAATATTTAATAAAGTGGATCCAGAAACATCATTTTACTATGTAATTGCGCCAACATTATCTCCAAATTATGAACTAATGCACAAGAAAATCTATAATTTTATCTATCAGGATTTAGGCACTCATATGAATATTATTAATATAATGAAAAAGATAATTTATCAGTATCTAATTAACAAAAAAAAGAAAAGCTTGTCACAAGAAATATATGTAGATTATCATTGCTGACCTCTCAATCCCTTTGCTGACTTGCATGCTAATGAATTGATTTTCATAATTTCTGAACCACTGAGCAGGAAGAAATAGAGAGATCAGAAATTCTGACTATTCTCTGACTTTCAATTGCAGCATGCTCGTTCTGGGTCAGAAAATACAAATGTTTGCAGAAGTGGATCCAAAAACATTTTTATATTACGGTATGTAAGTGCACCAACATTGCCTCCAAATCACAAACTAATACATAGAGAAAATCTATAATTGTATCCAACAAAATTTAGGCACACATATGATTACTAATAATATATTATAACACAATAAATAAATTATCAGTATCCCAAAAAAAAACTTTTATTAAAAATGATGTAGGCTACCATCATGGCTGACCTTGCCATCCTTTTTCCTGTATTCCATTCTAATGAATTGATTTTCATCATTTCCGAACCATTGACCAAGAACAAGTAGAGAGATCAGACATTCAGATTTGTCTCTGACTTTCCTTTGCAGCATGCTTGTTCTGGGTCATAAAATACAAATATTTAAAAAAAGTGGATCCAGAAACATAATTTTACTATAAGGATTTAGGCACTTATATAAATAGTATTAATGTAATGAAAAAGATAATTTATCATTATCCAATTAACACAAAAAAAAAACTTGTCACAATACAAATATGTACATTGCTGACCTCTTCTCCTTTTGTTGGCTTGCATGCTAATGAATTGATTTTCATCATTTCTGAACCACTGAGCACAAAGAAATAGAGAGACCAGAAATTCTGGCCCAGATTCACAGAGAATTAGATTCTCGTAGAGTATCAGAAATACACTACGCTGCCGTATTTTACCTGGCTCTACGTGGAATCCAGGTAGATTTTGTCCAGTAAACGACGGCGGCGTAGTGTATTTCTCCCGTCGCAATCCATCTACGCGAGTAGGGGCCGTGAAGCATTTAAAATAGGCGCGTTCCCGCGGCGATCGAACTGCGCATGCTCCGTTCGCAAATTTCCCGCCATGCATTGCGCGAAAACACGTCGTTACGTCATTCTTTGTTTGAGTAGCGTCGTTTACGCACAATCCTCGTCCCGAACGAGTTACGTAAAAAAAAAAAAAAAATCGACGCGTGAACGACGGCCATACTTAACATGGGCTACGTACCGTTAGACCAGCAAAAAGCTGGTCTAACAGTACGTAAAAAAAAATAGACGAAAGCGATTGCGAAGACCACTCGTATCTTCGTGGATCGCCGTAAAAACACATTTGCATATCCCGACGCATGAAAACGACGCGAACTCCTCCCAGCGGCCGCAAATATATCGCAGCGTAGATCCGAAGGCTTACGAAGACGTAAGCCTCTCGGATCGAAGCCCGAAGCCGCCGTATCATGGTTTGAGGATTCAAACTAGTGATACGGCGCGCGAAATTTGAAATTACTCCTGTCTAACACCAGTTAGACAGGCGTAATTGCTTTCTGAATCTGGGCCTCTGACTTTTCTCTGATTTTCATTCACAGCATGCTCGTTCTGGGTCAGAAAATACAAATATTTAAACAAGTGGATCCAAAACTATCATTTTATTATGTAAGTGCACCAACATCACTTCAAAATCATGAATTTTATAGACAAGATACCGTAGTCTATAATTGCATCTAACATTTATGCATATGAATAATATTAATATAATAAAAAAAAGATAATTTATCCAATTTAAAAAAAATATTGAAAGTCAAGAAAAATATGTCGATTCTTATTGCTGACCTCTCCAACCCATAACATTGGCTTCCATACTGAAACAAAGAGAGACCCTCTGGTGGGACTCCAAAAGAGGCATATACAAAAAATATGTCTAAAATATGTAAGTTTAATAATGCAAAATATAAAAGTATAGACTCAACATTAGCTATTAGACATGTGCATTAATTTTCGTTAGAATGGATTTTCGTCTGAAAAGCGCAAAGAAACGAAAACCGAAAGATCTGACATAAAAAATGCTTTATTTTCGTTTTCGTTGCGGTCGACATTATAGAGAAAAGATTCGACATTATAGAGAAAAGATTTGACATTATAGGGAAAAGATTCGACATTATAGAGAAAAGATTCGACATTATAGGGAAAAGATTCGACATTATAGGGAAAAGATTCGACATTATAGAGAAAAGATTTGACATTATAGGGAAAAGATTCGACATTATAGAGAAAAGATTCGACATTATAGAGAAACGATTTGACATCTACATTATAGAGAGATTATAGATTCAAAATTATAGATTTTAATGCTCCACCCATAGGCTATAGAAACATTCTAATGTTGGTTGACTATGACTAGTAATAATAATATAATTATTTATTATTATCATTACTAGTCATACAACATTAGAATTCTTGTAGGTGGAATATTCGACCGGAAATGTACGATTCGGCGTAAAGTTTCGAAGTTCCGTCGAATATTCTCTGACCATTCGACAGAAACCAAGTATTATTGGATTTTCGGGCGAAAGCTATTCCCCAACAAAAAACAAAATAAATCAAAACGATTTAGTAACTAAATACAAAATATTCCAGTCTGCACATGTCTATTAGCTATATCAAACAAATTACAAAGATAAATACAAATTTTCTAACATGTTGTTCATAATGAGATAAAAAAAACACTAATATTCATCCCTCTTGTACATTTGGATAGAGTGATACTCAATGCGTTCCAAGGTCATGTGTTATTCCTCTTCTTCCAGAGCAAGTGGTGTGAATATCTATGATATCATGTAGAAGTAAGTGTCTTGGTATGGCACAACAAGAGTTTTAAAAGCAAGGAGATGTGGCTGTGCTGGCCCTACAGCACCCAGAGATAAATGGAGATGAGTGAGACCACCCCATACGACAGCCAAAAGAGGGGGCAGGCAGAGAAGGGGAGAATCTGACCCAAGCTGGACAATCCACACCAAAAATAGAGCTGACAAAGCTCTCAATCAATAGGTGCAGAGTAAACTATTCAATCCTCACCCGGAAAAAAAAGGGGGGGACTGGCGCTCCCCAACATAAAAATATATTACCAAGCTGTAATTTTAGCAAGGCTAGTTGAATGGACAAATACAAACACTCAAAAGAAATGGGCACAGATGGAAGGTGATATAAGCTTGACACAATTAAGCACAAATGTTTGGATTCCACCTAAATTTAGGAAAATAGGCACGGATTTACATAGTATAACGAAGAATGTTTTCAAAATATGGGACATATTATTTAAAAAATGGGAGTATAACTCCCCGTTAATCCCACTAACTGGCACAAAATTGGAATAGGACAAGAATGGGTAAGAATTTAGGTAGTAAAAGATTAGGGGAAATAGTCACATTAGGGAAAATAAGGTCTAAAAATGACATTCAAGCACAGGAAGGGGTTCAATACTTTAGCGATTGGGAATATCTTCAATTAAAGCACTTCGTGAGCACTTTACCAATGCTGATAAGAGATGATAAAGCACTGAATTCAATAGAAAAATTATGTTCCACGGGAAAACCATTACCATTACGAGTAATTTCAAATTTCGCGCGCCGTATCACTAGTTTGAATCCTCAAACCATGATACGGCGGCTTCGGGCTTCGATCCGAGAGGCTTACGTCTTCGTAAGCCTTCGGATCTACGCTGCGATATATTTGCGGCCGCTGGGAGGAGTTTGCGTCGTTTTCATACGTCGGGATATGCAAATGTGTTTTTACGGCGATCCACGAAGATACGAGTGGTCTTCGCAGTCGCTTTCGTCTATTTTTTTTTACGTACTGTTAGACCAGCTTTTTGCTGGTCTAACGGTATGTAGCCCATGTTAAGTATGGCCGTCGTTCACGCGTCGAGTTTTTATTTTCTTTTTTTTTTTTACGTAACTCGTTCGGGACGAGGATCGTGCGTAAACGACGCTACTCAAACAACGAATGACGTAACGACGTGTTTTCGCGCAATGCACGGCGGGAAATTTGCGAACGGAGCATGCGCAGTTCGATCGCTGCAGGAACGCGCCTATTTTAAATGATTCACGCCCCCTACTCGCGTAGATGGATTGCGACGGGAGAAATACACTACGCCGCCGTCGTTTACTGGACAAAATCTACCTGGATTCCACGTAGAGCCAGGTAAAATACGGCGGCGTAGTGTATTTGGGAAACGCTACGATAATCTAATTGTATCTGAATCTGGCCCAAAGGGATCATTGACATGCGTAGAAAAGTGGGGACAAGATATTGGGGAAAGGATTGAGGACTCACATATGATAGGTGCTGTGTTTAATTATGCAACCGATATTAACACAATTGAAGTTAAAGGATCACTAAAGGAACATTTTTTTTTTAGCTAAATAGCTTCTTTTACCTTAATGCACTGCTGTTTTCATGTTCTCATTGTTCGTTTTTGCTTTGAAGTTACTGTAGTTTTGCTCTGATCTCCACACTTCCTGCTTGTCTGGCTCCTTATGAAAAATCTCATGGCAGCTTTTGACTGTGGTCCAAGCTGTGTGTCTAAAACTCCTCAGAACCAGAGGATTCATTTTAAAAACAAAACACTGCCCTGGATTTGTTTGTTTTTGTTCTGTGTGTCTTCTCTACTTCACAGAAACATGAAATCATTTTAAAAATGAAAGTGAAACTAGAGGCACATTATATGATTGATTTTTATCTATTTTTAATCATTTTTTAAAGGAATCAGTTAACTTTTATGTCTCTATACCCTGTAAACAGTCATTTCAGCAAAAAAATGTTTTCCTTTAGTGATCCTTTAACTATAAATGTATGATGCGATGGCACTTGACACCGGACAAAATGAATAAAATACACCCAACTAATTCTGCTCTGTGTTGGAGGAAATGCAACCAAGTAGGCACCACAATGTACGTCTGGTGGGACTGCCCGATAATACAGGAGTACTGGAAAGAAGTTCTAGAATACATAGAGGAAATTACAGGTGAAAAGATCCTACAAAAGCACTTGACCTGCCTGTTCCATGGAACCGAAGGGTCAAAAAAAAAAAGGTATGGATCGACATTGGTCCCGGTGTTACTAAATGCAGCAAAGGGCCTAATCCCAAAAAATTGGTTACACCCTCAGAGGCCAACCATAAAAGAATGGATACACTGAGTTGACTACGTCTCAGAGATGGAATATCTGAGACGGGAGGACCTGGGAGAAGAGGCTAGAAGTAGAACTGCCTGGGAGCAATGGAGAACATTTAAAACTTCAGGAAGATTCATACAGGCAATGACAGAAATAGATAGGTAAGGCCCCGTACACGTGACCGAGCTTCTCGGCAGAATCCAGCGAGAAGCTCGCTGGGATCCATATTCTGCCGAGAAGCTCGATCGTGTGTACGTTTTCGCCGAGCAAACTGACGAGCGAGGCGTCGAGCCAAAATAGATCGGGACTAATGGCTCGACGCCTTTTTCGACAGCCTGGTCGACGAACTCGACGGCCGGCCGAGAACCTCGTCGGGCGGAACTATGGGTTTAGCCCGACGAGGTTCTCGTACGTGTGTATGTGGCCTAATAGTAGAGCAACTAAATGCAAAAGAGTAGGACAAAACCGAAAGACAGATGGAACCGAGAGGGTAGGGAGGGGTGGGAGTAAAAATGAGAAAGTGGGGGGAGGAGAGAGAGGGATAGGGGACGGGTAAGGGTAGAAGGGTTATGTATGAGTCTTTTTGCTTCCCTTTTTGTCAATACATTTAAAAAAAAAAAAAAAAAAAGATATAATAATGAAAAAAAAAGAAAGAAGTACAAAAAAAAAAACACATGTGATGCGAGATCACAGAAGAAATGCGAAGGGCGGAATTACCGTGAGCATGTCTTACTGTCCCAACTCCCGGTTGAGTCTTATGTGGAAAAGAAAAAAAAATAGATGCAGAGTGAAAAATTCCAAAATAGAGGATCCAGGGACCAGGAAGTAGGAATCTTACTATTGGTAGGACTTATTAAAAAATTGATGTTGCAGGGTGACGATGTCCGCTGAAAAGGTCCTGAAAGATCACCTTTGTTTATAAATATATCAATATCTTAAAATAGTGAAGTATACTACATAGATGGCCTTTCATAAATGTCCCAAGTATGGAAGGATTTCTTTCTAGAAAGCTTCCATATTGAACAATTGATTTTCATAATTTTCGAATCACTGACCATGAAATTCTGACTTTTCTCTAAATTTGATTTGCAGAATGTTCGTTTTGGTTCAGTTATGAAGTTAAACAGTCAGAAAACCAGCATTTTCAGAAACCAACAATGGCAGTCTATATGATTCTCTCATCACAAGTGTACAGGTATACTATAAAGCACTGAACGGTCAATGTACCCAACTGTATACATTATGCTATACCTGGGTAATCTTCTGTAGCGCTACCTGCATAGGAGCTGCTGGTATTTTCCCAGATCTTCCCTTGTTGCAGCCCCACAGCCAGGCACACAGTATCTCCCACAGCTAGGTGCACAACCTTTGCTCATTCCTTTCAATGATCAGTCTAGGGCTTGAAGATTTTTTTTGTTTTGTTTTTTGTATTAGGAACTTGGATCGGAGAAGTAGTATAGTGGGATATTCCAATTAAACTATACAGACTTGAGGACAGTTTTCTTGGTAGAACTGTGTAGCAAACTGTAGAGTGTGGAGCAAAGCCCCTTGCTAGTAGAAGCAATTAGGAGAAACTTGCTCTTCAAGACATCAAATACACACACAAATGAAAGTTGGATGTTCAACCTAGCTACCCGGATCCCAGCAGCACATCCAAGGCTTTTTTTTTTCAATTCTATATTTTATTGTAAGCAATTTTTATACAAACAAACAATTGCATGCGCATCACAAATATAACATTTCACAGATCAATTCTATTATAGATGAATATAGAAATTCATTAACCACTTAAGCCCCGGACCAATATGCTGCTAAATGCCCAGAGGCGTTTTTACAATTCGGCACTGCGTCGCTTTAACAGACAATTGCGCGGTCGTGCGACGTGGCTCCCAAACATAATTTGCGTTCTTTTCTTCCCACAAATAGAGCTTTCATTTGATGGTATTTGATTGCCTCTGCGATTTTTATTTTTTGCGCTATAAACAAAAATAGAGCGACATTTTTGAAAAAAAATCGGACATGTTTCGATCGTGTGTACGCGGCCTTATTGTTTTGCATTATTTGCACATTCTGTTTTATACTTGGACAGGAGGGGCAGCATGATTCCAAATGCTGACCCATTTCATTCTGACCTGCAACCAGTTATCAAGTCACCTAAGAGGTCTGCATCCTTCAAAGGGTTGAGCACCCCTGCTTTAGATGAACCTGTAAAGTTTGTTACCCTAACAATTCCTATTCCGGATATGTGTCTGTGTTGCCATGTACTGATATTAAAAAAAAATGTCCTGTTCTATTTGTATTGCTTCCTTTGTGGGAAATACCCGGTGTTCCTGTCAGTTCCCACACCTTTCTATGTCAAACCGACCACAATAGTCATGCAAGCACATCCATCCTAAAAACAAAACAAAAAAAACAATTTCGTACACATAAACAACAGTGGAGTAACAATGCATGGAATAAGTAGTGATAAGTCTGTAGATAACACAATACTGGATTGATGATCAATTGGGATGTATACAACTGGACCGCACAAGACCTGGCAGCTCCTTGCCAATGTATATGGGGAATCCCTCATAAAACATGCAAAAAGCACAAAGCAGGGTGCTAGGTGAGTGTAAGATAAGACAGCAACACTTTATTATATCCACTTACAAGCAGGGCTCAAGTCCTGCGGGAACGCATGGAAATGGAGTCCCTGCACTTTTTTCACAGCAGGAACACAGTTCCCTTTGCATGACTAGAGCAGCCGAGCCGTCGGGCCAATCCTTCACTAAGTCACTGTCATTGTCCTGGGAACAATGACAAAAGCTCCCAGGAGACATTTCGGCATCGAGGAAGTGACGGAATATCCGCACACTACCCGATGAATCCATATAAGGTACACTGGAACGAAAAAAAAACAAAAACATGCAGTTTAGTAATTATGCATATGAGCGTATCATTTTTTTCTTTTGGTTTGGGGGGTGGATCTTGGGTGGGAGTTCCCACACTTTTTTCCCCAGGACTTGACCCCTGCTTACAAGAGAGAAAACTGTATACTATTTCAGAGGTCGGTGACATGCATGAAACAGCTCTCTCTGGTCTGGGTGAACCGACAGCAGCTGCAGGGCATTAATAAGGACCCAGTTGTGGATGAACTTCTTCATCCACGAGTGGGTCCTTATTAATTCCCTGCACTGTTTTATCCCACTTTTACCTTCTTTTTTCCTTATGCATCCATCCTAAAGACAGGTTTTTGACTTGGGTGTGCAGCCTGCATGTATTCTGATGCCATGTACACACGATCGGACATTCCGACAACAAAACCCTGGATTTCTTTTCAGACAGATGTTGGCTCAAACTTGTCTTGCATACACACGGTCGCACAAATGTTGTCGGATTTCCAATTGCCAAGAACGCGGTCACGTACAACGCGTACAACGGCACTATAAAAGGAAAGTTCAATACCAAGTGCGGCACCCTTTGGGCTCCTTCTGCTAATCTTGTGTTAGTAGAAGTTTGGTGAGAGACGATTCGCACTTATATGTCATCTGCTGCTGTTCCCGATCTCTCAGAGTCTCTGAGAAATCAGTTTGTCAGTACTGTGTAAATATCAGCAGCAAAACAACTTCATTATTCTAGCATTATAGAGAAGAAGAGAATGTGCTGCATTCAAAGATTAAAAAATGAGCACGTGACAAATCTTCATCACAAACGCTATGTCAGTGATTAGAAATAGACCAGTACTGTGTGATTGCAAAAGAGGAATCCAAACGGATATAGGTAAAAAGGGTGATTTATTTAAGAAGAGGGGGTAACACCCCACCACCTTCAACAAGCTCAGTGCAACAAACAAAGATCCACAGTGACAAAAATAACACTAAAGACAATATGTACAGCAAGGGAAATACCGGAATCATAAACAGGCCAGGCCGAGGTCATACACGGGGGATCAGGAAGTAGCTGCGGACGGGGAATGAACAGGAAGGGAAAGTCCAGGAGAGGGATCAGGTCAGGATGGATCAGGATGGATCAGAAGTCCAGGAGGGAGACAACAGGTACAGGGTCCAGATAACAGGCTCAGGGTCGGGTTGATAGACGGATACCAGGGCCAGTTCTGTTTGAACCTGCCGGGTATAAATAGGGCGTGTTGATTGTGTTCAGGTCACACCTGAACGTAGCAAGGGCCAGGTGCTCCACACTGCCAGGGTCCATCCGCTGGTGGAGGTCAGTACTGCGTCCCAAAGGTGATATACCAGCAGGGGGAAGTTCCCCTGACAGCTCCGAACTGCCATGAGAGCCCTGCTGGTGGGACGCAGCACTGCAAGAAAGAATATAAATAGCACCAGCGGATGGAACCTTTCCTGACAGTACCCCCCCTCAAAGGAGCGGCCTCCGGACGCTCTAACTATCCGTTGCCGGGAAAAGTCCAGGGTGACTAACTGGGCAATGGGAGGCTTGAACCGAGAGGTGGGTACATCGAGTCATCAAGCTGGGCAGCAGACGACGGCTCCGGGTCATCGAGCTGGGCAGCAGACAAAGGCTCCGGGTCATCGAGCTGGGTAGCAGGCTCCGGGTCATCGAGCTGGGCAGCGGATAAAGGCTCCGGGTCATCGAGCTGGGCAGCGGGCTCCGGGACATCGAGCTGGGCAGCAGGCTCCGGGTCATCGAGCTGGGCAGCAGGCTCCGGGTCATCGAGCTGGGCAGCAGGCTCCGGGTCATCGAGCTGGGCAGCAGGCTCCGGGTCATCGAGCTGGGCAGCAGGCTCCGGGTCATCGAGCTGGGCAGCGGACTGGAAGTCATCAACCTGGGCAGCAGACTGGAAGTCATCAACCTGGGCAGCAGACTGGAAGTCATCAACCTGGGCAGCAGACTGGAAGTCATCAACCTGGGCAGCAGACTGGAAGTCATCAACCTGGAAGTCATCAACCTGGGCAGCAGACTGGAAGTCATCAAGCCGGGCAGTGGACTGGAAGTCATCAACCTGGGCAGCAGACTGGAAGTCATCAACCTGGAAGTCATCAACCTGGGCGGCAGACTGGAAGTCATCAACCTGGAAGTCATCAACCTGGGCGGCAGACTGGAAGTCATCAACCTGGGCGGCAGACTGGAAGTCATCAACCTGGGCGGCAGACTGGAAGTCATCAACCTGGGCGGCAGACTGGAAGTCATCAACCTGGGCAGCAGACTGGAAGTCATCAACCTGGGCAGCAGACTGGAAGTCATCAACCTGGAAGTCATCAACCTGGGCAGCAGACTGGAAGTCATCAAGCCGGGCAGTGGACTGGAAGTCATCAACCTGGGCAGCAGACTGGAAGTCATCAACCTGGAAGTCATCAACCTGGGCGGCAGACTGGAAGTCATCAACCTGGAAGTCATCAACCTGGGCGGCAGACTGGAAGTCATAAACCTGGGCGGCAGACTGGAAGTCATCAACCTGGGCGGCAGACTGGAAGTCATCAACCTGGGCAGCAGACTGGAAGTCATCAACCTGGGCAGCAGACTGGAAGTCATCAACCTGGGCAGCAGACTGGAAGTCATCAACCTGGGCAGCAGACTGGAAGTCATCAACCTGGGCAGCAGACTGGAAGTCATCAACCTGGGCAGCAGACTGGAAGTCATCAACCTGGGCAGCAGACTGGAAGTCATCAACCTGGGCAGCAGACTGGAAGTCATCAACCTGGGCAGCAGACTGGAAGTCATCAACCTGGGCAGCAGACTGGAAGTCATCAACCTGGGCGGCAGACTGGAAGTCATCAACCTGGGCGGCAGACTGGAAGTCATCAAGCCGGGCAGTGGTCTGGAAGTCATCAACCTGGGCAGCAGACTGGAAGTCATCAACCTGGGCAGCAGACTGGAAGTCATCAACCTGGGCGGCAGACTGGAAGTCATCAACCTGGGCAGCAGACTGGAAGTCATCAACCTGGGCAGCAGACTGGAAGTCATCAACCTGGGCAGCAGACTGGAAGTCATCAACCTGGGCAGCAGACTGGAAGTCATCAACCTGGGCAGCAGACTGGAAGTCATCAACCTGGAAGTCATCAACCTGGGCAGCAGACTGGAAGTCATCAACCTGGGCGGCAGACTGGAAGTCATCAACCTGGGCGGCAGACTGGAAGTCATCAACCTGGGCAGCAGACTGGAAGTCATCAACCTGGGTAGCAGACTGGAAGTCATCAACCTGGGTAGCAGACTGGAAGTCATCAACCTGGGCAGCAGACTGGAAGTCATCAACCTGGGCAGCAGACTGGAAGTCATCAACCTGGAAGTCATCAACCTGGGCGGCAGATTGGAAGTCATCAACCTGGGCAGCAGACTGGAAGTCATCAAGCTGGGCAGCGGACTGGAAGTCATCAAGCTGGGCAGCGGACTGGAAGTCACCAAGCTGGGCAGCGGACTGGAAGTCACCAAGCTGGGCAGCAGACTGGAAGTCACCAAGCTGGGCAGCAGACTGGAAGTCACCAAGCTGGGCAGCAGACTGGAAGTCACCAAGCTGGGCAGCAGACTGGAAGTCATCAAGCTGGGCAGCAGACTGGAAGTCATCAAGCTGGGCAGCAGACTGGAAGTCATCAAGCTGGGCAGCAGACTGGAAGTCATCAAGCTGGGCAGCGGACTGGAAGTCATCAAGCTGGGCAGCGGACTGGAAGTCACCAAGCTGGGCAGCGGACTGGAAGTCACCAAGCTGGGCAGCGGACTGGAAGTCACCAAGCTGGGCAGCGGACTGGAAGTCACCAAGCTGGGCAGCGGACTGGAAGTCACCAAGCTGGGCAGCGGACTGGAAGTCACCAAGCTGGGCAGCGGACTGGAAGTCACCAAGCTGGGCAGCGGACTGGAAGTCACCAAGCTGGGCAGTGGACTGGAAGTCACCAAGCTGGGCAGCGGACTGGAAGTCATCAACCTGGGCGGCAGACTGGAAGTCATCAACCTGGGCAGCAGACTGGAAGTCATCAACCTGGGCAGCAGACTGGAAGTCATCAACCTGGGCAGCAGACTGGAAGTCATCAACCTGGAAGTCATCAACCTGGGCAGCAGACTGGAAGTCATCAAGCCGGGCAGTGGACTGGAAGTCATCAACCTGGGCAGCAGACTGGAAGTCATCAACCTGGAAGTCATCAACCTGGGCGGCAGACTGGAAGTCATCAACCTGGAAGTCATCAACCTGGGCGGCAGACTGGAAGTCATCAACCTGGGCGGCAGACTGGAAGTCATCAACCTGGGCGGCAGACTGGAAGTCATCAACCTGGGCAGCAGACTGGAAGTCATCAACCTGGGCAGCAGACTGGAAGTCATCAACCTGGGCAGCAGACTGGAAGTCATCAACCTGGGCAGCAGACTGGAAGTCATCAACCTGGGCAGCAGACTGGAAGTCATCAACCTGGGCAGCAGACTGGAAGTCATCAACCTGGGCAGCAGACTGGAAGTCATCAACCTGGGCAGCAGACTGGAAGTCATCAACCTGGGCGGCAGACTGGAAGTCATCAAGCCGGGCAGTGGACTGGAAGTCATCAACCTGGGCAGCAGACTGGAAGTCATCAACCTGGGCAGCAGACTGGAAGTCATCAACCTGGGCGGCAGACTGGAAGTCATCAACCTGGGCAGCAGACTGGAAGTCATCAACCTGGAAGTCATCAACCTGGGCAGCAGACTGGAAGTCATCAACCTGGGCGGCAGACTGGAAGTCATCAACCTGGGCGGCAGACTGGAAGTCATCAACCTGGGCAGCAGACTGGAAGTCATCAACCTGGGTAGCAGACTGGAAGTCATCAACCTGGGTAGCAGACTGGAAGTCATCAACCTGGGCAGCAGACTGGAAGTCATCAACCTGGGCAGCAGACTGGAAGTCATCAACCTGGAAGTCATCAACCTGGGCGGCAGACTGGAAGTCATCAACCTGGGCAGCAGACTGGAAGTCATCAAGCTGGGCAGCGGACTGGAAGTCATCAAGCTGGGCAGCGGACTGGAAGTCACCAAGCTGGGCAGCGGACTGGAAGTCACCAAGCTGGGCAGCAGACTGGAAGTCACCAAGCTGGGCAGCAGACTGGAAGTCACCAAGCTGGGCAGCAGACTGGAAGTCACCAAGCTGGGCAGCAGACTGGAAGTCACCAAGCTGGGCAGCAGACTGGAAGTCATCAAGCTGGGCAGCAGACTGGAAGTCATCAAGCTGGGCAGCAGACTGGAAGTCATCAAGCTGGGCAGCGGACTGGAAGTCACCAAGCTGGGCAGCGGACTGGAAGTCACCAAGCTGGGCAGCGGACTGGAAGTCACCAAGCTGGGCAGCGGACTGGAAGTCACCAAGCTGGGCAGCGGACTGGAAGTCACCAAGCTGGGCAGCGGACTGGAAGTCACCAAGCTGGGCAGCAGACTGGAAGTCATCAACCTGGGCAGCAGACTGGAAGTCATCAACCTGGGCAGCAGACTGGAAGTCATCAACCTGGGCGGCAGACTGGAAGTCATCAAGCCGGGCAGTGGACTGGAAGTCATCAACCTGGGCAGCGGACTGGAAGTCATCAACCTGGGCAGCAGACTGGAAGTCATCAACCTGGGCGGCAGACTGGAAGTCATCAACCTGGGCAGCAGACTGGAAGTCATCAACCTGGAAGTCATCAACCTGGGCAGCAGACTGGAAGTCATCAACCTGGGCGGCAGACTGGAAGTCATCAACCTGGGCGGCAGACTGGAAGTCATCAACCTGGGCAGCAGACTGGAAGTCATCAACCTGGGTAGCAGACTGGAAGTCATCAACCTGGGTAGCAGACTGGAAGTCATCAACCTGGGCAGCAGACTGGAAGTCATCAACCTGGGCAGCAGACTGGAAGTCATCAACCTGGAAGTCATCAACCTGGGCGGCAGACTGGAAGTCATCAACCTGGGCAGCAGACTGGAAGTCATCAAGCTGGGCAGCAGACTGGAAGTCATCAAGCTGGGCAGCGGACTGGAAGTCACCAAGCTGGGCAGCGGACTGGAAGTCACCAAGCTGGGCAGCAGACTGGAAGTCACCAAGCTGGGCAGCAGACTGGAAGTCACCAAGCTGGGCAGCAGACTGGAAGTCACCAAGCTGGGCAGCAGACTGGAAGTCACCAAGCTGGGCAGCAGACTGGAAGTCATCAAGCTGGGCAGCAGACTGGAAGTCATCAAGCTGGGCAGCAGACTGGAAGTCACCAAGCTGGGCAGCGGACTGGAAGTCACCAAGCTGGGCAGCGGACTGGAAGTCACCAAGCTGGGCAGCGGACTGGAAGTCACCAAGCTGGGCAGCGGACTGGAAGTCACCAAGCTGGGCAGCGGACTGGAAGTCACCAAGCTGGGCAGCGGACTGGAAGTCACCAAGCTGGGCAGCGGACTGGAAGTCACCAAGCTGGGCAGCGGACTGGAAGTCACCAAGCTGGGCAGCGGACTGGAAGTCACCAAGCTGGGCAGCGGACTGGAAGTCACCAAGCTGGGCAGCGGACTGGAAGTCACCAAGCTGGGCAGCGGACTGGAAGTCACCAAGCTGAGCAGCGGACTGGAAGTCACCAAGCTGGGCAGCGGACTGGAAGTCACCAAGCTGGGCAGCAGACTGGAAGTCATCAAGCTGGGCAGCGGACTGGAAGTCATCAAGATGGGCAGCGGACTGGAAGTCATCAAGCTGGGCAGCGGACTGGAAGTCATCAGGCTGGGCAGCGGACTGGAAGTCATCAGGCTGGGCAGCGGACTGGAAGTCATCAGGCTGGGCAGCGGACTGGAAGTCATCAGGCTGGGCAGCGGACTGGAAGTCATCAGGCTGGGCAGCGGACTGGAAGTCATCAGGCTGGGCAGCGGACTGGAAGTCATCAGGCTGGGCAGCGGACTGGAAGTCATCAGGCTGGGCAGCGGACTGGAAGTCAGGCTGGAATTCATCGGACTGGCAGGCTGGCACAGGAACATCAAGCTGGCAGGCTGACACAGGGTTGAAAGGTTGAGCAACTGGCACTGAAACGGGCAGAGCAGCTGGCACAGGCAGAGCGGCTGGCACCGGAGCAGGCTGGTCGGATGTCACAAGCTGGGCGGCTGGCACTGGAACTGGTAGAACAGCTGGCACAGGAACAAGCTGGGAGACTGGCACTGGAACAGGTGGCACTGGAACAGATGGCACTGGAACAGGTTGAGCAGAGGGCACTGGGACAGGCTGGGTAACTGACACGATGGTATGGGTTGGGAAGTACTTCCGTTTCTTTTTAGATTTAGACACTGCAGGTTTGCTAACAGAAGTGATGTATGAAGAGGATGGAATACAGTAGGAGGAAGGATTGGAATATGGCAGAGACACAGGGATGGCGACTGGAGGAGGTTTTTGTGGAGGAGTTACAGGTGGATTAAAGGCAGGGTAGGTACAATTAGTAGAAACTGGGTAGTAATATTTGGTAGGAAGCGGAATTAACTGGGCTATAGCTGAGGTTGTCATTGGCAATGGACGGCTAGATCCTTGGGAAGGTAAATGGTTAATGGCAGGGCTGGGATGCAGTGGCTTGGCTGGGATCAGGAGATCTGACCATGCCTGCAGCACAGGTTGAACAAAGGCTGGTTCACACACACCTTGTTTAATCAAGGACTGCACTGAACTAATGCAGTCAGATAGCTTCTGCTGGGAACAAGAGCAATAGTGTTCATCAAAGGAGGCTGGATCATCCTCCATCAACCATACCAGGGATTCAACTTGGTCAGGACTGAAGGGGGGAGAGAAGTCGTCACTACCATCAGGAATAACAGACGGAGCCAATTCAACACATAACTGAATCAGTGAGTGAATATCGTCAAAAGACATATACAGTGCCTGCCGCCGAGAATGTGTTTTAAGCACGACAGCATCGCGCTGAATCTCGGCGACAGGCTGCCGATATCTCGCACTCGCTGGAATAGTAAAAGCACATTCCAGCGAGTGCGTCATAGAAGCGACGGGGATCCGACGCGGATTCCCGCCAATTCTACACGTGGGCGGAGTTTGTTATGAATCCTGAAGGAGAAATCCCCGCCGGATTTTTAAAGAAAAATCCGGCATGGGTTCCCCCCTCAGGAGCATAACGGGCCCTTAGGTCGGTTATGGGTTGTAAGGAGACCCCCTACGCCGAAAAAACGGCATGGGGGTCCCCCCACAATCCATAACAGACCCGTATCCAAAGCACGCCGGCCGGCCGGTCAGGAAGGGAGTGGGGGCGAGCGCCCCCCCCTCCTGAGCCGTACCGGGCAGCATGCCCTCAACATGGGGGGGTCAGGTGCTCTGGGGCAGGGGGCGCACTGCGGCCCCCCACCCCAGAGCACCCTGTCCCCATGTTGATGAGGACAGGGCCCCTTCCCGACAACCCTGGCCGTTGGTTGTCGGGGTATGCGGGCGGGAGGCTTATCGGAATCTGGAAGCCCCCTTTAATAAGGGGGCCCCCAGATACCGGCCCCCCACCCTAAGTGAATGAGTATGGGGTACATTGTACCCCTACCCATTCACCTGCAAATACAAAGTGTAAACACAAATAAAACACACAGGGTATTGAAATATTTTATTAGTTGGCCGCCGGGGGGGGTGTGTATGATCGCTTTTATAAAAGCGCCCCCCTCCGGCGGGCTTCTGTGGGGGGTGGGTGCCGCCGTCTGGTTCTCTTCCGCCGACGGGGGGCGCTTTGATAAAAGCGCCCACCACCCGGCGGGCTTCTTTCGACGTCTTCGGCGGCGGGGGGGTCTTCTCCCACTCTCCGGGGTCTTCTCCCGCTCTCCGGGGGTCTTCTCCCACTCTCCGGGGTCTTCTCCCGCTCTCCGGGGGTCTTCTCCGCTCTCCGGGGGTCTTCTTCTTCTTCAGGACTCGCCGCCGCTATCTTCGTGTGTTAGCTCAATTACTAGCGGCGGCGGCCCCCTCTTCTGCGACGTCGGCGTCTTCTTCTTCTGCTGTCCAGATGTTGACGCGACGCATCCTTCCGCTGTTATGCCGGGCGCGCGGCTCGCAGCGAAATATATAGGCCTGTCTTGTGACGTCGCAGTCCCATCATGCTCCGGTAGGTATCACGTGGGTAGGTAGCACGTGGTACCTACCGGAGCATGATGGGACTGCGACGTCACAAGACAGGCCTATATATTTCGCTGCGAGCCGCGCGCCCGGCATAACAGCGGAAGGATGCGTTGCGTCAACATCTGGACAGCAGAAGAAGAAGAAGAAGAAGACGCCGACGTCGCAGAAGAGGGGGCCGCCGCCGCTAGTAATTGAGCTAACACACGAAGATAGCGGCGGCGAGTCCTGAAGAAGAAGAAGACCCCCGGAGAGCGGAGAAGACCCCCGGAGAGCGGAGAAGACCCCCGGAGAGCGGGAGAAGACCCCGGAGAGTGGGAGAAGACCCCCGGAGAGCGGGAGAAGACCCCGGAGAGTGGGAGAAGACCCCCCCGCCGCCGAAGATGTCAAAAGAAGCCCGCCGGGTGGTGGGCGCTTTTATCAAAGCGCCCCCCGGCGGCGGAAGAGAACCAGACGGCGGCACCCACCCCCCACAGAATGGTTGGTTTCCATCAGCTGATCCCTTGTCCACCCCTCAAAAACCTGGCGACAATACTCCCCATCCTCCTCAGCCAGTAGGGAAAAGTAACAGATTGCATTGAAATCCATGCTTCAGAAAAATGCACAACAACAGGGTGGTTCCTTAATGCAAGCACGTCTGGTCTAGGATGGCCCTGGTATACTGTCAGTGATTAGAAATAGACCAGTACTGTGTGATTGCAAAAGAGGAATCCAAACGGATATAGGTAAAAAGGGTGATTTATTTAAGAAGAGGGGGTAACACCCCACCACCTTCAACAAGCTCAGTGCAACAAACAAAGATCCACAGTGACAAAAATAACACTAAAGACAATATGTACAGCAAGGGAAATACCGGAATCATAAACAGGCCAGGCCGAGGTCATACACGGGGGATCAGGAAGTAGCTGCGGACGGGGAATGAACAGGAAGGGAAAGTCCAGGAGAGGGATTAGGTCAGGATGGATCAGGATGGATCAGGATGGATCAGGATGGATCAGAAGTCCAGGAGGGAGACAACAGGTACAGGGTCCAGATAACAGGCTCAGGGTCAGGGTCGGGTTGATAGACGGATACCAGGGCCAGTTCTGTTTCAACCTGCCGGGTATAAATAGGGCGTGTTGATTGTGTTCAGGTCACACCTGAACGTAGCAAGGGCCAGGTGCTCCACACTGCCAGGGTCCATCCGCTGGTGGAGGTCAGTACTGCGTCCCAAAGGTGATATACCAGCAGGGGGAAGTTCCCCTGACAGCTCCGAACTGCCAGGAGACCCCTGCTGGTGGGACGCAGCACTGCAAGAAAGAATATAAATAGCACCAGTGGATGGAACCTTTCCTGACACGCTAGTTTTACCAGACCGAGTGCTTCCGTTTCGTACTTGATTCAGAGCATGCGTGGAATTTTGTGCATCGTAATTGTCTACACAAGCTCGGAATTTACGAGAACGGATTTTTTTGTCGGAAAATTTGAGATCCAGTTCTCAAACTTTTGTTGGAAATTCTGAGCGTTTGTACGTAATAGTCAGATTTGTGCTGACACCCCCCCCCCCCACGCGCTGCTCTTCAATGGAAAGAATAGTGTACTGCTGTTGCTCTTTCTCCTACTCCCCCAGCAGCAGTCTCCTGGCCCAGTTGTCTAAGCCCTTATGTGGTCCGGTAGGCAGATATGGCCCTTTGCTTGCCTTTATCTGCAATGATGTGGGAACCATTCCTCTGACAGTGACACCTTTGATGAGGCACTATTTCTCCAACTGACACCAATGACAGGGCACCATTCTTCCCACTGACACCATCAATTAGGCATTACCCCTCCATCTAATACCAGTGATAAGGCACCATTAATCCCATTGACATTATCAATGGGGGACTATCCCTCCAACTAACACTAACAATGGGGCACTTTTCCTCCCTCTAAAATCAATGATGGGATATAATTTACTCATACTGAGGATTGTTTCTACTTCCACTGGCCACAGTCTGACCCTCCTAAAGTCTGAAGTACAGCCAACCGGCCTTTTGTTTAGAAAGCTTGGAGAGCCCTGGTATACAGTACTGTATATATGTGTATATATATATATATATATATATATATATATATATATATACCTGTGTATATATATATATATATATATATATATATATATATATATATATATACACACACTTCTGACATGTTACATGTATATACACACACACACAAATGTTTTGCCTTATATTATGACTGTTTGGGTTGTTCTACAAGGTAAGGGTTCACATAGAGGTATACTTCAAGTGCATATTTAATGGGGCAACTGTTCAGAAAACCGGTATTCCATGTGTGTGGTTGCTGACAGATTAAGTAGTATGGCTACTGCCATTGATGGTTCTGACAGTTGCAGCTATGCTGGTTTTTACAACATATATTTTAAAGCTGCACTCAACTTTCAAAAATAGCATTCAATCGAATTCTTATACATACAGTATCTAATGCTGTTTAAGCCTAGGGGATATAAAAGAAAGTAGAACTTACCTTATTTCCTGGCCATGAGTTGAAGCAATTTCTCCTGTTATTTTAAAGAGGAATCCAATGGAGGATCAATGATAAAACATTCCTCTCTCCTCTCTAGTTCAATCTTTATAGAACATATGGAGTATTCATTTTGTTCAGTGACACCTAATGCTCAGCTCAAAATCCTAGCTCAAGTTGTCACACCTAAATTTGGAGAAAGGGTCCTAAAGTCCTAGAAAGCCATATGTCATCCAAACCTAACTACAATGATAACATATTTTTTATGGGGTGGGGGGGGGGGGGGGAGTTAGATCTTAACATCTTTATCATTATTTTGTTGTCTGTTTGAGTGGACATTGATTGTAAATTAGGGTGACCAGACATCCCCAGTTTCAAGGGACAGTCCCCTGATTGAGGACACTGTCCCCGGACCAAGTCTGTCCCTGGTTTTGTCCCCAGATTGGATTTAATAGGGGGCATGGGCAATTTCAAAGACAGTCAGTGCAGAATTAATATAAAAAAAATAGAATTACACCCCCCCACGCCTACTAGCATAGGGGGGTTTTATTTTTCCCATTATCTGTGCCCCTTTCTGATGATCATGTGCTGGTCGGAGCGGAGGGAATATTTCTTTATTCCCTCCATCCCCATTCACGTACGACTTACGTAAACAATGTGAAATTCGACTGTTCAGATGTCCATACTTAACATTGGCTGCGCCTCATATAGCAGGGGTAACTTTACGCCGGTTGTACGCCTTATGTAAACGACGTATATCAATGCGCCGGGTGCAAGTACTTTGTGAATCGGCGTATCTTGCTCATTTGCATATTCAATTCAGAAATCTTACGGAAGCGCCCCTAGCGGCCAGCGTAAATATGCAACTAAGATATGACGGCGTAAGAGACTTACGTCAGTCGTATCAAGCTAGAATTCAGGCGTATCTTGGTTCCTGAATACAGGGCATAGATACAACGGCACATCTTTTAACTTACACGGCGTATCAATAGATATGCCGGCGTAAAGTGTTTCTGAATCTGGCCCACTGTGCGTAATAATTTGGAACAGTGCATTGTAAGTTTTTTATTTTGAAAAAAAAAACTGTTATCATTAGGAGGTTTGGTCAAAAGAATTTGAATTATACCCTATAACATGAGAATTATGCTGACTGTTGTTTACATCAATTACTGTATTTATTGGCGTATAACACTCACTTTTTTACCCTGAAAATAGAGGGTAAACTGTGCCTGCGTGTTATACGTAGGGGGCTGTGGAAAGTTTTTCCCCCAAAACTTTCCTCTTAAAGTTAGGCCGCGTACACACGATCGAATTTGTCCGCTGAAAACGGTCCGATGGACCGTTTCATCAGACAAATCCGATCGTGTGTACGGGCTAGCGTGCTTTGAAATTTGTCCGCTACAAACCTGTCTGTCGGATATGTCCGCTGGTTAGTACGGGAAACCAGCGGACATATCCTCCCGCACATGTGTCGTATCCTGTGAATGGATCCGACGCATGCGCGCGGAAGTGTTTACTTCCTGGTGCGGTGACGTGGCGGCGTCAACGTCACCACCGCGTCACCACGCTGTCTGCCGGTGGGGATTTTGATCCGATGGTGTGTACACGCCATCGGACCGAAATCCGATGAGACATGTCCGCTCTAAACTGTCCGTCGGACAAGTTTGAGCGGACATATCTCATCGTGTGTACGAGGCCTTAGGGTGCGTGTTATATAAATGGGTGTTTTAAATGTAAAAAATTAATTTTCTAAACCAATCCTAACCACTTGTTTTTTAGACTCGGTGTTTACAAGTTAAAAAAAAAATGTTTTGCTAGAAAATTACTTAAAACCCCCCAAACATTATTCATGTTTTTGTAACACTCTAGAGAATAAAATAGCGGTCATTGCAATACTTTTTGTCACACCGTATTTTTGGGAAAAAATGCACTTTTTTTAACTAAATAATTACACAACAGTAAACTTAGCCCAATTTTTTTATACTGTAAAAGATAATGTTACGCCGAGTAAATTGATACCCAACATGTCATGCTTCAAAATTGCGCCTGCTCGTGGAATGGCGCCAAACTTTTATCCTTAAAAATATCCATAGTCGAAGTTTAAAAATTCTACAGGTTGCATCTTTTGAGTTACAGAGGGGGTCTAGGGCTAGAATAATTGCTCTTGCTCTAATGATCGTGGCGATACCTTACATGTGTGGTTTAAACACAGTTTTCATATGCGGGCGCTGCTCGCATATGTGTTCACTTCTGGTCATTAGCTTGTTGAGACAGAGCGCTTTAAAAAAAAAAAAAACGTTCTTATTTAGTTAAAAAAAAAAAAAAATGGGTCACTTTTATTCCTATAACAAGCAATGTAAACATGCTTGTAATAGAAAAAAGCATGACAGTTCCTCTTAAATATGAGATATGGGGTCAAAAAATACTCATAATTGGACTTAAATGCATTAAAATAAATACAAATTTGTCATTTGAAAACATGGCTCTTTAAGAGGTATGGGTGAAGTGACGTTTTGACGTTGCTTCCGCCCTGCTATGGTATGGAGAAGGGTGGGGGTCATCTTGCCCTCACTCGTATCCATACCAAGGAAGGAGAAGGACCCAATCGCTTCTGCTGCTAAAGGCGGCTCCGGTAAGAGGCGAAGGGCATAGGAGAAAGTCGGAAGAGAGGCCCCTCTCCCGTCGCTGATAACAGTGATCTCGCTGCAAATCTTCCGCAGAGACCACTATTGTCGTAAACAGAACCACCCACTGAAAATATGGATACCTTGGTTGTGGCAGCAGCTGCTGCCGTTACAAAGATATCCACCTTTAAAGTGCCGACGTATATAAACAGTGGGTGGTCGTTAAGTGGTTAGATTAGGTTGTCACACCTAAATTGGGAGAAAGGGTTCCTCAGAGCCAAAGAGAACTGTAGGAAAACCCAGGGCCAACCAAACCAAACTACAATGGTAAAATCTTTTTGGGTGGTGACATTTTAACATTGTTATCATTATTTTGTTTTCTGTAGTCGTTTGAGTTGACTTCCATTTAAAATGGGTGTTTTAAATGAAATAATATTCCAAAAATATGGAAAAATATATTTTCTAAACCAATCCTAGCTCAGCTTGTCAATATCTACATTGGAAGAAAATGTTCTTCAAAGCCAAAAAGAGCTGTGTGAAAACCAAGGGCCAGCCAAACCCAACTACAATGATAAAATATTTTTGGGTGCTGACATTTTAACAACTTTATCATTATTTTGTTTTTTGCAGTGGTTTGAGTTGGCATTGATTGAAAATTGGTGTTTTTAAATGGAAAAATGTATTTTCTAAACCAATCCTAGCTTAGCTTGCCAAAACTAAATTGGGAGAAAGGGTCCTTCAAAGTCCAAGAGAGCTAGATGAAAATCAAGGGCCAGCCAAACCCAACTACAATGATAAAATCTTTTTGGGTGGTACCATTTTAACAACTATCATTATTTTATTTTCTGTAGTCGTTTCAGTTGACTTTCATTGTAAATGGGTGTTTCTAAACCAATCCTAGCTTACCTTGTCACAACTAAACTGGGAGAAAGGGTCCTTCAAAGTCCAAGAGAGCTGTATGAAAATCAAGGGCCAGCCAAACCCAGCTACAATGATAAAATCTTTTTGGGTGGTGACATTTTAACAACTATCATTATTTTATTTTCTGTAGTGGTTTAAGTTGACATTGATTGAAAAGGGGTGTTTTAAATGTAAAAACAAGTCAATCCAAGCTTAGGTTGTCGCACCTAAATTGGAAGTACGTGTCCCTCAAAGCCCATAAGAGCTGTAGGAAAACCCAGGTCCAGCCAAATCAAACTACAATGGTAAAATCTTTTCAGGTAGTGAGATTTTAACATCTTTATCGTTATTTTGTTTTCAGTAGTTGTTTGAGTTGATAGTGATTAATAATGGGTGTTTTTATTTTCTGTAGTCGTTTCAGTTGACTTTCATTGTAAATGGGTGTTTCTAAACCAATCCTAGCTTAGCTTGTCACAACTAAACTGGGAGAAAGGGTCCTTTCAAAGCCCAAGAGAGCTGTATGAATCAAGGGCCAGCCAAACCCAGCTACAATGATAAAATCTTTTTGGGTGGTGAAATTTTAACAACTATCATTATTTTATTTTCTGTAGTGGTTTAAGTTGACATTGATTGAAAAGGGGTGTTTTAAATGTAAAAACAAGTCAATCCTAGCTTAGGTTGTCGCACCAAAATTGGAAGAAAGGGTCTTTCAAAGCCCAAGAGAACTGTAGGAAAACCCAGGACCAGTCAAATCCAACTACAATGGTAAAAAATTTTTTAGGTGGGGAGATTTTAACGTATTTATCATTATTTGTTTTCTGTCATTTTTTAGTTGACATTAATTGAAAATGGGTGTTATAAATGTAAAAATGCATATTCTAAACCAATCCTTGCTTAGGTGGTCACACCTAAATTAGGAGAAAGGATCCCTCAAAGCCCAAGACAGTTGTAGGAAAACCAAGGGCCAGCCAAACCCAACTACAATGGTAAAATTGTTTACATTTTATTGTTCTTTTGTTTTCTGTAGACGTTTGAGGTGACATTGATTGAAAAATGGGCGTTTTAAAAGTAAAAAACGTATTCCCTAAAACTATTTCAGGGACACGTTATAATACAGAACGTAGTAAACGGTGGTCTCCTAAGATCATATGAAACACATCTGGCTAAGATTTACTACAAGCTTAGCAGTAAATGTTTTCTGTAAAGTATTTTAAAATGCTAGCAACTAGCTGTAACATCTAAAGTGATTCATAAATAAATAAGCACGTTATATTTGAAATATAATGTCTGCTCAGTTCTGAATATGCATATATATTTGATTTTGTAGCTTTACAATGAATGTCATTTAACATCCACCATAGAATTAGTTCACAAAGGTAAAATGCAATGCAATTACTTTGTGACATTCATACAACACTGGAAGGTCAGCTATTAGTTCTGAAAAGCTCTTTATTTAGGTAAACTCTACGACTGAAGCTGCTGAGATTTATAGCAGTGACATCGGGAAGTGCTATAACTGCAGGCAGTACAGAAATCTCAGAAAAGAAGGTATCTGTCTGTGAAAGCTGCACAGTTTTGTCTTACTTGAAACAAGCAGTTTATTCTGCCTCTTTTTAGATACTCCTGTCATCCATTTGTCAAATCATTCCCCCGGGGATCATGCTTCAATCCCTGCAAGAATTTATTTTCTTCTTTAAAATGTTTATTTATTATAATACACTACAGCAGCAGATTTAGATTTGATGTCCTCCTGACAACATCTCAGTCATACCATGTCCCCGAGTATCCAATAGACAACCCAAAGGCCATGCCACAGCTTTTAATTCTCCAAAATATAAATCATTAATTCACCTGTGGGGGGGTTTTGGTGGCTGTGTGTGTCCATGCTGCGGGGGGGGGGGGGGTGTGTGTCGCTGGATAAGTCCACTGGCGAGTGGGTGGGGGGGTTGGTTTATTGGTGCCCCCCCACCCCAAAAAAAAACATGAGCCACCACTGTTAGTTACATTTTACCTGCCACCCTTCCTGCCTTCACATCCTCATCTTTTTGTCACTCTTTGTTCCATTCAACTGTAAAGAGAAACACCATGTACTGCTGGGTGTGAGGAGCATTTGATTTTTTACACTTCCTCCATTATTGCAGTTCTTGTGTTGGATCTTGTTGAGATTGGTAAATTCCAAATTATGACTTACGTAGTAGACATGTGCACACTGAAATATTTTGTTTTGGATTTTCGTCCGAAAAATAAATTGATTTAGTTACTCCCGAAATTCGTTTTTATTTATTTTGTTTTTCGTTGGAAATTGCATTTGTCCAAAAATCTGAACAAATTAAGGTTGAATCTGTCATTAAAGGCTTATGGTGTTTGACTGTCTGTCGAATGTTCAAAGAAGTAGAATTCTAATGTTGTATGACTAGAAATAATTATATTTATTAATTATTATTACTAGTCAACCAACAATAGAATTGTTCTATGGGCCGAGCATTTGACCGGAATAGTACGATTGCAGCGTCGTACAGTTTAGCTGCTCCATCGAATCTTCTTAGAACTATCAACAGACACCATAGGCCTTCAATAACAGATTGAACGTTTTTTCGATGCTTTGTCGAATCTTCGTCGTTCATGTTGAATTGTCAAGTTAGTTCTAGCTATTTTACTGCTCCTCCTCTTTGGTTACAATCAGCCAATAACATTCATCATCATCATTATTTTTATTTTACTTCCCCCACCCAATTCCAGCAGCGATCGTTTCTCTCTAAAATGTTGAATCTTTTCTATCTATAATGTCAAATCTTTTCTTTCTATAATGTCGAATCTTTTCTCTCTATAATGTTGAATCTTTTCTCTCTATAATGTCAAATCTTTTCTCTCTATAATGTCGAATCTTTTCTCTCTATAATATCAAATCTTTTCAATCTATAATGTTGAATCTTTTCTCTCTATATTGTTGAATCTTTTCTCTCTATAATGTTGAATCTTTTTTATCTATAATGTTGAAACTTTTCTCTCTATGATGTCAAATCTTTTCTATCTATAATGTTGAATCTTTTCTCTCTATAATGTCGGATCTTTTCTCTCTATAATGTCAAATCTTTTCTCTCTATAATTTTGAATCTTCTCTATTTATAATGTCGAATCTTTCCTCTCTATAATGTCGAATCTTTTAGAATAATCTTGAACTAATAGAGTTAAGGTTAGGCATATTCGACCAACGAAAACTAAATTAAAGCATTTGTTTATGTCGGATCTTTCGGTTTTTGTATTCTGTGCGTTCGTTTTAGTTTGTTAAAACGATAACGAAAATACCTGAAATTCAGACGAAAATGCATTCGGATGAAAACGAATACACATGTCTATTACGTAGTGGTTTCTCTCTTTCTATGACCAAATGGAGCAGCAGGGTAAGAAAAAGATAGTGATTATATGAAGCCGTGTATTGTAGAAGTTTAAAGCGGGGGTTCACCTGAAAAAAAAGTCAGCGGCTACAAATACAGCAGCTGCTGACTTTAAAAAAACTAACATTTACCTGTCCAAGTCGCGCGCCGAAGCCGAGTTCCCTGCCCGGTTCCAATCTGCACATGTGCAAATCGCACTGTGTGGTTCCCATTGTGTTCGGGGAGCCAAGTGTTTCCCAGAACACAACTGTTGGGGTGGTGACACAGAGGGGCCGGACTCACGTGGGAGTCTATACCCGAAAGTGCAAATACCTGTTTTATACAGTTATTTGCACCCCCTCTCCCCTGATAGGTGTCAAATGTGACACCGGTGGAGGAAGGGTTTCCGAAAAGCAGAGGTTCACTTTTGGATGAACCTCCGCTTTAATGAACCTACATTACAAATAGAAGAAAGTTTGCAATAGCCACAAACAAGCTTTGGAGATTATGTTAGAATCAGTTTGCAAAATCTGTAGTTTTCCATAGAACGTCTTCTATGGAAATCTGGCAATGTTTGCCTACTGATTCTAATAATCCCTTCAATACTTGAATGTGACTAGTGCTAACTTTCTTCTATTTTTTTTCTATCTCGATGTGTGTTCACAGCTAGGAAGCTGGATTCAGAAGTATTAGCAGACTATTCCTCTTGCCTTAAGTAATCCTGTTGTTAAGAGAATTCTGTTCTGTCCTATGCTGAATGAGTAGAGTAGAGAAGAAAATAAATTGGCAGTAATCAACAGCACTGACTGGTGCTGAAAAAAAATGTTTCTGATTATCAGAAATCTTTGAACGTGTAATGTAAACGTTGTTTTTCAGCATGTCTAAAAAACAAAGTTTTTCCAACTTCATCATTAAAAACAATGTTACCCACACACCATCTTTTAAAAAAATGATCTAGCAAAGTGCGGTGACGTACAACACATACGACGGCACTCTAAAGGGGAAGTTCTATTCGCCTTTGGACTGCTTTAGCTGATTTAGTGTTAGTAAAAGACGATTTGCGCTTTTCTGTCTGTTACAGTGTGATGAATGTGCTTACTCCATTACGAACGGTAGTTTTACCAGAATGAGCGCTCCCATCTCATAACTTGCTTCTGAGCATGCGCAGGTTTAAAACGTCGTTTTAGCCCACACACGATCATTTTTTACAACCCAAAAAAACAACATCGTTTAAAACAACAATAAAAAATACAGCATGTTCGAATTTTTTTTTGTTGTTTTTTCAGAACCTGAAAAATTATGTGAAGCCCACACACGGTCCTTTTAAATGTTGTTTTTTTAAAACTTTGACACTTTTTCAAATAATCATAATAAAGTTATATTCTTTTTTTTTTTTTTTTTCTTAAGTGGTTGTAAACCTCAGACTTTAAATGTGAGCAAAGCATATCCCGCTATAGTGTGTACAATTATGAGCACTAAGTGTAATTTCTGTCTGCCGCTTTGTTCCTCAGCATGAGTCATTCCTGACACCAAGAGAAGAAAGGTGACAGAGGAGGGATCTCCAGCACACAGCCTGTGATTGAGAGCTTTGGTTCTGCTCCTGTGTTCTGTGTGAAAGGGGGTACAGTATTTCCCTTCTCTCCAATCAGCTCTCATAGCTCTCCTCACTGAGCTTTGCAGTGTGTAATTTCAGCCTTCTGCCACCTGTTTTCTGGCAGCTAAGACAAGCTGTATAAATGTTGCACATTGAACAGATCTAGAGAAGAGAATACTGCAGATAAACAGATGCAAGTTATGTAGGAGGATTTGTTTAATCTCTGGATATCAGCTAAAGGCCCGTCACTTCACAGGGTATATGTAATGGTTTACAACCACTTTAAGTTAAACAGTGGTTGTATGAAAGTTGTCGTTGTGTTGAAGGTTCTTATATGTTTGTTTCACATGTCTCTAGCTGACATACTTACTAACACATGTGATCCAGGGAGGACAGGGTTTCCTCACAAGGCTTCATCAAGGCTTTTAAATATTTATCAGCTCTGCAGCCTTAGGGCTCTTTCACACGGAGCGCCCGTTCAGGTCCGCCTGCCAGTTTTTTTTGCGGACCTGAACGGGCGCTCTGTGATCCTCTATGGAGCCACGGATGTCAGCGGTCCGTCAGACGGTCCGTGTCCACCCGATCCCCCCATAGGGGAGAGCGAAGAAAAGTCAGGGCGGTCCCTGCACAGTGTGCGGAGACCGCCCTGTCATCCGCCGGCTCAGCTGGGATCAACGGAGCGATCCCCGCTGAGCAAATGGAGGTGCACTAGGCGGATCATTACTAATCTGCCCTGTGTGAAAGAGCCCTTACTCACTGACCCCAAATGATCAGGAGTTAGCTGTCCTGATATTTTCTCATACATTTATAACAGTGATAACTTAACCCAATAGACCAGTTGCTGGTAGATGCAATTGCTGCACATAGCTTAGGGCGGAGGTATTGAATTAAAATTCACAGAGGTCCAGTCAGTAAAATTTTCTTGGAGCAGAGGTCCAAATTGCATATTTGTGCGATAACTCAGATCCATTACATCAAAGCCCCTCCATCCAATTTATATCACTGTTTCCTCTTCACTTCCATGTCCTCAGTCCTCACCTTCAGATCACAGTTGCTCCCCTCTTTATGGTAGAAACCCATGAATAAGTCACGTGACGAGTGACGCAACGCGTGGGGGATGAGCCTACAGTGACTGGACCTTCGGATCTTCCGAATGAGGAGTCCACTATACTGAGCGGCAACACAACACTATATAGCCTGCGAGGATTCGTGAGTTTACACACTGCAGCTGAAGTTCTTTGTTCATAGCCCTGTCCATGCATTACTGTGCTATGAATGAATGAATGAATGAATGAAAACTTATATAGCGCGGCACATGCGAACTGAATCGCCTCTGGGCGCTTGTTGTTCCTGTCTCCTTTGATATCAAAAGAGAAAAGTCTTGACCTTTTTCCTAAATGCTAGGTGGTTCTCCTCCAACCGAATGCTGGTTGGTAAAGTGTTCCATAGTCTGGGACCTTGGATCGCAAATCTTCTTTCCCCTTTGGACTTGAAGTTGGCTTTCGGAACCTGGAGCAGGTTCTGATTCGTGGATCGCAAAACGCGATTTGGATTATGTGCTTTTATTAATTCGCATAAGTAGAGGGGGGCATTCTCATGGACACATCTATGCGTAAGACAGAGGGCTTTAAAAGCGATTCTGTCTTTAACTGGCAGCCAATGAAGGGCTCTCAGTGAAGGTGAGATGGATTCCCAGGGTTTTTTCCCAGTCACAAGTCTGGCGGCCGTATTCTGAACGACTTGCAGATGAGCGATTTGGTATTTGGGGAGACCGAGGTAAAGGGCATTTGCATAATCCAACCTGGAGTTTACAATAGCTCCCACCACGACCGCTAGATCTTCTTTAGGGATGAACGGAGTGAGTCTGCGTAGTAGGCGCAGTAGATGGTGAGATCCGCTGACCACTGACCCTATTTGTGCGTCCATTGTCATAAAGGAGTCAAGAATGACCCCTAGGCTTTTGACTTTGGCGCTAGGGGTGATGAGCTTGCCCAAAATAGGTGGGGGAGACCACGCTGTTGAGGGTTGATTCCTTCGCTTGGCGTGAAACAGAAGAAGTTCTGTTTTCGCTCCATTGAGTTTAAGATAACTCTTTGTCATCCAGTCCTCTATCAAAGAGAGACATGTCTCTAGATTGAGGTGGTGATCCTGTCTATTGCAGATGCGGAAATACAGTTGCGTGTCATCTGCATAAGAGTGATAAAGCAGTTTTTGACTGCTAATAATCTCAAAAAGAGGACGAAGGTAGATGTTGAATAGCACTGGTGACAGAGGCGATCCTTGAGGGACTCCGCATGTTACTGTGCGTTTTTCAGACGTAAAAGGTCCTAGCTTCACTGTTTGCGATCGGTTTTCCAAAAAAGAGGAGAACCAAGATAAATCGCTTTCTGCGACCCTGGCTACTTCAGAAAGCCGAGTCAGTAACAGATTGTGGTCTACAGTGTCAAAAGCTGCACTTAGGTCCAACAGAACCAGGAGACAAGATTCTCCTTCGTCTGCGGCCTTGAGAACATCGTCCCATACTTTCAGTAATGCTGTTTCTGTCCCATGTCCGGGACGGAAGCCTGATTGCAATGGGTCAAGTAGCTTGTAGGTATCTAGATGCAGTTGCAACTGTTGTACCACTACTTTTTCCATTATCTTAGAGAATACGTTGAGGCTTGTTATGGGACGGCGGTGGAGTGGGTCCTTGGGGTCCAGGGAGGGTTTCTTCAGGAGGGGTTGGATTACACCCTCTTTCAACTGTGAGGGCACTATGCCCTCCAAGAAAGACTGGTTGATAAGCTGCGTGATGGGAGGAGCCAGGATGTCGGCGCATTCCTTCAGCAGTTTTGTGGGGATAATGTCATTTGGCGCTGCGCCATTGCGCCGAGTACAAATGACATTCTTAGTGGACTCGATGGAGATGGGTTCCAGGGTGAACTTACCTGATATCTATGTTTTCTCTTTTTCTCTTCCCTTGCATATTACTGTGAAACACCTGAGCGCTGCTGGAACCTGCTTTGTGATCTGATCCATGCTCTCAGTGTGAGCGGTGTCAGTGAAGCAGACCCACCTTATGCATTTATTGTGTTCATTCACTGCATGGGATTTGTTGGTACACTGTATTGGTATCACACAATTAGTTGATTTTAGCGCATCTACATAATTTACTCCCCTCTTTATGTTGCAATTTCCCCCACCCACATCACAGTTTCCCCCTCCCTTTATATCACTGCTCCCCTACATTTCACAGTCACCCTCTTTATGTCACAGTTCCTCCTTCACACCAATGTGACCCACCCCCTCTAGCTCCTCCTTCATAGCACTGTCCTCACCCCCTCTTTATAGCAATGTCCTTATCCCCCTTTATAGCAATGTCCTGACTGAGTCCCCTTTATAACTTTATCTTCAAGACTTTTTCATAGTAATGTCCAGACCTGCAGCCTCGGTCCTCATCCCTGCTGTGAGGATCATAGAGCCGCAGCTCTGGGGAAAAAAGCAGGAGAGGGATGTACATGGCGGCCAGGGCAGAAAGAAAAAGAGACCTGGCTTCTAAATGGTGGGACCGTAGTGGTCCAGATGGGACTGGCACTCGGTCTGGATCCAGACTGCGGTCTGCCAATTAGTGATTCCTGGCTTAGGGAATATCAGAAAGGTCCAGCATATTCCAATATGAGAAGACCAGGTGCATGCGCATGTTTCTGTGCATAAATCCACTACCAGACTTATGTTTGCAAAAGTAGGCTTATTTAAAGGCTAAGTTATACTTTAAAAAAATATATAAATTCAAATTTTTTTTAAGGTAAAAAAATGTGTACTTATTATTAGTAGTATTTTTTTCTTAGGAGCCTGTCAAGCATTGCAAACGCAATCTGCATATCCCGGATGCAATGTCAGGCTCCTGCAGACTCTCAGTACACCGTGAGCCTGTATCTCTTGTATAGGCAGCCAGTTACTTAAGTCCAGGAAGATCAATGAACTACAAGAGAACTCACCAGTGCCCTTTGACATTCACTGAGATTATTTATTTGCACAACTTTATAACAGATCAGGTCCCACGATCAGGTCACAGCGCTGCAGAATGTGAGGAAGCCAGTGTAAACAAGGCATCTCCCCGTTCACCCTAGTGACAGGACACTGATCGTCTGCTCCCTCTCATTGGGATCAGGGATCAGTGTCGTGTCACAGTAAGCCCCTCCCCCACACAGTTAGAATCACTACCTAGGACACACTTGTTTGGGAGAGTAATGCCGCGTACACACAATCAGTCCATCCGATGAGAACCGTCTGATGGACCATTTTCATTGGTTAACCGATGAAGCTGACTGATGGTCCGTCGCGCCTACACACCATCGGTTAAAAAAAATGATCGTGTCAGAACGCGGTGAGGTAAAACACAATGACGTGCTGAAAAAAATGAAGTTCAATGCTTCCATGGTCGTGCCTACTAACGATCGGTTTTGACCTATCGGTTAGGAATCCATCGGTTACATTTAAAACAACTTGGCTTTTTTTTAACCGATGGTTAAATAACCGATGGCACCTACACACGATCGGTTTTGACTCATTCATTTTCATCGGTTTAATCAATGTACGCGGCATAAGAATGGGGATCTGTCAATGTTAACAGACAAATCCTCATTCTGACAGGGGAGGAGAGGCAGATCTGCTGTTCCTATTGATCTGTCCCCTCCTCTAATCAGTCCCACCCCCACCCCCCACAGTTAAAAACACCTCCCAGGGAATCAGTGGATTTTTATAGCACTGATCACTGTTTAAATGTCAATGGTGCCAAAAATGTGTCAAAAGTGTGCGAACTGTCTTCCACAATGTCGTAGTCCTGCTAAAAATCACAGATTGTCGCCATTACTAGTTAAAAAAATAATAATAATAAAAATGCCATAAATCTATCCCCTATTTAGTAGATGCTATAACTTTTACGCAAACCAATCAATACATGCTTATTATGATTTTTTTAACCAAAAGATATGTAGAAGAATACATATTTTTTTCAAAATTGTTGCTATTTTTTTGTTTATAGCGCAAAAAATAAAAACCACACAGGTGATCATGTACCACCAAAAGAAAGCTCTTTTCGTGGGAAAAAAAGGACATTTTTGTTTGGGTACAACATCACACGATCGTGTATTTGTCAGATAAAGCGACGCAGTGCCGTATCGCAAAAAAGGATGCACTTCCGGTCACACTAATTTTAGATCCCAGCTCCTGGTTTCTTTCTTAGCACGAGTGGAACAAACACCAGATTGGACGTGAGCCCATCGGTGAGCCGCCCCCTTATTGTAATTCATGCTAACTATCCTCAGTGCCAGGTCAAGGCACATACAAATGAAAGCAGGCATTCTGTGTGTACAGATTTTATTTATTAAACAGTATTGCGCAATGGATTGTCCCTTTATTTTCCTCATGAGATGATTTGGAGGAAAGGAGAACACAACAGAAAACTCATCTAATTAACCAAGGGTTCCTATCAGGATTTCCCTACAGCGCAATAGACCTTCTTTTTAATTAAAGAGGTCATATTCATCTGGTGAGCAGTTTTCATATCAGACCATTTTTGAGGGTGTTTCAAGTTCATGGTGAAGGATTTCTTTTTATTTCTACTATAAAAGATTTGAGTCACCTTTGTTTTCTAATGTGGACTTTTATTATGGCTTTTGTTAAAATTGTTTAACCGCTTAAGGAACGCCTAACGACAAAATACGTTAGCAGAGCGGCACGGCTGGGCAAAAGGACGTACAGGTACGTCCCCTTTAAGATCCCAGGCATGAGTCGCGTGCGCCGCCGGTGGCAGGCTCGCAAACCGGTCGGGAGCTCTGTGACTGCGCTCACGGGACCCGCAAACCCGAATGCTGCTGGTGTCCCGCGATCGGGTCACAGAGCTGAAGAACGGGGAGAGGTAAGTGTAAACAGACCTTTCTCCATTCTTCCTAGTGAGAGTGTCACTGATCGCCTGTTCCCTGTCATAGGGAACGACGATCAGTGACGTCACACGCCAAGCCATGCCCCCACACAGTTAGAATCACTCACTAGGGCACACTTAACCCCTTCAGCACAACCCCTTCACTGCCAGTGTCATTTTTACAGTAATCAGTGCATTTTCATAGCACTAATCGCTGTAAAAATGACAATGGTCCCGAAATAGTGTCATAAGTGTCCGATGTGTCCGCCATAAAGTCACAGTCACAAAAAAAAAAAAAAATCTCCGAACGCTGCCATTACTAGACAAAAAAAATGCCATAAAACTATCCTCTATTTTGTAGACGCTATGGCCCAGATTCACAGAGCGATTTACGCCTGCGCAACAGGAGATGCGCGTGCGTAAGTCTAAATGTGCGTGTGCGCTTCGATGCACGGCATCCCCAAAGCGAGATACGCAAGAAATTTTTTGGTCCGGCGTAATTTCGTTAGACAGGCGCATCCGTCCGCGCAAAACTGCGCTAGACAGACCATTGATTTGCTAGGCAAATATGCTAATGAGGGACTTAAGGGGATCCACAAATGAACGTTGGGGCAGCGCAGGCTACGCAGTGTGCGCAACAGCAAAATGTCCTGTCTAAAATTAGACCATATAAAAGCTGGTCTAAAAAGAGAAAAAAGTCTACTTGTTAGATAAAGCAACACTGTTAGTGAGGAGCTCAGCAGTCACACGTGTTGCACAACAATCTGTATGCCAACATGCCAGGGGCATCGTCGCGCATAGCTATACTACTGACTTTAGATGAACAAAGAAGGATGAGGGCACGGAGGAGGGCATGGGAGAGGATATACCGCACCCGCATAGACCTGTTTGGCATGAGTGATTCTGAGGTGTATCGCATCTTCAGATTCACCCCTCATGTCATCCTGGAATTAACCACAACCCTGCAGGAGGACATCACCAGCCGAACACAACGCTCACAAGCAGTGCAGCCACTGGTCAAGGTCATGGCAACACTCCATTTCCTTGCCAGTGGCTCTTTTCAGCGTACAAGTGGAGTGGTGGCTGGGATGTCACAATCCTCCATGAGCAGATGTGTGCACCAGGTTGTCCCTGCAATCCTCAGACGCATGGCCAACCAAATCATCAAACCCACCACTGAGGAGCTGCGGCTGAAGGCAATGACAGATTTCTACAGAATTGCCAGATTCCCACGCACCGTGGGGGCCATTGATTGCACACATGTGGCACTCCAGGCCCCCCAGGAGACAGAGCACATGTACCGCAATCGGAAGCATTGGCATTCCATCAACGTACAGGTGATAGTCGATGCCCAAGGCCTCATATGGCACGTCCGTGCCAAACACCCAGGGTCCAGCCATGACAGCTACATATACAATCAATGCCACATCCGAATGGAATTCGATCAGAACGTGTATGGGGACACCTGGCTGGTTGGTGAGTGACATGGGTGGCAGGCATGACTATCCCCTCCCATGATGCACACATCACAAGGGGCACATGCATGACTAACATCCTCCTGTCTTTTCCCTTACAGGTGACTCTGCATATCCACTGGGACCCCATCTCATGACTCCTATCCGGAACCCCCAAACCCCAGGAGAGGAAAGATACAATCAAGCACATGCCCAAACACGAGCAGTGGTGGAGCGCACCTTTGGCCTCCTGAAGTCACGTTTCCGATGCCTGGATAAGTCTGGGGGTACCCTCTTGTATTCCCCAAACTTTGTGTGCCAGATCATTGGTGCATGTTGCATGCTGCACAACTTCGCAGTAAGAAAGGGCCTGCAGATTGGCCTACGTGATGTCCTGACCCCTGAACCAGACAATCCCCCCCTAACCAAGGATACCCCGTCTTCTGAGGGAAGAGCAGCCAGGAGACAGCTCACATTGGGCATCGTTGCACGTTAAACACACACATTAATCATGGCACAATGAGAATGCATGCATGCACACCACTGTGGTCCCTAGCACACACACCCAACATCCACATCAAATTGGATTGGCACCAGTCCACCATGCAGGACTTGTGAGCAGCAACGCCACGCCAAGGCTCCAATTATGTCACTGTACATTCATACACCATTCACACGGACCTGAGGATCAATTCTCCCTGGTCCTGGGGACCCTTCTCCACCAAAATTGAGGGTGACACCCCTTTTCCGGCAGGAATGTCACCCCACATTCAAACAGCATTCACAACCCCAAAAAAAAAAAAATGACCACCAAAAAATAAATAAATCAAAAAAGGGGGAAAAAAAAGATTGCCCTTTACGTGAGCCACGCCTGGGGCGCCCCCGGCCACGGCACCGGCTCCTCAGGGGAGACTCATGGGGGAGGTGGAAAACCGGGGAAGGAGGAGCAGCCCCTGATCTCTGCCCCCCTGGAGGCCTGCCCTCCAAGGCCACGGCTATTCTGTCCAGGGCAGCACCAAGTGTTGCCGTGTTGGCCTGGATAGCCTGGGTAAGGGCCCTCACATCCTGCCCAACGCCTGCTGATGTCATCTGCAGTTCATTTAGGCAGGTTGTGAAAGCCCGGGAGTGGGAGTCCAGGTTCCCCAGCGTATCCTTGATGGAGGACAGGCTCTCCTCCATCCGCACCAATGTCTGGCTGACCTGTCCCAGATGGTGGGTCTGGAGGAACTGGTCCCTTCTCAGAGTGGCGGGCAGGAGATTGGCCACCCACCTGGTGTTCTGGGACGACTTCCTGCCTCCAGCTGATGCTTGTGGCCGGGGAGAAGGGGAGGCCCTTAGGAGGGGAGCCATGTTGGGGTCTCCTTCAAGCGCGCATGCGCGAGCCGGCCGGCCCTTCATTTGCATGGGGTCACGGCTCATTTCAATGTAACACGCCCACGTCCTTCCCAATTTGTATTACTCCACCTTACGCCTCTGAAATAACGTTACGCATGCACAATTTTCTGCGCAAAAGCTACGAGAATAGGGTGATTACGCGGCTACATTGCGCAAGTCTAACGTAAAGGCGGTGCGCTACGCCGGTCCAATAATGCGCAGATGTACGTGAATCTGGGCCTATAACTTTTGCGCAAACCAATCAATAAATGCTTATTGCGATTTTTTACCAAAAAATATGTAGAAGAATACGTATCGGCCTAAACTGAGGAAAAGTTTTTTTTATATATTTTTTGGGGGATATTTATTATAGCAAAAAGTTAAAAATATATATATTTTTTTTCAAAATTGTTGCTCTATTTTTGTTTATTTGTTTAAAAAATAAAAACCTCAGAGGTGATCAAATACCACATAAAGAAAGCTCTATTTGTAGGAAAAAAAAGGACGTCAATTTTGTTTGGGAGCCACGTTGCGCGACCACGCAATTGTCAGTTAAATCGACGCAGTGCCGAATCGCAAAAAGGGGCCTGGTCCTTTAGCAACAAAATGGTCAGGGGTTTAAGTGGTTATATAAGTTTTTTTGACACATTTGCCATATACGATTTGTTGCATGTTATACTATTTATACATTATTTCACTGCTGAGTATTGTTTTTGATAGGCACTGGATACCTCACGCAGATTTTTTTTTTTCTTTCGGATAATATCGGATGAACTGTCATGATCGGCTCTCAAAAGCTCTGTACTAACAATCCAATTATCGTAAGATCGCGCCGAAAATCAGTTTTTTTTTGTCCGATTTTTGGGTTATGTGTACGGGCCTTTAGTGTGTCTTGGGGTGAGCAACAGACACCATTAAACCGCAGCAGTGTCAATCTAGGGCGATGGCAGTGTTAGATGCACTAGCATTCAGATTTATTACTCAGAAAGGTATTTTTTAATTGCTAGTTTATTGTATGTCTGGCCTAAGACAATTCCTCTTCTTCCAGAATAAGAAGGTCAAAAGGTTGGACACCACTGAGCTACATCTTCTAGTGTATCTAATGTTACCCTTTACCCAGAATATCAATGCTGCTGTCCAAGGGTGTCTCTGTTGCTCCTCCATCCAAAGTGGGGACAGCCTAATACATACGATTAAATATTCCGACTACAAAACCGTGTTTTTTTTTTTCGGTAGAATTTTGGCTCAAACTTGTGTTGCATATACACGGTCACAGAAATGTTGTCGGAAATTTTGAATGTCAAGAAAGCGGTGACGTACAACGTACAACAACCCGAGAAAAATTAAGTTCAGTGATTCCGAGCATGCTTATGTGTGTGTGTCGGAATTTCATACAGACGCTTTAAATTTCCAACAAGAATTTTTAATGTCGGAAAAATTGAGAAGCAGCTCTCAAATTTTTCTTGTTGGAAATTCCGACAGCAAATGTCCGATGGAGTCTACACACGATCAGAACATCTGACCAAAAGCTCCCCACGCGGCTCCCCACGCCCTGCAAACTTCACCCAGCCTCTGGGAAACCCCCCCTCACCCCAGAAGGACAGCCATCTGTCCTTGTTTTCGCCCTCTCAGCCCTAGATCATTCGGAATACACCCTATCTGGTCAGCCCTCATCCCACTGCCTGAGCAGGCAGCCATCCTACCAGACCAGCAACACGTTCCCCCTCTCATCCCCAGCCCCCCCCTTGTCTCGTGAACGAATAGAAGCTTGATCCAGGGGTTAACCGATCGCCTTTTATAGGGGTCAGGAAGGAATTTTTTTCCCTACCGGAGCATATTGGCCTAGCACCGCCAGGGTTTTTTTGCCTTCCTCTGGACCAAGCCAATTTTCCCCCCCCCCCCCCCCCCCCCCACGGTGTATTGGCGATTATGGCAGGTCGGCAATATTCGGCCGAAACCATTTGGAGTTTGAGGCAATTCGCCGCAATACTGCCAGCCATCACCAAAAATGCCCTAAGAACTGAGCGACTTTTGAGAATCGATCATCGATTGACTGTCAGACGTTTCAGCCATTTACCCCAGCTCAAGCACATATCATGTGCTCTGATTAACACAAGATCGGCAGTAAAACATCGACTAGAAATCCGTGACTTCATTCAACAAAATGATTTAGACTGTCTCTTTATTACAGAAAGCTGGCTCACAGCCGACTGTAACACCATTCTAGGAGAACTGGTGCCAGAAAATTACCGTATTATCACGGAAAACAGAATAGGGCAAAGAGGAGGCGGCCTGGCGGTGATCTACAAGACTCATCTTATGATCACCAAACCAGTCCGCCAAAACCCTCTTCCATTCATGGAAACCCTTACTCTGCAACTGCAAGCAAATTCAAAGGAGACCGTCCACATTCTGCTCTGCTATAGGCCTCCCGGCCCAAAATCACAGCTGCTATCATCTTGGACGGATTTCTTCTCCACTTATACCCTCAACAGCAAACAACTTTTGCTGCTAGGGGATTTCAATCTCTGGGCTAACTCCTCACAAGACCCCATTGCTGACGCCTGTATTGACCACCTGGAAGGATTAGGATTGCAGCAACTAGTATGTGGGCCCACACATGCTTCAGGTCACACACTCGATCTTATTTTCAGACAAGCGCTGGAAATAAAAATTTGGGAAAATGAAAAATTGCCATGGACAGACCACCATGCAATTATATTCAGTATTTCCACCATCCCCCCTGCAACAAAAACATCAAATCCAGTGACAACACACTGGACTAGATGTCAGAAGAAGCTCCACTCGGAACTCTTCAAAACGACTTTAAGGAAAAAAATAGAAACAACTCAGCCGCATCAAACGGCCGTTGAAACATTGGAAGCCATAAATTCGGCCATGCTACAGTCAGCCGACTTGGTAGCGCCGAAACGAATAACCCACATTCGGAAAAACAACAGCAGCTGGTTTAACAACCAGCTGTCGTTACTGAAGCAAGAACGCAGAAGGGCAGAATCTGCCTGGAAAAAATGTTCTTCAGAGCTAAACCTATCCATCTACAAGGCGGCGACAAGAAAATACCACAAAGGAATTTTCCAAGCCAAGAAAAATTATTTTTCGGAGGCTATCAACGGTGCCCTAAACCGCCCCCGCGAACTCTTCAAGATGGTCACCCAGACCATGAAGCCAGGATGCATTGAAGCCCCCAGTTCGGACACACAAGAATTTTGCAATGAGCTATCGGATTGCTTCATTAATAAAATTGAGGCAATCCGTGAAAGCATTCAGCAAAACAATTCTCCCCCCAGCCCCCCCCGCAGCCTCTTACACAGCACCCATAATAATTCTCCGATATCAGGTAAGTTCACCCTGGAACCCATCTCCATCGAGACCACTAAGAATGTCATTTGTACTCTGCGCAATGGCACAGCGCCAAATGACATTATCCCCACAAAACTGCTGAAGGAATGCGCCTACATCCTGGCTCCTCCCATCACGCAGCTTATCAACCAGTCTTTCTTGGAGGGCATATTGCCCTCACAGTTGAAAGAGGGTATAATCCAACCCATCCTGAAGAAACCCTCCCTGGACCCTAAGGACCCACTCCATCGCCGTCCCATAACAAGCCTCAACGTACTCTCTAAGATAATGGAAAAAGTAGTGGTACAACAGCTGCAACTGCATCTAGATACCTATAAGCTACTTGACCCATTGCAATCAGGCTTCCGTCCCGGACATGGGACGGAAACAGCATTGCTGAAAGTATGGGACGATGTTCTCAAGGCCGCAGACGAAGGAGAATCTTGTCTCCTGGTTCTGTTGGACCTAAGTGCAGCTTTCGACACTGTAGACCACAATCTGTTACTGACTCGGCTTGCTGAAGTAGCCAGAGTCGCAGAAAGCGATTTATCTTGGTTCTCCTCTTTTTTGGAAAACCGATCGCAAACAGTGAAGTTAGGACCTTTTACGTCTGAAAAACGCACAGTAACATGCGGAGTCCCTCAAGGATCGCCTCTGTCACCAGTGCTGTTTAACATATATCTCCGTCCTCTTTTTGAGATTATCAGCAGCCAAAAACTGCTCTATCACTCATACGCAGACGACACACAACTCTATTTCCGCATCTGCAACAGGCAGGATCACCACCTCAATCTAGAGACATGTCTCTCTTTGATAGAGGACTGGATGACAAAGAGTTATCTCAAACTCAACGGAGCGAAAACAGAATTTCTTCTGTTTCACGCCAAGCGCAGGAATCAACTTTCAACAGCGTGGACCCCCCCGCCTATTTTGGGCAAATTCATCACCCCTAGCGCCAAAGTCAAAAGCCTAGGGGTCATTTTTGACTCCTTTATGACAATGGACGCACAAATAGGGTCAGTAGTCAGCGGATCTCACCATCTACTGCGCCTACTACGTAGACTCACTCCGTTCATCCCCAAAGAAGACTTAGCGGTCGTGGTGGGAGCTATTGTAAACTCCAGGCTGGATTATGCAAATGCCCTTTACCTCGGCCTCCCCAAGTACCAAATCGCCCGTCTGCAAGTCGTTCAGAATACGGCCGCCAGACTGGTGACTGGGAAAAAACCCTGGGAATCCATCTCACCTTCACTGAGAGCCCTTCATTGGCTGCCAGTTAAAGACAGAATTGCTTTTAAAGCTCTCTGTCTTACGCATAGATGTGTCCATGGGAATGCCCCCATTTATTTATGCGAAATAATAAAAGCGCATAATCCCAATCGCGTTTTGCGATCCACGAATCAGAACCTGCTCCAGGTTCCGAAAGCCAACTTCAAATCCAAAGGAGAAAGAAGATTCGCGATCCAAGGTCCCAGACTATGGAACGCTTTACCAACCAGCATTCGGTTGGAGGAGAACCACCTAGCATTCAGGAAAAAGGTCAAGACTTTTCTCTTTTGATATCAAAGGAGACAGGAACAACAAGCGCCCAGAGGCGATTCAGTTCGCATGTGCCGCGCTATACAAGTTTTTCATTCATTCATTCATTCACTGGCCAGATCACCAGATGAAAATAAAGTAAATAAAAGCATGAAAATTGAAAACGAATGTGGCCACTGGCCAGTGTTGCCAACCTACCAGATTGAAATTTACTGGCACGACACCCGAAATATACTGGTGCAGCCACGTTTTTACTGGCATTTCACAAAAGTTACTAAATTACATTTTTAGGTGCAAATTTCAGTATTTAGGCTACAAACAGAGGCGATTCAGTTCGCATGTGCAGCGCTATATAAGTTTTCATTCATTCATTCATTCAACAAGTACGCTAGGCAAATAGCAATGTGATTTAAGGTAGATATTAAGTTAAAAAAACATATGTTTGTTATTTTCGATATAATAAGGGCAAATTATTTAGTCACATCACCCCCTGCCTCCATCCCCCTCTGCCACCAACACCCCCTGCCTTCACCTCCCTCTGCAGTGCCACAATCTCCCTCTGCCTCCAATTAGCCTCTGCACCAATCATCCCCTGCCTCCATCCTCCTCTGCATTGCCACCAACAACCCCTGTCTCCATCCCCACTCTCTGTGATGCCACCATCCCCCTCTGCGGTGCCACTAATCTCCCCCTGCCACTAATCTCTCCATGCCACTAATCTCCCTCTGCCTCCACCCCCCTCTGCTGTGCCACCAACAATCCCTGTCTCCACCCCCCACCCTCTGCGGTCTCCAACCCCCATCCTTTGCGGTGCCATCAACCCCCCCTGCCTCCAATCACCCCCTGCCACTAACACCTCCTGTCTCCAATCTCCCCTGCCTCCATCCCCCTCTGCGTTGCCACCGCAGCCACCATCACCCCCTGCCTCCAATCACTCCCTTCCTCCTATCTCCATGCGCAGTTCCAAGCCAAACCGATCTCGGCTATTTTTACTGGCAGATTTCCGCAACCACAGACATTTACGAACTGGGGAAAAGAGTCCCCGTTTTTACGGACTGTCCATAAAAATACGGACGGTTGGCAACACTGTCACTGGCCACCACATCCAAGAATCGGTAACCTGCAACATAATGCTTTTTTGTTTGTTTTTGGTTATAACACTGCTTTAAGCAGCTGGATGATGGTGATAGGATTCGAAACAACATCTGTGGACCCATTCTTGTATGTGCCAGGAAGAACTTGAAGACTTTTTAGAGAGATGCAGTCCAAAGCCTTCTCCGGATTTATTTTTTTAATAAAATGCCTTGTCCCCTGGCTGGGGAATATTGCATCTGCGCACCATTCTCGGAGAGTGAAAGATTGTTTAATTCAGCTTCCAGGCTCCTTTACATCAAAGACAATTAAATGTTATTCAAATCACTTCCTCCGCTCGAAAGTAAAAGCGTTGTATCTTTGTGATTAGCTGGCGCCATCAGGGAAAATGTTTCGACACACAGCAAAAGATGTCTGTCACATTGCTCCATGAATCTCCCCCCACACAACCGGCGTATTCCTAGCAGATGGTTTACTGTGGCATCCCAGCTGTTTCTTTATCTGCTGCTCACACAGGACAGTTATTAAAAGTGATATACTCAGCAAAGTCCGAGCTAGCAATGCTTCTTTTCCTTATATTTAGCTTCTGTTTTATTGCCTGACACATTCATTTAGGTATTGTGGCACGAAAAGCGTTTATATTTATTTATACTATTGTAAAGAAGCTTCTTTCTAAAATCCTCAGCTAATCAAGAACTGTAACTCTCACCAAGTTGTTTTAGTTTTATATATTACATTAAAACTGAAGTCCTTAAATAAACATAAAATGATAACAATTATTTTGTAGCACCCTTTAGTGTGCTAGGTAATTAGTGTAGCTGTTAGTGTAGGAAAATTTAAGGTCAGCTCAGGGCTAATGAAAAGATAAATAATCTAATGCGCTACTGTGAGTAACAAATTAAAGTGATCGGATGGCATCAATTCACTTTGTTTATATCCAGCTCAGGGCTAAGCCTGAGGTGTAAATCTGGGTTAGGGTTTAGTGTCTCAGGGCTGGATGACTCATCCTAGCAGCCTCTCTGATGCCTCCCCCTGTTTTCAGGGACATTGGAGAATGTTCCAGACATAGTGTGTGGAGGCTAGACGAAGCTGCCTGGAATATTTATGAGGACCTCAGCCAATCCCCAGTAAAGGGCTGGCAGGGGGTAGGCCACCTCAATAAATAGGCATGAGTCATGCCAGCAGGGGCAGTCAGGTGGAAGTTGCAGATGGAGTACCGAGGAGGCTGTCAGTGGTCCCTAAGGGTGCCCCCTAGTCTGGGGGGGGTGACCTCAGGCCCGGAAGGATGTGCGTTTCTCTGCATTAAATTTGCATAGCAGGAGAATGTGACTGGCTCTCTGGAGCCGGTTCACATATCTCCTCAGCGGGTCCGTTGCGGTGTGCCAGAAAAACGTGTACCTTTTTTGGTGTGTTTCAGGTTATATTTCAAATTCGGGCTGAAATCGGACCTGAACTGGTGGACCAGCACACACCCGACCCCTGCTATGATCCACATGCGGGGACAGTGTGAACCCGGCCTAAATTTTTGCGTTTAGGTTTGACAACACTTTAACTTACATAGATCATTCAAATTTCACATGTTGGTAGAGCCATGTAACTCTTCCTTCTTTTTCATTGCCAATACATAATGGATTCGAAGCAGAAGCAATGTGCTGCCATTGAGTTCTCGATGAAGGAGGGGTGCAGGCTGTCCGAAATCCACAGAAGGCTACAGAATGTTTATGTAGCGCCAGTGTTGCTCATCTTACTTTAAAAAAGTAATTAGTTACAATTAAAAATTACTTTGCCGAAAAAGTAACTGCGTTAGTGACTCAGTTACTACATTGAAAAAGTAATTAGTTACTCAGCAAAGCAACTGACTTTTTTTTGCCGGCGTATAAGACGATACTGTGCCATCTGTAAACATGCCTCACTGTGCCATCTGTAACATGCCTCACTGTGCCATCTGTAACATGCCTCACTGTGCCATCTGTAACATGCCTCACTGTGCCTGTAAGTAACATGCCTCACTGTGCCATCTGTAACATGCCTCACTGTGCCTGTAACATGCCTCACTGTGTCTGTAAGTAACATGCCTCACTGTGCCTGTAACATGCCTCACTGTGTCTGTAAGTAACATGCCTCACTGTGCCTGTAAGTAACATGCCTCACTGTGCCTGTAACGTGCCTCACTGTGTCTGTAACATGCCTCACTGTGTCTGTAAGTAACATGCCTCACTGTGCCTGTAAGTAACATGCCTCACTGTGCCTGTAACATGCCTCACTGTGCCTGTAAGTAACATGCCTTAATGTGCCTGTAAGTAACATGCCTCACTGTGCCTGTAACATGCCTCGACGACGATCTCCTTACCGTCTCCTGTTCTCCGTATGTCTGACGTCGGCGGCCATTCATTATTCAAAAGCCGCGCATCCTTCTCAGGCTTTTCCGTGATAGGCGGAACAGTAATTTTCCCAGCAGAGTCTCTGTTCAGTGTTCCGCCCATTACGGATGTCCTCTCATCTGAGGCCGAAGGCTGAGGATGAGAAGGCATCCGTGATAGGCTGAACACTAAACAGAGGCTCTGCTCGGAAAATTACTGTTCCGCCTATCACAGAAACAACAGTCAGAGAAGGAGGCGTGCTTTTTTAATAATGGATGGCCGACGTCAGAGGAGGAGGCACCCTTTTTAATAATAAACAGTGACACACAGGTACATGTATGTAATTGCGGTAATGCCGCCCAAGTAACAGGGACGGCATTACATCAAAGGGGAAGAGTAATCTGGTAGATTACTCGTTACCCTCAAAAGGGGCATCGTTAGGTAACAATATAGGAAAAAATACAGCGCTACTAAATCTCCAAAATACACCACAAAAATTAATAACCAAATGTATAAAGCAGCTGTATAATTAAATGGTGCACCAACCAAAAAAATGTATGTGATAATAGTGAAATACGCGCTAAATATACAACTAATATTGTGAAAAATCAGTATCAAAATAAAAAATTGATTACATAAATTGATCTCTGAGGCCCCAAACGGCCATTAAACGTATATAATGTGCAATATACCGTGGTAATGGTGCTCATGTGTTCACACCTAATTATGTGTATATATAGGTATATGGTGAAATGGCAGTCCATCCAATATCCCCAATATATATGAGAGATATGATACGATAATATATATACAGTCCAGAAAAATTTGACCTCAGTCAAATAGCACTAAACACAATCCAATATCTCAAAGAAGAAAAAAAAACAAAAAATGGGTCATCCCTGGAGAGTTTTCAGCCCAGCAGAAGTTGTCAGTATATTCACAAGGGTTCCTCCGGTGTATATAAAAAAGGAAAGAAACATACCATTGTGCAGCACTGAGATTCCAATATTGAATTGTAAGCTGGTAATAGATACACTCACATGACCCTTCTGATCAGAAAAACACTCAGTGTTTGCTGAGAACTCGTATAGAATCCTCCACTGGTCTCCGCACGTTCGACTCCTCCCCACGCGTTGCGTCACCGTCACGTGACTTAATCATGGGATATGACCGTGGAGCGCATACTGCGGGTCATTTAACTTCCGTAAACCGGAAGTAGGAGGAAGAACTGAGAGTCTGATAGCAATTTACATCATATGCGGCAAGAAAACAACAAAGGTGACAGTCATAAATATTGCTATATGAAACTGTCAAACCAATTTATTAATCACATACACATTGGCAATTGACAATATGAATAATGTATAACCAAAATTATATATCTTTAAAATCTTTAAAAATCTAAACGTAGATACAAAATCTGTGCCACCTCAGGTGAAATGTCGTACTACAGCTAATGTGTTAAACAAACATAGCTAGTTTTTAACTACCCAAAAAACCACAGATTCAGGGGAAAAAAACATTATATCTAGTTTAACATCTGGAGCATAGATATTATATGGGCAGTGTTAATTAGACTAAAAAATATTACACATGATTAAAATATAAAAATATAAAATAATATGTATAAATAAAACAGCAAAAAAACTCCAACCATACCTCATATTTATCCCATAATAAGCTAGTGATCTGAAATAAAACAATTTAAATCAAAATCTATATTGAGCCCATTGGGCTCTAATGTTTTCATTTCATAGATCCAACGGGATTCTGATTTGCTTAGCTCACGGACTTTATGGCTACCTCTCCAATGAGGGTTGTATTTTTGTATTGCCCAAAATTTTAATTCATAAGGATTTTGATTATGGCACAACTTAAAATGACGCGACACACTGTGCTCTCCAAAACCTTTTTGTATGTTCTGAACATGTTCTCTTAAACGCTTCCAAAGTGGTCTCTTTGTCCTTCCTATATATTGCAAAGAGCATGGACACTCCAGCATATATACTGCCCCTTCTGTTCGACATGTAATCAGGTCATCTATGCGATACTCCTTTTTTGTCACATTGGACAAAAAACTGGAACATTTTTGACCATTGAAATTGGGATGTTTACATGCGAAACACCTCTTGTAGGGAAAAAAACCTTTTCCCTGAAAGAAGGTTAAAGTGTTTTTCTTACTGGGGGGATTTGGAACATTTTTGGCTACTAAGGGCCAGATTCAGGTAGATCAGAGCATCTTTGCTCCAGAGTAACGCTTCTCATTTACGTTACTCTGAAGACCCTTTCAGCGCAAGTACTGTTATTCACATAGCAGTTGCGCGTAAACTTGCGCCAGAGTAACGATAATGCGCTGGCGTAAACCGACGCAAGGGGAAGTGGGTGTGATCATATGTAAATGATGGGCGGAGCCCAGTGCAGAGGCTTACGTTCAGCGCATCAACCACGGAGCATGCGCAGTGAGTGAGGCTCCACTCGCCCCCTTTGTGCGCATGCTCACAACTTCCGTCGGCACCACTTCACGGGAAACGTCAGCGCAATGCCTTCCGTTGGGCGTTTAAATGCGCCCGTAGAAGCGCCATTCCGGCACTAAAGTATATCCTGCTCCCCCTCCCCGCAGTGATGTTACTTTTGTTCTGAGATGGCTGCTCCCGTTCCCCGCAAACACACAGGAGAAAGCTGAACTTTAATGGCCAGGAGCTGTCAGCCGTCATCTCGGCTATGGAGACCTATGATGTCTTCCTCCATGGCTGTAAAATTTGACAGACAAGCATGGACAGAGGTGTTGTCCTGCAAGTGGGGGTGCTCAGCTAGCTCTTATCGTCGGTAAAGCTGCTGTAGCTGCTCTCCTGCTGACCTGTGACCGTCTGGAGTAAAGATAAAGCAGCCTTTTGTAGAAATAACTTTGCGCCGGACAGACGAGATACGCGCGGCGCATGTAGCCAGCGTATGGTGCTAATCCGTTCGTGAATTGGGAAATCTCCCTCATTTGCATATTTGCAGGGGAAATCAATAGGCGCGACTGTTGCGCCCAGCAAAATTAAGCGCTGACGATACTCTGGCGTCGGAACGTTCCGCCGGTCGCAAATGACCCGTTATTGGGCGCATCTAGTTTGGTGGGTACGGGCACATAGAAACGACGGCGCATCATCACAGTTACGCGGCGCATATCGAAATACTCCAGCGCAAGTGTTCCTGAATCTGGCCCTAAGTCTCTAAGAGTAGGGGCTCGACGGTATACCACCCTGGGGCGGATTGGTAAAATACCCTGAAGTTGGCGATCAGCTTGGAGAATAGGCCAATGTTTCTGAAGAATTTTCTCAACCTGTTTGTGTTGGACCGTATAGTTGACAATAATAGATAATTCGTTTTGCTTCGTTGGTTGTTTGGGTTTGTCCTGAATAAGGAGATTTCTTGGGGTCTCATATATTTTTTGGATGTGATCCCGGATGAATTCATTGTTATATCCCTTTTTTACAAACCTCTTTCCCATTTGATGGGCTTGTTCTAGAAACACATCAGGATTCGTACAGTTTCTGCGAATGCGCATCATTTGCCCTTTGGGGATGTTTATAAGCCAAGGTTCAAAATGGCAGCTGTCGACAGGAATATAACTGTTCCTGTCGACAGGTTTAAAAAAGGTTTTGGTGGTGATTTTATAATTTTCCACACTGATCTCAAGATCCAAAAACTGAATACTGTTGGTGTTTATTTCATATGAAAGCTTGATATTTTTCTGGTTTTGATTCAGCTTTTCAAAGAACTCAATAAGTGATGTTTGGTCTCCTTCCCAAATAACTATACAGTCATCAATAAAGCGTTTATAAAGGACTAAATGATTGGATTGATTAGAATATATGGCTAGTTCCTCCCACTCAGCCATAAAGATTTTTTGTTGATTGATTGTTGTGCCCCTGGATGACAATCAACATCCTTAGTAATATAAATGCCGCGTCCTACTAGTTTGAAAGATTGTTTGTGGAAAAGAAATGGACTTTGTAGGCATCAAATATAGAAAATTGAAAAATAAATTTAATTTAGTATAAAAATAGTATAAATAACTACAGGTCATCAACACCACATATGTTGATGTATCATGTAGATCTAAAACAGCATATTCTAATTTATACAGAAAAAAGCAATGTCAAGACAAATAAATAACACAATAAATTTGTACTGAGATAACCAATACGGCGCAGATAGAAGGGTTTTTTTTTCCAAACCAAGAGAATAACTGCTGTATGTATCGGAAAAGGATGTTTTTTTCAGGTCTTGACATTCATGTGCTTCCTTTCAAAGAGCTCTACATGTTTCATGGTATAGACCACTTCATCGGGAGCATGAGGAAGATGAACTGCATAAATGAAACAAAGATTATAGTAACCAAAATAACATACAATGTGCTATATATATAAAAGCACATTATACTTCCATCATTAGATGGGCAGAGTAATGTGCTTGGTAGACTTACCAAAAAATTTTTAATGGTATGTATCAAGAACCAGGGGAAATATAAATTGAGGCTACCCAGTAGGAACCATAGAGAGCCGTAGATGTCTCCTGATGTGGGAGCACCGTTGCTGTAGGGATCGAGCGGGCTGGGTAGCGCGGACAGCCCAGAAAGTTATTCCGAGATGGCAGCCAGCTCCACCAGACGGGGTGCTATGAAACCTACACAGCGATTGAAGAATTATTTGATGTAATTGCCAGATGTTTTAAATATTTATTGTAGTAATAAAAATTGATTAAGTGTAATCTAGTAAAGATGTCACAAGGGGGCGCTCGATACTATCAGTACTATTGTGGTGAGTTTACACGAATAAACAACTTGTGAATGATTTGTTAATGGGTAATTAAAGAGGACCCCAGAAACACAGTATGGTACATTGGTGTTTATTGCTAGGACTAGAAAATTTTTGCATGCTTGTTAGGGAGGGGATGTGTGTATATATAAAAATAGAACACAACACTAGGTTAAATTACCTTGCCTAGGGAATGCTGGACTCTCCCTTGGTAGTGGATTTAAATGCATCCAAACGTATTGCCAAAAGAAAAGTTCTCTGCAAGGAGATAGCCATAGTATGAGTCTGTGCTGATATATCTAGTGCATATTTCAGCGGACAAACTAATGGATATAGTTTTGGGTGAAAAAGGCTTACCTTGCTTGTCCTGAGCTATGATTTATCAAAGGCTGCTTCCATGCTGTATGTGGCAGCACCTGGTCTTGCATCGACCATGAAATGCTGCCTTAGGTTTTATATGCTCCCCCGAGTCGCGCGCGTCAGAACGTCTGACGTCACGCATGCGGACCGCGCGGACTGCCGCACATACGCAATGGCGCCGATCACGCCGCCCAAAGGAAAGATGGCGCAATGGGCATGCGAAGGGCGGAAGTCCGAAAAATACAGCCATTGGAGGACGGACCAGGGCCTCCCTCTGGAACGTGAGGGCACGCCCGTCCATCCCTATCAATGGCTTACGTGGCCCGCAGGTGGGGCTTAGTGACTGTCACTCGGAATAGGAAGGTAGAGGAAGGGGGAGGGAGGGGAAGGGGGGAAAAAAAAAAAGAGGGGAGGGGGAGGGGGAGGGGGGAGGGGGGGGGGGGCCCGCCGCTCAAGCCATACCACTCCGCCCATAGAGCAACAACGGACATGAACTAAGTATGTCACAGGCAATACAGCTCAAAACGGAGTAGCCTCAAGAAATTAACCCCTGTTAGTAGGATGACAGCAATATTTACAAGTAAATTCAATGCAAATGGGTGCAGTTGCTGTCTGTGATCACCCACTGAGTTTGATGCTTGGTTATACTTAGCGAATAACATCGAATACTTATTGAACCATAATATACATATTGAATAACAAAACATGTATAGGAAAAAAAAAAAAGGAGGAGCGGAGGGAGGTACACAAACATCACAGGGACCTAGCCAACAGCCCCCTAGACCAAGTTTCAATCAGAGTGTCCCTTTAGGGGAATCGACGACAAAAACCCCCCTAAGGATGAACTAAGTATTGTTAATTTGACCCCCTATCCACTCTCAGAGGTAGAACTCACAGTCCTTAAGTTAGGACTGAGTTTCTGCCCATACGCTAATCTTGACAAATATGAAGTCATAAAAGACCTCTACTTGTTTGCACGCAAATTAACCTATAAATTTATCTTTGACCCCGATAGAAGGAGAGCTAAGGAGGAAAAGGAACTATCAGAACAAATCAAAAAGTATACAATGAGAGAGTTTCGAGCACTTAAAGATCTTATGCTCCTCTTAGACGAAAATACCAGCTGTCCAACCACACAAATTGCAAACCCACAACAAGAGCAGGAAAACAAACTAAGATCCCAATTTAAGAAAAAATCGGACCAATTTCCAGATTTGAACACCAACCCACAAATTATGGCGTTTTTGATTGCCACTATCTATGAAATAAAAAATATGCCACTAATGTCAATACCATCCAACTTATCCAAGCAACAAACTAAAGCCCTAGAGGGATTACAAATAAGAAGGGACACCGTCATCAAGTCCTCCGATAAGGGGGGAAATATTGTTTTGCTTACATGCAAACAATATGAAACAATGTGTCAAAAAATTCTGCAGAATGAGGAATGGTACTCCCCAATCACGGTGGATGTCACTGCACAATTTAAACTAGAGTTTAAGATGCTTATCTATACAGCATACACTGAGGCACTAATCGACAAACCGATATATGAATTTTTCAATGTTCCCTTCCCAAGAGAGCCGATCTTTTATGCAATCCCTAAGATCCACAAAAATAAAGAAGTCCCTCCCGGACGACCTATCATATCTGGGATTGGTTCTCTTACAGAGAACTGTAGTCGATTTGTAGATTTCTTTCTGATGCCCCACGTTACAAGATTACCATCATATATCAAGGACACCCTAGACTTACTCAGAAAATTGGATGGATTGACAATTCCCACCGAAGCTCACTTAGTTACCATCGATGTGGAAGCGCTCTATTCGAGCATTCCACACGATAAGGGCCTTCAGGTTATTAAAACTTTCCTCATGGAGGAGGATCACAGGCAGTGGAAATTTAAGGATCTAATCATATCCCTACTATCATTTATCTTAAAACACAACTATTTTTCGTTCATGGGCTCCCACTACCTCCAGGTACAGGGCGTTGCCATGGGCACTTGTTGTGCCCCGGCATACGCTAACCTGTACCTGGGGGGGTGGGAGCGCATGATATTTTCTGATCCTCAATACCAGTCCTTCTTGAGTTTTGTGTTATGTTGGTACCGTTACATTGATGACGTGTTTATCATCTGGACAGGCCCCATCCCTAAGTTGCATGAATTTCTGGTTCTTTTAAATTCAAACGAATTTAACCTCAAATTCACATATAATTGGCAGCAAGATTCAGTACCCTTCCTTGATGTCACAATATATAGAGACTCAGACGATAATATCAGTACCAAATTATTTCGCAAAAGCACAGCAGGCAATACGCTCCTCCACGCTAGTAGTGCCCACCCCCTCTCTCTAGTCCATAGCATCCCCTATGCTCAGTACTTGAGACTACGGAGAAACTGCACTTATGATGAAGATTTTAAACAACAGGCCTATGAACTCAAAATCAGGCTACTACAAAGAGGTTATAGCAAAAGCCTGCTAAGAAAAGCATATAACAAATCGCTAAATCAAGATAGGGTGTCTCTTATATACAATAAGAAAAACAAAACTAGTGGAGAACTCCTGAATAACACCACCAAATTCATCACAAAATATGCAGCTCAACATGATACACTCCGAAACTGTCTTGCCAAACATTGGCACCTCCTAAAGGAGGATCCAATACTCAAGAAATATGTCAGGGAAACTCCTGAGATCATATTTCGCAGATGTTCATCCATAGGTAATAAACTCACAAGAAGTGAATACAAACCACCAGACGAAGACAGAGGTTTTCGTAGAGGATTGGAAATCTGTGGGCAATGCTCCTATTGCCCATGGATACAATCGGGTACCTCCTTCCATCTCCCAAATGGCGAAATTTTCAAACCTAGATTCCATGCCACATGTAACACAGAAGGTGTAATATATCTTATGCAATGCAAATGCAAAGCCTTCTATGTAGGAAAAACTATTCGTCAACTAAAACAACGAATATACGATCACATATACTATTCCCAATATGCCAAAATTATCACACCAATCAGCAGGCACCTGGGACTATACCATAGATTTGATACTTCGTATATCAAGTTTATGGTATTAGAAGTTGTCCCCAAGGATCCAAGAGGTGGTAACTGGGATAAGAGGATCCTACAAAAAGAAACTTTCTGGATAGAAAGATTAGGAGCCACCTTTCCACCGGGTATTAATGAAATACTGACGTATCGACCTTTTCTGTAAATATCCTCTTAATTATCCAGTTTCCACTTGACATCCTGTGCATGAAATAAGTTTTTGGCATTTTGGGCACATTTTTGCTACACACATGCTAATTGTGCCTGCAAAGCAGGCTATTCTTCTTATGAGGGCATTCTATTATTATTACTATCAGCAAGTTATATTTCCCCCTCCCCCTGCAACAGGACACATAAGGGAACCACCCATGCACCATATATATCCACATATATTTATGATTATTATATATAAAAATATATTTTTTTCATATGTTTTTCATACTTTTTTCATATATATATATAAATTTCCTTTTTTTTTCCTATACATGTTTTGTTATTCAATATGTATATTATGGTTCAATAAGTATTCGATGTTATTCGCTAAGTATAACCAAGCATCAAACTCAGTGGGTGATCACAGACAGCAACTGCACCCATTTGCATTGAATTTACTTGTAAATATTGCTGTCATCCTACTAACAGGGGTTAATTTCTTGAGGCTACTCCGTTTTGAGCTGTATTGCCTGTGACATACTTAGTTCATGTCCGTTGTTGCTCTATGGGCGGAGTGGTATGGCTTGAGCGGCGGGCCCCCCCCCCCCTCCCCCCTCCCCCTCCCCTCTTTTTTTTTTTCCCCCCTTCCCCTCCCTCCCCCTTCCTCTACCTTCCTATTCCGAGTGACAGTCACTAAGCCCCACCTGCGGGCCACGTAAGCCATTGATAGGGATGGACGGGCGTGCCCTCACGTTCCAGAGGGAGGCCCTGGTCCGTCCTCCAATGGCTGTATTTTTCGGACTTCCGCCCTTCGCATGCCCATTGCGCCATCTTTCCTTTGGGCGGCGTGATCGGCGCCATTGCGTATGTGCGGCAGTCCGCGCGGTCCGCATGCGTGACGTCAGACGTTCTGACGCGCGCGACTCGGGGGAGCATATAAAACCTAAGGCAGCATTTCATGGTCGATGCAAGACCAGGTGCTGCCACATACAGCATGGAAGCAGCCTTTGATAAATCATAGCTCAGGACAAGCAAGGTAAGCCTTTTTCACCCAAAACTATATCCATTAGTTTGTCCGCTGAAATATGCACTAGATATATCAGCACAGACTCATACTATGGCTATCTCCTTGCAGAGAACTTTTCTTTTGGCAATACGTTTGGATGCATTTAAATCCACTACCAAGGGAGAGTCCAGCATTCCCTAGGCAAGGTAATTTAACCTAGTGTTGTGTTCTATTTTTATATATACACACATCCCCTCCCTAACAAGCATGCAAAAATTTTCTAGTCCTAGCAATAAACACCAATGTACCATACTGTGTTTCTGGGGTCCTCTTTAATTACCCATTAACAAATCATTCACAAGTTGTTTATTCGTGTAAACTCACCACAATAGTACTGATAGTATCGAGCGCCCCCTTGTGACATCTTTACTAGATTACACTTAATCAATTTTTATTACTACAATAAATATTTAAAACATCTGGCAATTACATCAAATAATTCTTCAATCGCTGTGTAGGTTTCATAGCACCCCGTCTGGTGGAGCTGGCTGCCATCTCGGAATAACTTTCTGGGCTGTCCGCGCTACCCAGCCCGCTCGATCCCTACAGCAACGGTGCTCCCACATCAGGAGACATCTACGGCTCTCTATGGTTCCTACTGGGTAGCCTCAATTTATATTTCCCCTGGTTCTTGATACATACCATTAAAAATGTTTTGGTAAGTCTACCAAGCACATTACTCTGCCCATCTAATGATGGAAGTATAATGTGCTTTTATATATATAGCACATTGTATGTTATTTTGGTTACTATAATCTTTGTTTCATTTATGCAGTTCATCTTCCTCATGCTCCCGATGAAGTGGTCTATACCATGAAACATGTAGAGCTCTTTGAAAGGAAGCACATGAATGTCAAGACCTGAAAAAAACATCCTTTTCCGATACATACAGCAGTTATTCTCTTGGTTTGGAAAAAAAAACCCTTCTATCTGCGCCGTATTGGTTATCTCAGTACAAATTTATTGTGTTATTTATTTGTCTTGACATTGCTTTTTTCTGTATAAATTAGAATATGCTGTTTTAGATCTACATGATACATCAACATATGTGGTGTTGATGACCTGTAGTTATTTATACTATTTTTATACTAAATTAAATTTATTTTTAAATTTTCTATATTTGATGCCTACAAAGTCCATTTCTTTTCCACAAACAATCTTTCAGCCATAAAGATGTTTGCTACACTGGGAGCATATTTAGCTCCCATTCCAATACCATTTAGTTGCCTAAAGTATTCTGACTCATGCCAGAAATAACTATGTTGTAAACCATAGGCCAGGCATCTAAGCACAAATCTTTGTTGCTTAGATATAAGTTGGCTGAAACTACTCATGGCCCATTTTGTTGCTTTTATTGCGTCTTCATGATTGATGTTGGTATAAAGGGATGCTACATCCGCTATAGCTACCAAATAACTTTTGGTTGGATCTAGTATCACCTTATCTAAAATTTGTATCAGATGTTTTGTATCCCTCAAAAAGGCTTTTGTATGGGGCACTAGTGGTTGGACAAATTTATCCACGTCACAAAATCTAAATAAATTTGACATGTACATAGACATACAGAAATATGTCAGAAAATTGAATATCAAAAAATACATGTTAAGTAAACCTATGTTTGATGGGGGAGAATGCCTCCCGGGTCGAGTCCAACACAGTAACCTTAGAAACAAATCTTTGTTTAACCCTAAACTTCACAACAACCAACATGTGGAGGTCTTTAATAAATTGGTCGTGAAGGACCTAGAAAAACTCAAGATAAAGAAGTGCTGGGACTCTAGGGTTATACACAAAGGATTAAAGGACCTGGAAAGCAACAAAGAAATTATTATCCGCCCAGCGGATAAGGGTGGAGCGATTGTCATCCTTTCTAAGGAATACTATTATGAGGAATTGGGAAATCAATTAAAAGATGTGAATACGTATATCAAATTACAATCAAACCCAACACTGGATTATAAGAAAGAGCTAATGACACTCATCCAAAGAGGTAAAGACAAAGGGATCCTATCAAAAAGGGAAGCGAAATATCTGATCCCAGAGGAATGTAGGATTCCCATTATTTATACGATCCCAAAAGTCCATAAGGATCCTATTAAACCACCCGGGAGACCTATTATTAATGGCATACAGTCTATTAATGCGCGTTTAGGGGAATACGTGGATAAATTTGTCCAACCACTAGTGCCCCATACAAAAGCCTTTTTGAGGGATACAAAACATCTGATACAAATTTTAGATAAGGTGATACTAGATCCAACCAAAAGTTATTTGGTAGCTACAGCGGATGTAGCATCCCTTTATACCAACATCAATCATGAAGACGCAATAAAAGCGACAAAATGGGCCATGAGTAGTTTCAGCCAACTTATATCTAAGCAACAAAGATTTGTGCTTAGATGCCTGGCCTATGGTTTACAACACAGCTATTTCTGGCATGAGTCAGAATACTTTAGGCAACTAAATGATATTGGAATGGGAGCTAAATATGCTCCCAGTGTAGCAAACATCTTTATGGCTGAGTGGGAGGAACTAGCCATATATTCTAATCAATCCAATCATTTAGTCCTTTATAAACGCTTTATTGATGATTGTATAGTTATTTGGGAAGGAGACCAAACATCACTGATTGAGTTCTTTGAAAAGCTGAATCAAAACCAGAAAAATATCAAGCTTTCATATGAAATAAACACCAACAGTATTCAGTTTTTGGATCTTGAGATCAGTGTGGAAAATTATAAAATCACCACCAAAACCTTTTTTAAACCTGTCGACAGGAACAGTTATATTCCTGTCGACAGCTGCCATTTTGAACCTTGGCTTATAAACATCCCCAAAGGGCAAATGATGCGCATTCGCAGAAACTGTATGAATCCTGATGTGTTTCTAGAACAAGCCCATCAAATGGGAAAGAGGTTTGTAAAAAAGGGATATAACAATGAATTCATCCGGGATCACATCCAAAAAATATATGAGACCCCAAGAAATCTCCTTATTCAGGACAAACCCAAACAACCAACGAAGCAAAACGAATTATCTATTATTGTCAACTATACGGTCCAACAGAAACAGGTTGAGAAAATTCTTCAGAAACATTGGCCTATTCTTCAAGCTGATCGCCAACTTCAGGGTATTTTACCAATCCGCCCCAGGGTGGTATACCGTCGAGCCCCTACTCTTAGAGACTTAGTAGCCAAAAATTTTCCAAATCCCCCCAGTAAGAAAAACACTTTAACCTTCTTTCAGGGAAAAGGTTTTTTTCCCTGCAAGAGGTGTTTCGCATGTAAACATCCCAATTTCAATGGTCAAAAATGTTCCAGTTTTTTGTCCAATGTGACAAAAAAGGAGTATCGCATAGATGACCTGATTACATGTCGAACAGAAGGGGCAGTATATATGCTGGAGTGTCCATGCTCTTTGCAATATATAGGAAGGACAAAGAGACCACTTTGGAAGCGTTTAAGAGAACATGTTCAGAACATACAAAAAGGTTTTGGAGAGCACAGTGTGTCGCGTCATTTTAAGTTGTGCCATAATCAAAATCCTTATGAATTAAAATTTTGGGCAATACAAAAATACAACCCTCATTGGAGAGGTAGCCATAAAGTCCGTGAGCAAAGCAAATCAGAATCCCGTTGGATCTATGAAATGAAAACATTAGAGCCCAATGGGCTCAATATAGATTTTGATTTAAATTGTTTTATTTCAGATCACTAGCTTATTATGGGATAAATATGAGGTATGGTTGGAGTTTTTTTGCTGTTTTATTTATACATATTATTTTATATTTTTATATTTTAATCATGTGTAATATTTTTTAGTCTAATTAACACTGCCCATATAATATCTATGCTCCAGATGTTAAACTAGATATAATGTTTTTTCCCCTGAATCTGTGGTTTTTTGGGTAGTTAAAAACTAGCTATGTTTGTTTAACACATTAGCTGTAGTACCACATTTCACCTGAGGTGGCACAGATTTTGTATCTACGTTTAGATTTTTAAAGATTTTAAAGATATATAATTTTGGTTATACATTATTCATATTGTCAATTGCCAATGTGTATGTGATTAATAAATTGGTTTGACAGTTTCATATAGCAATATTTATGACTGTCACCTTTGTTGTTTTCTTGCCGCATATGATGTAAATTGCTATCAGACTCTCAGTTCTTCCTCCTACTTCCGGTTTACGGAAGTTAAATGACCCGCAGTATGCGCTCCACGGTCATATCCCATGATTAAGTCACGTGACGGTGAAGCAACGCGTGGGGAGGAGTCGAACGTGCGGAGACCAGTGGAGGATTCTATATGAGTTCTCAGCAAACACTGAGCGGTTCTTTGATCGCAACAGGGCGGTGACAATTCGATACGATTTCTCAGCCAACACTGAGTGTTTTTCTGATCAGAAGGGTCATGTGAGTGTATCTATTACCAGCTTACAATTCAATATTGGAATCTCAGTGCTGCACAATGGTATGTTTCTTTCCTTTTTTATATACACCGGAGGAACCCTTGTGAATATACTGACAACTTGTGCTGGGCTGAAAACTCTCCAGGGATGACCCATTTTTTGTTTTTTTTCTTCTTTGAGATATTGGATTGTGTTTAGTGCTATTTGACTGAGGTCAACTTTTTCTGGACTGTATATATATTATCGTATCATATTTCTCATATATATTGGGGATATTGGATGGACTGCCATTTCACCATATACCTATATATACACATAATTAGGTGTGAACACATGAGCACCATTACCACGGTATATTGCACATTATATACGTTTAATGGTCGTTTGGGGCCTCAGAGATCAATTTATGTAATCAATTTTTTATTTTGATACTGATTTTTCACAATATTAGTTGTATATTTAGCGCGTATTTCACTATTATCGTTAGGTAACGGTGTTTATTTTAACGCCGTTACTTACAACACTGTGTAGCACCCTCCTAGATACTGTAGGTGTTAGGCTTAGGTACATTTAGTTTTGGCTCGATGTAACCAGTGTGGCTGTGTTGATTAACCACTTGTCACCCGCCCACCGTCATATGACGGCGGGTGGGTAACTCCATTGTCCTGTGCAGTCATAGAAGTTGCTAGGGACGCGCGCGCGCGCCGCCGCCGGCGCGCGCGCACGCACCCGTCGCATCACTGGGACCCCCGTGCGTGTGCCCGGCGGCCGCGATGGCCGCCGGGCACCCGCGATTGCCGTGTAACTGAGCTGGGACGTGGAGCTCTGTGTGTAAACACAGAGCTGCACGTCCCTGTCAGGGAGAGAGGAGGCCGATTGTGTCCCTTGTACATAGGGACACAATCGGTCACCTCCCCAGTCACCCCCCTCCCCCCACAGTTAGAACACAAACTAGGAGAAACATTTAACCCCTTCCCCGCCCCCTAGTGGTTAACCCCTTCCCTGCCAGTTACATTTATACAGTTATCAATGCATATTTATAGCATTGTTCACTGTATAAATGTAAATGGTCCCAAAAATGTGTCAAAAGTGTCAGATGTGTCCGCTATAATGTCCCAGTCCCGAAAAAAATCGCAGATCGCCGCCATTCCTAGTAAAAAAATAAATTAAAAAAAATCATAATTATGTCCCGTATTTTGTAGGCAATATAACTTTTGTGCAAACCAGTCACTATACGGTTATTGCGATTTTATTAAGAATACGTATCGGCCTAAACTGAGATAAAAAATGTTTTTTTTTTTTTTAAATAGGATATTTATTATAGCAAAAAGCAAAAAATATTGGGCCAGATTCACATACACTTAATATTGCGCTGCGTAATCGAAATACTCTACGCTGCCGTATTTTACCAGGCTCTACACCGAATCCTGGTAGATTTTTGCCCGTACGCTACGGCGGCGTAGTCTATTTCTCGCCGCGTAATCGAAATACGCGATTAGGGGGCGTGAAGCATTTGAATTAAGTGTGTCCCCGCGGCGATCGAACTGCGCATGCTCCGTTCAGAAATTTCCCGTCGTGCATTGCGCAAAATCATGTCGTTACGTCATTCGTTGTTTGAGTAGCGTCGTTTACGAACATACATATTCCCGGACGACTTACGTAAAAAATAATAAAAGACGTCGGAAAACGTAGAAATTCGACGCGGGAACGACGGCCATACTTAACATGGGCTGTCTAATATTAGAGCAGCAAAAAGCTGGTATAGTTTTACGCAGCGAATAGATGACTAAAGATGCCATAAGAGATTGCGATTGAAGATCGTAATTTCGGGGATCGCCGGCAAAAGCTCATTTGCATACCCCGACGCGGAAAACGATGGGAAGTCCACCCAGTGGCCGCAATTTTATTGCAGCGTAGATCCGAAGGCGTACGAACACGTAATCCAGTCGAATTGAAGCCCGCAGCCGTCTATTCATGGTTTGAGGTTTTCGACTAGCTAGAAAACGCGCGTAATTTGAAATTACTCCAGTCTAACACCAGTTAGACAGGCGTAATGGCTCTCTGAATCTGGCCCATTGTGTCTTTTTTCAAAATTGTCGCTCTTTTTTTGTTTATAGCGCAAAAAATAAAAACCGCACGGGCGATTAAATACCACCAAATGAAAGCTCTACTTGTGGGGAAAAAAGGACTTCAATTTTGTTTGGGAGCCACGTCGCACGACAGCGCAATTGTCAGTTAAAGCGACGCAGTGCCGGAAGCTTAAATTTTGTCTGGGCAGGAAGGGGGTGTAGGTGCACAGAAGGGAAGTGGTTAATTTGGTTTAATGTAAGTTTCAGTGGTTGAAGTATTGACTGCTTTCAAAGCTCTGGAAGTTAGTGGGCAGGAAGAGTCTAATCAGCAGCTACATTTTAAATTAGCCCTGGCTAATCCCTGGGGATTGTTACAGGAACAAGCCTGGTCGTTTTCTTTAGAAGGAGATAACAGTCCAAGGGAGCTGCTTGTCCCTTAGGCCATCCTGCCATGTGCCTGCGGGGGGTCAAGGTCTCATGTGGGCTACATGGAGGCTGCCTTTGCTGGAAGAGACAGAAAGCTGACAGAGGAGCTGTCATCTGAGGCTCTAGTCAGGTTTCACAGGTGAAAGTGTCGCAAGGATATTGGAAAGAGGCCACTAATTTTCCAAGGATATTTGTGAGTACAGACTGGAGAGAAAAAGACAGTGGGCTAAGAGTCGGTTCACACTGGGGCGACTTGGGATCCGACTTGAGGTCGCCTCAAGTCGTTCCAAGTCGCGCTGTAGAGAAAAACAATGTTAGTGAATGTTAGTGAGCGGTGTTAATACACACTACTCATGTCACTTCATAAAAGGTTCTTGTAGGACTTCAATCCGACTTGTCGCCTCAGAAGTCTGATGACTAGCTACTTTCCAGATAAGATAACATACATTTCTCAGGCAAACCTCTCCCTCCCCCTCCCTCTCCCAGAGCTGATTGTTGTTTTATTGGCCACTGGAATGTCTCCTGTTTTGGAGATGACTTCAAGTCGTGTTGTAAATCGCCCCAGATCGCCCAGTGGTTCATGCTGTCAAAAAAAGGAATTTAAATGGCCTAATTCCTTTCGACTTTGCACAGCACTTTACCCAGAATACACTACTGACTGACCAATTGGCCTTGGGAACTACGGAAGAAAAACTAGGTTTCTTTTATAATCACTTATCATCGTCACTGGATACCCTAGCCCCAATCTCTAATAAACCCAATTCTAGAATGGCAGAAAAAAATCCGAAGTGGTTTACGCCGGCGCTACGATTGCTAAAACAGCAAACTAGGGCCGCGGAACGATTTTGGCGGAAGAATAAAACTCCAGAGCATCTTCTTAAATTCTGAGAGTGCCAAAAAATGTATAAAACAGCCATTTTACAAGCAAAAAGACACTATTTCTCGGAAAGGGTAGTCAAGGCGGGAAACAATTCTGGTGAATTGTTCCGCATCACGCAGGAACTCTCTAATCCCATTAGTAAAACTACCCCGTTGGCTCATACACAGGAGCTCTGCCAACAAATGGCAGAGTACTTTCACAACAAAATATTAAAGTTACGAGCCTCTATACCTCCTTTAGTTGCCCCTAGCGTAAGCCATCCAGCCCTAGAACTGAGTGGGGATCACACTATTATTCCCTTACGGGAATTTACCCCACTCACGGAAATCTCGGTTAGAGAGATTATTCGGGCCTTAAAAGCCTCCTCCTCCCCTTTGGATCCCTGTCCCCCTAAGTTGATGAGGTCCTGCGCGGAGGCCCTGGCCCCGTTTATACAGGACATCATTAATAGCTCCTTTGCCTCCGGTCAGGTGTCGAGTTCTCTTAAGCAGGCGGTGGTGACTCCCCTGCTTAGGAAACCATTGCTCGCCCCGACTGAGATGAGCAACTTGAGACCAATTTCTGGCCTTCCGTTCGTGGCGAAGATAGCCGAAAAAGCTGTGGTAGGTCAACTTCAGAGTCACCTAGAGTCCAATAACATTCTGGATGACTACCAGTCGGGATTCCGGCCTGGGCGAGGCACAGAGTCAGCTCTTGTCAACGTCCAGGACGATCTTCTGACGGCTTTAGACCAGGATCACTCGGTGGTTCTAGTGTTACTGGACCTGTCTTCTGCATTCAACACCATTGACCATCAGGTGCTTCTGGATCGATTGGTAACGATTGCCAGACTAGAAGGTCAAGCCTTGGTATGGATGGCCTCCTTTCTCCAGGAGAGGACGCAGCGAGTACAGCTGGGGGTTTTTCAATCAGCTGACCTCCCCCTCTCCTGTGGAGTTCCACAGGGCTCGGCTTTATCTCCAGTCCTGTTCAACATCTATGTGAGGCCACTGGCTGACCTCATCAGGCATCACAATCTCCAGTTCCATGTCTATGCCGATGACACGCAGCGTTACTTTAAATTCAAACATGGTGAAGTTGCTCCCGAAACCCTGGCCGCTTGCCTTCGGGAGATCGATCAGTGGATGTGTGCCAACTCTCTGAAGTTAAACAATAGTAAGACCGATTGTATTACCTTCAGTGACTTGAGTCTGGCCTCTACACTGCCCCAATGGCCCTCGGAGTTTGGCAGCGTTCCCGAGAGAGCCACCCAGGTCAGGGACTTGGGAGTCATCCTGGACTCCCGGTTGACTCTGATCCCCCAGATAAGCAAGGTGGTAAGCACCTGCCACTTCCATCTTAAACTTCTGAGGGTGTTATTTCGATTCATTGACCACCCCAGCAAAAAAACGGTTGTCTCTGCCACGATCGCTAGTCGCCTGGACTATTGTAATGCCCTGTATCTAGGACTTCCTAATAACAACCTGCATAGACTCCAGCTTGTCCAAAATGCAGCTGCGCGGCTACTCACGGGGGCTTCCCGTAGAGAGCATATCACCCCCTCTCTTGTCGCCCTGCATTGGCTTCCTATTTCAAAACGGATATTGTTCAAGACTGGTTGTATTATGCACAGGGTATTCTATGGTTCGGGTCCAGGCTACCTCCGTGCAAGATTCTTCAAATACGTCCCTTCCCGCCCCCTCCGTTCCAGTACCTCCCTGGATTTTATGGTGCCTCGCTTTAGGAAGGCTCGTCGAGGAGGTCGCTCTTTTTCCGTCCAGGGGGCGAAATTTTGGAACAGCATCCCCCTGCCGATTAGACAGGTTAGCAATCTCCTGGCTTTCCGTCGCAAACTTAAAAACCACCTGTTTACCCAAGCCTATGGCTGAATCAGTAGAGGGGTGTCTTGAGTCCTTCTCATGTTATACTAGGTTTCTCCCTTCTTAGTACCCCTTTTAATTGTTGCGGTACCGACTTTTGTTCACTGCTATGGGTGATGTGTACTTTTGCGTTTGGCGCTTCGAGGCCCTATGGGTAAGACGGGTGCGATATTAAACACTTTTTAATAATAATAATAATAATGCTCATGTGGTGTTTGAGTCGCCTCTGAAAGTCGTGTCGCCCCAGTGTGAACCGACTCTGAGGCCATTTCTTGTGTGGTAGAGTGAGCTGTGTCTGTAAGGGGGACATAGTGCCTGGTGTCAGGGCCGCCATCAGGGGGTACAGGCATTACACATGTAAGGGGCTCAGAGGCCACCAGGGCCCCAGATGGCAACCTCCTATTTTTTATTTATTTTTTATAAAAAAATATTTATTTTTTAATATATTTTTATTTTATTTTTTATTAAAAGGCCAATTATTTTTATTTTATTTTTTTAGAGGTCCGGAGGTCCCCAGGGGCCCGGAGGCCCCCAGGGCCATGGATGGCAACCCCCCCTTTTTTTTTTTATAAAAAAAATATATTTTTTAAATATATTTTTATTTTATTTTTTTATTGAAGGGCCATTTTTTTTAGGGGTCTGGAGGTCCCCAGGGGGCGGGAGATCCCCAGGGCCCCAGATGACAACCCCCCCTTTTTTATTAAAAACATATTTTTTATATATTTTTTTATTTAATATATATATAAATATACACAACCCTCCTTTTTTTTATAAAAAAATGTTTACATTTTTTGTATGGGTAAAGAATAATCTAATGCGCTACTGTGAGTATACAGATAAAGTGATCGGATAACATCAGTGGGTCTGAGGCAGCTAAATCTAGAGGGGCAGATTCACAAAGACGTAATATTCCGCTGCGTAATCGAAATACGGTACGCTGCCGTATTTCACCAGACTCTACACCGAATTCAGGTAGTTTTTTTGCGCGTACGCTATTGTGTCGTATTTTTTTTCCGCCGCGCAATCGAAATACGTGATTAGGGGGCGTGAAGCATTTAAATTAAGCGCGTCCCCGCGACGATCGAACTGCGCATGCTCTGTTCAGGAATTTCCCGCCGTGCATTGCGCGAAATCACGTCGTGACGTCATTCGTTGTTTGAGTAGCGGCGTTTACGAACATTCCTATTCCCGGACGACTTACGTTAAAAATAATAAAAGACATCGGAAAACGTTGAAATTCGACGCGGGAACGACGGCCATACTTAACATGGGCTGTCTAATATTAGACCAGCAAAAAGCAGGTATAGTGAAACGGAAAAAAAAGATGACTAAAGGTGCCGTAAGAGATTGCGTTGAAAGTGCGAAATTTTGTGGATTGCAGGCAAAAGCTCATTAGCATACCCTGACGGCGAAAAACAACAGGAAGTCCGCCCAGTGGCCGCAATTTTCTGGCAGCGTAGATCTGAAGGCGTACTAACACGTAATACAGTCGAAATGAAGCCCGCAGGTGTCTTTTCATGGTTTGAGGATTTCGACTAGCGTAAAAACGCCCGTAAGTCGAAATTACTCCAGTCTAACAACATTTACACAGGCGTAATCGCTTTGTGAATCTAGGCCAGAGTGTCCACAAATACACAAAAATAAATAGAAAGTAATAAAATGATTAGCGCTTCAGATGGGTGATGCCAATGTGCTACACATAGATCAAAACCATGTGATCTACACAAGACATGAGAAAAATGGCTACAGTTGTAGCTAGAAATCAGTAATAGTGAGTCCAGACTGAACAATGTTACAGTGAGTAACGTCCTATTCACCAGGCGCATCCAAGTGCTGGGTGTGAATAAAATAAAATCAATCAATAAATATATAAACAGTCTCTTTCAGTCTCTTCGTTTTTTAACCTACTACACAATTGGAGGCATCTTCCTTTTTTTCCCTTTTCCCCACTGCATCTCACCATGCGGATTGCTGAGCCTCGATCATCCCAGCAGCGCCTGGCAGTGAGAAGGAATACATTTGGGACAAGCCGGACCCCGGATCCTGGAGGAACTGTACTATATGCCTATATATAGCACCCTTAAGGTAAGGGAACTACAAGACCAGTGTGGATATCCAGATGCTAAACCATTATTAGAGTGAAGATACTCACCTTTCCACCACCAAATTTATCATCTTGATACCTGAAAGAGACTGTTTATATATTTATTGATTGATTTTATTTTATTCACACCCAGCACTTGGATGCACCTGGTGAATAGGACGTTACTCACTGTAACATTGTTCAGTCTGGACTCACTATTACTGATTTCTAGCTACAACTGTAGCCATTTTTTCTCACGTCTTGTGTAGATCACATGGTTTTGATCTATGTGTAATGCATTGGCCTCACCCATCTGAAGCGCTAATCATATTATTACTTTCTATTTATTTTTGTGTATTTGTGGACACTCTAGATTTAGCTGCCTCAGACCCACTGATGTTATCCGTATACTCTGTATACTCACAGTAGCGCATTAGATTATTCTTTACCCACAAAAAAATGTAAACATTTTTATAAAAAAAAGGAGGGTTATTTTTATTTTCTAGTTTAAATTTTTTCATTTTTTTATTTTTTTATATATTTTTATTTAACCTCCCTGGCGGTATGATTCTTTCAGATTTTAGGTGCTAAAAGCGGTACCATTATTTGCAAGGGAATTTGGCGTTTTATACTGTAGGCTTGTAATTCTTAGGAATAACTCACTGAAATCTATCCAAACAAGAGTCTAATAGGCATCCTGGGTATGATTTTTTTTTTTTTTTTCTTATTAAAAATTATAATATAATAAATAATTATAAAAAATTATAACAAATAATAATATAATTATAGTAAAAATTATTCAATAATGTAATCAAATCAAAATCACTGAAATTTGCTCAGTTGCAGAATTTTTGCTGTCATTATTTTTTTTTTTTTATGACGAATTTCCCCATAAATCGCTATCGCTAAATTTTGCAAGTGATTCTGATTTATTATCGCTGTTTTTTAGCTGCTCTAAAACAATTTTTGCCATAAAGGGACACTTTTGGTTGCTATGGGCAATCTACAGTTTGCAGGGAGAAAGAACAGTTTTTATTATATAAAAGGACATGTAGTGTACAGGGCAGACCACTAGGGACATGGGGGGTGTGTATTTTTTACATACAGTACTGTAATCTATAAGATTACAGTGTACTGTATGTATAGTGTTTGTTTACTTTTTTAAATTTGGCGCCGCTCCCCCCCCTACGTCGCAACGCTCGCAGGGAAGGGAATCGGCGGAACACACAGCATCAGGCGGACATCCGCCCGCCGTGTACTGCGGGGATTCATCGCTGGATCGCAGAGAAAAGGTAAGTAAACTTTTTTCTGCATCCAGCGAGGCAAGTCCGTGTGTGGCACGGGGTTACCGATCGTAGCTTTAAAATCTCACCCCGTGCCACACACGGGAAGACCGCCAAAGGAGGTTAAGGGCTCAGAGGTCCCCAGGGCCCCATGTGTCAAACCCCCTTTTTTTCATAAATGTTTTTTTTTATTTTTGTTTATATATTTTATTTTTATTTTTTATTAAAGGACCCAGAGGTCCCGGATGAAAAGCCCCATTTTTTTGTAATTTCAGGCTGCAGCACCCCCCCCCCCCCGGTTCTCTGCTCTAGGGGGCCCATGCCTGAAGCTGTGTAAGGGGCCCCAAGATTCCTGATGGCGGCCCTGCCTGGTGTTCTAAAGAGCTTAGTCTATTTAATTTCCTGTAAAAAGGACTTTGCTTGGACTTAAATTCCACCAGAGGAAGATTAATCTCTTCAAAATGCTGCTGGATTATAATTCTATAGAAGATAAGTGTCCTCCTATTTGTACATAGTTAGAAACACCTTGACCGTTCATTGAGCCAAAGAGTGACGGTGACCGTGTGCCTGGCTGCGGGGGCAACTACTGGAGAAAGGACTCTGGGCAATCTACTAAGCAGCTCCTTCTGGGTAGGGCTATATTTAATTATTTATTTTTTATTTTTTAAACAACAAAACATGTTATACTTACCTCCACTGTGCAGTTAGTTTTGCACAGAGTGGCCCCGATCCTCCTGTTCTGGGGTCACTCGTGGCTGTCTTGGCTCCTCCCCGCAATAGCTAACCCCCCTCTGGGAAGCTCTATACTGAGGGGGTTAGCTTGCGGGTGCGCTCCCTATTATACACACTGCGTCCATAGACACACTGGGGCAGATTCACAGACATTTTGCTTAGCGTAGCGTATCAGAAATACACTACGCCGCCGTTTTTTACCTTGCTCTACGTGGAATTCAGGTAGATTTTCTACGGTAAACGACGGCGGCGTAGTGTATTTCTCCCGTCGCAATCCATCTGCGCGAGTAGGGGGCGTGAAACATTTAAATTAGGCGCGTTCCCGCGGCGATCGATCTGCGCATGCTCCGTTCGCAAATTTACCGCCGTGCATTGCGCGAAATCACGTCGTGACGTCATTCGTTGTTTATGTAGCGTACTTTACGGCCGATCCACGTCCCGACGAGTTACGTAAACAAAATAAAAATTTAAATAAATTTGAAGCGGGAACGACGGCCATACTTAACATGGGCTACGTAAAGTTAGAGCAGCAAAAAGCTGCTCTAACATTACGTATAAAAAAATAGACGAAAACGATTGCGACGCCCGCTCGTATGTTCGTGAATCCCCGTAAAAACACATTTGCATATCCCGACGCACCAAAACGACGCAAACTCCTCCCAGCGGCCGCAAATAGATGGCAGCGTAGATCCGAAGGCTTACGAAGACGTAAGCCTCTCGGATCGAAGCCCGAAGCCGGCGTATCATGGTTTGAGGATTCAAACTAGTGATACGCCGCGCAAAATTTGAAATTACTCCTGTCTAACACCAGTTAGACAGGCGTAATTGTTTTGTGAATCTGCCCCACAGAGTGTATGACTCGGTCCCGCCCCCCCGGCGGCCACGCCATTGGATGCGATTGACAGCAGCGTGAGCCAATGGCTGTGCTGCTATCAATCTATCCAGTCTATCCATTTAACGGCCAGACTCTGTGGAGAAGAGGACGCCGGGGGACGTGCACAGCAGGTGAACGGGCTCAGGTAAGTAAATGGGGGGGGTCACATTGCTAGGTGTTTTTTCACCTTAAAGAAACTTTACAACCCGGATCAAAAAAACGAAGAAGGGGGAAGGGGGGAAGCACTCATATTTGCCACATCCGTAAATTTAGAAGACAAAAAAGGGCAATTACTCAAAAAAACAGCAATTGATGGTCGGATTTTGGAGGCAAGACGGGAATATATAAAAAATTAAAATTGTATTGCAAAATTAGAAATTTAACAAAAAACAATAAGGGTAATAGTAGAGGTAATAGCCTGTACTATACACATACACTTGTGTATAGCAAGCTCAATACACCAATACTACATATGCAGCGTTAACTCCGAAGGGGCTGCTGAGAAATGATTTGATGGCATGTTACCTCATGGCTCTGGTGAAATATCTAGGGTGAACAATGCATGTACCAGCAGTAAATGAATGTCCGCAAGTAGGAAGTCTCTTTATAGGTGCTCTTTATTACCCAGCCGGGTAAAAACAGTAACAGGTGATGGAAAGGAGAGACGAAGGTTGGAAGGAGAACAGCAGATTCAGGCCTTGAATATGGAAACAGTCCTGCTTCTGACAACAATTAGATTTCTTTCGCCACTCCAGCCTGAGTGGTTATAGCGTACCTGGACAGGCCTCTCACACCGACCTGGCAGCCAGAGTATCACTCGGAAACTGAGAAGAGGTCTCTCTCACAGACTTTTCCAGGGTGAACTTCAGGAAAGCGCCTCTGCCACAGGCCTTCTCTGATTGCAGATACAGAGGATCCCCTCCTTAGTAAAGTTTTGCCTGAACCTTCTTCTTAACGTCGCCTCAGGTACCGACTGAGAGAGGAGTCAATCCCTCAGTGTCCAGCACCCCGATCCCCGATGGTTTGTCTCAATACTGTTGGATCGCCAGCCTCTCATTGGTGCTCCTCAACTGGACTCACCTACAGTGATCGCCGATCCGGAGGTCGTGACCTTCTCAGGCCTGAATCTGCTGTTCTCCTTCCAACCTTCGTTTATCCTTTCCATCACCTGTTAACTGTTTTTACCCGGCTGGGTAATAAAGAGCACATATACTGTAAAGAGACTTCCTATTTGCAGACATTCCTTTACTGCTGCTACATGCATTGTTCACTCTAGACATTTCACCAGAGCCATGAGGTAACATGCCATCCCATCATTTCTCAGCAGCCCCTTCGGGGGTACTGCTACACGTGGGGGCTCGTCCGGGATCGTGTAGCGGTAATCAGGCCAAAGGGTGGCGCCATTCGGAACTTCCCCTTTATAGTGTCGTCGTACGTGTTGTACGTCACCACGCTTTGCTCGAGCATTTTTTTTCTCACGATCGTGTGTATGCAAGGCAGGCTTGACAAGAATCACGTTGAGAAAAACATTGGGCCAGATTCACATACAATTAGATTCGCGTAGAGTATCTGAAATACACTACGCCGCCGTATTTTACCTGGCTCTACGTGGAATCCCGGTAGATTTTGTCCAGTAAACTACGGCGGCGTAGTGTATTTCTCCCGGCGCAAGCCATCTACGCGAGTAGGGGGCGTGAAGCATTTAAAATAGGCGCGTTCCCGCGGCGATCGAACTGCGCTTGCTCCGTTCAGAAATTTTCCGCCGTGCATTGCGCGAAATCACGTCGCTACGTCATTTTTTTGAGTAGCGTCGTTTACGGACATTCTTATTCCCGAACGAGTTACGTAAAAAAAAAAAAAAATAATAATTTGACGCGGGAACGACGGCCATACTTAACATGGGCTACGCATCGTTAGACCAGCAAAAAGCTGGTCTAACAGTACGTAGAAAAAAATAGACGAAAGCGATTGCGAAGACCGCTCGTATCTTCGTGGATCGCCGTAAAAACTCATTTGCATATCCCGACGCTGAAAACGACGCGGACTCCTCCCAGCGGCCGCAAAAATATAGACCGTAGACGTCGATCCGAAGGCTTACGAAGATGTAAGCCTCTCGGATCGAAGCCCGAAGCCGCCGTATCATGGTTTGAGGATTCAAACTAGTGATACGGCGCGCAAAATTTGAAATTACTCCTGTCTAACACCAGTTAGACCGGCGTAATTGCTCTGTGAATCTGGGCCATTGTTTTTTTTCCATGACATGAAAAACGGTCGTGTGTATGTGGCATAAGCATCATCTCTCTGTGAGGTTTTCAAAGAAACTCATCCAAGGACATCTGTTGTTTTTTGGTAGATATCTATTTTGACTCTTATATTTTTATTGCTGCTCTGGCAAATTTTGTAACTAATCCACAAAGCAATCAGCACATATTGTAGCTGTCGATGTGTCTCGGTGATGAGCCTCTCTAATGGGCAGGCAAGCTGACAGACTTTAAACTAAATAGAAATAAGTGAAGCATTTTCTGTCTTTTTTTTCATTATTATTTTATAGAGATATAGCTCAGTGACTCCGACCGCTGGTCAGGCGGATTTGATGTCCGTGGGCATGCGATCGTGTAACAGTGAGGGAGAAGGAGGAAATGCTTATATACACAAGCATTTCCCCAGTCTTCCTAGTGACAGGGCAGTGTACACAGCTTCCTGTAATCGGAAGCTGTGATCACTGTCGTGTCACACACAGCCCAACCCCCTACAGTTAGAACACATCCCTAGGCACACTTAACCCCTTCAGCGCCACCTAGTGGTTAACCCCCTTCATTGCCAGTGTCATTTTCACAATAATCAGTGCATTTTTATAACACTGATCTCTCTTACAATGGTCCCAAAAATGTGGCAAACGTGTCCGATGTGTCCGCCATACGCAGTCACGATAAAAATCGCAGATCGCAGCCATTACTAGTAAAAAAAATAAAAATGGCATAATTAATCCCGTATTTTGTAGACGCTATAATTTTTGTGCAAACCAATCAATATACGCTTATTGCGATTTGCACGTGCCAGGCATTTAAACTGTTCTATGGGTGGGTTTACTTCCACTTTAAAAGGCGTTAACATGAGTTCAGCTTTAATTTGTTCAAGTCAAGTCTATCTAAATCTGCTAGTGCATCTAATGCCAATGTTTCCATTTTTCCTACATCCAGAGTAGAGACACACAATCGAAAATTCCAACAAGAAAAGCTTGATGTAAGCTTTTGGTCGGAAATTCCGATCGTGTGTGGGCCCCATCGGACATTTTCTGTCGTAATTTCCAACAAAAATTTGAGAGCTGGTTCTCAATTTTTCCGACAAGAAAATGTATTGTCGGAAATACCGATCATCTATATGCAATTCCAACGCACAAAGAATGCTCTGAATCAATTAGAATGTGCAGCTTGCCCCCAAGACTCTGTTCTTTCAGCAGACAAATTGGGGACTGTGGAAGAAGGGGAAGATCACAGAAGACAGGATCAAACAGCCTTTTTACACAATGCAGATGATTAACCCCTTAGGTTCCACAGTAAGTATAATGCCGCGTACACACGATCATTTTTCGGCTTGTAAAAAATGATGCTTTTCAGCCACTAAAAAAAATGAAGTTTTTTCCAACCTTGCCCACACACGATCGTAAAAAAAAATGCTGTAGCAAAGCGCGGTGACGTACAACACGTATGGCGGCACTATAAAGGAAAAGTTCCATGTGGATGGCGCCACCCTTTGGGCTGCTTTAGCTGATTTTGTGTTAGTAAAAGACGATTTACGCTTTTCTGTCTGTTACAGCGTGATGAATGTGCTTACTCCATCATGAACGGTAGTTTCACAAGAACGCTCCCGTCTCATAACTTGCTTCTGAGCATGCGTGGGTTTTTCACGTTGTTTAAACCCACACACGATAATTTTTTACAACCCGAAAAACGACATTGTTTAAAACGTCGTTGAAAAATGCAGCATGTTTTTATCGTTTTTCAGAACCCGAAAAATTATGTGAAGCCCACACACGATCGTTTTAAATGACATTTTTCAAAAACTTCATTTTTTTACAAGCTGAAATATTATTGTGTGTATGCGGCATTACAAGCATGGTTTACTGCATATATAGGGCCAGATTCAGGTACATGGGCGCTTCTTTACTTTGGAGTAACGTTTCTCATTTACGTTACTCCGCCGACACTTTCGGCGCAAGTACTGTTATTCACATAGCAGTTGCGCGTAAACTTTCGCCAGAGTAACGATAATGCGCTGGCCTAACCCGACGCAAGTGGAAGTGGGTGTGATCATATGTAAATGATGGGCGGAACCCAGCGCAGAGGCTTACGTTCAGCGCATCATCCACGGAGCATGCGCAGTAAGTGAGGCTTCACTCGGCCCCCTTGTGCGCATGCTCACAACTTCCGTCGGCACCACTTCACGGGAAACGTCATCGCATTGCGTTCCGTTGGGCGTTGAAATGCGCCCGTAGATGCGCCATTCCGGCACTAAAGTATATCCTGTTCCCCCTCCCCACAGTGAAGTTACTTTTGTTCTGAGTTGGCTGCTCCCGTTCCCCGCAAACACACAGGAGAAAGCTGAACTCTAAAGGCCAGGAGCTGTCAGCCGTCATCTCGGCTATGGAGACCTATGATGTCTTCCTCCATGGCTGTAAAAGTTGACAGACAAGCATGGACAGAGGTGTTGTCCTGCAAGTGGGGGTGCTCAGCTAGCTCTTATCGTCGGTAACGCTGCTGCTGTAGCTGCTCTCCTGCTGACCTGTGGCCGTCTGGAGTAAAGATAAAGCAGCTATTTGTAGAACGGACGACATATACGCGCGGCGCATGTAGCCGGCGTTTGGTGCTAATCCGTTCGCGAATCGGGAAATCTCCCTCATTTGCATATTTGCAGGGGAAATCAATAGGCGCGACTGATGTGCCAAGCGAAATTATGCGCTGACGAGACTCTGGCGTCGGAAAGTTAAGCCGATCGGAAATGGCCCGTTTTCTGTCGCATCTAGTTTGGTGGGTACGGCCACATAGAAACGACGGCGCATCTTCACAGTTACGGGGCGCATATCGAATTACTCCAGCGCAACTCTACCTGAATCTGGCCCATAGACTGATTTTTACTGTTGTGGGTTTAGTAACACTTTAAGGATCGGTAGGCTGTAATATATTCAATTTTTAAGTTTTTAATACTGCTCTAACTTTGGATTATCAACTGCATTTGTATTGATGGTTTCTGTATTATTAAATCAATTTCGGTGACTTATTAGTGCCGGCCTCGCCCGATTCCCTTGGTCCATACTTTTGTTTTTCATTTTTTTGTTTTGTGCTTATTGTATTGTTTTCTTAGTACTGCCCTTTGCTGCAATTCTGTACCTTTGTTTAGTTGGGCCATACACACTACTTTTGTAATGGTGTTGCAGATTTACATTGTGTACATTATGAACATACTGAATTAAATAATTCATAATACATGTTATATGTCTAAATTATCAATATACTTAGCTCTCTTTGGTTTATTACTGAGAACAATAATCATTATAGCATAGTGCGTTGTGCCATATGTTACCTGTTTATGACTGTTAAACACGGCATGACTTCCATTCCATTTGTTTTGTCTGGAGGTCTTTAATGTGGGATTTGCTTGACTTCAGTGAAAGTAATAATAAACAGCGCAGACAAAACACCTACCCGGCGTTTTGTGAATGTGTTCAAAATCATACCGCACATATGTGTGTTTTTTGCACACTTCTGCACTACAAGCATAGATAGTAGTACCTCTTTGAGCCACGAGCTTCATGCATTTTCAAATGTGCGCCTTTTTTTTTTTTGTGCCACATTTAGCTCGCCATTAGCAATAAATGGCAATGGAATCACATTTACATATCATAAACGCGCATGAAATTGAGCAAATTTGTGTGCATTTACAAAACACTACATGTGAACACAGACTAAGGCCGCGTACGCACGGAGGGACATATCCGATGGAAACGGTCCTCGGACCGTTTTCATCGGATATGTCCGCTTGGTTATTTTGGTCCGATGGCGTGTATACACCATCGGATCAAAATCCCCTCCGGCAGACAGCGCGGTGACGTGGCGATGACGTTGACGCCACCACGTCACCGCACCAGGAAGTAAACAACTTCCCCGCATGCGTCGCATCCATACGACGCTTGTGCGGGAGGATATGTTCGCTGGTGAGTGTACTGACCAGCGGACATATCCGACGGACATGTCTCCGGCGGACAAATCTGTCCGCTAGCCCATACACACGATCGGATTTGTCTGCTGAAATGGTCCGTTAGACCATTTCCAGCAGACAAATTCGATCGTGTGTACGCGGCCTATGACCTGGTTTACACTTGAAGTTGAAGGCTTATGCCGCGTACACACGACCATTTTTCGGGTTCTGAAAAATTACGTTTTTTTTTTTATGTCATTAACCACTTCCGGTCGGCGCTATTGACATAATACGTCAGCAGCGCGGACCTGAGGCGCCGGGGTCACGTCTTTGGACGTGATTTGCTTGTAATTCCCCGCGCGCGCCACAGGGTGGCGCGCGGCGGGGAAAAACAGTCCCGACGCATCACCGAGGATTCGATGCGTGTACCCGGCGGCCACGATGTCCGTCAGGTACACGCGATCGTCGGTGACAGAGCAGGGACATGGAGCTCTGTGTGTAAACACAGAGCTCCACGTCCTGTCAGGGAGAGGAGACAGATGCTGTTTCCCTTGTACATAGGGAGACAGCATCGATCACCTCCCCCAGTCACCCCCCTCCCCCCACACAGTTAGAACACACCCAGGCAATACATTTAACCCCTTCCTCAGCCCCCTAGTGTTAACCCCTTCAATGCCAGTCACATTTATACAGTAATTGGTGCATATTTATAGCACTGGTCGCTGTATAAATGTGAATGGCGCCAAAATTGTGTCAAAAGTGTCCAATGTGTCCGCCGCAATATCGCAGTCAAAATAAAAATCGCAGATCGCCTCCATTACTAGTAAAAAAAATATATTAAAAAAAAATCATAATTCTGTCCCCTATTTTGTAGGTGCTATAACTTTTGCGCAAAGCAGTCACTTATTGTGATATTTTTTTTTTTTTTACAAAAATACGTAGAAGAATATGTATCGGCCTTAACTGAGAAAAAAAATATTATTTTTTTTTTAAAAACTGGGATATTTATTATAGCAACAAGTAAAAAATATATATATATTTTTAAATTGTCGCTGTTTTTTTGTTTATAACGCAAAAAATAAAAACCGCACGGGCGATCAAATACCACCAAAAGAAAGCTCTATTTGTGAGAAAAAAAAGGACGCCAATTTTGTTTGGGTGCCATGTCGCACGACCGCGCAATTGTCAGTTAAAGCGACGCAGTGCCGCAAGCTGAAATTTCGCCTGGGCACAAAGGGGGTTTATGTGCCCAGTAAGCAAGTGGTTAAAAACGATCATGTGTGGGCTTCAGAGCATTTTTTGAGTTCTAAAAGATGGGCAAAAAAAAATTCAAACGTGCTCTATTTTTTCACAACGTTTTTAACTTTGTTGTTTTTAAAGTTGTAAAATATGGTCGTGTGCGGGCTTTAACGACGTGAAAAATCTGTGCGTGCTCAGAAGCAAGTTATGAGACGGGAGCGCTCGTTCTGGTAAAACTACCGTTCGTAATGGAGTAAGCACATTCATCACGCTGTAACAGACAGAAAAGCGCGATTCGTCTTTTACTAACATGGAATCAGCTAAAGCAGCCCAAAGTGTGGCGTCATCCACATGGAACTTCCCCTTTATAGTGCTAGAGCATTTTTTTTTTACACAATCGTGTTTAAGCAAGGGTGTTTTAATGATCGGGTATAAAAAAACCTTGGGCCAGATTCTCAGCGGCGATACGACGGAGTATCTCAGATACCCCGTCGTATCACCGTTTTTTTTGCCTCGTATCTATGCGCGTGATGCTTAGCATCACTTTTGCATAGATACGCTTCAACATCCGACAAGTGTAAAACCATTACACTTGCGGATCATAGTTGTAATGACAACTCCGGCCACTAGGTGGCCTTTACGTTGCTTCATTTAATTACAAGCCGCCTCATTTGAATTACGCGGGCTTACGCTGGGCCATTTTCGCTACGCCAACGCAAACTACGAAGCAAATGGTTAGAGAATACGGCACTGGCAGAGCTTTTTGCAGAGAAAACCGTGCGTGTGTATTGTTTTTCGTCAGGAAAACTGCCGGGAATCTCGACGAGAAAAATAGAGAACCTGTTCTTTATTTTCCCATCGGGATACTCAGCAGTGTTTTCCTGCCGAGAAACCCGAGCGTGTGTATACTTACCTGCCTCCAAGGGAACCCACGCATGCGGCGACGGCATCGAATGTGACGAGTGCATGCTTGTCGTAGTCAATGACATCACGCGTTCTTGCCATTCAAAAGAACGGCGGTTCTTTTGAATGGTGTGTGTGTACACTCAGTGAGCAAGAAAGCTTGCCAGGAATCTCGTCGTTTTTCAACTTTTTTTTCCTGACGAGATTGTACAGGGCCTGGTTTACACTTGCAGTTGGGTGGCTGTAAAAATAGGCAGTTGAACTTCGATTTTACCTCCCTTTTCCCTTAAACTATAGAAGGGTATATGCATGCTAAAGCCACAATGTTTTGAGTTGTAGCAAAAATAATTAGTACTTCATATTTCAATCGCACACACATTCCGGGAGTTTTGGGTGCTGTAGCAACCACCATCTGGAGACTGAATCAAAAAAGCCACAATGAGGATATTTGCCAGCACACCATGGATCATCAAGTAGAGTCCAAATGGTTTTTATTGAAGCATGATCACATCACAAAAAAAGTCAGTGCAACGTTTCGGAATCCTTCGTCAGGCATGTAATGATCATCACGTGCCTGATAAAGGGGTCCTGCATGACTCCGAAACATTATACTAAGACCGCTTTCACACTGAGGCGCTTTTTAGGCCGCGTACACACAAACGGTCAAAACCGATGAAAACGGACTGAAGGACCAAACCAATCGTGTGTGGGCCCCATCGGTCAGTTATCCTTCGGTCAAAAAAAAGAGAACTTGCTTTAACATTTGACCGATGGACACCTAACCGATCGTTAGTATGCAAAAGCATCTTTAAAAGGCCGCACATGCTCAGAATCAAGTCGATGCATGCTTGGAAGCATTGAACTTCGTTTTTTCAGCACGTCGTTGTGTTAAAACACGTAAACGTCACCGCGTTCTAACACGATCGTTTTTTTTAACCAATGGTGTGTAGGCACATCAGACCACCAGTCATCTTCATCGGTTAACCGATGAAAACGGTCCTCCGGACCCTTCTCCTCGGATGGGCTGATTGTGTGTACGCAGCCTTAGGCGCTTTCACACTAAAAACAACGCCTAAAAAGCTCAATAAAACCAATTTTTATTGAAATCAATGAATGCTTTCATACTTGGGCAGTGTGCTGGCAGGGCTGTAAAAAAAATCCCCTCTCCATTGAAATGAATTGAAAGTTCTTCAAAAGCGCCTGAAAAGTGCTCAGTGTTTTTACTGGCAGTTTAGAAGCGCATGAAATTGTGAAAGTGGCCTAACTGTTTTTGTGATGTGATCATGCTTCAATAAAAACCATTTGGAAAAGTGGTGGCTGGTGCTAAACTTTTTTGGATGGCGGCAAACAAACCCCCCCCTCAGGTCCACACTCACCTCTCAAGGGTTCCCCCATACTTAGCCCTCTGCGGCATCCCTGCACTCAGCCGTCCCACGGCTTCCTCAGGCTTTCCTGATTGGCCAGAAGACAATAGTGAATATTAATTCTCTATTGTCACAAGTGGGTGGGTTTGGGGCTCTGCGCACCGAGCCCAACCTTTTTCAAGACAATTAGAGCCTCCGGCCCTGCAGCGGGTGCGCATGGGGAACAGTGGGTGCATGGTACCTGATGTCCTCTGGCACCCGCCAATCGTTGGGCAGAGACACAGAACTGCAATCTGTCTATGTAAACAACACTGATTGCTGTTCTGACAGGAGGGATGGGATGGCATTTGTGTCCCTGCAAAGCAGAGAATAAATTCCATCTCTTTTCCAAGTTGAAAAATGGTCATGAAAGGGGGTAAATCTTGCGGAGGTCAAGTAGTTAAGGATCTGTAAACTGCAATATATCAAATTGTTGATGTTGGGTTTAATACTGTACTAAATGTCATAATAGCCTATATTGCAATTGTGTTCAGTTTGGTATAGCAATTCTAAGCTCCAGTTTCTAAATCTAGTAAGAGAGGTATAGGAGAGGTATGGACTTCAGAGAGAGAGATACAATTTTGCCCCTGTGCAAATCATTATTAAGTCTGGAATATGCAGTTCAGTTTTGGACACCAGTTCTCAAAATGGATATCGGGGAACTGGAGAAAGGGCAGAGAAGGGCAAACTGATGAGAGGCATGAAGGAGCTCAGCTATGAGGAAAGATTAGAGGAACTGAATTTATTCCCTCTTGAGAATAGAAGATTAAGAGGGGATATGATCAACATGTAGAAATACATTAGGGGCAGTGGCAGCCTGTAATGCAGGGCGTGGGGGTGCTGCCGCCTCCCTAATCCATGCGTCCATCCCCCTATCTGCAGAGGCTCTAATAGGCTTCAAAAAACTGATCCACCCACTTGTGTGACATTCGCTATCGTCTTGCTGATTTTCCTCCCGGCCCGTTAGGAAGCGGGTCCTGACACCCATCACCCTATTGGCCACGAGGAGAAGCAATCCTATTGGCCTCTGAGTAGGAGGAAGGAAGAGACGCAGGGGAAGCCACCATGAAACACCAGGAGGAGGAGATCCCGCCTGCAGGAAGCGACCTAGATGGGTTAAGTGCAGAGCTGGTGACCGACCAACCAGAGAGGGGGGTGACTGTGACCAGACCGAACAGGCGGAGGGGATTGGGGCAGTGGTTAGATTGCCTGCCACCCGCCTCCCCTAAAAAACAAATTACCACCAGCTTCCACTGATAAGGGGTCCATATAGTGAACTCGGTATAGAGTTATTCACTTAAAGGTCATCATAGAAGAGAAGGGGACACTCTACATTTGGAGAACAATAAATGTAAAGTGGATGTAAATCCTTACATATACCCAGGGAAGTGACTGGCCAGAGATTAAGCGAATTCTCCTACATAACTTATACCTATTTATCTGCAGCCTCTCTCTTTCCCACAGCAGTTCAAGCCATACACATGCAGACGCCGTAGCTTTGAGAAGCAATTGCTTCCTAGCACACTATGAAGATGTCCACTCCCAACCTTGACCAACCAGTTGGTTACACCATGGAGATGGCAACCTGCTCTGGGGATGATGCTTGTGCGGCTTGTCCTGAACTGGACTGTAAACCACCTCAGCTCCCGGGACAGACAGCCTTCCTGATCCAGTCCCCACACACACCATAGTTCATTATATCTTGTACCCTATAGCATCCGCCGCTGAGGAAGTGTTTTCACACGAAACGTGTCAGGCATCAAGGATGTAGCTATGTGCCTCAATAGGATTCTACTCAGATATACCATTTCTTCGAATTATACAATTTTATACCTATTTATCATCATGTTGTTATGTGCTGCCCAATCCACAGGTGTATATTAATATTTTATACCGTTTTGACTATTATATTTCATTTCTATGTGCCATTAATTTGACATTATGTACATGTTTCAATGATGGTTATTTCATGTGCATTTGTACATGCTACCGCTATACATGTGATACATTATTACAATGCACCTATGCAATAAAAACGTGTTTACTTTCAACCGAACCCCAACCAGTCAACTGCTTCATTTAAAGTCCCAAATTCCCTTTTCTTTATTACTTGAGCCCGGGATGAAAGCACATTCATGATATGCTTCATCTAAAGTCACAAAGCTCCCCAAATTTTGACCACAGCAGTTCAAAGTACAGCTTTTTCACAGCATTTATTAGCTCTAGAAGGCAAGGGGCAGGCATCTGATGTCACACACATCTATGTTTGGCATAGAGCGGATAGCTGAGTGTAATCTGAGACCTAAGTGGAGAGAATGGACACCCCCTCTCCCTCTATGCAGTCTCATAGGGAAACATACACACCTGAGGTTGTCAATCACCTTTTTTTGCTGAAGGGGGCGGGGCCGTCTCTATGGATTGTCCGGTGTTGGCATAGACTGTAGTGACCAAATAGAGGCAAGTACAGAAGTATATGCTTTTTAATTTCAAGGGTTTAGAACCACTTTAACCTTCATATACTGTATGGAAAGACTTCTTTACAGTAAGAGCTGTGAAAATGTGTAACAGACTCTTTCAATAACTAGTTCTGGTCAGCTCAGTAGCTGGATGCAGGCCTCAATGCAAATGCTTTGAAGTTTTTATATGTACATACATACATACATATATATATATATATATATATATATATATATATATATATATATATGTATATATATACCGTATATACTCAAGTTTAAGCCAAGTTTTTCAGCCCTTTTTTAGGGCTGAAAATACCCATCTCGCCTTATACTGGAGTCATTGTACCTGAATATTTATTTATTTTTTTCCAATGTGGATGTAAGCCTATATCTGTCTCAGGGCTACATTTGCCACACTTATTATTCTACATAAAAGGCGCCAACACCTACTACCTCACCCCCATTCACCATCCAATTCCATTTAGGTGGAATTTCACGTAGGGGCTGCCACTTAATCAATAATAGCACATGCTACCAGTTTCATATATAGCAGCTAACACTTGTAAATTCTGATCCGTAGAGCAGGTTCTACCTACCCCTTTCTTTCTATTGTACCTGAAGGGCTGCGAGCGTCCATTGTTTAAAAGTAGCGGCTTCCCCCTGGTCCCTTCCGTGATAGGTGTTTCCCAGCAGACACTGTGTTCAGTGTTCTGCTAATCACAGACGTCTTTTCATCCTCGGACAAGAGATTGTCTGTGATAGGCGGAACACTGAACTCAGTGGGCCAGATTCAGAAAGAATGGCCTAAGTTTCGGCGGGTGTAGCGTATCTCATATACACTAAGCCGCCGTAACTTAGAGAGGCAGGTACCGTATTCAGAAAGAACTTGCGCCCTAAGTTACGGCGGCATAGTGTAAATGGGCTGGCGTAAATGCGCGTAATTCAAAGTAGGCTTGTAGTGGGCGTGTTGTATTACAATGAGCTGTGACCCAATGCAAATGAGGGTCCGAACGAACGGCTCATGCGCCGTCCTTGGACGTATCCCAGTGCGCATGCTCCAAAATCACTTCGGCTAGAGATACCTCGAACACTGAATACGACGTGAACGTAACTTACTTACTATTATTCACGTACGACTTACGCAAACGACGTACAATTCGACGCTGTTCCGACGTCCATACTTAACATAGGATGCGCCAGCTTTTGGCAGCTTTATCTTTACGCCGGGAAACCCCTTACGGAAATGGCGTAAAGTGACTGCGTCGGGCCCGCGTAAATCAGCGGGAACGCCCCCAGCGGCATTTTAAAATTGCAGTTAAGATCCGACGGTGTAATACAATTACGCCTGTCGGATCTTTGCTGCAAAACGGCGTATCTTGGTTTCTGCCGGTGCAAAGTGTGAGTTATGCCGGCGTATCACTGATACGCCGGCATAACTCTTTCTGAATCTGGCCCAATGTGTTTAGCAAAAGTAGCATTTTCCTTTAAAAACTCCCAAAATAATATGAATTTAAATATTGTTTACAGGGTAAAGCTACTGAATTGAATTTTTTTTCACCAGCCAAGACTTTTGGGTCAACAACGACCCATTTCAGGTCTTCCATTTACATACAAAAATGAATATAAAAACAAACGTCTGAATGCCGTAATTGCTTTACAATAGCAGGCCTCAAGCCTGACCCATTCCGCCTTGTGCTTTCATTAATCACCGTTGACTCCTGTTCAATTGAATCTGCATAACAATAGCCAATTGCTGCTTTTTGCATAACGCTGTTTTAGGTGCTTTATTACTTTGCTTTCAACATAAAAGCTTACATTTTTCAGCATGATTACTTGAATTTTTATTTTTATTTGCTTATTTTTGGGGGGTTTTTAGGTATTTGTCATCCTATAGTTCCACGGGGGTAATTTATATAATTTCTGCATTTTTTTTACCTTCTTTCTGAATTATTCTAACAATCCCTTTTATGAAGGTTTTTTCACAGACCTGTCGTTAGTTCTGGCATAATGTCGCCTAGCAACTGCTCCAGCTGGCTACCTTTTTAATTCACTTCTGCATCCCAAGTATAATAACAAATTCCCTAGAAATGTTTTATTAAAACCAATGCCGTCTGCATCAGAGGGGTTCCATCAGTGGGAACATTCCATTGCATCAAAAGGATCAGCCTGACTTCCTCATGTCCCCGTTCATGAGTAGACGATGAAATCAAATATTTAAAAAGTTGTGTGCTCTGTCTTCTGTTGCGATATATAGTATAACTAGAATACTTACCGTATATACTTGAGTATAAGCCAACGTGAATGTAAGCCAAGGCACCTAATTTGACCACAAAAAAATGGGAAAACGTATTAACTTGTTTATAAGCCTAGGGTGGGAAATGCAGCAGCTACTAAGCTACTAAGTGAAAAAGGGGGTCAACAATGTTCATCTGCAGCCTCACTATGCCCATTTTCAGCCTCATTGTGCCCATTTGCTTGCCTCACTGTGCCCATGTGCTTGCCTCACTGTGCCCATTTGCATGCCTCACTGTGCCCATTTGCATGCCTCATTGTGCCGATCTGCAAGCCTCACTGTGCCTCATGTACCTGATCTCCGTCCAGTGTAACAAAGCCTCTGAGTCTCCCGTGGTGTCATGCAGTCAGTCGGCGGCCGGTGTTCTGTTATATTTTTTAACCCGTAAAATTCCCCAACCGAGGGTTCTGCGAAAACGTGAGCATGGCCACTGTAAAGATTTGGCATGAAGGATAGGCAGACAGCATGAGCTTGGTCTTTATTCAGTAGCCTCTATCTTAAAACTAACCACAGATCCCCACCCCCAGATCACATGATCAAAACTGTTAACCGTTTCCTAACATGATAAGGAACTGGGTATAACAATTGAACTTGAATTATAACAAAGCATACACATCATTACATCTTCCCTCTCAAGTATGAAGCATTTAATATGAGACAAAGTCCCTCCATATCTTTGGTTTAATAGTTCGACCATAGCGAGAGAAAGTAACCGATGGCTCATTATCCGTAGGATTGGTGTCCAGTTGAGAGTCACTCCCAGCGTTATCCCATGCTGATAAGTTTATGATGTCCTCTGTGTCCTCAGTAGACTTAATATCCGTGTTTCGGACTTCTGTGCCGTCATAGGCTTGTTCTTCATCTCCATTGTCACGCGGTTCCTCCAATGATGTATCTGCAGCAGTGTCTGGACGAAGATGATGCCTATTTCGTCTCCGTTTCTGTCCACACTTGGTCTCAATTATATATGATTTTGGTGCATTGGATTCTTTGACAATTCGAGCGGGTTCCCATGTATTCCCAGTTAATCTGTGTCACACAGCTTGCCCAGCAGAGAGTGGACGAAGGGATTTTGTAGATTTATCAAAATATAGTTTTTGCCTTTTCATGTTTATGATCCTCTGATCTCTTACTCGATCCTGTGGAATGGACTGAGGCTGCAATTTTTGTGGTGCAATAGGCACTGTGGTCCTCAGTGTTCTACCCATTAGTAGCTGTGCAGGTGAGCATAAACCTTCCATAGGTGTTAAACTATCGTGCAACAGTCCTAGGTACACATCCTGCCCTGATGATTGCGCTTTCAGTATAATGGACTTGGCTAGGCCAACATACTTCTCTGCTAGACCATTGGCCTGTGGGTGATAGGGGCTTGTGGGTTTGTGCCTGATTCCCCATTCACGCAGGAAGCACTGGAACTCAGAACATGAGAATTGTGGCCCATTATCAGACAGAAGTTCTTCACACACTCCATGTCTTGAAAGGATTGTTTTGAAAGCCCATATGACTGTTGCTGCTTTTAAGTTTCTCAGCTGCACTAGCTCAAAGTATTTGCTGTAGTAATCTACTACTATCAGGTAATGGTTGTCCTTAAATGAAAAATATCTGTAGCCAGCCTCTGCCATGCCCGTGAAGGAGCATTCCACGGTGTAAGCGGTTCTTTTGCATTGTGTTTCTGAAATGTCTGGCAGGTTTCACACTTCTTCACAAGTGTCTCAATATCAAAGTCCAATTTGGCCAGTAGACCAACTCCCGCGCTCTGCGCTTACACAGAGTGATGCCCAAATGCCCCTGATAGATTTGTTTCAGTACTTCTGTCTGTTGTGACTTAGGAATGAGAATACGGTCACCAATAAATATGATGTCCGAATTAATGTATAGCTCATCTTTCATAAGCCAGAATCCCTGTAGTTCAGGACACAGCTTCTTTTGTTTTTCTGGCCAGCCATTGCACATGACACTAGTTAGTTTTTCTAGAACTTCTTTCCTGTTTGGTGTCTTGTCTTATCTTCTCCAGCCGTACATCTGATATTGGAATGTTCGCTAGTACTGTATATACCTGTTCTTCCAACTCAGGTTCATCCCGTGCTTCATGTCCTTCTAGAAACACCCTAGACAGGGTATCTGCCATTGGAATTTTCTTTCCAGGTTTATACTTTACTGTGAGATCATACTGCTGTAATTTTATAACCATCCACTGCAGACGTGGAGGTGTAGAAGCTAGTGATTTCTGTAGGATGTACTCCAACAGCTTGTGGTCTGTTTCCAAAACTACCGGGCGACCATATATGTACTGGTGAAATTTCTCACATCCATTCACAATAGCCAGCATCTCTTTCTCAATTTGGGCATAATTGGCTTGCGTTGCTATCAGTGCTCGTGAAGCATATGCCACAGGACGTCCTTGTTGAGTCAGTACAGCACCTAACCCAAACTGGGATGCATCCACTTGAAGTACAGTGTCACAGTTTGCGTCAAAATATTTCAGTATTGGCCCTGGATGTTTGGTGATCAGTTTTTTCACTTTTTCTAAAGTCTTTTCCATGTTTGCATCCCAACACCAAGCAGCATCCTTCTGTAGCAGTGTACGTAGCGGTGCTATCTTTTGAGCAAGGCCCTGAGAGAATTTGGATAGGTAGTTGAAGATTCCTAGTGATGTCTCCAGTTTCTTTCTGGAGGTTGGGGCTTTCATGTTAAGAACTGGTGTAATCTTCTTTGGATCAGGCTTCAGACCCTCTTTGGTTAGTAGGTGTCCAAAATATGTAACTTCTTCTACCCCAATTTGCATTTTGTTAGGATTGAGTGTGAGATTCTTCTCACGACACCGATTGAGCAAAGCAGTAAGGTTTTTGTCATGTTCCATTTGATCCTTTCCAAAGACCAGCAAATCATCAACTATTACTTCAACACCCTGTAGACCAGCGATCAATTTGTGTGATTTCTTTTGAAATATTTCCTGTGCAGATGCTATGCCGAAAGGTACCCTTGTGAAGCACCATCGACCCGAAGAGGAGTTAAAAGTGGGCAAGTAACTGCTGGCTTCATCAAGACGCAATTGCCAGTAACCAGAATGGGCATCTAGTACACTGAATACTGTTGCTCCTACTAGCTTGTGCGATAAATCCTCTATGGTGGGGAGTTTGTAGTGTTCTCTCATTATGACTTTGTTCAAATCACGTGGGTCAATGCATATACGAATTGCACCTGTATTCTTCTTCTCCACCACAACCATAGAACTGACCCATTCCGATGGTTCCGTGACCTTCTTTACTACCCCCAGCTTCTCCATCCTAGTGAGTTCTTGTCTGACTTCATCCACAAGAGTTAAAGGTATTCTTTTTGGGGCGTGAATGACAGACTGTGCCCCCTCTTTTATACGTATGCGGCTTACACCCGGGAGGCACCCCAGGCCCTTAAATAGATCACAGTATTCACGTTTAATGTCAGCCTCTGTCAGACCTGTGTGCCCACTATCCACAGTCATTATGATCTTCACAAGTCCAATCTCTTTACTTGTTCTGAGACCCAGCACGGCTGGGGCTTGAGTTTCTATCACAAACAATTGTAAAACCTTTTCAGATCCCTTGTATGAACATTTTGCATGACAGCGACCCATTACTTTTAGCTTTTCACCACCATATCCCATTTGTTTCGGTAGGTCTTGAGTCTCTAAGGGGGATTCATTACTGAGGTGTTCCAGGTATATGTGGCCTGTATCTATTTTGAATGTGATTGGAGTTTTGCTAGCACTTATCTGTAATGTTACAGTTGCTTCATCTGCAGACTGAAGCGGTTTTTGTATTGCTGCAAGATATATTGGGGTGCAGTCTGACCCTGCATTGTCATCATTGTCCTCTATGGTGTGTGTATAGAATGTGTTTCTGACCTTCCAGTTTGTGAAGACAGATTACACGCCTTGGCAAAATGTCCTCTTTTCTTGCATCTATTGCATATCTGCCCCCTTGCTGGACAGACACTATTTTTGTGGTGCATGTTTCCACAATATCCACACGCTGCCTGTGTGTTACTTGTCCCAGGGCCATAGGTGCCCTTTACTCCTGTGTGTGTTCTTTCTTGCCCATATCTGCTGCTGTGATTATATATAGCATTAATCTGGAGCTGTGTTCCTTCCAGTACCTGCATGTCCTTTCTTGACATTTCATATGCTCTGGCAATCCTTATGGCTTTCTCAAGATTTTTCCTGCAGCAGCTTTTCCTGAACTTCCTTAAACTTACTGCCCATCAGAATGCGGTCTTTGATCATATCTCCAGCATCATAGAAAGCACAATCTTTGGCAAGCAAGCTCAGCTGTGTCACCCATTCATCCAGAGACTCACCTCCACACTGCTTCCTCTCATAAAACAGTTTCCTTTGCACTGTGGAGTTTCTCTTTGGGTTGCAGTAGGCCTCATACTTTGCAAACAGTACGTCTGGTTTATTTTTGTCCTCTGCAATGATGTCCCCACATGTAGATATGTGCATTCCCGTTCGTACGAATGTTATTTTCGTACGAAAATCTTTATTTTCGTACTCGCGGGATAATGTGTACATACAAAAAATTAAAGCACCAAAATACGAAAACGCCGGGATTTCGAATGAGCCGCGTAACGAACAACCGCAAATACGAACGAACGATCCAACGAAAATACGACAAAACGAAAACAGCAAAAGAAAGAAAATGACATCTATAACAAAAGATTTGCATTCTGTATTTTGTTTGAATCCTTTTTCTGTTTGTTTTCAGTCGTATGTTCATTGTTCATATGACATCTATAACAAAAGATTTGTATTCTGTATTTTGAATTTCTTTTTTTCTGTTCATATTTTGTATTCAAAATACAGAATGCAAATCTTTTGTTATAGATGTCATATGAACATACGAATGAAAATTACAAAAGAAAAACTATTCAAGATACAGAATGCAAATCTTTTGTTATATATGTAATTTTCTTTTTTTAGGGCTGTTACTGATCAAAATTTTTGTGTTCAATTAATCGTTTATTTTTTTAATCGATAAATCGACTAATTTCGATTAATTATAACACACATACAGATCCAACTACTTTTAGCTGATCTCCTTGCAGGCTGATTCCCAGTGCAGCTACCAACCACTGGAAACATGGATAGCAGGATACAAAAAACACACAAAGGCAGCGCTCGATGGGAATAGCATCAAAACTTTTATAGTCTTCAAGTAGGTAACCAAAATAAATATTGCACTGGAGATAAAATCGATGTAGCTACATAAACTGTAAAATGGTGCGAGTAATACCAAACGGTACCAAAAGCAGTCATAAAAACATGTAGCTAAGTATGATACTGGTTTAAAAATGTGTACAACGATACCACTGCTGAATCCAGATGAGGAGGGGTTAACATCAGTCCGTCGGGATGTAGATGTCCTGTGAAGGGAACTATCACAACTCCCCGTGGATGGCTGTAGAATCCCAGATTGATAGAGGGAAGTGATAGAGGGAAGTGTAACAACCCTTGCGTGTGGCAGATTGTAAGGTCCCGCTGGCATGCAGATATGAAGGCACAGCAAAGGACCCCCTCAGATGGACACGGCAAGCCCCGCCGGTGTCCGTGACGTCACCAGATATTCGACGGAACTCCCAGAAGGCCCAGAAACTGGCGGAGAGGGGAGTACCAATCAAAAGAATTCTAATCGATCAAAAAGATTTTGATCGAACAAAAAAATTTAAGATTAATCGGTTAATTAAAAGTAAATTTGCACAGCCCTAGTTTTTTTGAATGGGCAGTGAGTGTAGAGTTACTAGTGAAGCAGCTTCTCTTTTGTGCTGAGAACACTAGTACAGCGAGTAGTACAGTAAAGCCAAATAAACTTTTCTGTGGATTTTCATCTGAAGGGAGATCAGTTGGCCAGACTTTTGAACAGAAAAATGGTTTTCTGATGTAGTTTGAAAACGAACAAATTTTCTGAGAACGAATGGAAAACGATAGTTTTTATGTTTGTTGTTAAAGTCTGACGAAGTGTATGGGGCTTAACAATAGTTAATATGGATGAGCCGCGTGTTGAAAGTGTCGCGAATCCCGCAATATATTTACGAAAGTACAAAATGACGAAAATCCTTTTTCTGTTAGTATTTTTAGTCGCATGTTCATATGACATCTATAACAAAAGATTTGCATTCTGTATTTTGAATACAAAATACGAACAGAAAAACGGAATTCAAAATACAGAATGCAAATCTTTTGTTATAGTTGTCATATGAACATACGACTGAAAATACCAAAAGAAAAAGGTTTCAAGATACAGAATGCAAATCATTGACGAAAATTCACGAAAATTATTGGCTAACAAGTAACGAACATGAATTAAACATAATAACGAACCATCTCGCATGTACGAAAATAAAACGGTAATGAAAATACGAAACGATCGGAATACGAAAAAATTGCGTCGTACGAAAAACGAACGGGAACGAACAGGAAAACGGGCGTCTTACGAAAAACTAACAAAAAAAAAGAAAAAAAAAAAAATTGTCTACCCACATGTCCCTGCACACATCACATCCGTTTTGTCCCAGACCATCTGTCTACATCTGGTCCTGCAAACACAAGTTCTATCAGCTCTCTCCACTGTGACCAGTTTTCAGACACATTTCCTGATTCCAAATCCAGGAATGGAATGTTCTTTGTGTTGCTGTTTGCTGCCATGACTCTTCTGTTCCACACTTCTGGTACCATGTAAAGATTTGGCATGAAGAATAGGCAGACAGCATGAGCTGGGTCTTTATTCAGTAGCCTCCATCTTAGAACTAACCACAGATCCCCACCCCCAGATCACATGATCAAAACTGTTAACTGTTTACATGATAAGGAACTGACTTTAACAATTGAACTTGAATTATAACATAAAGCATACACATCATTACAGCCACCATCCAGTGTAACTCCCCTACCCCTGCTGCCACGGCCACGGCCACGTATGCTGCTCATACTTGCTGATGTGGGGGGGGGGGGAATGTGAGAAAGGAGTGTTTTTTGTTTTTTTAGCAAGACAGGCACGCAGACAAAGACGCAGACAAAGACGTAGACAGCTACTAAACTAGAATAAAACTACTACACCTAAATTTTACACTACTACACCTAAACACTTTTTTTTTTTTTACACGGACAAAGACGTAAACTACGACACAGACAGTTACTATACAGGAACTAAAATACTACAGCTAAAACTTTTTTTTTTTTTTTAGACTGAAGGACGCAGACAAGGACGAGGACTACAAATACTAAACTAATATGCACTAAACACTAACTCTACTTACACAAACTTATATGACTAAACTAAAGCTAAAAAAAATTTGTTTTTTTTGTTTTTTTTTACACTGACTGACAAGGACAAAGACGAGGACTACAAATAATAAACTAATATGCACTAAACACTAACTCTACTTACACAAACTTATATGACTAAACTAAAGCTAATTTTTTTTGTTTTTTGTTTTTTATACACAAAACACAGAGACTAAACACAGACTAAACTAAGCTACCTTAAAGAAATGTACACTTACACTAACTACACAGAAATCTATCTAACACTAAGCTACACTAACCTGGACAAAACAACACAAATCTGAGCTTTTAGAAAAGCTGTTGGGTCTTTTGCTTTGAAAAAAGCATTTGGTTTTAGAAGCAGGAAACTCAGAACTGAAAGCACTATAGGAAGCACAATGCTAAGCTCTAAGATCGCAATACACAGGAAAAACGCACAGAAACACTCCACTCTCTCTAGCCACCTTGTGAATCTGCACTGAAATACTGCTGGGAGTGATCTTATATAATGGTCGTGCAGGCAGGTTCCTATTGGTTGCTATGGAGGTTGCTAACCTCTGACAACTGTGGTAGGAGAACTCTGATTGGCTCTGATGCAAAAGAAGGGCAGAGAAAGTATTCGCGAATATTCGTAATATGAATATTCGCATTGTGAATATTCGGCAACATAAAAGGATCGCCTCAGCTACTCGGCCCAGGGTCTCTAATCATACCAGCAATGCTTTTAGACGTCGATGGAGATCACTAGGATGTGATCTGTTTTAAAAATAAATTTGAAAAAATAGCGAATATTCACTGCGATATTCGAGTTATTCGCGAATACTCAAATATGCAATATTCGTAACGAATATTCGCAATGCGAATATTCTTGATCAACACTATTTGTAACACCTCATAATGTTTAGAGATGGAGATTCTAGTTAGTCCCAGCAGACACTTTATAGGGCTTTCTCACAACCAGGGCTGGTGCAAAACTATTTTTTTTTTGCCCTAGTGAAGACCAGCTACTTGGACCCTTCCCGAATAAATGAAAACTTAAAAATCTTTAAAGTAAAACAACATGGTTGTTAAGGAGCAGGCAGCCACCAATGAGTCATCAGCTGTGACCACCGCCCCCTTATGACGTCACCAAGCAGGGCATGCTGGGTTGGTGACGTCACAAGTAGCAGGGCCACCCCTTAGTTTATTTAGCATCGGGAGCTGTCATTCAGCAGGAGCTATCGCTGGGAGTAGAATTTTGTTTTTTGGGTTGTCGGTTGGCATTCATCCTGAATAATGTTGACTCTACCCCAGGGAAAAGTTTTAGATATACTTCACTTTTACCACTTTTTTGGTATGTACGTATGTACCCCATACTCATTCACATGAGGGGGCGGGATCTGGGGGCTCCCTTGTTAAAAGAGGCTTCCAGATTCTGATAAGCCCCCAGCTCGCAGAAGAAGCCCTTGTCCCCATGAACATGGGGAGGGGGGAGCCCCTTCTGATCCAAAGCACCCCACATGTTGAGGGCATGTGACCCGGTATGGTTTAGCCTGCCTGGCTGCATGCTTAGATAAAGGTCTGGTATGGATTTTGAGGGTCCCCCAAGCCATTTATTTTGATATTTGATTTGATATTTTTTATATAATTGATGTGGGGTTCCCATCAAAATCCATGCCACTACAAAGCCGGTTCACATATCTAAGATTTATTACTATGGTTGTTAACCTGAGATAAATATGTACTATCATGTACTCTCCAGATTTTATGTACTGAGACCCACAATTACTATACATTACCATGTGTGTTATGTTGGACTAATCATGAACTATTATGTAATATCTAGATTGTTATCATTGAAACCAATGAGTATTACCACACTATCTTATTATGTATATGTCATGCCCTCTTTGTTTTAATGAAACAATTTGTACTATATTTTGGTTCATATAATTCAGTAGTGTGCTTCAATCAAAGTCCCACCTTTTAGTTTTTCCATTCAAGTTATCGGGGATGGAGGCATATATAGTTATTGCCTCGATTCAAAGTCCCAACCTTAGCCTTAGGCTCCTTTTTTCATCATATCGGGGATGGAAGCACACTACAAAACTATCATATATATTTCTATTATCATTGTGACTCATCCTGTGCCATATGTTTCATTTCCCCCTCCAGGGATTAGCTCTGGCAGTTGGGGTTAAACTTTCTCATCATCCCCGCGAGCTGCGACACTCTTTGGGACCTCCCCCTCCCCTTTTGTTTCAAGGAAAACCTGAAGTGGAGCATACACACGGCCGGGATTCCCGGCCAAAGCTCTCATGGTAGTTTTCCTGCCAGGAAAACCAGCCGTGTGTAGAGGGAAAAGCTAGCGAGCAGGTTCTCGGCTTTCCCCTCGATTTTTCCAGTGGTAAAAAGTCTGCCGGGAAAACCGATCGCGTGTACGAGGCATCAGTCTTTTATTATCATCCTGTTTATTTATTCATATTAGCGCCTGAGTTATTTCACTTTATTTTTTTTTAATTGTCGTTCTTTTTTGTTTATAGTCCAAAAAAAAAAACGCAGAGGGTATCAAATACCACAAAATAAAAGCTCTATTTGTGGTAAACAAAAAGGGACATTCATTTTGTTGGGTACAGAGTCGTACGACCGCGCAACTATCAGTTAAAGCGGTTCAAAAAATGGCCTGATCATTAGGGGGGTAAAACTTTCCGGGCTGAAGTGGTTAAAAGACTGAAAATCACAACTGTAACACATGCCTGTTCATGTGATTATATAAGCAAAATGTTCTTACAATAGTTCAGATGCTGACAGATGTGGAGCTCCTCATAAGCAACCCACAAACAGCTGCTTAACCTCATCCATGCAAAGTATGGAATAGGCAATTCTCTCATATAGAGTAATAAAACAATAGAATACAAACATTCTAGAACATAAAACACAAAGTCATAAATTTCATATAAGTCAAATAAAATCTTTTACGTAAAAGTTCTACTTTTACCTTGTAATGACGTATTCACATGCATGTCTATTAGAAGGAGGTAAGCAGATGGACCACATCTGAGTCTTCCATCCTCATGGGACTTGATGGTCAATTTGAGAGGCAGATTTGTCTCTAAACTACCTATGATTAATCCTTTGTTTACAATTTAGAGAGGTATGATGGTTACAATTATTCTACAGTATCTCACAAGCATCTGTGAAATCACTATAAAAGAAAAATTATGATTAGATTATATAGCAGCTATTGAAAATGAAATTACACTAAGACACCAAGTTACTCACATTATAACGCATTACAGCTGCGCAGCTGATCTGCAAATGTTCTTATGCATTCAACTGAAAGAGTGTTAAAGCAGGCCATAGACATTAGCTGGTGGGTGGATATACATAATACATTTGTTTTCTTTTGGGAGGTAACAATGTACTGTAGACATATGGATACTCGTATTTTATGAGCATTCATGAGATGCTGTAGGCATCTCAGGAGCTACCTGAGTTTCTAATGCCGCGTATACACGACCGTTTTTCATCAGTTTTTTTCTATGTGATTTTTCTTTAGCCTGCCTTGCATACACACGATCATGATAAAAAATGCTTGAGCAAAGGGCGGTGACGTACAACGCGTACAATGGCACTATAAATTTGAATGGCACCACCATTTGGGCTGATTATGCAAATTTCCCTTCTCATAACTTGCTTCTGAGCATACACATTTTTTTTCCCGTTGTTAAAGCCTACACACCACTATTTTTCATGTCATGGAAAAAAACAAAGTTTTTCTCGACGTGATTTTTCTCAAGCCTGCCTTGCCTACACACGATCGTGATAAAAAATGCTTGAGCAAAGCGCGGTGACGTACAACACATACAACGGCACTTTTAAGGGGAAGTTCCATCCGAATGGCGCCACCGTTTGGGCTGATTATGCAAACTCATAACTTGCTTCTGAGCATGCACGTTTTTTTTTTCCGTCGTTAAAGCCTACACACGACCATTTTTCATGACGAGGAAAACAATGACGTGAAAAACGCAGAGAAAAAATAGAGCACGTTCTAAATTTTTAATGCCCATTTTTCTCATCGAGAAAAATGCTCTGGAGCCTACACACGATCATTTTTAACGACCAATTAAAAAAATTGCATTTTCCTCGATATTAAAAACGGTCGTGAGTACGCGGCATTACATTTAACTGACCACTGACCCTCTGCTCCTTTTATAGAAAAGTGTGAAAAACTGCGCTAGATACAGATGAAACAACAATTGTACATAAATAAAAAATGATGAAATGAAAGCAGCGATTATCCTGTCTGATATAAAACACAGTAAAGCATGTAAATAGAAAATAAAAATCGCGCTAGATCAAAACGTTTATAAGTAAAAAGTCCACCAGTGTTTGAAACTATGGGCTGATCCACAAATAAAACAGTGGAAAATACTGCGCGGGTCTGATGTGAACCAAAAGATTGATTGGTGAGAAGACCAAACAATCTTGTAATTAAAAAAATAAAAAAGTGAGTGCTGCTGCAGCAAAAATGTCAGATAAACAAATGTAAAGCAATATATATGGTATGCTGTGCTGCTGAAAATTGATACATCAATAATAATACATGATGAAGAATACACTTTGAGTGCAAAAATAGATAAATAAATGTATGGAGAACCAACACCACGTGATCCAGTGTATGTCAATGAAACATAAAAGAAAGCAAACTAATATAAATGACAATGTTCACAAATTTCATAAGGTGTTAGTATTTAACTCCAGAAAAAGTTCCAACTTCAGTGAATTTAAGGAAATATCCCAGATGAGGATTGTGATTCCACAGGACAGAAGAAAGCCTTCACCTCCACCTCTTATTATGAATCTGCTTACCAGATAGAAAATAACCATGAGCGTCAACAGCACATCAGGCTAGGTTGCTTAAGCACATATCCAGGTGGATGTCCAATTTCAGTCTCAAAGCGGCACGTGCCCCTGGAGGAAGTCTGCTATTGGACGAAACGACGTAGCGAGGAACGGCGTGCTGACGTCACTTTTGTTTTTACCCTCACGACCATCCGGAAGGACGGGCAGATTGTGAGAGCCGGCCGGCTAACTATTTTTATGCTCCTTAAAGATTCGACACTTGTAAGTGCAAATGAATTTCTTTTATTAAAATCTATTCAAACGTTACTACTCTATGTTGGCATCCCTTTTCTTTTATCCCTGGGCTACACATTGGGAGTTATTGCTTTCTGAGACACAGCCGCTTTGAGACTGAAATTGGACATCCACCTGGATATTTGCTTAAGCAACCTAGCCTGATGTGCTGTTAACTGTTTGCGTCTTGCCATTGTGTATCTGCTTTACAATCAAGTGGGGACTTCCTCCCTTCCTTGTTCTAATCAGGGTGGTGAAGACACAATCTCAAAGGGGTGGTGTGATGGTAGGCATAGCCGTGCAGCAGGAATTGCACGGCAGACACGCACATTCCTGCTGGAAGGAGCCATCAGAAGATGGGGACACTGTAGTCATAAAGGGATGGACATGGTCAGCAACAATACTTAGGTAGTCCATGAATTTTAAACGATGATCAATTGGTACTAAGGGGCCCAAAATGTGCCAAGAAAATCTCCCCCACAACATTACACCACCAGCCTGAACCGTTGATACAAGACAGGATGGATGCATGCTTTTATGTTGTTTACACCAAATTCTGACCCTACCACCTGAATATCGCAGCTGAAATCGAGAATTATTAGACCAGGCAACATTTTTTCAATTGTCTGTTGACCAATTTTGATGAGCCCGCGTGAATTGTAGCCTTTTGCCCTGTACACACGACCGGTTTTCAGACTAAATTTCGCTCAAGCTGTCTTGCATGCACACGGTCACACCAAATTCCGACCGTCAAGAACGTGGTGACGTACAACACTACAATGAGCCGAGAGAAATGAAGTTCAATGCTTCCGAGCATGATTCCAACTTGATTCTGAGCATGCGTGGTTTTTAGTCCGTCGGAATAGCATCCAGATGAATGGAAATTCTGCACATTTTTTTATTTCATCTGAGAAATTGAGAACATGTTCTCTATCTAATTCCATTGGAATTTCTGACGGAAAAAGTTTGATGGGGCATACACACGGACCGAATATCTGATGAAAAGCTTCCGTCTGACTTTTTCCAACGGAAATTCCACTTGTGTACAAGGCCTCAGTTTCCTGTTCTTAGCTGCCAGGAGTGGCTCCCAGTGTGGTCTTCTGTAGCCCATCTTCTTCAAGGTTCGATGTGTTGTGCATTCAGAGATGGTATTCTGCATACCTTGGTTGCAACAAGTGTTTTTTTGAGTTACTGTTGTCTTTCTATTATCTGCCCATTCTCCTCTGACCTCTGACATCAACAAGGCATTTTTGTCCACACAACTGGATATTTTTTCTTTTTCTGACTATTCTCTGTAAGCCTGAGAGATGGTTGTGCATCATAATCCCTGTAGATCACCAGTTTTTGAAATACGCAGACCATCCTGTCTGGCACCAACAACCATGCTACGTTCAAAGTCACTTAAATCCCCTTTCTTCCCAATTCTGAACTTCAGAAAATCATCTTTATCATGTCTAGATGCACCAAGTTGCTGCCATGTGATTGGCTGATTATCAATTGGTGTTACCAGGGCACGGATCAGGGGGAACACTGGAGAACTCAGTTCCGGCACCTCCAGCAATTAATGTATGTAATAGCAAGGAGTGCTAGGGTGTGGTAGAGGCAGTTTAGGTTTTATGCTTCCCTAGGCCTGACTAAACTTGTGCACCCCATAATTTAAATATGACCCACCCCTTCCTGTCAAGACCACACCCCTTGCTGTTTAAGATCCTCACTGAAATTTTCGAGTGGGGACACTAATTCTGAAGGCCATGAGGAGGGCAATGGATTCCCTTAATTTGCATAGATTTCCTCTTACTTCCTATTTGGCTGTGGGGCAGGCAGTGAAGGGAAATGTTTGCAATGGGACAGGGATGGTAAAAAATAAACTGACAGGGGCTATAACCCTCCCTTATTCTATCCAAAATGAAAATAGAATACCACAAATGTCTGATAATTTTATGTAGAGGACTAAGAAGATATAACCATGCCAATGGTGCAGCAGAAACATATAGGACAGTGAGGAAGGTTTGTGGTCCAGGATGAAAGGACAGTCAAAATAAGAAGCCCCCCCCCCCAGTTGCCAAATTCTGGTCGCCTGTACACTGGAAGCAGTGCGGCCGTTTTATGGGGGCGCCAGACTAATTTGCCTAACAGTGTAGCGTAAGCTGGCAGGGACTTGTTTCTTGCTGTACCCCTGCAAAGTGCTGCCCTAGGCCTGGGCCCTGTTGGTACAGCATTGGCTGGAGGGTCTATTGATGCTGGCTGCTGGGGAATCTATTTTTGTATGTAGGTCTATTGTTGCTGGGTAGGTTTATTGTTTCTGATTGGGGTGTTATTTTGCTGGGGGGGGGGGTCAATTGTTGCTGGGGTAGAATCTACTGTTGAGGGAGAGGTCTATTGTTGCTTGCTCCTGGGGGTCTATTTTTGCTGGGTTGGTATTTTGTTGCAGGGGCCCCATTGTTGCTGGGGTGAGGTCTATTGTTGCTGGGCAATCTACTGTTTCTGGGTGGGGTCTATTGTTGCTTACTGCAGGGGATCTATTTTATTGTCTTCCTTGTTATCATTAACAAATTCAGTGCAAATCACTTGGTAGCACAATATGATACTTGCTTCTGTATTCTCTAAAAGGGTTGGTACTGGGAGGTAGAACCAAGGGACAATACTAACAGGTGGGAAGGAGCAGAAACGAAGGGTAACTCTGAAGAGGGGAGTTCCTGCACCTATTTCTCGAGAAAAAAAGCCATGCATGTTACCATACCATGCAATTCAACAGATGTACTTTATAAAGTAGCCTGTGATTGTATATCTGTCCACAGGATTTCCCTAAAGACAAATGCACAAATTAGGTGTTTATATGTGTTTTTCTGTAGGCTCCTACAGAGAGCGAATGGGGAAGCATTTACGATCGAGTCAGTAGAGAAATTATAATTCACATCTTTCAGCCAGGACCTCAAGGTTACTTTGCAATATTTCTGTTTAAACTCCACTTAACAGTCCATCTTTCGCTCCTTCTCTCTGGGTAGCAATCTCATCTGTGTGCACAACATAGCTATATACAAGTCTCTTATAAATCAACTTAGTGTAGTGTACGGTTTAGTGGCATGTCTATGAAGACACTATGAGAGAAGCTGTTGTTGCCGTGAGTGATGGCACAATCTTGTTAGCCATAAATTGGATTTTTTTTCTCACCCCAGATTTGATTTATCATCTATTATAAAGCAAGCAGGTTACATATCTTTCCTACAGAAGCCTCTCTAGTCTGAGGTTGGGACAAATAAATATATAACTTATGCAGCATTACCCCCAGTGGAGCTGCTGGAGTTTTGGGTGGTGTGTTACCTTGTGGCTCCTCAGAAATTCCTAGGGGTGAATGATGCATATTGCATGTAGTAGAAGTAAAGGAATGTCCAGACAGGTGCTCTTTGCCGTGCTCTTTATTACCCAGCCAGGTAAAAACGGTAAACTTGTGGTGAGGAAAGTAAAGCTGAGGAAGATAGGAGAATAGCAGATTCAGGTGTAATGATAGGAAACAGTCCTGCTCCCAAACGTAACACTTCTCTTCACCACTCCCCCTGGAATTGGTTTAGTGTACCCGGACAGGCCCCTCTCACTCTCTCAATGAGCCTCAAAAGATACCTCTGCCACAGGTCCCCTCTGGGTTGAATTATTGGAGATATGCCTCCTTAATTGCGTTACGTCTGGATCTCCTTCAACTTGCCGCCCAGGTACCGGCCGACAGGTGATCAATCCCTCGGTGTCGGGCTACCTTGATCCCCGGTGGATTATCCAGGCCCTTTTGGACCGCCAGCCTCTCAATGGTGCTCCTCAGACCGACTCCCCACTGAACAGCAGTACAGTTTGGGATCTTCAAGAATGGGAACCCAGTCACTCACTGGATCCCCGTCGCTGTTCAGATGCTCTGGGTCAGCATTGCCCCCGGAACCAGGAACACAGTGTGGCACGCACTCCCCGGCCAGGTAGGCCATACCGGGGCGCCGTGATGTGACCACCCTAAAGGTGGGTGCCACACTGGACAAAGAGGACCCAGAACCAATGGCATCTGCCCTATAAATACCCCTCTCCAGCATGCACAGCGAGGACAAACCCTGTGATTGGCCACTGGGAAGAGCACCCAATCCTTGACTCCACTGCTGCCACCTGCAGCACCGGGGCTGGAAGAACACCCCAGTACAGCAGAATGACTCACAGCACAGCCTAGCTGAGACAGAGACGGCATTTTGCTACTAACAATCTGGATCAGAGTTTAACTACACTCTGATCTACACATACATTTAGCTAGCACCAGTACTGTAAGGTACATAGGTGCTACACTTACTTTCCCTAACAAAAAAAAAAGAAAATCCTTAAAAATAGAAAAAAATTCACATTTCACACAAACACAAACTGTGAACAAGTGTTTTGGAGCATGCTGATGGAGAACATGACAAATAACAAACGCTGTACAATACAGTATGTGCTGATGTTATTGCTGCCTTTTCACATTTCATATTTAATTGAGGAAATAAGTCTGCAGAATGCCCGCAGTTGTTATAATGAATAAGCCTAAAAATGTGTGATTTATCAAGAATGTACAAATCAACACGTAACCACCTTTCAGACTAGAAATAGTCAAAATGCGCGGCCGGCCCTGCGTTTTCCAGCCATGTTTCCATCAGAAACTATGTGGGGAGTGGCTCTACGGGAGAGAGATAATTAGATGGTGCACAGTACTGAATGCTATGTTTTCTACTCGCTTAAGTCGGAAAGTTACTGTCTTCCATCAGTAGTATTTGAAATGGAAGCTTTTTGTGCTTGTACCTGATGTGGCATTAAAAACTGCTTTGTTTTGATCAGATTATAGGAAAGGGAAAAATAGGAATAAAATCAGAAAAGTACTGTGCTATAGGGCACCACTGCCTCTGTATTTTCTTTTGACCAGAAACAATACTTTAAGTTATTGCCTTTGGTTGCTCTATCATTCAATCTTCAGGCATATGTCAAAAGACCAGGGCAATGATCAGAGCAGTGGCGTAACTACTAGGGTTGCAAATGTCGCACTTGTGATCGCGCTCCTGGTGTTCCGCCACCATGGGGGGCCCCCAAGATCCCCTGCAGAACATTTGAAAGGGTCCCGTCCCCTTCCTGTATCCTGTGTTTTCGTGCCCATTTTCTGCTTAGTTCTTCCGATACCCCCTCCTTCCCCGGTGATGCATTTTTGAGATGCAGATGTCTGTGTTCCTGCGCCCAGAGGGTGGGTCCCTAGGATCAATGGAAATGGAATGGGGGTCAGGAGGGCCTTCATGGTTTCCTGCACCAAAGCCCCCGAAAGTTCTAGTTATACCTCTGGAGCAGAGACTACGTTAGGTAAGCTCTCTTGTTGGAGATTACTCAGGGCTGATGACTAGTGTTGCTCAAGAATATTCGTATTGCGAATATTCGTTACGAATATTGCATATTCGAGTATTCGCGAATAACTTGAATATCGCGGTGAATATTCGCTATTGCGAATATTCGTATTTTTTCAATTTTTTTTTTAAAACAGATCACATCCTAGTGATCTCCATCGACGTCTAAAAGCATTGCTGGTATGATTAGAGACCCTGGGCCGAGTAGCTGAGGCGATCCTTTTATGTTGCTGAATATTCGCAATGCGAATATTCGTATTACGAATATTCGCGAATACTTTCTCTGCCCTTCTTTTGCATCAGAGCCAATCAGAGTTCTCCTACCACAGTTGTCAGAGGTTAGCAACCTCCATAGCAACCAATAGGAACCTGCCTGCACGACCATTATATAAGATCACTCCCAGCAGAATTTCAGTGCAGATTCACAAGGTGGCTAGAGAGAGTGGAGTGTTTCTGTGCGTTTTTCCTGTGTATTGCGATCTTAGAGCTTAGCATTGTGCTTCCTATAGTGCTTTCAGTTCTGAGTTTCCTGCTTCTAAAACCAAATGCTTTTTTCAAAGCAAAAGACCCAACAGCTTTTCTAAAAGCTCAGATTTGTGTTGTTTTGTCCAGGTTAGTGTAGCTTAGTGTTAGATAGATTTCTGTGTAGTTAGTGTAAGTGTACACTTCTTTAAGGTAGCTTAGTTTAGTGTGTGTTTAGTCTCTGTGTTTTGTGTAAAAAAAAAAAAAAAGAGTTAGTGTTTAGTGCATATTAGTTTATTATTTGTAGTCCTCCTCTTTGTCCTTGTCAGTCAGTGTAAAAAAAAAGTATAGTATAGTTAGTGCTTAGTGCATATTAGTTTAGTAATCCAGGAAATGATCTCCGTTTTTGCGTGTTGTTCGCGCGCATGCGCATGCGCGGACGAGAATTTCGCAATCAATTTCGCATTCGCATTAGCGAAATATCGCAAAAAAAATTTTTGAGAAAATATCACGAATATTCTTCTATATATTCGTGAAATATTGCGAAATCGAATATGGCGTATTCCGCTCAACACTACTGATGACATCACTTCTCCTCCCATCTAACAGTTCCCTGGCATCCCTCATTTTTTCCTTTTTTGTGAATGTTCCCCAAAATTTGGAAGCCCAGCTACAATACAGCAATAGAGTGAGGTCTCCAACATGGATGGGTGAGTATTCCTTGCTGGGATTGGGCTATCAGGGGGCATTGTCACCCTGCCCTGAATAACAAAGTTGTATGCTTTTAAGGCTCCGTTCACGTATACGCATTTTGAATTGCATCCGATTTGCATAACATGTGAACCAGCAGCCTTCCCTATTTATACAGCAGCCTTCCCTATTGATACATTGCCAAGTTGGGACAACGTAACAATGTATAAGGTATATATACCTGGAATTCTTTTTTAGTTCTTCTTAAAGGAGTTGTAAACCCTTGTGGTTTTTCACATTAACCACCTCAGCCCCGGAGGATTTGGCTGCCAAATAACCTGACCACTTCGGACACGTCGGACACTTTTGACACATTTTTGGCACCAGCGATCAGTGCTATAAATATGTACTAATCACTGTATAAATGTGACTGGCAGGGAAGGGGTTAACACTAGGGTTAACACTAGGGGCGAGGAAGGGGTTAAATGTGTAGCCTAGTGAATGTTCTAACTGTGGGCGAAGGGGACTGACTGGGGGGGGTGACCCATCTGTGTCCCTATGTACAAGGAACACAGCATCGGTCTCCTCTCTCCCTAACAGGACACGGATCTCTGTGTTTACACACAGAGAGCCACTTCCTTGTCTGTGTAACGCCGATCGCGGGTGCCCAGCGGACATCGCGGCCGCCAGGCACGTGCATCGGCAAGGAGGCCGTATATAGATAGGCTCCCGGCAATTGGGATCCACACTGCGGCCGTACAAAGTTGTACGGACGGCAGGAAGTGGTTAAAAACAGTATTATGCTATGGGCTTTTTTTTTGTTTATTCATACATCGTACCTGTAATCCGGGAGTGAGGCAACTGACATTTTTCCAGTAATTCCAGCATGTGTACAGGCCCAATCCTGTCAACGCTATATTTGACTTTCTTTTTAAATAAAGAAGTCAAATATCTGTGGTAAGCGCATCTTATATCTGAGCACTTTGGGTGAAGACAGCTTTTTTGAATGTATGGTGGAGGATCAATAACATCACCTTAAGCAAGATATATGGATTCAGCATTGGATTCCACATTAATATTGGGACTTAATTTTATAGTGATCACTAGACATGTGCACACTGAAATATTTTGTTTCGGAATTTCGTTTTTGTCCGAAAAATAAATGTATTTAGTTACTCCCGAATTTTTTTTTTATTTATTTTATTTTTCGTTAAAAAAATGCATTAGTCCAAAAATCCAAATGAATTAAGGTCAAATCTGTCATTGAAGGCTTATGGTGTCTGTCAAATGTTCTAAGAAGATTTAACGGAATCTTAAAAAAAATAAAGATTTGACGGAATCTTAAAAAAAAAAAAGTAGAAGATTCGACATAGGGCCAGATTCAGGTAGAGTTATGCCGGCGTATCAGTGATACGCCGGCATAACACACTTTGCACCGGCTTATCTGTTTTTTGTATGCAGAAAACAAGATATGCCGGTTTGCTGCAAAGATCCGACAGGCGTAATTGTATTACACCGTCGGATCTTAAAGGCAGTTTTAAAATGGCCGCCGGGGGCGTTCTCGCTGATTTATGCCGATAATATGTAAATCAGCGAGATACGGCAAGTCACAAACGTACGCAGGCCCGACGCAGTCACTTTACGACGTTTACGTAAGGGTTTTCCCAGCGTAAAGATAAAGCAACAAAAAGCAGGCGCATCCTATGTTAAGTATGGACGTCGTGACCGCGTCAAATTGAAAAAGTTTTACGTTGTTTGCGTAACTCGTCCGTGAATGGGGATTGACGTCATTGATGTTCACGTCCAAAACACTGTCATAATTTGGAGCATGCGCACTGGGATACATTGACGGTCGGCGCATGCGCAGTACGTTCACCGCGGGATCGCGCCTATTTTAAATACTACACGCCCCTTACCCGCCCAATTAGAATTCTGCCGGCCCATTTACGCTACGCCGTCGCAACTTTAGGAGCAAGTGCTTTGTGAATACAGTACTTACGCGTAAAGTTTCGCCAGGTAACGTAAATGGGAAACGTTACGCCGGAATAAAGAACCGCTCGCCATCCTGAATCTGGCCCATAATCTTTAAAAAAAAAAAGATTTGACGGAGCAACGAAACTGTAAGATGCCGCAATCGTACATTTCCGGTCGAACGTTCCGGCAACAAGCTATAGAAGAATTTTAATGTTGTATGACTAATAATAATTATATTTAATAATTATTATTACTAGTCAACCAACATTAGAATTCTTCTATAGCCTATGGGTGGAGCATTTCACCATAAATGTCCGCTTGCTGCGATCGTATGTTTTTAGCTACTTCCTCGAATCTTCATGTCTCTCTATGTCGAATCTCTTTTCTCTATGTCAAATCTTTTCTCTCTATGTCGAATCTCTTTTCTCTATGTCGAATCTCTTCTCTCTATGTCGAATCTTTTCCCTCTATGTCAAATCTTTTTTTCCTATGTCGACTCTTCTTCATGTCTCTATAATGTCGAATCTTTTCTCTCCGTGTAGAATAATATTGGACTAATAGAGTTAAGGTTAGGCACATTCGACCGCAACGAAAACAAAAATTAAGCATTTGTTTATGTCGGATTTTTCGTTTTTCGTTTTCTATGCTTTCGTTATCGTTTGTTAAAACGAAAATACCTAAAATTTGGACGAAAATGCATTCGGACGAAAACGAATGCACATGTCTAGTGATCACTGTCATTATTGCATCTCTAGTTTATGTATTATATATTGGTATTTAAACTGGTAATTTATTATTAAATAGGTTTATCTATAGTACTAACCACTATAGTATAGCGCCCTCTACAATCACCTGCTACATAAATAACAAAGGTTTAGTTATCCTTTAATTGTCAGTTAAACCGACGCAGTGCGAAATCGCAAAGAGTGTTTTGATCAGGAAGGGGTACATTTCTCCGGGGCGTTTAAGTGGTTAAATTTGAATACTTTGCTTTTGCACAGTGAGGCAACAGGATTAAAACCAACTGATTGTTGAACTCTTGCCAAGTTCAGAGCAGACTGCTCCTGTCTTTTTCATAAGGTGTATTCTAATTTATGGAGGACTAGCCAAAAATTAAAAATTTTAGCAAAAAAAACAGTCTGAACCGTATACATAAAATTGTCATTGAAGTGGATATTTGTACCACGCTCCACTCAAAGGCAAGAAATAATCATTTAAATTGTATTGGCACGGAGAGAGCAATTTCTGGCTGTGCACACAAGCGTGACTTTGGAATTCTGTGTGATAAAACTAAAATGGCATTTCATCCATTCTCAGGGAAGTCATCCTAAATAACTTAAATGCGACTATATCCAGCCTTTCGTGAATCAGATATGTGCACATCATCTGCTGTTTATAGGAGGAAATGATCAGTACTATTAGCAATTCTCTTACTCGGCGTTCATTCTTATTCGGCTTCTTGTAAAAACGATTTTGTAATCCTGTAAGCAAACGTTTGCTTTATAGATTTTGAATAAAAATTGCCTTACATAATAAAGACATTCCCTTTGTTCCGGCTTTCTTTATCCCTTCACTTTTACTGAAGGCGTTTAAAGGAAACGTGATTATAAAACAAAACCTCTTATTAGAGGCACAGGTTTTAGGGGAGTTATAACTTGATCCACACTGACTTGGTGGAAGCAGGCAGCCAGTAATGCCTAGTACACATGATCGTTTTTCCCGTTGGGAAAACTGCCGTGTTTTCCTTTGACTGGGACAGGAAAACTGCGGTTTAAAAAATGAGAACATGTTTTCTCGACCAAAGTTCTCCTGGCAGTTTTCCTGTCGGGAAAACAGGCAATGTGTACAGGGGAAAGGGACCGAGCCGCTTCCCGGTTTTCCCCTCGGTTTTCCAGGGCTGTCGTAATGAAAGGGCACACCTGGGCACTGCCCAGGGGCCCCAACTGTATGGGGACCCCTGCACTTTCCCCAAAGCAGCTGTTCCTTGAGCCCACATTGCCCTGAAATTGGGAGCCCCGTGATAAATACACAGGGGAGGCAGTCTGTCTCCTACCTACTTGATGTCAGTTTACCTGCAATGTCATCATTGTAGGGGCCCCAGAGCATTACTCATGATGCTATTAAGACGGCCCTGTTTACACCCCCTTCCTGCCCAGGCCAATTTTCAGTGCTGTAACATTTTGAATGACAACTGTGAAGTCATGCAACATTGGCTTCATATGAAATTTTGATATTTTTTTCACTACAAATATAGCTTTCCGTTAGTGGTATTTAAAAAAAAAAAAAAATATTTTTTACTTTTTGCTATAATAAATATCCCCAGTTTAGGCCGATATGTATTCTTCTACATATTTTTGGTTAAAGAAAATCTCAATAAGCGATTGGTTTGGCAAAATTTATACCGCCTACAAAATAGCGGATAGATTTATGATTTTTTTTTATTATTACTGTATATACTCGAGTATAAGCTGACCCCAATATAAGCTGAGGCACCTAATTTTACCACAAAAATATGGGAAAACGTATTGACTTGAGTATAAGCCTAGGGTGTCCATCTGCATGCCTCACTGTGCCTCACTGTGCCCATCGGTGGCGTATCTAGGGTATGGCAGCCATGGCAAGTGCATATGAAGGGGGTGCTCTTGAGTGGCTGGGCAGAAAGACACTTACCACGGTCTGATGGTCTCTTTTTCCCTCCTCCCGAGCATAGACAGGATCTCCTTTTCAGCACCTTTGCTAATGGACCATGGCAGCGCTATCCTTGCTGCGTTCAGCCAAAGCCCTCCCCTGTTCTCCCTGGCTCTCCCATTCCATCTGGTCAGATTGGCAGCGCACAAAGAAGAAGGAGGAACAACAGTTTCTCCCTCTCCTCTGTGACAACTGAGGCCATAAGTTATGAAGATTTCATCACTTTGTGTATCGGTTCAGTTTTTACTTGGCTGGTATCAGCTAAGAAAGCAGCCAATCAGCCTTGGAGGGCAGAGGAGGGATCAGTGGTCTAATAAACCCCAGATTTCTTTATAAAGAGGATATGTCACTACCAAAGGTATCACAAGTCATGATAAATATCACTAGTTTTGTTAGCTGTTTTATTTGTTATGGTTAGCTGAATGTTTCAAATGTTTCTACAGGGGTGCAGTTTCAGTGCTTGCCATAGGCGCCATTTTCACTAGATACGCCTCTGCATAGGTGTCTGGTCTGAAGTATGGGAATATTGGTGGGGCAATGTATGCTGCATACAGGTAGATATCGGATGTGGCTCTTTCTTTTTCTTTTATTTTGTTATGCCTCGTACACACGACCAGATTTCCCGGCAGGAAAACTGCCATGAGAGCTTTTGGCTGGGAATCCTGGCCATGTGTATGCTCCATCGCAGTTTCCCCAACAGTAAAACTGGGTGAAAAAATAGACGAGAACATGTTTTCTTTTTTCCCCGCCGGAGAAAACCAGTCGTGTGTATGCTTTCCCGAGGGGGAAAAAAACTGTGCATGCTCAAAATCAAGTATGAGACGAGAGCACTCGTTTATGTAAAACTAGCGGTCGGATTGGAGATAGCACATTCGTCACGCTGTAACGCACAAAGCACGAAGACTGAAAAGCGCGAATCGTCTCTCACCAAACTTTTACTAACATGAGGATCCGCAAAAGCAGCCAAAGGGTGGGGCCGTTTGAATGGAACTTCCCCATTATAGTCCTGTTGTACGTCACCATACTTTGGACGGGCGGTATTTGGCCTGAACGTGTGTATGCAAGGCAAGCTTGAGAGGAATCCCCGTCGGGAAAAACTTTGTTTTTTTTTCCTGCCGAGAAAAATAGTTGTGTGTACGAGGCATTAGACAATATTTCTTTATTAAGAATTTTCAGAAAAAGATACAAACTTCACCATATAAGATTTGTATATCGAGGTGAATCATGATTGGTTGAAGTCAGGGTCATTTAACTTGTATGGAAAGCATTCAGATTCTGAGTGTTCCAACTACTGATTATTACTGGTAATTTTCTGTTGATATACTTCCTATCGATGTGACAAGTGGATTATGAATGTTGGGACTATATTTGTTGTTTTGTTTAGTTTAGTGACATTAGTTTGCTGCATAATGGGCTAAGGTAGGTCCTTATCTCCTCCATGTCTCTACACTGTGGTAGCCTCAATGTCCATCTTGGGGTAGGTGGTTTCCTCCTTTCCCGTCATCTGCATGGTCTTGTTCATTCTTTCTCTGTCCACCTCTCTATCATTCCCTCCAATTTTTGCATTACCTAATTCCACGGTTATGTGAATTCAGTAACAGGAGCATCAGGGGACGTTATTTGCACAGCTCATCCTTCATCTCTTGAGGATTTAATACTCTGTTTAACTGTTTTAACTGCAACCTTATTTTCCCTGGGAATCCCTGAGAGGTTTCTCCTGTGTAATTCCCCAGAAAAAAACTTCCAGGCTTATCGAAGCTATTAATAGTCAGTGAATTAACTGATTAATGGTTCCCTTCATTTTGTTCATAGCACACACGCCAACAGCGGTGCGTCCATAAAGGGTGCAGGAGCGCCGCCCCCCTCTCTTGTCACTCTCTAATTTAATCCTCATAGAAAGATTCGTGCATTGCATGAATCTATCTATGGTCCCTGCTGACACCCCCTTTGAGGTGCCCGGCCCCTTTTCAGTCAGTGGTGGGGGTGTTTATTGGATGCACCTGATTAGAACCATAGGCTCTAATAGGCGTCCACAAAAGTGAGAAGTGAACGCAACGCTGTGTGTTCACTTCTCACTCAGCTGTATGTTAGGAAAGCAGATTCCTTCGCTTTCCTAACATTGAACCGCCTCTCAGCCAATCTGGGGCACCGGGTCTGTGTTACCCATCACCTGATTGACTGAAGTGACAGGCACTGTGATTGGACGGCTATCAGGCATCCAATCACAGCACAGGATGAGAGGAGGAGCACCCGAGACAAGGTAAGTACCGGGCAGATGATGGGGGGCACAGTGGCAGCACTTGGGGCACAGTGGCAGCACTTGGGGCACAGTGGCAGCACATGGGGTACAGTGGCAGCACTTGGGGCACAGTGGCAGCACTTGGGGCACAGTGGCAGCACATAGCGCACAGTGGCAGCACATGACGCACAGTGGCAGCACATGGAGCACAGTGGCTGCATTTGATGGGCACAGTGGCTGCATTTGATGGGCACAGTGGCAGCACATAGCGCACAGTGGCAGCACATGGAGCACAGTGGCTGCATTTGATGGGCACAGTGGCTGCATTTGATGGGCACAGTGGCTGCCTTTGATGGGCACAGTCATGGGCATCCACTTCATAGGGCAAGGGAGGGCGTTTGCCCCCCCCCATCTAGAAATCAGTGCCATGATTCTCGGGGAGGAAAACAGCGGGCAGGAAGCAAGGCGGCGGCACAACAAATTCAATTAGAGCCGCTCTCTCTCTCTTCAAGCTTCAGCTGACAGAGAGGGGGCGATCGGGGGAGATATACAGTACAGACAGCCCGCGGCTCTCCTCTCCCTGTCACAGCGCCGCTGCTCTATTTACCAGAGAGCTCGGCAGCGGCGCTGTGACAGGGAGAGGAGAGCCGTGGGCTGTCTGTACTGTATATCTCCCCCGATCGCCCCCTCTCTGTCAGCTGGAACTAGAAGAAAGAGAGCGGCCCTAATTGGATTCGCAGTGCCGCTGCCTTGCTTCCTGCTTTCCTCGTCATGATTGGCCACAGCAGAGGGCCAATCAGAAGACTCTGGGGACTGGGGGCATCATGGGAAATGTAGTCCCTTAGGAGAGGCGGCCCCAGCGTGTCCACAGACACCATGCTAAAGCCCCCAGCATGCAAGCACTCTGCTGGGGGGGTTACAAAAGGAAAAAAGAGAATACTGTGCTCGTGCTGGGGAAGCCAGAGAGAGCCACGATGTACCCGCACCAACCATAGAGCCACGCTGTACCCTCACCAACCAGAGAGCCATGCTGTGCCCGCACCAACCAGAGAGCCACGCTGTTCCCGCACCAACCAGAGAGAGAGCCCCACTGTAACCGCACGACCAGAGAGGGAGCCCCGCTGTACCCACACGACCAGAGAGGAAGCCCCGCTGTACCCGCACGACCAGAGAGAGAGCCCCGCTGTACCCATACGACCAGAGAGGGAGCCCCGTTGTACCCTGCACGACCAGAGAGGGAGAAAGACCGAGCTGCTGCAGGCATGCTACACTACTTAGAGTCACCCCAGGCAACCCAGAGTGAGTGAACGTCCAGCCTGAGGGATCACTGTTGCGGTTTCACCAGGTCTGGTAAGAGGGCCTGTTGGCCATTATCCATTACTGTTCCTAGGGACTGAGCCATTAGGAAGTGTCTAACATGATATCCTCCCATCTATGGGGCAATTTTTGCAGAAAATGACACCAAATGCTGGGAGTTTTAAGTGAGTTTTGAGTGAGGAAACTGACACTAGTGCTGAGGGTCATTATTATGTACATTGGTACATTGGTACAGATGCTGAAGTTTTTATTCTAGAAATCTGCACCGATGTGGGGGGTTATTATTGTTGCTACTGAGACCAATGCTGGCGATTTTTATTGCGGAAACTGACAGCAAACCTGGAGATTGTTATTGCAGAAACTGGCACTGATCCTGGGGGTTATTTCCTTGGGGGGGGGGCTCCATTTTTTATGATATTGTTATTCAAAGTTCCTAGTTGCTTGATAGTTGCATCAGGTTTCTCAAACCTTTGCATGCCTGCGCTTTATGTGATAATGACTAAGCCCCTCCTCTTCATGACCTCAAAATGATGCCCCCCCCCCTGAAAAAAGTTCAGAGGACGCCCATGGGCACAGTGGCTGCTTTTGATGGGCTCAGTGGCTGCTTTTGATGGGCACAGTGGCTACAATTGATACAGTAGCTGCCATTGATGTTTTTTTTTTCCCCAGAATTATTCAGTATGTTTGCACCACCCAAAAAATGTTGAGCACCAACCGCCACTGACACATGCTGAATACATACTACACATCAGAATTACTATTACAAGTCATATACTTTAGGCCACTGAATGGGTTAAGTTGACATGGACTTCGATTACTTGTGATTGTTTCAGCATCATGATCCTTATTTATTACCTTCTAGCCATGGTGGTATCGAAAGCTTTTATTTCCCATGTAGCTACTTCATTTGGTTTGTTAAGTGAAGTCCTGGAGCAATCTGTCACTGTCATTGTGTTCACTGTATAACTTCCCCATTGCTGCATGACTCTGAACCCAACACTCATTATACCTTTGTGATTTATACCCTGATTTGCAGGCAATGTCATTGCGGCCCTGAAGCTCAGTTTCCATTGATGTCTGCATATATTTGGAAGAGTTTTGTCACATCATTTCTTTTTACAATATATTGGCCATGTTAACATTGTTCACTATAGAGAGATAAAATGTATTCATGTTTTCCCATCTAAAACATGAAAACCACTTGGTTTCTTAAAAATAAGAAAGTATTGTGTAGCTTGAAGATACATGGGGATCATTAGATCTCTGAGTTACCCTTTTCCCTACGGAATAATTAAAGGCCACAGTGTTTCTTGAAGCAAAATTCCAGAAATGTTTGCTTTGTAAAGATCAGAGATGGGTTTGTCACTTTTTTATTGCTGCTTGTGTCCCCATTAGACAGTAGCTTCATGTAGGGATCGTGCCATCAGCATGTGTGTGTGTGTGTGTGGGGGGGGGGGTAGGGTGCCCATGTGTCCCGGATTGCCCGGGACTGTCCCGCAATTGACATGTCTGTCCTGGGTCCCGGGCACCTTTATTCCGGGACAATACAATGTCCCGAAATAAAATAGAGGACACAGCCACCCCCTACTAACTAATAACTAGATTTCCGGAAATGGTTTCTAGGGCCTGGCATCTTGCAACCAGTGACAATTTACTCTCAGACAGTGAGACCGGGAGCGAGGCCTGCACCTAGTGCAGTACTGCTGTCCCCACCCACCTCGGCAACTTCTCCTTCTCTGGCAGCCAGCAGCAAGCAGCAGGGGCTGGGGTAATCTTCACTCTCCAGATAGTGATGTCACTCCTTTCCTTCTACGTACGTGGCTCATACAGAGGGAGTGACAGCAACACTGCATCTGGTGGCAGGCTATGGGTGGCAAGCGCCACTGAATCTGGTGGCAAGTGGCACATTCACCTGACAAATAACCCACCACCAAATTCCCCATCAACCCCGAGACTACATTATCCCCCGCCCCCCCTCATCTTTTTTTGGGGAAGGTGAGAGAGGGAGTGTGTCCCTGAATGGCAGTTTGGAAATGTGGTCACCCTAGGGGGGGTGCAGCCTGGTGTTGCTGTTAATCACTGTCCCTGTCAGATGGGTGACCCGGCCCTACAATACCCACACGCAAAATGTGTGCCAGGTCGGGGAGCCAGGGCTTTAAAGTGGTGGTAAACCCTTTACAAACACTTTAAAATATAGGAAAGCCTATAATTAGGGTTACCTGTAGCTGCACTAGATATCTCCTAAACCTGCATGGTTTAGGAGATATCCCTGTATTTGCATGTGTCGACTTAAGCCAACTGAAGCAATGACAGGTACATGACGCTACTTTAGTTGTACTGTGGCGTTCTCGGTGGCTCCTTCAGGATAGATGTCGCCGGCCGGAGGGGGGAGACGAGGGTGGCTGCAGGGGCTTTGTTCTTGGGTAAGTAATTCATAAAGAGCTAGTATGCTATGCATACTAGCTCATTATGCCTTTATCTTGCAGGGTGTTTTTTTTTTCAGGAGGGTTTACAACCATCCAAAATGGCTGCTAGAATCACATGAGTTGGCAGCATCAAATCGGATAGCTTCCCCAGTGACCCTGGAAACCATAGCTGAACCATATTCCTCTTGACTTCCTCTCCCCCTGCAATACCGCTGCAGTTGAGTGCCACCTGCAGTGGAGAAAGTAGACTGTACCTGCCTATAACCAGTAGTGTCCCTAGCCTAGATTTAGTACTGCTGGGCTGTAGTCAGCCTGAACTCTAATGGAAACGTATGCTTTCCTCTGGTTTTTCCTAAGCTCAGTGTTATTTGCTTAGTTTGCTTTTGCCTGGTGTTGGGGAGCACCCCTGGCAATGATGTAAGCGGATACAATAGCCTATTAATATATCCTATGACCAAGTCCCAATAGAGACAAAACGTTGGGAGGTGGCGTTCTGACGTCACGAATCACGTGAGTAGGACCCGGAAGAGACGGGTACACGCTCTGCTAGCCGGCCGGCTTATGTTTTTATGCTGCTTTCATTCTAACTTCATGTAAGTGCATATCTGTTTTTTATACAATAAATTGCTCTTAGGGTTTTACGCTATGTGAGTTTCCCTTGCCTTCTTATGCTTTCAATCGAGTGTTGATGCTGCCTGTGGATTTCACCATTGATGAGGATATCTCTGAATGCCCTGACTGATGGGATGTGTTGTCTATCTCTGCGATATTTGATCTCCTTAAGATCTTAGGCTTTGGTAAGGGTCAGTGTTGGATGTTGGTGGAGGTTCTTTGTCGCCATAGCCATTGCACTGTTTCGTGGATCTAATGCACATTGGGCAATACTATCATCAGTTTGTGCCTGCTTTGGACTTTATCTTTTTTTCTTTTTCACTATTGTGTTTTTTTTTATATTCACCATATAGTTAATGTTTTTGATACATGTATAACTATTTATTTTGTACACTGTGTTTATACCCAGCTCATGTGTATATCTAATTAGGCACAGCACCTAGATATAGCGTGACTCCTTTCCTTTTTTCTGTGTATTTTTATGTTGTATGACATTTTTGAGTCGCAGCTTCACATTTTCTTTTTTTTTAGTTCACTGTAGGGTATGCGCAGTATATTTTTCACTATACTTATATTAATATAAACACAGTGTGCTGACCCTAAATTCATATACAAATATCAATACATAATAAAAATTGTCATAAGCTGAATAAAAGTCAAAGTCAATCGTGACAAATAAATGAATAAAAAAAAAAATGGTGGCGTAATAAATATCCAAAATTAGATGATGAGTGTGTCTTGAAAGAAAGATATGAAGTCCACCACCCTATAGTTTCCAGAAAGGCTTACCAGAAAGACATGACTTTCTTATCATAGAAAGGTCAAACAATGCCTCTGCCCCAAAGGTCTAATGGAGATCCCTCCAGGTAATATCCTTCTGTAACGGTCACCACCGTTTACGATCTCCATTCCATCGCCCCATGACAGCTTATACAACAATCCACAATCCAGCAGGCATGACTCATTCTATTTCCCAGAATAACCGAGACACAAGCTCTAGTTACTGGTTCCAAAATGTATGAATTCTTTTAATGGTACACTCAGCTTGTTATATACAGTACAAGCATGTTACAGTTAATCACAGGGACAATGAAACTCTCCACCCCCGTCATCACACAATGGGGCTTCAATACACCTTCAGATGGGCTAATTACTAATCATTATCCAGACAGACATTCTGTCACCGCATTTAGAGGAGGTAATTACTACAATTGACAAGTCACATTCCACATCTTATCATCAAATAGACTTTTCACACAAACCAGTGTCATTAGCATACACAATGAAAGGTCTTAGGAACCAGGCTTAATTAACACCTAAAAGTTGGACATCTGAACTTTACAGACTTTATTAGTACAATAGACACAAAATGCAATCACAGCAAGACACTTAAAACATCCCATTGAATCCAGCCAGGCTGGCTCTCAGGCTTCAATCCACATCACCAAAGTACAGACTTAATTAGCATCTCAACAGTCTAGGTCAGTGGTCTCCAAACTGTGGCCCAAAGGCCGGATGCGGCCCTTTGCTTGCCTTTATACGGCCCTTGGAGCACTATCCCTCCCACTGAAATGAGACACTATTCTGCCATCCGACACCGACAATGGAGCACCATTTCTCCCACTGACACCACTAATGGGGCACTCATCCTCCCTATGATAACAGAAATAGTGCACTATTCCTCTCCTAATACCAGATGTTTTCTCCCACTGATGCCAGGAAAATGTTCATTCCCGCTGGCCAAAGTCCGGCCCTCAAAGAGTCTGAAGGACAATAAACCGGCCCTTTGTTTAAAATGTTTGGAGACCCCTGGTCTAGGTTAAGCATTAAAGGAGACATCCTATTGACCTGTTGTGGACAGCATTAACCAAACTGTAATATTCCAAGATATCCTGCAAACATGAATTATCATTTCTCAGTCAACCTATGCCCAAAAGGGGCACAGGATGACACTAGACCCAAGAGTCATTAGTGACACTGGCACAGGAGTACCCTCCATCCTTCAAAAGTCTCTGGGTGTCACAGGCCATTCTGTTACACATTCTATTGCAGTGATAGTGCCGATCCACACCTGGGATACCTCAATAGTTCCCATAAAGGCTTACCAGGCAGCCATATCCTTATCATAGGAAGGTCAAACAACGCTTCTGCCCCAAAGGGCTAATGGAGGTCCCTCCAGTTAATATTCTTCTATTGCAGTGATAGTGCTGATCCACACCTGGGATACCTCGATGCACTCTCGATCATGAGGTTATATGTTCATACCCAAGGGGAGAAAATAATTGACAGTGTGTACCAATACAATTAGTAGTTTATTAAAAAAAAGAGTAACACTCACATTCAACATGAATCGATATGGCATGAGTACAAATAATCTGGCAAGTCTGCAAAATGACTACATGGAAACAGCCAGTGGTGCGATGATGTCACAGCAGGCTCTGCCCTATGTGTTTCAACATAACTGACGTCAGTTGACAAAACGCAAATATTAAAGCAGTTCCCCGACTACAGTAATCAAAGTACAGAGTTTCTCTTAAAAGCGACTTGTCCCATGTCATTACACACTGTAACTTGTATATGTTGCATTAGGAGGGAGGCGCTGAGCCTGCAACAACTCCACCAGTCCTCTGCTACCTCACTCCCAGTAACAGAATGGGGCCTCACCGAGCACATGGCGTGGACCTCATGCATGCTCATTAACTTTTCACCTCCTGTACCTCGTGGCAGGGCTTTATAGCACCAAAATATGGGTTTGGATCTGGTTATAACTAAATACCGATCGCCTGGGAGGGAGCCAGAACATTGAACCCCTAGCTACTGGAGGACCTGCCACGTCTACCAGGTACCATTACTACAAATTGTTGCTTGTAGCTTGTTCCTTCACTTGGTTATCCAAAGCAACTACACTCCTCTTCCTTGTCTTGCCCAGTTAACCTTTTGTAGTAGTGTTACTCCATACTCTGTAGTGCTTTACAGATCCAAGTTCTTTTGAATACGCAAGAACCAACATGCACCCCTTTGAATAACTTCAGAACAGGCTCGTAACAATTAAGATAACTATTACTGAAGAAATCCAAAAATACAATAAAAACCCTAAGCACAAACAGAGAGTAGCTGAATACTAATATTCTTAAAAATCTCTCAGGAAAAAGTCTATACACTTGGCCAGGCTTCAGCTCTTCTGAAGAGAATATTGGATTCCTCAAAAATAAAAAGGAGAAGGTGCGGCCATCCAAGTGTATCAATTTATTAAGTAGTAAAATCAAATTAAGGAATGCACTTACAAGCTACAAGGGTGTATAACAGGCACATCATTAATCCCAGCAGTCTGGCTCCCAAGAAATGATGGACAGGTGGATCCACCCCATGGAAACACAGATGGGAGCTTCTCCTCTCATCCATCCCCACTTCCTGTGGGATACACGGACATCGCTACCATCTGTGCGTGCCATGGAGTCTCCTCTCTGCCTCCACTGGACCTCTATAATGCCTTGGGAGCCAGACTGCTGGGATTAATGATGTGCCTGTGTTGGTTACACTTTTGTATCTTGTGAGTGCATTCCCTTATTTAATTTTACTACTTAGTAAATTGATACCGTTCACTTAGATGGCTGCGCCTTCTTCTCATTTTTTTACTGTAGAAATGCTGCTTGACAATACAGAAGGAACAACGTCCTTTCCCTAATCCAAACTATCATGATGTAGTGGGCCAAGCATACCTCCAAGAGGTGAGTGAGAGTTCATATAGGCATTATCCACAGGGGTCCTGGGGAAAAAAGTGTGGGAACTCCCACCCAAGATCCACTCCCCCACCCCAAAAAAAAAATGATACGCTCATATCCATAATTACTAAACTGCATGTTTTTTTATTTATTTTTTCGATCCACTGTACCTTAGTAATCCTTTATGTTACTGGCCGCTTCCTGTATATGAATTCATCTGGTAGTGTGCGGGTATTCCGTCACTCCCTAGATCCCGCAATGTCTCCTGGGAGCTTTTGTCATTGTTCCCAGGAAACATTGCGGAGGTCTGCCGCCAGTTATCGTGGGATTTAGAAATAACTTCTTTCTCCAGGGGGTCTCCACCATACCCCCTGCACTACATTCTTCACTCCGGCTCCCAGCTTGGTGGCCTGGCCACGGTCTTAGAGGTCCCACTTTTTTTATATCACTGCCAAAACTAAAAGAGTAGGAAATTGAGCCAACATGTTTTAGCCCCTTCCCCGGCCTGGGCTAGCTGCTAGAACTAACTACACACATTTCAACCTGCAGTTGTAGAGAAGCATGGAAATTGCAGGAAGTTCATCCATTAAGCTTGTGTTCTGCATAAAAGTTGCTCTACAGTCCAAATAGTACAGCATGCCACTGTTGCTTAACCACTTCCCTACCCAGCTATAGACATATGATGGCCGCAGGAACACTCTATCCCTCCAGACGGCCATCATATGACGTCCTCAGCTTCCCGAGCCTCTAGGGGGCGTGCACTGCCACGTCACTTGGGAGCCAATGCGCATGCCTGTCCGCATATGGCACCTGTGATTGCCTGTCACACAGCAGGGATGTGGATATCTGTGTGTGTAAACACACAGATCCATGTCCTGTCAGGTAGGAGGAGACTGATTGTGTGTTTCGAGTCCAAAGGAACACGATCGGTCCCCTCCCCCTACAGTTAGAATCACTCACTAGGTAACACAGTTAACCCCTTGATCGCCCATAGTGTGAACTCCTTCCCTGCCAGTGACATTTACACTGTAATCAGTGCATTTTATAGCACCGATCACTGTATAAATCTGAATGGTCCCAAAAATAGTGTCAAAAGTGTCCGATATGTCCGCCTCAAAGTTACGATAAAAATCACAGATCTCCGCCATTACTAGTAAAAAATACCATATCCACTCGAGCATAAGCCAAGTTTTTCAGCAAATTATTTTTGTGCTGAAAATGCCCCCCTTGGCTTATACTCGAGTCACCTTTTTGCTCCTGATCTCTCGTACTTTGGGGAACTGGTATCGGCCAGTCGTAGGTCCCCTGGTCCCCATGTAGCACACATGTAGCCCCACCTCTACAAGTGTGCAAAGTTTGTTGTCTGGGGGACCTACGGCTGGGGAGCACCGATTTTTTCAAAGCTGGGCCCCCCTTCCATAGACTCCCATGTTAAATGTCAGTCTAGTCATAGACACAGTGAGGCATTGGCACAGTGAGGCATGGGCACAGTGAGGCATGCACATGGACACCAGAGGCGTATCTAGTGAAAATGGCGCCTATGGCAAGCACTGAAATTGCACCCCTGTAGAAACATTTGAAACATTCAGCTAACCATAACAAATAAAACAGCTAACAAAACTAGTGATATTTATCATCCCTTGTGATACCTTGGGTAGTGACATATCCTCTTTATAAAGAAATCTGGGGTTTATTAGACCACTGATCCCTCCTCTGCCCTCCAAGGCTGATTGGCTGCTTTCTTAGCTGATACCAGCCAAGTAAAAACTGAACCGATATACAAAGTGATGAAATCTTCATAACTTATGGCCTCAGTTGTCACAGAGGAGAGGGAGAACTGTTGTTCCTCCTTCTTCTTTGTGCGCTGCCAATCCGACCAGATGTAATGGGAGAGCCAGGGAGAACAGGGGAGAGCTTTGGCTGAACGCAGAAAGGATAGCGCTGCCATTGTCCATTAGCAATGGTGCTGAAAAGGAGATCCTGTCTATGCTCGGGAGGAGGGAAAAAGAGACCCTCAGACCGTGGTAAGTGCGTTGCTGCCCAGCCACTCAACAGCACCCCCTTCATATGGCGCCCATGGCACTTGCCATGGCTGCCATACCCTAGATACGCCACTGCACCCATGAGATTTTACAAAGAAAAGTCACCCACTTCCAATCAATTGGACAAGTAAGTCACGCCAGAACAGGAAGAGAAAAGGACTATGTAACCTTTGATGGAAACGCATACATTTTGAGATCTGCACTACTGTCAGAAGTCAATACAGGCACAAAGAAACAGCTATGAAAGTACAATGAAAAGGAGTTTCAGAAAACTGCTGAATCTCTTTTTGGGCGCTACATGCTCAAGGAAGGGTCCCACCAAGGGAAACTCTACAGAAAGACATACTTCAGGCTGCCAGGTAGACAGCAGTGTGGTAGATGATGCCATCACATATATGAACCCTGCACACATCAATGCCCTAACAGTCAGTCTACAAACACACCTGTCAAATCGCAGCCAGCTATTGCTATACATCAGGGGTCTCCAAACATTCTAAACAAAGGGCCGCTTTATTGTCCTTCAGACTCTAGAAGGGCCAGACTTTGGCCAGCGGGAGTGGAAATTTTCCTGGCATCAGTGGGAATAAGCATCTGGTATTAGGGGAGCAATAGTGCTCATAGGGAGACCCCGTTAGTGGTGTCAGTGGGAGAAATGGTGCTCCATTGTCGGTGTCAGATGGCAAATTAGTGTCTCGTATCAATGGTAGGGATAGTGCCCCAGGGGCCGAATAAGGGCAAGCAAAGAGCTGCATCTGACCCTCGGGCCACAGTTTGGAGACCACTGCTATACATTAAAAGTGAAGTAAACTATTCATTGTTTTTGCCGTTTTAAACTTACCTAGGTGGATGCTGCATCTGTCCCGCGGCGCCTCTGCACTAAGAACAAAACGATTAAACACCACAAATTGCTTGGTTTCAGAGCTCCCAGAGTAGAGAGTTGTAGATTGTCAGCCACAGCCCTCTGCTCTGCTCCCTCCTCACTCATTGGAGCACTGGACTGTGGAGGGTCGGGGGGCAGCCAGCTCAGGCTCTCAGAGGCTGGGTGTCAGTAAAGGCACCTGGGGGATCCAGACGCCATTGTCGCGATGACGCGGTGTCTGAACTGACATTTGCAACGTCAGTAGAGAGCAGACTTCAGTCCGCTGTCTGCTGAAAACGGGTCACAGGAGTGCAAAACAAATTCCACTCCTGTGATCCACAGGAGAAGTCCAGCCAAACAAGCTTTAGCTGGACATCTCTTTTAAACCTTCTACAAAACAGCAGCCCCACCTTATACCACCATAAGGTCTTACTGACCAACAAGAACCAGGTTAAACCATGCAGCCTCCAACCTCTCATCAGTATCTTGACCTATACGCCGATTCCCGAACGTGCGCCCAGCCGGCGTAGCTGCTTAAGTCGTTTACGTAAGACTTACGCATGGCCTAAAGTTATCCCTGCTATAGCTCGCGCAGCCAATGTTGAGTATGGACGTCGGAACCGGCGTAATTTACGTCGTTTGCGTACGTCCATTCACAATTGAGCTGGGCGTCAGTTACGCTGACGTCGCTTTCATTGACAAGTAGCAACGTGATTTGGAGCATGCGCTCTAGGAATCAATCACGGCTGGCGCATGCGCAGTTCGTTCGGCGCGGGGACGCGCTTCATTTAAATGATACACGCCCCCTACCCGCCAAATTTTAATTACGCCGGGTGATTTACGCTACGCCGCCTCAACTTTACAGGCAAGTGCCTGAAAAAGTTGCGGCGGCCTAACGTAAATGAGATACGTTAGGCCAAATTAAAGATAGGCTCTCCTACTTGAATCTAGCCCTATAACTTTGCTTATAACATTTAACCTCTAATATTCTATAATGAACACTAGACCTAAAAAGTACAACTTTAGCATGATATTATTATATTATTTGTGAATAGTATGAATATCACATTTAATTCTGCGCAGGCAAGGTTTGCATCTGATTCTGTCAACTCCCTTCATCCCAGGAAAAACCACTAATGCATGTTTTGAAAACCCACCATGTTATTAAGCACATAAAGCGTTTAGAGACACTTGATCCTAATTACTGTTCATTACACATCACCCTAAACACAGGCTTCCCTAAATTTTTAAACTGTATGTCATTAGGAAATTGGAGTCATTGACTGACATAACTGTACACAATGGAAAACTTTCAAAGCCGATTCACACTTTAATTTGTGGTGCGCTAACAAACGTGTATTAATGACTGTCGTTTTGCACAATATTTTTTTTTATGGTGAGGCCCATTCATTATAAATGGGTTGCCAATACACCACAATATAGTCCCTGACAAATGTCTTGTCGCTTCTCTATTTTGTAGAAACTCCTGCTATAAACCTGACTTTTAATTAATCAATTGGTGTTAGAAATAACTCATATGAGGAGCTTATGCCCTCCCAAATGATGTTTAAAGCACTGAAATAAATTAGTTTCACTGAAAAAAGATTTATCATTTAATCAAGACAGAAATGGCAAATTTTGGCAAGACAAAAGTTTTGTCGCCAATACAGAAATTGAACAACTTTACTGAAAATCCAAAAATATGTCAGCAAATTAAGTAGTGGTGCTGTGAGATCCAAATTTAATATCCTGTATGACTTCCATGAGCTTGAAGGACAGCTTCCATGCGGTTTGGCACGGATTCATACAATTTATTGATGAGGTCATCAGGAATAGCAAAGAAAACAGTCTTGTATGCCTCCCAGAGTTCATCAATATTCTTTGGTTTCATCTTCCATGCTTCTTTCATCCTACACCACATATGCTCAATGATGTTCATGTCTGGTGACTGGGCTGGCCAATCCTGGAGCATCTTGATCTTCTTCGCCTTAAGGAACTTTGATGTGGAGATGGAAGTATGCGATGGAGCACCATCCTGCTGCAAAATTTGGCCTTTTTTATGGTTGGGAATTTAAGCGGTAGCTAAGATTTTCTGGTATTTTAGACTATTGATGTTGCCTTCCACCCTGCAGATCCCTCGCACACCCCCATACTGGATGTAACCCCAGACCATGATTTTGCCTCCACCAAACGTCACTGTTTTCTGGGTAAATCTCGGCTCCATGCGGGTTCCAGTAGGTCGCCTGCAATATTTGCGGCGACTGTGGTGTAATTCAACAGAAGATTCATCTGAAAAATCCACCTTCTGACACTTTTCCAGAGTCCATTCTTTTAGCAGGCTGTGGCCCTTGGCAAATGGTTTTTCAATTGATTCGACCATGGAGGCCTTTTCGAGACAGAATCCGACAAACTGTTCTGGTTGACACAGGGACTTCAGGTGACCAGGTCTCGTGGAGCTCTGCTGCAGTGGAAAATGGTCTGGCCTTGGATTTTCGAGCCAACAAATGGTCCTCTCGAGCAGTTGTCTAGCAGGGTCGGCCTGACCTGGCCTTGTCCAAAACGTCTCCAGTCTCTTCTTTTTTTTTTTTTTATCCTCTGAACTTGACACTGAGACACATTGAAGGTGTCTGCCACATCAGCAGTGGATCTGGTCTTCAGCCTCTTGATAATCAACACTTTAGTCTCCAGCATGTTTTCAGAGGTCTAGTTGCAGTTGAGAAGGTCTAGTGTACTGGGGTTCTTTTTATACCCACCTGAGACCTAATTGATCCATTACTAGTCACAGGCAGGGATGAGCCGAACACCCCCCTGTTCGGTTTTCATCAGAACTTGCGAACACACCAAATGTGTCACTGGGAAAGACTGGACTTTCCCAGTGACGTAATCGAGGGTGCGTCAGAGGGGGCAGGGTCACGTGATGGGTGGTCCGCTTCCCCTATAAAAGAAATATCAAGCTCCGCCGCGTCATTCCGCTGGGTTGTGTCCAGCGGAGAGAGGAGCTCATCTGCTGTGCTCCGGATGGATGGATCTTCTCATCGCTGGACCGGACCGCTGATCACCCGTCGCTGGAGAGATCATCCGTCGCTGGATAGAAGACAACGTTGGAGCAGGGAGACGCATCGAGAGTGGATTACCACCGCTGGATTTTTTTCTTTTTTTATTAATAAATGAATTTTTTCTACGGTGTCTGTGTGATTTTTTTTTTATTATTTACACTTCCTTCGTGAAATGGTAGGGGTACAGTGCACCCCATTACCAATTCACATAGTGGGGGCAGGATCTGGGGGTCCCCTTTGTTACAGGGGTCTTCCAGATTCTGATAAGCCCCCCACCCGCAGACCCCCACAACCACCGGCCAGGGTTGTGGGGATGAGGCCCTTGTCCCCATCAACATGGGGACATCCTCTCCATGTTGAGGGCATGTGGCCTGGTATGGTTCAGGAGAGGGGGGGCCCCACTCTGTTCCCCCCTCTTTTCTGGGTCAATGTGCTCGGATAAGGGTCTGGTGTGGATTTTTGGGGGAACTCCACGTAATTTTTTTTTTATTTGGGGTGGAGTTCCCCTTAAAATCCACACCAGACCTGAAGGGTCTGTTAATGGAATTTGGGGGGCCCTCTCACGCTTTATTTTTATTTTTTTATGAATGAATCATCTCTGAAGCCGGTTTTAAATTACTTTTTTTTCTTTCAGAAATGAAACTTTGTGCAGGGAAAGTTCTATATACGGGAAACATGCGCTTTTTCACATGCTGACTTTACACCCCCCCCCCAAATACGAAATTTAAAGTAATATTACACTTTTATTGTTTCACTTTTAGCATTCTTAACCTCCCTGGCGGTCTTCCCGTGTGTGGCACAGGGTGAGATTTTTAAGCTAAGATCGGTAACCCCGTGCCACACACGGACTTGCCTCGCTGGATGCAGAAAAAAAGTTTACTTACCTTTTCTCTGCGATCCAGCGATGAATCTCCGCAGTACACGGCGGCCGGATGTCCGCCTGATGCTGTGTGTACCGCCGATTCCCTTCCCTGCGAGCGTCGCGACGTAGGGGGGGGGACGGCGCCAAATTCAAAAATGTAAACAAACACTATACATACAGTACACTGTAATCTTATAGATTACAGTACTGTATGTAAAAAATACACCCCCCCATGTCCCTAGTGGTCTGCCCTGTACACTACATGTCCTTTTATATAATAAAAACTGTTCTTTCTCCCTGCAAACTGTAGATTGCCCATAGCAACCAAAAGTGTCCCTTTATGGCAAAAATTGTTTTAGAGCAGCTAAAAAACAGCGATAATAAATCAGAATCACTTGCAGAATTTAGCGATACGATTTATGGGGAAATTCGTCATAAAAAAAAAAAAAAAAAATGACAGCAAAAATTCTGCAACTGAGCAAATTTCAGTGATTTTGATTTGATTACATTATTGAATAATTTTTACTATAATTATATTATTATTTGTTATAATTTTTTTATAATTATTTATTATATTATAATTTTTAATAAAAAAAAAATCATACCCGGGATGCCTATTAGACTCTTGTTTGGATAGATTTCAGTGAGTTATTCCTAAGAATTACAAGCCTACAGTATAAAACGCCAAATTCCCTTGCAAATAATGGTACCGCTTTCAGCACCTAAAATCTCAAAGAATCATACCGCCAGGGAGGTTAAAGTGGAAGTAAACCCTTCTATCATTTTCAGCCAAGGAAGCTGCCATCTTGGCCTCTGTTTAATCTTCAACTTTTTTTGCATTGATACATGTTTCCTGGGACAGGACCCGGGTCCCCAAACACTTTTTAGGACAATAACTTGCATATTAGCCTTTAAAATTAGCACTTTAGATTTCTCCTATAGACTTTAACAGGGTGTTCTGTGGCTTTTCGAATTTGCCGCGAACACCCCTAATTGTTCGTTGTTCGCTGAATAGGCGAACAGGCAATGTTCGAGTCGAACATGAGTTCGACTCAAGCTCGAAGCTCATCCCTAGTCACAGGTGAAGCTCATATAACAAGGCGACAACACTTATGTCTTGGCAAATTGAGTCAATGGGCTTTACCAAGCTGTGAATATTAGAATACTTTTTGTCAGTTTTGATTTGCACTGAAACATTATTACAAAAGCTGTTGGGATTAAAATGACCCATTTCTTGTAACCAAATCTTGATTAGAAATATATTCACAATTATGGCCCTGCAACAATCCAAGCACAAAGTACATGTGTTGCCATGTATTGGCAGGTGATACCCATTATTTGTTACCCCACCTTTTGTGATGTAGAGTTATTTCTCTTTTATATACCAGCTGTGGATGGACCCAGTAGAATTAGGTGTAGGAACAGGACACCCCTGATCAGAATGATGTAGCTTGTGTACTGAAGAGAGAAAGCCCTCTGAAAGGTCTGAGCCACCAGAGGAGGACACATAGGGGAAAGAAAGAGAAACCTTGCCCCCCGACCTTCATCTAGCATGTCCAGTGGCTTGGTTTAAAATGGCCTAAGGGCCTTGGTGAAGGGCACCTTATGTGTGAGAAAGGAACACCCTGTATGTAAGCCATCAGTGGAAAGAGTCTGGTAAACATCTGGGAAGATGGCTGCAATGGTTCTTTGACTTTATTGAGGGTTCAGCTGTTGAGGGTTCACTGTTCAGGAAGTCATGTGATTGAGGTATATTCAAAGGAGTGCGCACACAGGGTGCTAGGTGTGCCCAGGCACACCCTTATCACCCTGAGCAGCACAGATTCCCCCTACTGCCCTGGCTCCCCCTCCTTTCCCCCAGCTGTTGTTGCGGGGATGTTTTAGGATGAGTGGGGGAAGGGGCCGTTAAATATGTAATTCAGTGTGTTTGTGTGTGTAATGTTTGTTAGACATTGGGGTGCACACCCTAATGCAATAGGCTTCGCACACATATGGTTATAGTTATATAGTGTTTTATACTTCAGACTTATGCCCAGTGAGGCATGTAAATAATGGCTATTAGACATGTGCACAGGAAAAAAAAATCATTTTTTTTGTTCCGTTTCGTATCGTTCCGTTTTTTCGTTTCCGTTCGTTTTTCGTAAGACGCCCGTTTTCTTGTTCGTTCCTGTTCGTTTTTCGTGCGACGCGATTTTTTCGGATTCCGATCGTTTCGGATTTTCGTTACCGTTTTATTTTCGTACATGCGGGATGGTTCGTTATTCTGTTTAATTCATGTTCGTTACTTGTTAGACAATAATTTTCGTGAATTTTCGTCAATGATTTGCATTCTGTATCTTGAAACCCTTTTCTTTTGCTATTTTCAGTCGTATGTTCATATGACATCTATAATAAAAGATTTGCATTCTGTATTTTGAATTCCTATTTTCTGTTTGTATTTTGTATTCAAAATACAGAATGCAAATCTTTTGTTATAGATGTCATTTTCGTTTTTTTGAATGGGCAGTGAGTGAGTGTAGTTAGTGAAGCAGCTTCTCTTTTGTGCTGAGTACACTAGTACAGTGAGTAGTAGAGTGAAGCCAAATAAACTTTTCTGTGGATTTTAATCTGAAGGGAGATCAGTTGGCCAGACTTTTGAACCCAAAAATGGTTTTGTAGTTAATGTAATGTAATGTAAAGTAGTTTGAAAACGAACGGATTTTCTGAGAACTAACGGAAAACGATTGTTTTTATGTTTGTGGTTAAAAAAGTCTGACCAAGTGTATGGGGCTTAACAATAGTTAATATGGATGAGCCGCGTGTTGAAAGTGCCGCGAATCCCGCGATATATTTACGAAAGTACAAAATTACGAAAATCCTTTTTCTGTTAGTATTTTCAGTCGCATGTTCATATGACATCTATAACAAAAGATTTGCATTCTGTATTTTGAATACAAAATAAGAACAGAAAATAGGAATTCAAAATACAGCATGCAAATCTTTTGTTATAGATGTCATATGAACAATGAACATACGACTGAAAATACGAACAGAAAAAGGATTCAAACAAAATACAGAATGCAAATCCTTTGTTATAGATGTCATTTTCGTTCTTTTGCCGTTTTCGATTTGTCGTTTTTTTTTGTCGTATCGTTCGTTCGTATTTGCGGTTGTTCGTTATGCGGCTCATTTGTAATCCCGTCGTTTTCGTATTTTGGTGCTTTAATTTTTTCATATGTACACATTATCCCGTAGGTACGAAAATGAACATTTTCGTACAAAAATAACATTCGTACGAACGGGAATGCACATATCTAATGGCTATTACAAGACATGCACTGTACTGAAAATGGGGACCGAGTTATACAGTAATGTGTTTTAACCACTTGCCGACCAGCCGCCGCAGTTATACGGCGGCAGGTCGGCACTCCTACGCGAGAGCCCGTAGCTCTACGTCGGGACTTTCGCGGCCATTAGGGGGCGCGTGCGCGCCGCCGGCGGCCCGCGCGCGCGCCCCGCTCACCCCCGAGTCCCGCGCGCGCACCCGGCGGGGGCGATCGCCGCCGGGCACGCGCGCTCGCTCGTTACAGAGCGGGGAACGGGAGCTGTGCGTGTAAACACACAGCTCTCGTTCCTGTCAGCGGGGGAAACGCTGATCTTCCGTTCATACAATGTATGAACGGAAGATCAGTGATTCCCCCTAGTGAGTCCACCCCCCCCACACAGTAAGAACACAAATAGGAACACACTTAACCCCTTCCCCGCCCCCTAGTGTTAACCCCTTCACTGCCAATGACCTTTTTATAGTAATCCAATGCATTTTTATAGCATTGATCGCTATAAAAATGCCAATGGTCCCAAAAATGTGTCAAAAGTGTCCGATGTGTCCGCCGTAATATCGCAGTACCGAAAAAAAACGCTGATCGCCGCCATTACTAGTAAAAAAAAATATTAATAAAAATGCCTTAAAACTACCCCCTTCTTTGTAAACGCTATAAATTTTGCGCAAACCAATCAATAAACGCTAATTGCGATTTTTTTTTACGAAAAATATGTAGAAGAATATGTATCGGCCTAAACTGAGGAAAAATTATGTTTTTTTAAATCTTTTTTGGGGATATTTATTATAGCAAAATGTAAAAAATATTGCATTTTTTTTAAAATAGTCGCTCTATTTTTGTTTATAGCGCAAAAAATAAAAACCGCAGAGATGATCAAATACCACCAAAAGAAAGCTCTATTTGTGGGAAAAAAAGGACGCCAATTTTGTTTGGGAGCCACGTCGCATGACCGCGCAATTGTCAGTTAAAGCGATGTAGTGCCGAATCACAAAAAGTGCTCTGGTCTTTGGACAGCAATATGGTCCGGGGCTAAAGTGGTTAATGCAACTGGACTTTATTCAGTCAAAGCCCAAAAATGTTCTAGGACATCCCTAAAACGATTAATTTCCTATATAATACTATCAGTCAGAATACCCATTGCTTGGAGTTGGAACCAACCGTTAGTCAAACTTGATTATCTCAAACAAAAATGTAAATGGATCATGATCAATGATAAGCTAACATGTACTCTCCATAATTATCAAGCTAAGTTTGATAAAACCTGGCAGCCGTAGATACAACATCTCTCGGTGGATGACTAAGCCAGGGGGCAGAGAAACCCGAGCCTCTTTCACTTTTCTCTTTTCCTACTTCTTTCTAGACATGTGCACACTGAAATATTTTGATTCGGAATTTCGGTTTTGTCCGAAAAATAAATGTATTTAGTTACTCCAAAATTCGTTTTTGTTTCGTTAAAACATACATTCATCCGAAAATCCGAATTAAGGCTGAATCTGTCAATTGAAGGCTCATGGTGTCTGTCAGATGTTTTAAGAAGATTCGCCGCGAACGTACTGTACATTTCTGGTCCAATTCTCCGCCCACAAGCTATAGTAGAATTATAATTTTGGATGACTAGTAAAAATTATATTTATTAATTATTATTACTAGTCAACCAACATTAGAATTCCTCTATAGCAGGGGTCCTCAAACTTTTTAAACAGGGGGCCAGTTCACGGTCCCTCAGACTGTTGGGGGGCCGGACTATAGTTTAAAAAAAAATATGAACCTATGCACACATCTTATTTGAAGTACAAAAAAACTGTAAAAAAGCAATACAATATTTAAAATAAAGAACAATTTTATTCAACAAACTTATTAGTATTTCACAGACCCCCCTCATCACATAACCCCCCCCCCATCACCGATTACTCTCCATTACAGATCCCCCCCATCAAAGATTCCCCCGTATTAGGTCCCCCATCACAAAGCCCCCCAACACAAACTTCTCTCCATTACAAAGCCCCCAATTACAGACCCCCCATCACACAGACCCCCAACACAAAGGGAGGGGAGAGGATAGGACAGAGAAGGAGCAGTCTGGTGGAGGGGAGGACAGAGTTGGAGCAGTCTGGTGGAGGGGATGACAGAGTTGGAGCAGCCAGGTGGAGGGGAGGACAGGGTGGAGGCAGTCAGGTGGAGGGGAGGACAGGGTGGATGCAGTCAGGTGGAGGGGAGGACAGGGTGGATGCAGCCAGGTGGAGGGGAGGACAGGGTGGATGCAGCCAGGTGGAGGGTAGGACAGGGTGGATGCAGCCAGGTGGAGGGGAGGACAGGGTGGATGCAGCCAGGTGGAGGGGAGGATAGGGTGGATGCAGCCAGGTGGAGGGTAGGACAGGGTGGATGCAGCCAGGTGGAGGGTAGGACAGGGTGGATGCAGCCAGGTGGAGGGTAGGACAGAGTGGATGCAGTCAGGTGGAGTGGAGGACAGGGTGGATGCAGCCAGGTGGATTGGAGGACAGGGTGGGAACAGCCAGGTGGAGTGGAGGACAGGGTGGGAAAAGCCAGGTGGAGTGGAGGACAGGGTGGGAACAGCCAGGTGGAGTGGAGGACAGTGTGGATGCAGCCAGGTGGAGTGGAGGACAGGGTGGGAACAGCCAGGTGGAGTGGAGGACAGGGTGGATGCAGCCAGGTGGAGGGTAGGACAGAGTGGATGCAGTCAGGTGGAGTGGAGAACAGGGTGGATGCAGTCAGGTGGAGTGGAGGACAGGGTGGGAACAGCCAGGTGGAGTGGAGGACAGGGTGGGAACAGCCAGGTGGAGTGGAGGACAGGGTGGGAACAGCCAGGTGGAGGGTAGGACAGAGTGGATGCAGTCAGGTGGAGTGGAGGACAGGGTGGATGCAGTCAGGTGGAGTGGAGGACAGGGTGGGAACAGCCAGGTGGAGTGGAGGACAGGGTGGGAACAGCCAGGTGGAGTGGAGGACAGGGTGGAAACAGCCAGGTGGAGTGGAGGACAGGGTGGGAACAGCCAGGTGGAGTGGAGGACAGGGTGGGAACAGCCAGGTGGAGTGGAGGACAGGGTGGGAACAGCCAGGTGGAGTGGAGGACAGGGTGGATGCAGTCAGGTGGAGGGGAGGACAGGGTGGGAACAGCCAGGTGGAGTGGAGGACAGGGTGGATGCAGTCAGGTAGAGGGGAGGACAGGGTGGGAACAGTCAGGTGGAGGGTAGAATAGCAGCCAGGTAGAACTGAGTGGGAGCAGCCAGCTAGATGGGAGGTAAGTTCTTACCTTGGAGGACAATACAAGAATCACTGGCTCCCTCCCACTCAACAGCCTCATGACATTTCTTCTCCTCTCTTCCCCCTCACACTCGGCATGTTGGGGCTGAACTTCTCTCAGGGAATCATCATGCGGCCTGCTGGTATCCAGGACTGCAATTCCCATAATGCTCTAGTTTCCCAGCTATTGGCTCTGAATGTAGCCAATAGGAGCAGGCATTGCCAGGAGAATGCTCTGCTCAAGGAGAGGGGGGGGGTGGAATTCCCCCGCAGCTGCGGCTCTGCCTGTGTCCCTTCTCAGAGCCTGTCAGTTTCGTCGCCACTGCCCTGTCACTAGTTTCAGTCCGCGGGCCAGGTAAATCACACTGGCGGGCCGGATACGGCCCGCGGGCCATAGTTTGAGGACCCCTGCTCTATAGCCTATGGGCAGAGCATTTCACCATAAATGTCCGCTTGCGGCGATCGTATGTTTTTAGCTGCTTCGTTGAATCTTCATGTCTCTATAATGTTGAATCTTTTCTCTCTATGTCGAATAATCTTGGACTAATAGAGTTCAGTTAGACACACTCAACCGCACATTTGATAGACACAGATCACTATTGTCAGCGTCATGTCGAATCTTTTATCTATATCGAACTGTTGACACAACTAAATGAAAATAAAGCCTTTTTTAGGGCTGTGGAAATTAACTATTAATTTCTCGATTAATCATACATTTTTTTGATCAATCAAATTCTTTTGATCGGTACTCACCTCCCAGGGAGTTCCGCCGGAAATCCGGTGACGTCACGGAAGAGCTTGCCGTGTCCATCTGAAGGGCTCCTTTGCTGTGCCTTCATATCTGCATGCCGGCGGGACCTTACTATCTGCCACACACAAGGGCCGTTACACTTCCCTCTATCACTTCCCTCTATCAACCTGGGATTCTACAACCATCCACTGGGAGTTGTGATAGTTCCCTTCACAGGGCATCTATATGCCGACGGACTGATGTTAACCCCTCCTCATCTGGATTCAGCAGTGGCATCGTTGTACACATTTTTATACCAGTATTATACTTCGCTACATGTTTTTATGACTGCATTTGGTACCGTTTGGTATTACTCGCACCATTTTTACAGTTTATGTAGCTACATCGATTTTATCTCCAGTGCAATATCTATTTTGTTACCTACTTGAAGACTATAAAAGTTTTAATGCTATTCCCATCGAGCGCTGCCTTTGTGTGTTTTTTTTTTGTATCCTGCTATCCATTTTTCCAGTGGTTGGGAGCTGCACTGGGAATCAGCCTGCAATGAGATCAGCTAAAAGCAGTTGGATCTATATGTGCGTTATAATAAATCGAAATGAGTCGATTAATCGAACACAAACATTTTAATCAGTAACAGAAACTACCTTTTTTATGTCAGATCTTTCGGACTTCGCATTCTGCACGTTCGTTATCACGAAATCCCAGAAATTTGAAAGAAAATGTCTTTGGACGAAAACAAATGCACATATCTACTTTTTTTCCTTTCTGTTTGCTTTTTAGAACATGCTATGTTATGGAGCTGCTTGCTCTTTGGGTTTTCTACATTCTTAGGCCGCGTACACATGATCAGACTGGTCCGATGAGACTGATCTGATGGTCTGATGTGCGTACACACCATCGGACCAAAAATCCGATCAGACCAGAACGATGTGACGTAGAACACAACAACATGCTGAAAAAAGGAAGTTCAATGCTTCCAAGCATGCGTCAACTTGATTCTGAGCATGTGCAGGTTTTTGGTCCGATGCTTTGGCGTACTAACCATCAAATCTGTCTGACGGACAGATTTTAAAGCAAGTTTTAAAACTTTCGTCCGACGGACAACGGCCGTACGCACCATCGAATTGGTCCAATGAAACTGATCTGCAGACCAGTTTCATCGGACAGGTCTGATCGTGTGTACGCAGCCTAAGTGGTTCATTGTATAAGGTTATGCAGGGTGGTTGACTACTATTATGTACTACTCATAAATGTTTTGTTCACTGTCAGTGGAGGTTGGTGCTCCATTTTTTTTTTTTAGGGGGGGGGCAAACAAATCGTCCTGTCTGACGTGGATTACACCACATCTAGCATATGGTTGCTTTTCAATTGCAATACAGGTGTAATCTCACCATTATTTTTAGATTTAAATGGTTCATTTCCTGTGATATATCTGGTCACTATCATTTTGTACATGTTGCTCATTACATTACTACCAGAACGTATTTGCCTATTACACACCCAATTCAGAGAGGTCTGGAGTTTTCTTATGTTTTTGTAAAAAATGTATAAACATATTAAAATTTAAATGCAACTGGACTGGACATTCGTTTATTCAGGCTGGGAATATAGAGAAGGCAGGCCTCAGACTGGGAGAAATGCGATATAATATGGCGAAGTAGCTCCTAAACGACAGTTAGGCGACTACTTCATCCAAGAAAAAGTGGGGAAGGTGTGGCGTCAGCTAGGCAGGAGATGCTGCCTATTGGGCTACCATTACAAGTAAGATGCAGGAATGCACAGTTACATGTGTATTTTACCAGCATTGCTGTGAATGGGCCTTCGGTGCTTAGGAAAACAGACTACATTTTAAAGAATTGTTCTCACCTTGGTTGACCATTCTTCCTTTGAGTAAGAGATAAACTATTAGGTGTCAAACACAAGGCCCGCAGGCCAAATCCGGCCCTCCAGGCCATTTCATGTGGCCCTCGCACCTCTCCTGCAGCTGCAGGAGAGCTCCAGCCCTCCTCTGATCCTCCTCCAGACCCTTACTTTCAAGCAATGCTTCCAACTTCTTCCCAGCAGCAGCATAAGGAAAGGGGGTGCTCTGTAATGTAAGGGAAAGTTGGGACTCAACTTCTGATGGTGGGTTGGCTCTTGACATCTAATGTAAGGAGAGGGGAATGCGCTGGACATCTAATCTTATTACAGATACAACCAGACCTTCTGAGGACAATGCTAATGCTGATGTGGCCCACAATGAAATTGAGTTTGACACCCCTGTATTAGCACATACACACTGAGAAACACTATATATGGAATTTTTGAACAGTCAGTGGCTGTATCTTGTGAAAGTGAAGGGAAAAAAATGCGCTAAACCAATAAAGAAATGTAAAGAAGCTGCCAACACTCTAACAAATAGAGTCAACAATGAAATAATACAAAATAGTGTAGAGCTGTGAAATATATACGCAATATGATAAAATACATGTGAAAACATACAAATATGTATGAAGAAAATGTAAGACCATAAACATGGAATCCAATCAAAGTTTGTGATTTAAATGGTGGAGTATAAGGATGATAACTCAACCTTAAAGCCAAAAGGAATAAAAAATTCCAAAGCAGCAATTTACTACTTTGGGATTTTTTATTCCTTTTGGCTTTAAGCTTGAGTTATCATCCTTATACTCCACCATTTGAATCACAAACTTTGACTGGATTCCATATTTATGGTCTTACATTTTCTTCATACATATTTGTATGTTTTCACACATATTTTGTCATATTGTGTATATTTCACAGCGCTACACTATGTTGTATTATTTTAGTGACTGTATCTTGTTACTTTTATTTATTAATATTTTTAACTATATATTACAATTTTCAGTATACAGGTACCTTATTTTTCGGTGTATAAAGCAACCAGGCATGTAAAACGATCCCCTAATTTTACTGGAAGGAAATGGACAGAGGGTAACAAACCCTGGGACTTTAAACGGTGTCAATCAAACAATACTATAGACATAGTAAAAAACAATGGGCCAGATTCAGAAAGAATTAGATTCCCGCAGAGTATCAGAGATACTCTACCCCGCCGTACTTTACCTGGCTCTAGGAGGAATTCAGAGAGATTTTGGCCCGTAAGGTACGGCGGCGTAGTGTATTTCTCCCGGCGGAATCAAAATCCGCGAATAGGGGGCGTGAGGCATTTAAATTAAGCGTGTCCCCGCGGCGATCGAACTGCGCATGATCCGTTCAGAAATTTCCCGCCGTGCATTGCACGAAATCACGTCATTTTATTTTTGAGTAGCGTCGTTTACGGACATTCCTATTCCAGGACGACTTACGCAAAAAAAAATAAAAATCGACGCGGGAACGACGGCCATACTTAACATGGGCCGCGTAACGTTAGACCAGCTAAAAGGTTTAACTTTACGTAGCGAAAAAATGGCGTACGCGATTGCGAACGACGCTTGTAACTTCGTGGATCTCCTTAAAAAGCTCATTTGCATACCCCGACGCTGAAACGACGCGAACTCCACCCAGCGGCCGCAAAAAGATCGCAGCGTAGATCCGTAGGCGTACGAAGACGTAAGCCTGTCAGATCGAAGCACAACGCCGCCGTATCATGGTTTGAGGATTCAAACTAGTGATACGGCACGCAAAATTTGAAATTACTCCTGTCTAACACCAGTTAGACAGGCGTAATCGCTCTGTGAATCTGGGCCAATTTTTTTATTTTACAAAATAGAACATTACAATTTGGACATAAATAACCATCCACAGAGGATATATCATGCTCAACCATGAGCTAAAGACCTGTGATAAGATTGTTCAACATGTTTCGTTCTCGACAAGCTTCTTCAGGAGCTGTACAGGTAATGCTGAAAATCACAAAGAAAATATATAAAGGATGAAACACCACATTAGTGAATTATGATTAATAGATAAATATTGATAATCATATTGAACTACCAGATAGTCAAAAATGAAAGAATATGTAAATACAGAATCCATAACTATAGAGTAAATGAATATATGAGTTTTGATATAGAATCAGATGCAGATATATTAGGCACCACTCACCAAATCGAGCGAGGTCTAGTCCATGCATGTATACTTCAAAACAGGAAGAACTACTTAATGAGAAATAAATCGCATGTCGCCATAGCCTGCCATAGGAACCGTGAATCGCACCCCCCTCACCATTTAGTCATTGGGTCATAGTATAGAAGAGCAGAATCTGAATACACAATTCAAAAATAAAGTATTAAAAAATCACATAGAGCAGGGGTGCCAAACCTTTTGAAGAGCGAGGGCCACTTAAGTGACTTGGTAACCGGTTGCGGGTCACAATGAACAGAGCAGGCAGACGACAGGTCCATGTCCACTCTGCGCAGCCCACTCTACTCTATTGGCCCTCCAATCCGATCTGCCCAGATGGAAGGGGACGGATCCCTCCTTCTGTTTTTTTTTTTTTAAGCAGATCGAATTAGAGGTAGGTGGGTGTAAATGGTCAGAAGTCTGTTTACATCTGTGGCTCAATAAAGGTGAATGTAGGTTCCAATTGGTTTGGACTGATTGTGTCAAAGGGGCCTAAGGCTGCTTTTACCGACACCAAGGGTGCAGTGCGGGTCACCTGTGGCTTTCCTGCAGGTTAGTTGCACTTAGGCCGTGTACACACGATTGGTCAAAACGGACTGAAGGACCCCCAACTGACCCATCGGTCAGTTATCCTTCGGTCAAAAAAAAAGAGAACCTTCGGACCGTTCTCATCGGATGGACTGATTGGGTGTACGCGGCCTTAGACTTCTATTATATTGTGCAGGTGTGATGTACTTTCTGAAGTGCACCAACCTACAGGTAATAACAGAAGTCTATGGCTTAGTGCAGGTTACCTGCAGGTTTTCTCTTGTGCTGCACCTGCGGATCAGTTTGAATGCAGCCCAGTAACCACTGCAGAACAGATATGCCCATATATACACTGTGATTTTAGTATTAACCTTACCTTTGATAACAGTATTCTTTTCAGGTATCACCAGCTGTTGCTGTCCCAGGCAGAGAGAATTTTAAATCACTCCACCTGTGACAGGAGTTGGCACTATACATGAAGCATTGGCTTATGCCAACCGGCCATCCTAGAGCAGGAGGTCGCGGGCCACATCAGAGGGCTCTGCGGGCCACATGTGGCCCCGGGGCCACTGGTTGGGCACCCCTGATATAGAGGATAGGGTAACTAATTTAGCAATAATGAATTAATGTATAGGTATCTCAATTCAATAAAGAATATATACCTGGATTATTACATTTAGAAAGTAGAATCAATCCTATTGTCCAAACGCCCAATTAAAGTGGTTTCAGATAAAATATATAGCATCAATGATTTACTAGGAAGGGGTCCCACAATCACCTAAGCCAGAAAGTTCATCTATGGAGCCAGTATGTTGTCAGCAAACCAGATGAAAACACAGCTCCGCAAACTAAAACGAAATGAAATTTGCGGGCAAAACGAACCAAACAAATTAAGACAGCTCCTAGGTTGGCAGCATTCTCTGAGGGCTCATCAACATCTGGCGGACTGATTACACACCCGCATGTCGGTGTTCCAATAGTGCCCATCAAAAAAACGGTTCTTTGGCACAAACAGACGGCAACCAGGGATTTGTGAAGTAACCCTGATATGTTATTATATTTCAAAAGCGCAATTGTTATATTAGGAATAAGTAAATCAGAGAAAATATCTATATAATGGAAATATAGCCAAGTACATTAGACAAAATACAGTTATGTACTGGTAAATGGACATAGATAGAAAAATCTCCGGCCTTAATTTTAGGTGAAAGGTGCCCCCATTGCATCTGAACAACAAAACTCTACTGAATTGAAAAGTAAATTCAGAGAAAATACATTGTAGTCAAAGTAAAACATTCAGCTGAAAATAATTTTATTGTTGACTTTTTAGGCCGCGTACACACGATCGAATTTGTCCGCTGAAAACGGTCCGATGGACCGTTTCAGCAGACATCTCCGATCGTGTGTATGGGCTAGCGGACAGATTTGTCCACCCGACAGATTTCAAAGCATGCTTTGAAATCTATTGGGTGGGAATCTGTCCGCCCGACATGTCTGCTGGTTAGTACACTTACCAGCAGACATGTCGTCCCGCACCGCCGCCGCACCGCCGCCGAATGGATTCGGCGCATGCGCGGAAGTGTTGTACTTCCTGGTGCGGTGACGTGGCAGCGTCAACGTCACTGCCAAGTCACCGACACGTCAGCGCGCCGTCTGCTGGCAGGGATTTTGGTTTGCTCGTGTGTACACGCGAGCAAACCAAAATCCCAGCAGACAGATTTGAACAAATCTGTCCGCTCGTGTGTACGAGGCCTTACAGTTTTTGCCTATACTCACTGTATAAAATTACCCCCCTTCCAAGGCTTCATACTTCCTATATTTCCTTCTACTTGCTGGAGCTGGAGCCATACCGCGCTGAGCCAATCACAGCGAGTGTAAAAAGTTGTCTTATACGCCGGAAAATACGATATATTTTTGATAAAAGAAAAAACTGCGCTATAAATGTATTCATTTTTTTACAAGTAATGGCGGTGATCAGCGACTTATAGTGGGATTGCAATATTGCGGTGGACAAATGAGACACTGACACTTTTTTGGGTACCAGTGACACTAATACACTAATCAGTGCTAAATACATGCACTGTCACTGTACTAATGACACTGGCTTGGAAGGGGTTAACATCAGGGGTGATCAAACGGTTAACTGTGTGCCTGGAGAGGGTTTTAGTGTAGGGGAGAGTTGCTTTTACTAGGGGAAGGTATGTGGGCCGGTAACGTGTCTGGTTAGAGGCAGCTTTTTTTCTTCCTCCTCCTGTGCATTATGGCAGCTTTTGCCATGCATCTCCCTCCTCCTCCTCCTAGGCATCCAATAGGATTGCCTGTCATTTCAGCCAATCGGGAAACAAGTATCAGAGTTGTGCTTCCCGATTGGCGGAGAGGCGATTCAGTGTTAAGGCCCATACACACGGTAGGACATCCAACAAAATTTCCCTTGGATTTTTGTCCTAATTGATTTGGCCGGTCACACCCATAGCATACACACAGTCAGACTTTTTTGCAAACTTTTCTAAAACTTTCCCATCATCACGTGGTTTTTCTGCTCTTTTCTGCTCTTTACCGCCACCCTTTGGTTAACTTCTGCTATTGTTGGTTGATTTTAACATTGGTTCTGAGCATGCGTATTTGCACTTTGCACAAAAGTTGGTTGGATTGCTGTACACACGGTCACACAAAGCACCATCAGACTTTTGTTGCTGAAAAGTTGGTCCGTTCGCAGACCCAACTTTTTGTCAGATGAAACCTGAAAAAGTTGGTCCGATGGAGCGTACACACGATCAGACAAATTTGAAAAGTTGCAGATTTTGAAGTTGGTTGGCCAAAAGTCTGACCGTGTGTATGGGGCTTTAGAATAGTGAATATTAATTCGCTATTCTAACACACCTGGGTGGGCTCTGAGCGCAAAGCTCTGCTACCCAAGCCCATCCTATTTTGAAGCCTATTAGAGCTTCTGGCTCTAATCAGGTGCTAAAAAAAAACCCTGTTGCTGTAATTCATGCGCCTAGATAGGGGGCGGCAGCAGGGATGGAAAGGGGTGTCGGCGCTCCTGCGCCCTAAATGCCGGGGTTTCCGCAGCAATTTTTATTACCATTCGATTAATGACCCCCACATCAATAATTACTCACTTGTTCTGATTTCCCAAGCCTCCGCAGTCCGGTATACTTGCAAAGGATTATTTATAAAAAAAAAGCTGCCGAACATTTCCATTTTGCTTGTGGGCACTAGAAGCCCACAAGCATCTATTTCCTGTATGCGGCGCCATCAACACATGGCGTCGTTGAAAGTTCCTGCCCCTGTTGTGACGTCAAAGCAAGAACTAAGAAAACTAAAGATAATAGGACAGCTCAGTACGGGGAAGTCTTGCGGGATCTCGAAGGAGGGTGTTCCGCATTGTATCTTGGGAAGCACAACACTGTGCTCCCAGTAGACATTGCAGAGAGCTCCCAGACACCACTGAGGCGCCGGGGAGACGCCAACTCTCGTGGTAGGGAAAACCCAGATGTCTGACATATTACGATATTTAAAAGAGAAAAAAATCATTCTTAGGGTGATTGTATATCTATGTTGTGCAGGGATGCGGATAGGACAGTGTTGTTATTTGGATGAACCTCTTAAGACCCGGACAATTATGCAGGTTAAAGACCTTGCCCCTTTTTGCGATTCGGCACTATGTCGCTTTAACTGACAATTGCGCGGTCGTGCAATCTGGCACGCATACAAACCTGACGTCCTTTTTCCCCCAAGAGCTTTCTTTTGGTGGTATTTGATCACCTCTGCGGTTTTTATTTTTTGCGCTATAAACAAAAGTAGAGCGACAATTTTGGAAAAAAAAAATCAATATTTTTTACTTTTTGCTATAATAAATATCCCCCCAAAAAATTTAAAAACTAAAATATTTTTTCCACAGTTTAGGCCAATATGTATTCTTCTACCTAAAATATCGTAATAAGCATTTATCGATTGGTTTGCGCAAAATTTAAAGCGTTTACAAAATAGAGGATAGTTTTATGGCATTTTTATTAATGATTTTCTTTTTACTACTAATGGCGACGATCAGCGATTTTTTTCATGACTGCGACATTATGGAGGACACATCGCACAATTTTAAAACTTTTTTGGGACCATTGTCATTTTCACAGCGAAAAGTGCTATAAAAATGCATTGATTAATGGGAAAATGACAATTGCAGTTTAAGGAGTTAACCACTAGGGGGCGCTGAAGGGTTTAAGTGTGACCTCATATGTGTTTCTAACTGTAGGGGGGCGGGGCTGGATGTGTGACATCATTAATTGTGTTTCCCTATATCAGGGAACACACGATCAATGACAGCGCCACAGTGAAGAACGGGGAAGCTGTGTTTACACACAACTCTCCTCGTTCTTCAGCTCCGGGGACCAATCGCTGGACTCCGGCCGCGGTCATGGAGCTTCGAACTGGGTCGCGGGCGTGCACCCCGCGACCGACGGCTGGCCACTTAAAGAGGACGTACAGGTATGTGCTTGTGCCCAGCCGTGCCATTCTGCCGACGTATATGTGCAGGAGGCGGTCCTTAAGTGGTACGTGATTGTGCCCAGCCATGCCATCCTGCTGACGTATATCGGCGTGAAGGGGTCCTTAAGTGGTTAATGGACAAGCCGCCACCTCTGGTAAGGAGGGTGCTACATATGTTCGGATCAGATAATCCTGCTGCTCTGATAGCCTTTCACAGCCTTAAACCTTCCAATATGTTAATTTTTTTTTAAACCAAACTGGTCTTTGTGTGATTATGTATGATTGCTTCTATGAATGTGAAACAGGACATTAGATTGTAAGTTCCTGCTGTGAATATTTCAATGTACTTTGCAAAGTTCTATGAAACATGTCAGAGGCATAAAAAGAAAATGTTTCATATAATTTTAAATGCACTGCTGCATATGTTTGTCTATTTTGTCACATACATTTCCTTTTTCATTCAGCAGGGTTCCATCAAATTCTTCAAAAGTCGCAAGAAGCAGATTTATTTAACCCCAGTACAGGTAAGTCAGAGGAATTTTGGGTGCACATTAAATTTTCTTATACTTGTATAACCTTCCTGTTATTTCTGGCCGCTCTCTGTGGACAAACATCCTCGCAGCAGGTACAATCATGTTTAATGATGTTTAATCATTGAGGCAGCATTCTTACATAGAAGAGCCTTGGTGAAGACTCCATCCTAGAGATCAGATGTCCAAGTGATTCCAATAATGTCCCTTGATCATTGTAGTAATTAGCATTTGAACAGGGCAGTAATTAGAGAGAGAGACTGCTGGCAGTGCGTGTTCACGCTACCCATGGCGCCTACATATGTTCCTTTGATTAGCGCATGAATAGGGCAATGATTAAAGAGAGTATTGCCATTTAGCGCCCTTTGTGTGTACAAATGAAATTCAAGGATTTATTTGTGAGTTGGAACTTACAAATGTTTTGTAAAAGTATTGCTCAGTTACTGTTGGATTTTTCTTTTTTCCTTTTTAAGTTAAAGTGGTTGTAAAGGCAGAAGGTTTTTTTTATCTTAAAGGGTTTGCAAATGTTTCTTTTTTTTATCTTAATAGCTTCCTTCACCTTAATGCAGTGCTGTTTTCAAGTCCTCATTGTTCGTTTTTGCTCTCAAGTAGCTGTAATCCTTCTTTGATCTCCACACTTCCTGGTTGTCTGTTCCTTGATAACCACAGCCCTGTATTGGCTCTGTGGCTCTGTACAGCAGAGAGGCAGGAAACAACATGCAAAAACAAAACTAGAAACTACAGGTACATTATATGATTGATTTTTATCTATTTTTAATCGTTTTTTAAAAGGAATCAGTTAACTATTATGTCTCTACCATCTGTAAACAGTCTTTTTAGCATATATTTTTTTTTTTATTATTTACAACTCCTTTGATGCATTCTATACATTAACCACTTTGGGCCCCCGAAGAATTGACTACCCAATGACCGGGCCATTTTTTGCGATTTGGCATTGCGTCGCTTTAACTGACAATTGTGCGGTCGTGCGACGTTGCACCCAAACAAAATTGACGTCCTTTTTTCCCCACAAATAGAGCTTTTTTGGGGGGTATTTGATCACCTCTACGGTTTTTATTTTTTGTGCTATAAACAAAAAAAGATCAACACATTTGAAAAAAAAAGACCACATACACCTGGATGTTAGATAAATTGAGTATATCATAATGAGGCAAGTCAGACACAACTCCTTTAACCAGTTTAGGACTGAGCCTCTTTCTGAGATTTGGTGTTTACAAGTTAAAAACATTTTTTTTGCTAGAAAATAACTTGGAACCCCCAAACATTATATATATATATATATTTTTTTTTTTCTAACACCCTCAAGAATAAAATGGTGGTCGTTGCAATACTTTTTTACTTTTTGTCACACCGTATTTGTGCAGCGGTCTTACAAGTGCGGGCTAAAAAACTGTATTTTTTTTCTTATTTATTTTACCTTTTATTTTTCATTTTAACAATGTTCTTTAACCACTTGCCGACCGCGCTATAGCAAAAATACTGCTACAGCGCGGTCGAGCTACTGTGACACGACGTCCCTGGGACGTTGTCCTTAACTTCCGCGGAAGTGTCCGTGCTCGCCGGGTCTAGAAGACCCGGCGCATCACGGACCATGGTAAATTGCCGCTGATAGCGGCCGTTTACCACGTGATCGCGCCGTCGAATGACGGCGCGATCACTTGTAAACAAACCGGCGTCATTTGATGACGCCGGTTCCTCCCTCTCCTCCCTCTCCTCTCTGTACCGTTCGGCACAGTGTGTGAGGAGAGGGGGGGGGGCGGGGTGTCAGCAGCAGCGCTGTGGCTGGATCTGTGACAAATGCAGTCACAGATCCAGCCATCCCAGCTCTGCAGTACCCCAGTACCCTGCAATCCCCCAGTACCCAGCAATCCCCCAGTACCCAGCAATCCCCCAGTACTCAGCAATACCCCAGTACTCAACAATACCCCAGTACTCAACAATACCCCAGTACTCAGCAATACCCCAATACTCAGCAATACCCCAAAACTCAGCAATAACCCAATACTCGGCAATACCCCAGTACTCGGCAATACCCCAGTACTCGGCAATACCCCAGTACTCGGCAATACCCCAATACTCTGCAATACCCCGCCCAATACTCTGCAATACCGCGCCCAATACTCTGCAATACCCCGCCCGATTTTCTGCAATACCCTGCCCGATACTCTGCAATACCCCGATACTCTGCAATACCCCAATACTCTGCAATACCCCAATACTCTGCAATACCCCGCACGATACTCTGCAATACCCCAATACACTGCATGATACTTTGCAATACCCCAATACTCTGCAATACCGCCTATGGGGATTTTTAAGTAGCGAAGTTTGGCGCCATTCCATGAATGTGCGCAATTTTGAAGTGTGACATGTTGGGTATCTATTTACTCGGCGTAACGTCATCTTTCACATTATGAAAACAAAATTGGGCTAACTTTACTGTTTTGTTTTAAGCACAAAACATTTTTTTTTTAAAAACACGCGTTCAATAAATTTCTGCGAAAATACTGTGCGAGATAAAAAGTTGTAACGGCCGCCATTGTATTCTCTGGGGTCTTTGCTAAAAAAGCATATATAATGTTTTGGGGTTCTATGTAATTTTCTAGCAAATAAATTATGATTTTTCCATGTAGGAGAGAAATGTCAGAATTGGCCTGGGTTTTCCAGAACGCCTGATGGTGCTCCCTGCATGTTGGGCCTCTGTGTGTGGCCACGCTGTGTAAAAGTCACACACATGGGCTATCGCCATACTCGGGAGGAATAGCAGAATGTGTTTTGGGGTGTAATTTTTGGTATGAGTATGCTGTGTGTGAGAAATAACCTGCTAATATGACAGAAACAAGTTTTTTTTTTTTTTTAGAGAATTTTCAGTCGTTTTTCTTTTATAGCGCAAAAAATAAAAAACCCAGAGGTGATCAAATACCACCAAAATAAAGCTCTATTTGTGTGAAAAAAAGGACAACAATTTCAAATGGGTACAATGTTGTATGACTGAGTAATTGTCATTCAAATTGTGAGAGGACCGAAAGCTGAAAATTGGTCTGGTTAGGAAGGGGGTTTAAGTGCCCAGTGGTCAAGTGGTTAAAAATAATAAAAATAAAAAATTGGGTCACTTTTATTCCTATTACAATGAATCCCTTTTAAAAGAAAAAAGCATGACAGGACCTCCTAAATATTAGATCTGGGGTCAAAAAGACCTCAGATGTCATATTTAGACAAAAGTGCAAAAAAAATAAAAAATTCAATGTTATCTAAAAAAAAAAATCTCCCTTTAAGAGCATTGGGCAGAAGTAAAGTTTTGAGGTCACTTCCGCCGTGCAATGGTAGGGAAACTGGTGGGGGCCATCTTCCCCTCACTCCATGTCACACAAGGAAGCAGACGCCAGCGGCTCCAGTAAGCCGAGGAGAGCACCAGGGTGCAGCAGGAGGGAGGGCTATAAAAGTGATCTTGCGGCGAATCCGCCGCAGAGATCACTTTTATCTTGAAGCAAACTGCCCGCTCTTGAAGAGGATACTGGAGTTATGGTAGCTAGCTGCTACTATAACAACGTTATTCCTCTTCAAAGTAGCAGCGTATAACGACGATGGGCGGTTCTGTAAGTGGTTAAAGATGTAGAATTGAATAGGGTAAACTCTGGCCTATATCAGGGCAATTCACTATACTGAGCAGTGCTAAACGAAATTTTCAAAGTATCAGGATTAGCTAATCCAAAAAAATAAAGATTGTCACTTGCACACAATGCATACAGCCTCAATAGTGGTTGGGCATATGGGTCCCTGATAAAGGAGTACCCCTGGAGGTGGCTGCAAAGTACCTGGTACCTAATAGTCAATATTAGCCGGCCGTCATTGGGGCCCTTCTGTAAGGTGGTACATGGGAAACTATCTGTCAATGGACGGCTGATGGACTGCTAATTAAGGGGTAGTCTTTATTGCATTAAACTGGATGTAAACCATTACATATACTCAGTGAAGTGAACAGCCTCAGATCTCTCCCCCCCCTTTTATCCTCGCTCACCCCTCCCTCCCCATCTCTCCCGCTCTCTCTCCCTCCCACTCTCTCCCCTTTTTTCCCCTCTCTCTCTTCCCCCCTCTCTCCCCTCTCTCTCTTTTCCCCTCTTTTCTACCCTTTCTCTCCCCCTCTCTCTCTCCCCTCCTTCTCCCCTGAGGAAGTCTGAGAGTTAGTTTACATTTGTGATTTTGAGCAAATTTGTTCCAGCCATGGCTGTGCTGTGAGTGACCACTATTGTTCGCCTGGGGTGTAGTTGTTACTCCAGGCCAAGGGTGGCAGCAGCTAGGTCAACGTGATCTGAGTATTCTCCCTCGGCAGCCAATCAGTGGGTTTGATCGTCCCGCTGTGCATGCTGGGGAGGAGTACTTAAGGACTAGACTGGGTCGTCGATCCTGAGTCTGTCGTCCCACCCCCCTCATGTGTGGCCCACCTGGCCGGGGGTGCGTGTTTCTGTAATCCTGCCTCTGGGACCACGTTGGTCCGGGGTTGTGATCTTCTGAGTAGGCCCAGTAGGCAGATTGGTCTACATATAGGAAGGTGATTCTGTGCTGTCCATCCTGAGGGAGGAAGCTGCTTGATGAAGGACCTATCTTGGAGAGGACCGAGCAAGAGTCTGGTGTCTCAAGAGGCCTTAAAATTCATCGAAGGTTGCACCGTTTACTGAAACGCTTGATGGTGATCGCCTGTCAGTCTCAAGTTCTACAAGAAGTTACTTTGGAGAGATATGGGTGCTGAATCCTGTGCTACGAGGATTCCAGACCAAAAAGTATCTCTATCTGAGGGAAGGTCTGTAACAGAGACTGTACCATTTTCCATGTGTCACCCCGGCTGCTAGGCTAGTGAGAGAAACCTATCCTGGTGCGCAATACCCACTCTGGCTAGCTGTGTTACTGGAAGGAGGAGTGTTTCCGAATTGCAACTACGCACATGAACCTATCTACCTGTTACCCTTCCACCTCTTCATTCACTTCTTTTATTTTCCTATCAAGTTCAGCAAATAAATCTTATTCCGTGTACACACGACCGTTGCTCGGGTTCTAAAAAATGATGTTTTTAAGGGTCTAGAAAAAACAATGTTTTTTTCAACCCGTTCATTAAAACGGCCTTGCACGATTGTGAAAAAAATTCTCTAGCAAAGCGGATGGCGCCACCCTTTGGGCTGCTTTAGCTGATTTTGTGTTAGTAAAAGAAGATTTGCGCTTTTCAGTCTGTTACAGCATGATGAATGTGCTATCTCCATTACGAACGGTAGTTTTACCAGAACAAGCGCTCCCGTTTCATAAATTGCTTCTGAGCATGCCCTGGTTTAAAACATTGTTTTAGCCCACACACGTTCATTTTTTACAACCCAAAAAACAACATTTTTTAAAACGACGTGAAAAAACGCAGCATGTTCGAATTTTTTTTTTTGTCGTTTTTCAGAAGATGATAAACGATGTGAAGCCCACACACGGTCATTTCAAAAGATGTTTTTAAAAACTTCGTTTTTTTTTCATGCTGAAAAATTATCGTGTGTATGCGGCATAACTCTATCCAAAATGAAAAAAAAAGGGTTGTCTATAGTTCTACTTTAGGCCGGAATCACACTTGTGCGGTGCAAATTTCAGCTCTCTTATCTCTGCAGATACATAAGGGAAGTGTTCAGCAGATTAGCAAAGTTTTAGCTGCGAATTTGGAGACCTGGGAGAGGTTACAGGCGAGAGGAGAGTGGGGGAGAAGTGTATTGAGCTGAATGACAGAAATTCCTGAAGAGAAATGAACACATCTGCGAATCAGCTGCGTACCCATAGAAGATAATGGGACTGAATTCGCACCTGAGCCACAACGCAAGGCATAAAATCCGCACACATTTTTTTCTGCAATGCGCAGTGCGAATGCATCGCACATATGTGAACCAGCCTCATTGAAAACAATGGGCCAGATTCTCAAAAGAGATACGCCGGTGTTTCGTAGGAAACACCGTCGTATCTCTGTTTTTTTTACTGGGTATCTATGCATGTGATTCCTAGAATCACTTACGCATAGATACAGTGAAGATCCGACATGTGTAAAACAATTACACTGTCGGATCGTAGATGTAATGACATCACTGGCCGCTAGGTGGCCTTTACGATGATTTCTCATTTGCCTATGCAAATGAGCCTAATCCGACGATTACCGAACGTTTTTACGCCGCCCAATCGTCGTTTACGTAGTTTCCCTGCTATATGAGGGGTAACCTTACGAAGTTCCGTCGTTGCCATGTTAAGTATGGCGTTGGGTCAGTGTCGTCTTTTTCTGTCGGTTACGTTGTTTTACTAAGTCGTTCGCGAATAGGGATTTACGTAAACGACGCTCACATTGGTTTCATTCACTTTTTCCGACGTGAGCTGGAGCATGCGCACTGGGCTATTTTTGAGGCCGGCGCATGCGCAGTTCGATCGAGGCGGGGGCACGCTTAATTTAAATACAAGTCGCCCCCTTTGAATTACGCGGGGATACGCAGAGCCATTTACACTACGCCGACGCAACTTACGGAGCAAGTGCTTTGGGAATACGGCACTTGCTCTGTTAAATTGCGGCGGCGTAGTGTAAATGGCTTACGCTACGCCAGCGGCAATTCTACGGGAATCTGGCCCACTGTATTTAGAAATGTTCTGCGTATTAGATACGGTTTAAGCCGCAACCAATTCGCATAGGTGTGAATCCGGCCTGAAGCACACACACGACCATTTTTTACAACCTTAAAAACGACAACGTTAAAAACGTCGTGAAAAAATAGAATGTTCAAAATTTTTAATGGCCATTTTTTAGATCGTGAAAAAATGCTCTGGAGCCCACACACGATCGTTTTTAATGACATTAAAAAAGAAACGTAATTTTTTAGAACCCGAAAAACGGTCGTGTGTACGCGGCATAAGAAAAAGAAGTGCAAAGTGTGGACATTGAACTTTCTTAGCTCTTATCTAGGACCCTGGACGGCGAGAGGATAGAGGTAACATGCCGCCCGAAAATTTCCAGCAGCTCCTTCGGGGGTAGTGCTACATGTATATACACTCACAGATACTGGAGATCAAAGCATTTCTATTTGAAGACTTATGTAGGGAGCAGGCTGTCCTCCTATATCGCAGTCACGGAATCCCATGACTATCTCCTTATACGCTTCTGGCTCAGGAATTGGAAGAAGCAATTTACTTCCCAAGAAGCATCCAGCTAACCCAGACAAAGAGCAGATCTTGCCGTGAAATTGTCATAGGATTAATACTGTTAATTATGGATAATAGAATAATTAACTTAATACATTATTATCATTTAACAATCATGCGTATAAGTTCTCTTGTTGACATGATATTTTTTTTTTGCTATTTATTTTCAACAATGACTTTTAACAACACTGCACCTCGGAGAATTACAGTAATTACAGCAATAGAGAGGCATTCAAGAGGAAATAATCTTGGAAATCTTGCTGAGATCTGCAACAGTTGCTGCCATCCATATACACAGAGATTTCCAGCCATGAAGAAAAAAATGCCTCAAATATTCCATGTCAGTTATCACAACCTTTTGATCCAAGGGCAGCACATGATAAAAAGGCATTATTGCCTAATTTAGTGGATCAAGGAAATCTCGGTTTGTCTGTTTTATTACATACATTGCATAAATAAATAAATTGCTTTATTTCAATTGTAATTTTTGCATGTGAATGGAAAACCACTTACGGTACTATTACTAACTTTAAAGAGGAACTGCAGTCTGCTCATATAATTTGTAATAAAAACATCTTTGCCATTCTGAAGCTTCCCTCCAACCACTTTGCATATTATTTTATATATACTGTGATTCTGTACTTGCCAAATATGCTACAAAAATCTCCCTCCACTAAGTCTGGCTGCAGCCATTTTAACTGCGGGCAGCTAAAGCTGCTGCCTGTTCACTTCCTGGATTTACACAGACACACACCTCCAGCTCTGCAGCTCTCATTGGCCCTCTTATGACTCACCCCCTCCCTTCCTGGCAAACTCTCAGGCCGTGTACACACGCCAGAGAACCTCGACGGGCAGAACACATCGTTCCGCCCGTCGCGGTTCTCTGCCGGCCGTCGAAATCGGTGACCCGCCCGTCGGGAATGGCAACCAGCCATTCTTCCAGGCGGGCCGTCGAGCAAATAGAGAGCGTGCTCTCTATTTCTGCTCGACGGGCTTCCCGACGGGAAGCTCGCCGAGAGTGTACACACGGCCGAGGTCCTCGCTGGAATGCAGCTTCCAGCGAGGTTCTCGCTGGTTTCCAGCGAGAACCTCGGTCGTGTGTACGCCGCCTCAGGAGAGTGAGAGAGAGAGAGCTGTGCATGATGTCATAAGCCTAGGCTGATGAGCAGACAAAAAAACAGGAAGTGGGCTGTACAGGGAGTCCCCGACTTACGAACAGGTTAGGGACTGTAGGTTTGTTCTTAAGTCGAACATTTTTGTAAGTCGGAACTGCATGCGCAGAACGACAATTACGTAATTTTCCATTGTTTTCCGATGCTCCGTCGAATGGCCGTGCATGCGCAGAACGGGAGATATGTCGCTTTCCAAGGTTGCGTCCAAAGTGTCTGCCGTCGAATTCTTGCGTGGTTAGGGATAATTCAGATTTTTAAAGATTATTACAGGCTGGGACCGCAGGCCCCTATGGTGTAGCAAATAAAGTTCCAGTGCTAGCTGCCCTCTTTGGTGGACTACTGATCCCAGTGAGTCCCTTGCAGACCCTGCCAGCCTTCCTGACTGCAGCAGCCCGACTTCAACGCCAGTAACTTCACAATCTCTGTGTGGGGTTCCTATTCAGCTCTGAGCCCCTGGCCCAAGGTCACACCCCCCCCTCCGAGACTGGGGGACTTCCTCAAAGGCCCCGACAGCCTAATACTCCAGTTCTTCCACCTGAACAACTCCTCCCCAGCTGGGCTGACTCCAGGTATATTGGGAGGCCTGCCCCCTGCCAATCCAGGTTGGGGATTTGTCAGGGCTCCTTAGAACACCCCAGCCAGCTCCACCTTTCTTCCACTCCTTCCTTCTAGAAGCCTCAAGAAACAGAAGAGAGGTAACTAAAATATGAAGCTAGTTGTGAGCAGGGGAGGGATGGCAGCCTTAGGCCTGGGGGGCAAGTTCAGTCAATTGGCCCATTTAACTGCCGAATAAGCTCACCATCCATGGCCCATCTGGTTTTTCAATGCAGCCTCACCAGTGCAGCCAACAATGCAGCCTGATCACTGGGGCAGGTTACATGGGGTGTATGGGGGGTGGGGGAATCAGCTATGGGTGTCAGGGTCTCTCACTACAGTGATTTTAGCAGGTTCTTGCACACCACTGCCTTCTGGGGGGGGGGGGAGGGGGTAATAATAATAATAATAATAATAATAATGCAAGTCTTATATAGCGCTGTCTTACCCTAACTTGCCAGGCAAGCTATGAAGCCAGGCGAGCTTCTTGCCAGGCAAGCTTCTGAAGCCACAGCCGAAGCTGTAGCTCATCGGGTCTCGAGGCGCTTATATAGTAACATAGTCACTATTACCCAAATCAATGGTACTCATTTTACCGACCTCGGAAGGATTGAAGGCTGAGTGGACCCCGCCGGGATCGAACCTGTGACCCTGAGGGCTCAGGTGATCACAGATTGCTGCAACAGAGCATTAGCCTGCTGAGCCATCTTACCAGCTTGCTCCTGGTTCTGGGGTCAAGTTGTAGCCAGCACTCAGCCCTGCGTCCCGACTCCCTGACACACCCCGCTTTCAAGAATTCGGTCTCCAAGAGTTGTAGTTTCCTCTGCACTGCTCTGTTTTCCACCCACTGGGAGCTTGAGCATGGACTACAACTCTCAGAATGCAACAGCTAGTGGTCAGCCGCCGTGGCCATGCACCCGGCTCAACTTCCTATACTAAAATAAAAAATAAAATGGTATCGGGCAGCGGGTGCCGGCCATAAGTCAGGGTGGCCTGAGAGGCAATTGTCACTCTGCCCCCCGGCCCAGCCCTCCCCTGTTGTGAGTCACCTGCCTACTCTAAGCCACTCCCAGCCCCACAGATCAAAATAAACAGGGCTCCTGCCAAAATTTACCTGCACTGACAAAAATCTCAACTCTAGCACTTACCCAAGTAGAGGGTGCTACATGTAGACACACCAAGAAATGAGAGCAAGGACAAGCTCAAGCGTAGTCAAAGTTGTTTAAAAAAAAATACATCAGTCATAGGGAGCTGCTGCATGATAAATATGTCTTTAGAATCATTGAACTCTGGCCCCACAAGGAACTAATGTTATAAATTGAATTACATATACAATACCACCTTATTATTACGTATTCAAACCTCCCAACTTTTTGGGATAGGAACGAGGGACACCTATTGGCAAAAATATGTAGGCATAGGATACACCCCCTGCCACACCCCCTTAAGGGAGTATTATAGAAAAATATTAGATTTGTTAAGCCCACAAGTGCTTTTTTTACCAATACTATTCCTTTATATTGGCTTTTGAAATTTACAAATGCAGCAATTTAAAATTTGGATGAAATGTTTAGCACTGGTGCATTTTATATACAACTATATAGATCAGACCAAAATGAGGGACAAATGAGGAGGAACGAGGGACAGAAATACTTTGTTCCAAATCAGGGACAGTCCCTTGAAATCAGGGACAGTTGGGAGCTGTGCATATTATAGACTATCAAGAAAAAAAAATATCTGTCTCAGCTGTGAGTCACCAGCCTACTCCCAGCACCCCAGATCAAAACAAACAGTAGAGGGTGTTACATGTAGACACACTAATGCCGCGTACACACGGTCGTTTTTTGCGATGAAAAAAAACGTAGTTTTTTAAAACGTCATTTAAATTGATTGTGTGTGGGCAAAACGTCGTTTTTTGTCTAAAAAAAAAACGACCAAAAAAAAATTCCAACATGCAAAAAGTCACCGTGTGTAGCAAAAACGTTGTTTAAAACAATGTTTTTCAACCCGCGCATGCCCAGAAGCTAGTTATGAAGCGAGCTTCAATGGAAAAGAGTGGTGAACGTAGCCTCGCTTTTTGTGAAAAAACGATGGTGTGTATGCAAAATCGTCTTTGAAAAGTGACGTTTCAAAAACGTCGATTTTTACTTCACAGAAAACGTCGTTTTTTTTTCATCACAATAAATGATCGTGTGTACGCGGCATAAGAAATGAGAGCAAGGACTAGGGATGAGCCGAACACCCCTGGGTTTGTGTGAACTTTAGAACCCTGTTAAAGTCTATGGGACTCGAACGTTTGAAATCTAAAGTACTAATTTTAAAGGCTAATATGCAAGTTATTGTCCTAAAAAGTGTTTGGGGACCCGGGTCCTGCCCCAGGGGACATGTATCAATGCAAAAAAAGTTTTTAAAAACGGCTGTTTTTTCAGAAGCAGTGAATTTTAATAATGCTTAAAGTGAAACAATAAAATTGAAATATTCCTTTAAATTTCGTACCTAGGGGGGTGTATAGTATGCCTGTAAAGTAGTGCTTGTTTCCTGTGCTTAGAACTGTCCCTGCACAAAATGTAATTTCCGAAGGAAAAAAGTCATTTAAAATCACTCACCTTATGTTGCGTACACACAATCACTTTTTGTGATGTAAAAAAACGTCGTTTTATCTCACGAAACAAAACAACGTTTTTCAAACATCATTTTAAAAAACTATGTTGCCTACACACCATCGTTTTCTGAAAATGCTCTTGCAAAGCGCGGTTACGTAAGACACTTTCGACGGCACTCTGTTCCATTGAAGCTCCCGTCTCATAACTTGCTTCTGAGCATGCGGGGGTTTAAAAACGTTGCTTTAAACGTCGTTTTGTCCACACACGATCATTTTTTATGACACAAAAAACGACATTCAGAAAAACGACATAAAAAATTCAAGCATGTTCGAATTTTTTTTTGGTCGTTTTTTTGAAGACATAAAACAACGTTTTGCCCACACACGATCATTTTAAATTATGTTTTTTAAAACGTCATTTTTTTTAATCACAAAAAACTAGGGCTGTGCAAATTAACTTTTAATTAATCGATTAATCTTTAATTTTTTTGATCGATCAAAATCTTTTTGATCGATTACAATTCTTTTGATTGGTACTCATCTCTCCACTGGCTTCCGGGCCTTCAGGGAGTTCCATCGGAGATCCGGTAGCGTCACGGACACCGGCAGGGCTTGCCATGTCCATCTGAAGGGCTCCTTTGCTGTGCTTCATATCTGCATGCCGGCGGGACCTTACTATCTGCCACAGGCAAGGGCTGTTACACTTCCCTCTATCACTTCCCTCTATCAACCTGGGATTCTACAACCATCCACTGGGAGTTGTGATAGTTCCCTTCATGGGACATCTACATGCCGACGGACTGATGTTAACCTCTCCTCATCTGGATTCAGCAGTGGTATCGTTGTACACATTTTTATACCAGTATCATACTTAGCTACATGTTTTTATGTTTTTATGACTTGGTACCGTTTGGTATTACTCGCACCATTTTTACAGTTTATGTAGCTACATCGATTTTATCTCCAGTGCAATATCTATTTTGTTACCTACTTGAAGACTATAAGGCTGGGTTCACACCTATGCGAATTGAGTGCGGCTTAAACCGCATTTAATACGCAGAACATTTCTAAATACATTGTTTTCAATGAGGCTGGTTCACATATGTGCGATGCATTCGCACTGCGCATTTCAGAAAAAACGTGTGCAGATTTTATGCCTTGCGGTGCGGCTCAGGTGCGAATTCAGTCCCATTATCTTCTATGGGTACGCAGCTGATTCGCAGATGTGTTCAGTTCTCTTCAGGAATTTCTCTCATACAGCTCAATACACTTCTCCCCCACTCTCCTCTCACTCGGAACTTCTCCCAGGTCTCCAAATTCACAAAGCTAATCTGCTGAACATTTCCCTTATCTATCTGCAGAGATAAAAGAGCTGAAATTCGCACTGCACAAGTGTGAACCCAGCCTTAAAGTTTTAATGCTATTCCCATGGAGCGCTGCCTTTGTGTGTTTTTTGTATCCTGCTATCCATTTTTCCACTGACCTGCAAGGAGATCAGCTAAAAGTGGTTGGATCTGTATGTGTGTTATAATTAATCAAAATTAGTCGATTAATCGATTAAAAAAATAAACAATTAATCGAACACAAAAATATTGATCAGTAACAGCCCTACAAAAAACGACCGTGTGTATGCGGCATTAGGGGCTGGTATGGATATTAAGGGGAACCCTGCGTCAAATTAAAAAAAAAATGCCATGGACCCCCAAACATTTTTTTGTTATGAATGACTTTTCTCTGTATTTCCGGGAGCCGACAATTCATTATAGCCGTGAGTGATTTTAAATTACTTTTTTCCTTCAGAAATGACACTTTGTGCGGGGACAGTTCTAAGCATGGGAAACAAGCGCTACTTTACAGGCATACTGTACACCCCCCCTACGTACGAAATTTAAAGGAATATTTCACTTTTATTGTTTCACTTAAAATAATTATTAAAATCACTGCTGCCAAAAAAACTGCAGTTTTTAAAACTTTTTTTTGCATTGATACATGTCCCCTGGGGCAGGATCCAGGTCCCGAAACACTTTTTATTACAATAACTTGCATATTAGCCTTTAAAATTAGCACTTTAGATTTCAAACGTTCAAGTCCCATAGACTTTAACAGGGTTCTAAAGTTCACACGAACTTGCCGCGAATACCCCAAATAGTTTGCTGTTCGGCAAACAGGCAATGTTCGAGTCGAACATGAGTTCTACTCGAAATCGAAGCTCATCCCTAGCAAGGACAAGCTCAAGTGTAGTCAAGGTTGTTTTAAAAAAAAAATACATCAATCATAGGGAGCTGCTGCATGATAAATATGTCCTTAGAATGCACCTCATTGAACTCTGGCCCCACAAGGAACTAATGTTATAAATTGAATTACGTATACAATACCATCTTATTATTACATATTAAAGACTATCAAGAAAAAGATTTCTGGTCTGCGTGTAGAAGTGGAATTAGAATGAACAGAGAATATTGCCTTCCCGGTATCCTGTGCATAAGTGACCATGTCTTCCAGCTGCTCTCTTCTCTACTCCTACAGGTCACATCCACAACAAAATCTAAAGTCTCAGCTGTGAAGAACAGATGGCAGGAAAGACACATTTTTGGTGGCAATAATAGATTTCTACCCTGCGGTTAAGTATCGTATGTAGAAGCTGCAGCTGCTTTACAGTGCAGTAAAAGTCATACAAGGCCAACTGCCATTTATTTCTGTGTATTAGAAATTCAAATCAAATAAAGTTTCAGTAGGTTAATCTGCTTTTGCATAATAAAATACACAGCATGTGCGTATTTGTGGTGGGCACATTCTATTGTAAGCTCTTGGCAGGGACCAGTGTAAAGGATTCTATGTTTTCCTTTATAGAGTAATTCAAGGTATGGATATTTTATACATACTGGGCCAGATTCTCTAAGCTGGTAAATTCAAATCTGCGCCGGCGTATGTTTACGCCGATTGTCAAAGGCAGATACGTTAAAAAATAGGCTTCTTCCGCCGACGTAACTAGCCTACGCTGGCATATAATTGTGTGCAATTATACGCTGGCCGCTAGGGGGCGCTTCCGTCGATTAGCCATGTCAAATATGCAAATGAGCTGGATACGCCGATTCCCGAACGTAATTGCACCCGGTCGTCGTATTTTACATCGTTTGTGTAAGTGTAAAGTTACCCCTGCTATATGAGGGGTAACTTTGCGTAGGTGAGGGGTACGCAATGTTAACTATGGACGTCGGGACAGCGTCGTATTTTCTGTCGTTAAGTCGTTTGCGTAAGTCGTTCGCGAATAGGGATTTGCGTAAGTTACGTTCACGTCGAAACCAATGTATTTGCGGCGTAATTTGGAGCATGCGCACTGGGAAACATCCACGGACGGCGCATGTGCAGTTAAAAAAAAACGTCAAAAACGTGGGGTCACGATTCTTTTACATAAAACACGCCCACCTCATCCACATTTGAATTACCTGGGCTTACGCTGGGCCATTTACGCTACGCCGCTGTAACTTAGGACGCAAGTGCTTTGAGAATACGGCACTTGCGTTCAGAGTTGCGGCGGCGTAGCGTAAATAGGATACGCTACGCCTCGCTCATACTTACGCCGCCGTACGAGAATCTAGCCCACTGTATTTACATCAGACCAGCTTGGATCAATGTAACTTAGGGTTGCCACTTTTTCTTCAAGCCAAACCCAAACACTTAAAGGGGTTGTAAAGGTACATTTTTGTTTCCTAAATAGCTATTTAGGGAAATTGTACCTTTATAACCCTTTTAAGTGGTGCACAGTAATTTTTTTTTTAGTTAAGATACACTATAGGATTGTAACAGACCTGGGACACCTTTGGGCACTCCAAAGAGAATAGTAATGTGGTGCACATTGTGCCACTCACCCTCCTGCATAGCTCCCAACTGTCCCTGATTTCGAGGGACTGTCCCTGATTTGGAACAAAGTCCCTCTGTCCCTCTTTTCTCCTCATTTGTCCCTCATTTTGGTCTGATCTATATAGGTGTTTATACAATTCACAAAAGTGTTTCCCAGCGCTAAACCTTTCATCCAATTTCTAAATTGCTGCATTCGTACATTTTAAAAGCTAATATAAAGGATAAGTAGTGGTAAAAGCCCTTGTACATTTATTTAACCTTTTTTGGGGTTAATTCTCCTTTAAGGGGTGTGGCAGAGGGCATGTCCTATGCCTACATACATTTGTTAGTAGGTGTCCCTCGTTCTCATCTTAAAATGTTGGGAGGCATGCCCTCCTGTCAGGCCCTGTTCCGAGCCACATTCCTGTTTGAAGAATGTGTCCAGGTTTCAGGTGGACTGAAACGTGGGACACATGATTCAAAATCGTGGACTGTCCAAGTGAATCCCGGGCAGGTGGCATCCCTAAAGTAACTATGTATATACAATACTTGGCCTATGCCCCCGTGAACCTGAAAGTTAGACTTGATACTCCAGTGATCGCCACAAGCTTCCTGGTCAAGCAGCTTGCTATGGGTTCACTCAGCAGGGAAGGGGAGGAGCCAGGACCAGAGAAGAGGAAGATCGGGACCGCTCTGTGCAAAACTATTGCAAAGAGCATGTAAGTATTACGTTTGTTAACAATTTTGTGCCACAGGGTATAGGCGCAGTGGTTTTTCAAGTTTTATTGGAAAAAAACTATTTTAATTAATTTAAAAAAAAAACACAATATATACCCAAATTGTTTATATAATATGAAAGATGGTGTTACACCGAGTAAATAGATACCTAACATGTCACACTTTAAAATTGTACACGTTAGTGGAATGGCGTCAAACTACAGTATTTAAAAATCTCCATACGGGGATGCTTTAAATGCCTTTTCAAGTTGCCTGTTTAGAGTTATAGAGGAGGTCTAGCACTAGAATTATTATCTAATGTTCACAGCAATACCACATATGTATGCTGCAAACACGGTGAGTGCGTGCATTGAGGGATGGGGGCACTTTAAAAACAATTTTTGCTTATTTATTATTTTTTTTATTTTTACACTGTCCTTTTAATTTAAATGTTTTTTATCACTTTTTTTCCTATTACAAGGAAAGAAGCATGACAGGACCTCTTATGGAGAGATCGGGGGTCCAAAAGACCTCCAATATCTTCTTTACTTTTAAAAGCAAAAGATCAAAAGCAATCCTGATCCTTGCTGTTAAATATATATTTCCACCCTAGACAGGAAGTGACATCATAATCCAAAGCCATAGAGGCGATCAAAGATGATCAGATCTTTTATTGCCTCTGTGACCAGCTGGCGTCGTCGTTTAATAATTTTTAGGGCGAGACGATGCAAACGGTAAGCCCGAGAGACACCGGTGAGTGATGAGAGGGGGTGGGCGCTTCTGAAAGCCCTCCAATGACTCATGAGCCACTCAGAATGCTTCCAAAAGAAAGCCACCCGCGGGCTGAAAAACCAACATCCTCCTATTTTATGTTTTTTAAAAGGGGACTGCAATATTAAATGGTGTTCAGTAGGGATGCACCGATATATCGGACCCTGAAAAATTATCGGCTGAAAATAGGGTTATCTGCGTTTTGAGTTTTGAAGAAAAAAGGCGCAGATAATAGAATGCTGTGTCCCATTGAGTCCAATGCAAAATCGCATTCCATTGACTGCAATGCAAATTTGCATCCCATTGCATTCAATGCAAAATCGTGTCTGACTTCAATTAAAAATTATGTCCCATTTAATTCAATGCAAAACTGCCCCTCCATTGACTGCAATGCAAAATCGCATCCCATTGACTTCAATGCAAAATTGCGTCCCATTGACTTCAATGCAAAAAAAATTGCAGGACTGTGACATTGCGGCGTCCAAATCTGTCACTAAGTGACACTTTTTGGGGACCAGTGACACTAATACAGTGATCAGTGCTAAAAAAAAAATGGCTGGGTCATTAGTATCCAAAATAGCTAAATTATTTAACCGCATTTTAAATGGTGATTCTTTTTTAGAGCACATGTTGTTGGCGAATATGGACTAGATTCAGGAAGGGCGGCGTAACGTTAGGCGGGCGTAGCGTATCGAATATATACGATACGCCGCCGCAACTTAGAGAGGCAAGTGCTGTATTCACAAAGCACTTGCTCCCTAAGTTACGGCGGTGTAGCGTAGATGGGCCGGCTTAAGCACGCCTAAATCAAAGTAGGTGGAAGGTGGCCGTGATACATGTTAATGAACTGTGACCCCATGTAAATGAGGTGCCAAACGAACGGCGCATTTGCTGTGTGTGGACTATGCCAGTGCGCATGCTCAGAATCACGTCGAATAGAATGCCTAAGATACACGTCGAACATAACTTACGCACAGCCCCATTCACGTACGACTTACGTAAACAACGTAAAATTCGATGGCTGTTCTGACGTCCATACCTTAACATGGGCTGCGCCATCTTTTTGGTGGTTTATCTTTACGCCGGAAAAACGCCTTACGTAAATGGCGTATATTACTGCATCGGGCGTACGTTCGTGAATCGGCGTATCTTGTTCATTTGCATATTTTTTATGGGAACGTCGAATGCGTCCAGCGTAACTATGCGCCCACGATACGCCAGCGTAGGCAAGTTACGTCGGACGACTGAAGCCATGTTTTTCGGTGTATCTTTCTTTGTGAATCGGCACAAAGATGCAACGGCGCACAATTGTACTTACGTCGGCGTATCTCGAGATACGTCGGCGTAAACCTTTCTGAATCTGGCCCTATATCTCTAGTCCCAAAACCAGGCAAAAATCATGCCCTTCCTCAGTTGTCCCATATCGGTCATTATTAATGACTTAAAGATCTTTGGTCGTATCTTAGCTGATTGATTGACATCATTTATTACGTCATTGATCTCTCTAGACCAGACCAGTTTTATACCATCTAGACAAACTACAGACAACATACGTCTGGCATTGAATGTCATTCAGGATGCTGATATATATTCCCGTAAAGTTCTACACTTGAGCCTGGACAGTTGATAGAAGAATCACAAAAATAAAATAAATAAAATTAAACATTTCTTCAGTACTCTGGGCCCAAAGGGAGCCACGTCCTTTTCTCTGCTAGGCAGAAGAAAACTGACCTGCATGCTGCAGGGCGAGGAGTTATGACTGGAGTGACCGCCCCCTGGGCGGGGCTGTTCAACTCTGTTAAAGTTACATGTTTTAAGATAACTAACATGTTCTGCCATGTTCCTATGTACAGGAACATAACCCAAATGTCAAGATTTAAAGGAGTTGTAAATAAATAAAATGTTATGCTGAAATGACTGTTTACAGGGTATAGAGACATAATAGTTAACTGATTCCTTTTAAAAATTATTAAAAATAGATACAAATCAATCATATAATGTACCTGCAGTTTCTAGTTTCGTTTTTGCATGTTGTTTTCTGTCTCTCTGCTGTACAGAGCCACAGAGCCAATACAGGGCAGTGATGGTTTGGAAAAGTAAACTGATTGGTGCTGAGGGGTTTTAGACACACAGTAATCATACCTCCTTGAACCTAGTGACCACAGAGAGAAAGCTCCCAGCACTGTGGTTATCAGGAAACAGACAACCATAAAGTGTGGAGATCAGAGAAAAATTACAGCAACTTGAGAGCAAAAAACGAACAATGAGGACATGAAAACAGCACTGCAGTAAGGTAAAGGAAGCTATTAAGATAAAAAAAAAAATGTTTTCTTTACAAACCCTTTAAGGAGCTGTGTCTGTCCATGGACGACAGAGAAAAGGATTTTTCAGGAGTACAACAAATCCTAATTTTTGGCCAAATACAGGCAGTGAAAATGTCTGTCCTCCCAAAGTTGTTATTTTATTTTAGGTCTCTGCCTCTTTATGTATCCTGTTCAACAATAGAGTTTAAAATTATCTGTCAGAATAAAAAGCCTCGTATTGGTCGTTGTCCAGGCCTCTGAAAAAAACTTTTTGGCCACACGCTTGATACAGTTAGCGCAATGGCACACTTCCCCAACTTCTATACCATGTCTTCAATTTGAGAGGATTTTGGTCATTTTTTGACTAACTGACCCAGTTTGATGTGGTCGACCTTTCGTTTTTAGTTTTTTATCCAACAAGGTCCGCCTTTAGTTTGGTGGTATTTTGGTTTGGTAGGCATGTTTGGTTCCACTCCTGCATTTCTTTTGTTTTTCCAGTGCTCTTTTTTGCCAGACCAACTATAGGTAGGGGCGGGTTTAGGTGATCACATGTCCCCTTTCTATTGATTAGCACGCCTGTGCCCCTAAAATTCACAGTTAGGGCCCTTTCACACGTCCGCCTCCGCTCGTCTGTTTTTACAAGTCCGTAAACGGACTTGTAATGGTTCCCTATGGGATCGCGTCCGTTAGCGGATGATGCATCCGCTAACGTCCGCAAAGATCTGCGTCCGTCTGGATCCGGTTTTTCGGACGGAAGAAAACCCTATTTTTCTTCCGTCCGGCGGAACGGATCGGATGAAGACGGACAGACGGTTCGTTTTCATCCGATTCCCCATAGGGGAGAGCGGAGGAGAGACAGGGCGGTCCCTGTACAGTGTGCGGGGACCGCCCTGTCCGCCGACAGCTGAGCAGGACCCCCCGCTGAGCTGACGGACACACACGGAGCGGACCGAAAAACGGTCCGCTCCGTGTGAAAGGACCCTTAGGACTGCAGCACACGGAGTGCCTTGACGTTGGCCTAAAGCTTACACAGGTATTTGCAAATACATGAAACTAAACCTCTGTTTTTAATTACATACAGTTAGACAGATTCATTTGGTTTAGTGCTCTTTTGGTTGGTAACTTTGAGTCTGGCTATTATGGAAACATTTTTTATATTCCATATATATTTAATCCCATACTGCTAAAAACGCATCTCATTCAAAGTCCCAACTCCCCCCCCCCCTTTTTATGCCTATTAAATGTATGAGTCTTTTTTCAATCAGAATTTGCCTGCTATGCTTGAACTATGTAAGTATGATATGTCTAGCATCAATAACTTCTACCTATGGATGCCCTTGATCAAGAATTATCGCACAAGATATCAAGTCTTCTATTCTGCAGATGCAATGTTGTCCCTTTTTTTTTTTTTTGATTATTTAGGTTTTATTCTTCCTATTGTTCAGTTTTTTTCTATATATATATATATATATATATATATATATATATATATATATATATATATTTTAATGCTATATAGCGAGATGCATACCTGACTATTTCCACCTTGTCTTAGGCCCCATACACACGATCGGACATATCCGATGAAAACGGTCCGCGGACCATTTCCATCGGATATGTCCGATCGGGAGTTTGATCCGATGGCGTGTACACACCATCGGATCAAATTCCCCGCCGCCGGACGGCGCGGTGATGTGGCGGTGACGCGGCGGTGACGTTGACGCCGCCGCGTCACCGCCACGTCACCGCACCAGGAAGTAAAACACTTCCGCGCATGCGCCGAATCCATTCGGCGGCGGCGCAGCGGCGGTGGGGGACGACATGTCTGCTGGTAAGTGTACTAACCAGCAGACATGTCGGGCGGACAGATTCCCACCGGATAGATTTCAAAGCATGCTTTGAAATCTGTCGGGTGGACAAATCTGTCCGCTAGCCCATACACACGAGCGGAGATGTCTGCTGAAACGGTCCATCGGACCGTTTTCAGCGGACATATCCCCTCGTGTGTACGCGGCCTTACAGATGTATCTGTCATTCTCTCGGTGCTTTATATTCTATTATGTACATGCCTAAATACTTCAATAAAAACGTTTGTAAAAAAATAAAAATTGTATGTCTCTTCTGTGAAATGAACATGAGCAGAGTTCTTTGATGTATTTCTTATTTCTTTAAAGTGTGTATATACACACTATATTATCAAAAGTATTGGGACACCTGAACACATGAACTTTATTGGCATCATAGTCATAGTCCGTAGGGTTCAATATTGAGTTGGCCCACTCTTTGCGGCTATAACAGCTTCAGCTCTTCTGGGAAGGCTGTCCACAATTTTTAGGAGTTTGTCTATGGGAATGTTTGACCATTATTCCAGAAGAGCATTTATGAGGTCAGGCACTGATGTCGGACGAGAAGGCCTGGCTCACAGTCTCTGCTCTAATTTATCCCAAAGGGGTTCTATCGGGTTGAGGTCAGGACCAGCGGTGGCCAATCCATAAGAAGGACGCATGCATTCCAATGTTTTTTTTTTTTTAATCAGAGGTTCTAATAGGCTTAAAAAGTTGGGGCTCGGGGGACAGAGCACACCCAATTGTGTGACAATAGCGAATCAATATTCACTATTGTCACACTGATTCTCCTCCCAGCCAATCAGGAAGCGTGTCCCGATTGGCTGAAAGGATAGGTGATCCTATTGGACAACTAGGAAGAGGAGACATGATGCAGAGGAAGAGGAGACACAATGGAAGCCGCTTCCCACCTCTGATATGAGCACTGCCCACAATTTAGATGGGGTAAGTGCGGGGCTGAATGACCGGCCGCGGAGGGGGTAATGGGTGATGGGCAACCAGAGGGGTGGTTGTTTGCCACTCCCCCCACCAAAAAAAAAACAACAGCCACCACTGGACAGTTCCTCCACCCAGAACTCATTCACCCCTGTCTTTTTGGACCTTGCTTTGTGCACTTGTGTGCAGTCATGTTGGAACAGAAAGGAGCCATACCCTAACTTTTACCACAAAGTTGGCAGCATGAAATTGTCCAAAATGTCTTGGTATTAAGAGTTACCTTCACTGGAACTAAGGGGCCAAGCCAACCCCTGAAAAACAACCCCACATCATAATTCCACCTCCACCAAATGATTTGGACCAGTGCACAAAGTCATGACATCAACCCAGTAGAACACCTTTGGGATGAGTCAGAGCGGAGACTGCGAGCCAGGACTTCTTGTCCAACATCAGTGCCTGACCTCACAAATGTGCTTCTGGAAGATTGGTCAAACATTTCCATAGACACACTCCTAAACTTTGTGGATGGCCTTCCCAGAAGAGTTGAAGCTGTTATAGCTGCAAAGGATGGGCCAACTCAATAATGAACCCTGCGGACTAAGACTGGGATGCCATTAAATTTCACCTGCATGTAAAAGCAGGCATCCCAATACTTTTGACTGCTATATGCACCATACACTCCTAGGAATTCGGAAGAGCCACAAGGTAAATGTGCCACCCAAAACAAACCGGCAGCTCCTCCAGGGGTAGTGCTACATATACAGTGGGGATCGAAAGTTTGGGCACCCCAGGAAAAAAATTGTATTTATGTGCATAACGAAGCCAAGGAAAGATGGAAAAATCTCCAAAAGGCATCAAATTACAGATTAGACATTCTTATAAGATGTCAAAAAAAGTTAGATTTTATTTCCATCATTTACACTTTCAACATTACAGAAAACAAAAAAATGGTGTCTGCAAAAGTTTGGGCACCCTGCACAGTTAATATCTTGTACTGCCCCCTTTGGCAAGTATCACAGCTTGTAAACGCTTTTTGTAGCCAGCCAAGAGTCTTTCAATTCTTGTTTGAGGCAAGAGCGGATCCAGAGTCTAGTCTCGGGAGGGCCACTGCCAGAAAATAAGGTGTTGCTTACAGAACTCAATTAGGTGTCCGATGTGTCCGCTGCAATGTTGCAGTACCGCTAAATGATCGCCGCCATTACTAGTAAAAAATATTTAAATATAAATGCCATAAATCTATCCCACAGTTTGTAGACGATTGTCAGGGACTGCAGACATGGTACAAGAGATGGTCAGAGACTGCAGACATAATACAGGAGATGGTCAGAGACTGCAGACATAATACAGGAGATGGTCAGAGACTGTAGACATGGTACAAGAGATGGTCAGAGACTGCAGACATAATACAGGAGATGGTCAGAGACTGCATACATGGTACAAGAGATGGTCAGAGACTGCAGACGTGGTACAAGAGATGATCAGAGACTGCAGACATGGTACAAGAGATGGTCAGAGACTTCAGACATGGTACAAGAGATGGTCAGAGACTGCAGACATGATACAAGAGATGGTCAGAGACGGGAGACATGGTACAAGAGATCAATGCAGCCTCATCAGTGCCCATCATTGCAGCCCCACTGTACATATGAATGCAGTCCCACTTTTGTATATAAATTCAGTCCCACTTTTGTATATAAATTCAGTCCCACTTTTTGTATATAAATGCAGTTCCACTTTTGTCTATGAATGCAGTCGCACTTTTGTCTATGAATGCAGTCCCACTTTTGTCTATGAATGCAGTCCCACTTTTGTCTATGAATGCAGCCCCACTTTTGTCTATGAATGCAGTCCCACTTATGTCTATTAATGCAGCCACACTGTGCATGGCACTCACCATGGCATTGCCTCGATCACACACAGCAGGTATCTCCTCTCCCGACATGTGTCATGGAACAAACAGGAGCTGTAGGTCTGTGTTCGGCAGGGCAGTGTGCTCTAGCAAGGTCCCCCCCTATACGGGCTTGTGTGATAGACAAAACACTAATTCAATCAGTGTTCCATCTCCATCTACTATCACACAAGCAGGTCTAGCACAGGCAGCACAGCCGAACACAGATCCAGCTCTCAACACACAGCCAAAGATGCCCGGAGTATATGTGACACACAGGAGAGAGGGGAAGCACTGCAGTCAGCTACAGCTCAAAGCAGCCTCAGGAGAGGCAACCTACTGGCCCTGGTGATGAGATAGAGAGAGTGAGAGACTCGGCAGCGCAGCTGCAGGCACCGCAAAGCAGTTAAAAAAATGATAAACAAGCCAAAAGCCAATGTGACATGATTGTCTCGGGGGGGGAATTGCCCTGTTGCCCCCCCCCCTGGATCCGCCGTTGGTTTGAGGTAATCTTTTCCCATTCTTCCTTACAAAAGTCTTCCAGTTCTTTGAGATCTCTGGGCTGTCTGTCACGCACTGCTCTTTTAAGGTCTATCCATAGATTTTCAATTATGTTGAGGTCAGGAGATTGTGAAGGCCATGGCAAAACCTTCAGTTTACGCCTCTTGGTGTAATCCCCCTGTGGATTTTGAGGTGTGTTTAGGATCATTATTCATTTGTAGAAGCCATCCTCTCTTTAACTTCAGCTTTTTCACAGATGGCATCAAGTTACGATTTAAAATTTGGTGACATTTTATTGAATCCATTTTTCCTTCTACTCGTGAAATGTTTCCTGTACAACTGGCTGCAATACAACCCCAAAGCATGATTGATCCACCCCCATGCTTAACAGTTGGACAGAGGTTCTTTTCATTAAATTCTGTGCCCTTTTCTCTCCAAACGTACCTTTGCTAATTCCAGACAAAAAGTTATATTTTAACCTCATCGGTCCACAGAACTTGTTTCCAAATTGCATCAGGCTTGTCTATTAGTGATGAGCGGAATACGCCATATTCGATTTCGCGATATTTCGCGAATATTTCGAAGAATATTCGCGAATATTCGTTAATATCGGATTTCGCGGTTTTTTTTTTTTTTATAAAATATCACGAATATTCGATATTTACGAATATTCGGTATATTTTATAAAAAAAAAAAGCGAGATTTCACATATGCGGTCGCGAATATTCGTTAATATCGAATATTCGTGATATGTTATAAAAAAAAAAAAAAATTGCGAATTTTCGCCAATGCGAATTTTCGCTATTGCGAGATTTCGCTATTGCGATTTTTTTGCGAAATTTATTGCGAAATTTGAAAAATGCGAATATGCGAAATAGAGAATATTCGCCACGATATTCGAGATATTCGCGAATACTCGAATATGCAATATTCCTAGCGAATATTCGCAATGCGAATATTCGTGAGCAACACTATTGTCTATATGTTCATTTGCAAAGTTCAAACGCTGATTTTTGTGGTGAGGACGTAGAAGAGGTTTTCTTCTGATGACTCTTCCATGAAGACCATATTTGTACAAGTATCTCTTTATAGTGGAATAGTGTACCACAACTCCAGTGTCTGCCAGATCTTTCTGGAGGGATCGTCCAGTCAAACGTGGGTTTTAAATAGCTTTTCTCACAATCCTGCGAGCTGTTCTGTCTGATATTTTTCTTGGTCTTCCAGATCTTGCTTTAACTTCCACTCTTCCTGATGACTGCCATTTCTTAATTACATTCTGAACAGAGGATATTGACACCTGAAAACACTTTGCTATCTTCTTATAGCCTTCTTCAGCTTTGTGAGCATGAACTATTTTCACTTTCAGTTTTCTAGACAACTGCTTAGAAGAACCCATGGTGCTGATTGTTGGGGCAAGGTCAGATGAGTCTGGGCATTTAAAACCTTTGAGATTGACATCACCTGGTCTTCCCAGACGATTATTGAGAACAATCCATGACACTGGCAGGTCTCAGCTTTGCACAGGGGGCAGTGCATGCTATAAATTCTGCAGGGTGCCCAAACTTTTGCAAACGCCTTTTTTTTTTTCTGTAATTTTGAAAGTGTAAATGATGGAAATAAAATCTAACTTTTTTTGACATATTATAAGAATGTCTAATCTGTAATTTGATGCCTTTTGGAGATTTTTTCATCTTTCCTTGGCTTCGTTATGCACATTAATACAAATTTTTACCTGGGGTGTCCAAACTTTCGATCCCCACTGTATATATAAAATCACGTATACCGTATTTATCGGGGTATTGCACGCACCCGCGTACAGCGCGCACCCCCAACCTAGAAGAAACATTTCAGAAAAAAAAATACTTACGGTTTCGTCGGTGTCTTGCCCGGCGTCCATCGGCGGCCTTGTCCGGTCCGGCGTCCGTCTGCAGCCTCGTTGGTGTCCTCCCGCACTGTCTCTGAGCCGATCCCCGCTTCCCGTGCTGTGTTTGAACCACTCCGCCAACATATACCGAGCGTAGTACACTCGGGCACGCTCGGCTCCTCTTGCATAAAGGACGTACAGGACGCACAGGACATGACCGCGAGGGGAGCCCAGCCTGGCCGAATGTACCCGAGTGTACTGCGCTCGGTATATGTCGGCAGCGGCTTCAAACACCGTGCGGAAAGCGGGGATCGGCGTATATCGCGCACCTACGAAACTGCGCGGTATACACCAAAAAATACGGTAATATGTCTGCTGAAGATAAGGAGAACCCATCCTTTGGTAGCCAGGGTTGGACTGTGAGTATATGTTCCTCTCAGAAATATTGACTTCACCAACTCCATGGTTACTGATCATTGTGAATGCACAACTGTATGCAATAAATACCGGTGTATTATGTAAAATTGAATGAAAATAAAATTTACTTTATGCTTCCACGGTTTTCCAAGGTTTCCAAGAACTACAACAAATTGAAAAAAGCCAAGTGTCTTTGAGTTCCCGTGCTGTTTTCCTGCACATGACAAACAACTCAACAACAGGGGATCAAGCTGCAGTTTTATTTTGATGCACAATTCTTGGAATTTCTGAACGAAAATGGAAACCTTGATATTTAAGGGCTTTACATAAAGCTATCTGAATGTGGCTCAGAAGCTGTGAAAAATCAAAGCCTACGTTTACTTAAAAAAAGAAAAAAAAATCATCACAATGGATATTATTTACCTTCAGTGAGATGTGTCCTTGTGCTGTCGTGTCCTCTCTTATCAGAAACCCTCCTCCTGTGATGCCCCCCATCCTCAGCTGGTGGAGGGGCAATATAGGAACTGAGATAGCTCTGGCAAGCATTCATCAAGAGGGCTCCACTATGCTCGCCATTTTCCCCCAGCTCTCCCGTTCAAAGAAATTGTACTACAACTCAGTGGCGGCTGGTGCACCAATTGTTTTTGGAGGGGCGCAAATTTTGAAAAAAAAAAAACACCCATCAATTGCAACCTCACTGTGCCCATCAAATGCAGCCACTGTACAAAATACAGTCACTGTACCAAACACAGCCACTGTGCCATCAAACGCAGCCACTGTGCCATAAGACGCAGCTACTGTGCCCATTAAAGGCAGCCACTTTGCCCATCACATGCAGCCACTTTGCTCATCAAACATTGCCACTGTGCCCCAAATGCTGAACTGTGCCCCAAATGCTTCCACTGTGCCCAAACACTGCCACTATGCCCCAAATGCTGCCACTTTGCCCATCAAATGCTGCCACTGTGCCGCAAATGCTGCCACTGTGCCTAAACGCTGCCACTGTGCCCAAACGCTGACACTGTGGCCCAAATGCTGCCACTTTGCCCATTAAACATTGCCACTGTGCCCCAAATGCTGCCACTGTGCCCCCAAATCTGTCCGGCACTTACCTTGTCACAGGGTGGGCAGTGGGTGGCGGTGAGTGGTGTCCGGTGTCCTCCATTTCTTCCTCGATCTGATATTTTCTCCCTTCCCACTCCTCCTCTTCTTTGATTGGATGCCTGATAGGCGTCCAATCACAGCACTTGTCATTTCAGCCAATCAGATGACAGGTAACACAGACCCGGTGCACCTGATTGGCTGAAAGGGTGTTCAATGTTAGTGTAGCGGTCTGCTCCTGTTGGGCAGGCGCTGCTTTAAATTTAGAGGGGTCTGAGTGTTAGTTGACTCAGACATGTGTAATTATGTCCAAATTTAGCCTCTGTTCCAGCCATGGCTGTGCTGGGAGTAACCACTAATGTTCATCTGGGGGTGTCATTACCACCCCAGGCCAGGGGTGGCAGCAGCAGAGTCAGGGTGTATTGGGTGTTCCCCTCAGCAGCCAATCAGTGGGGGTGATCATCCCACTGGGAATGCTGGGTAGGGGTACCTAAGGGACAGATGCCACTGGACCGAGGTCGTCCGTCTACCGTCCCACCCCCCTCGTGGCCCACCTGGTCAGGGGGGACGTGCTTCTCAAATCCTGGCTCTGGGACCACTTTGGTCCGGGGGTTGTGATCTCACAAAATAGGACAAGGGGGGAGCACTCACATTTGCCACATCCGTAAATTTAGAAGACAGAGAAAATTAATCAAAAGACGGTAATTAATGGTTGGACTTTAGAGGCAAGACAGGAATATCAAAAAGTATTTAAATGTATTACAAAAAATAAAGAATTTACAAAACAGATTGATAAAAAAAAAACATATAGAATATATGATATGGAAAATATCCTCTGTGCAGCGTCTACGCATTTCACCTTTGGGCTTCCTCAGGACGAGCAGAAGAAATTAACAGTAGAAAATGATATTTCATTGTCTCGGAATACACCAAGTCGCATATACATATGTCGAGCAATAAAAGGAAGTTCCAGATATAGTAGAAAAAGACTTAACATTCCACCCCAAAATATTCAGCAGCTCCTCCAGGGGTAGTGCTACATTAGCAAAGTGAATTGCTTTGTTTTGCTAACATACAGCTGAGTGAGAAGCGAGTGAACAGCCTTGCGCCTGCTTCTCACATTTTTTGACGCCTATTAGAGCCAATAGCTTCCAGGTGCTTCCAAAATACACCCCCACCAATGTAATTCAGGTACCCCGGTGACTGAAAAGGGTCTGAACACCTAAATAGGGGGTGTCAGCAGCGACCATAGCAATGCATGATCCTATCTATGGGGATTAGAGCGGTGCAGGAGAGGGGGGGGGGGGCGATGCTCCTGCACCCTTTAGGGACGCACCGTCACTGCTACAATTTCTATGAGTGAAACGTAATCAATGAATAGAGGGCAGGAGGGATGAGGTCCACCTCGCCCCTTCAAAGATGATGTTGCATTCATAGAATCTGTAGCACAGCTTCTATAAATGGAGGAGATGGGTGGAAGGGTGGCATAGTTGGACACTCCTTATAAGTGCCTGTCACAGCTCCATCAGCTTCATTTAAACTCAAGATTCCTGCTAAACAAAGATACATCAGGGACACAGTCCTTGTACTTATTTTTTATTTAAAGCATAACTTCATTTTTGTTCAGAAAAAAACAATCCCCTGGGTGATTTATGTACATTACAGGGATTTTAACAAACTTTGTAGCAGATTCCTACATTTTGTTATTCTGACAAAATCCCTGTGTGTGTTGTCTGTATCCATGTCGTAAGTGAGTCTAATGGGAGGGGTTTCATAATTATGATGCAGCTGCTGCGCCCGCAGGGCACTTATGAGGAAAGCTGCAGGGTCTGCATCCCTTTTGGATGTGATTTCCTATTGAAAGAATCTCGCGAAAAATGAAATTTTTGTTGCAGGGGATGCCTAAAATCTGTATCTTGTATCCTAGTGCAAACTTCTCGGAAAATCAGTAAGCCAATCACACAAGCAGTAAATTATGTTGGGGGGGGGGCATTCTGAACACATTCTGTGTACAAAACACCTCCAGGTTGCCATATTGCATTTTCAGAAAACTACAGAGCTGCATATTAAAAAGGAATAGTCTTTTTTTTTTTTATAACATTTAATCACAACATGACTTGTGTAACAATTGTATATACTATATTATTTTTTCTTTATTTTCTCCCAACATTTTGAGATGGGAGTGAGGGACACCTACACAAGCACGTACCTGTACGTCCTCTTTAAGTGCCCAGCCATGGGTCGTGGGCAATCGGTTCATGGAGCTGAAGAACAGGGAGAGCTGTGTGTAAACACAGCTCCCCCGTTCTTCACTGTGGTGCTGTCATTGATCATCTGTTCCCTGATATAGGGAAAGGCGATCAATGACGTCCAGCCCCGCCCCCCTACAGTTAGAAACACATACGAGGTCACACTTAACCCCTTCAGCTCCCCCTAGTGGTTAACTCCCAAACAATTGTAATTTTCACAGTAAACAGTGAATTTTTATAGCATTTTTTGCTGTGAAAATGACAATGGTTCCAAAAATGTTTCAAAATTGAACAATGTATCAGCCATAATGCCGCAGTCACAAAAAAAAAACGCTGATCGCCGCCATTAGAAGTAAAACAAAAAATATTAATAAAGATGCAATAAAACTATCCCCTATTTTGTAAACACTATGGGCCAGATTCAGGTAGATGAGAGTATCTTTCCTCTGGAGTAACGCTTCTCATTTACGTTACTCTGAAGACCCTTTCAGCGCAAGTCCTGTAATTCACATAGCAGTTGCGCGTAAACTTGCGCCAGAGTAACGATAATGCGCTGGCGTAACCCGACGCAAGTGGAAGTGGGTGTGATCATATGTAAATGATGGGCGGAGCCCAGCGCAGAGGCTTATGTTCAGCGCATCATCCACGGAGCATGCGCAGTGAGTGCGGCTCCACTCGCCCCCTTGTGCGCATGCTCACAACTTCCGTCGGCACCACTTCCTGGGAAACGTCAGCGCAATGCGTTCCGCTGGGCGCTTAAAAACGCTGGCGGAAACGCCATTACGGCGCAAAAGTAGTTCCATTTCCCCCCACCCCAGGGAAGATACTTTTGCCCTGTAATGGCTGCTCCCGCTACCCCCAAAGAGAGGAGGAACCTAAATTATAATGCCCAGGAGGTCTCTGTGATAATCTCGGCTATGGAGACGTTTAATGATTTCCTCCATGGGAAAAAAAGCAGGAAGACCAGCCGGGAGAGGAAGCAGGGCATCCTGGACACCATAGCTGCCAGGGTCAATGTGCTGGGGTACTCCACCCGGAGTGCTTCGGACATTCAAAAAAAAATAAATGACCTGCGGCGCAAGGTGAGGGGCAAGGTGTCCACCATTAGGAGCCATGAGAGGGGCACAGGTGGTGGTCCCCCATGTCCTGTCACCCTGACCGCGGAGGAGGAGGTGGTTGCCCGCTGCCTGGACAGGGAGCAGTTGGAGGGGGTCCCTGGCTATGACTCCGTAGAGGAAGGCTCCAGGACAGGTAAGTGATTTTTACCCCCTTTTTGGTGTGTTGCATGTGGGGGGGGGGGTGTTTACATGTGGCAAGTGTGTGGGACCACCAACATGTGTCTGCTTTGTGTCATCCACAGATGACGGTGCTGGGCCATCTCGTGCCGGCCAGTCCACCCCAACCCCCCAACGGGATGCTGAAGACGAGGCCCTGGGTGCTGGAGACACCGAGGTGGAGGAGGAGAGTGCCCACACCACTTCAGCAGAGGTGGTTGTGGAGGAGCCTGTCCCTGAACAGGAGTTTATTTTAATGTTGGAGGAGTCCTCCTCCTCTGCAGGGCCCTCTGTGATCCCCTCCCCCATCCTAGGTAGCCCCTCAAGGGCGACTCCATCCCCACGGGGACAACCTTCTTCTGCCCCCAGGAAGGCCACCCGGAAGACCAGGGAGGTGTGTGATCTGGTCGAGGACCAGGTGCTGTTGGACCACGCCAAACAGACCCAGCAAATGGGGGAGATGGCTGGCCACTTAGACAGGGTCGCAGACAGCCTGGGCTCTCTGTCACAGCTGCCCAGTCGCGTGCAGGGCGTTGTGACCAGCCTGGGGGAGGTGCAGGCTGATATCCGGCACTTGACAGCAGCTGTTCGAGACAACACAGCTGCCATCCGGGAAGAGGGGAGGCAGCGGCAACGTGACCAGCGGCACAATATCACCCGCCAGTTGAGGATGCAGGCCCAAACAAACCTGTATCTGAGCCGTATCGCTGTGGCATTGGAGGGCATGCAGCCAACAGCTCCCAGGAGTGGCCCACCCGGGGATCAGCCTCCTCCTGATGCCCCCCCACCCCCACCACCACCCACTCCCTCCAGGCAGATGAGGAGCCCGAGAGTGCCCCCAAGGAGGAGCCCCCGTCATCCCAGATGAGGGTTTTTTGTTTTTTTGGTTGTTATATATTTTTGTTTATACTCAGGATATGAGTTTTTGTTTATTTTTTATTATTATTGTTTATACTCAGGATATGAGTTTTTGTTTATTTTTTGGTTCTCAGGTTATGAGATTTTTTTTTTTATTTTGTACTGCACACGGTCAGGAGTGCAGGGGACAGTGTGAATGGTGTGTGAATGTGAGAGGGTGGCACTCCTGAAAGTAAGGGGTGTCACCCTCGGCCGTGGTGGTGAAGTTAACCCCACGGCTGAATGAATGACGTGTGAAAGGTGTGTGAATGGACAGTGACATCATTGGGGCCTTGACGCTGGCGTTGCTGCTCCCAACTCCTACATGCTGAACTTGGGCTAATCCAATGCGATGTGCATGTGGTGTGTGTGATCCAGTGGTGTACACGCGTGCACTGTCTGTGTGATTAATGTATTGGTTTAGTGTCCAAAGATGCCTACGGCGAGGACCCTCCTGACTGCTCTTCCATCAGCAGACTGGGTGTCCTCTGGCAGGTGGGGACTGTGTAGGTCGGGGGTCAGGTCATCACGTATGTCAATCTGCAGGCCTTTTCTCATAGCAAAGTTGTGCAGAATACAACATGCAGCGATGATCTGACACACAAAGGTAGGGGAATACAATAGGGTCCCCCCGGACTTATCCAGGCAGCGGAAACGGGACTTTAGGAGCCCAAATGTTTGCTCCACCACTCCACGGGTTTTGATGTGTGCTTCATTGTATTTTCTCTCTCCTCTGGTTTGGGGGTTCCGGAAAGGAGTCATTAGATGGGGTCCCAGTGCATATGCAGAGTCACCTGTAAGGTAAAAGACAGGAGAATGTTAGTCATGCATGTGCGACTTCTGTTGTGCATCACGGGAGGGGATAGTCATGCCTGACTCCCTTGTCACTCACCAACCAGCCAGCTGTCCCCATACATGTTCTGCTCGAATTCTGCTGGGATGGGGCTCTGACGGTATATGAAGCTGTCATGGCTGGACCCGGGGTGTTTGGCACGGACGTGCCATATGAGGCGTTGGGCATCAGCTATCACCTGTACGTTGATGGAATGCCAATGCTTCCGATTGCGGTATATGTGCTCTGTGGCACTGGGGGGCTGTAGGGCCACATGTGTGCAATCAATGGCCCCGATGGTGCGTGGGAATCTGGCAATGTTGTAGAAATCTGTCATTGCCTTCAGCCGCAGCTCCTCAGTGGTGGGTCTAATGAACTGGTTGGACATGCGTCTGAGGATTGCAGGGACAACCTGGTGCACACATCTGCTTATGGAGGACTGTGACATCCCAGCCACCACTCCACTTGTACGCTGGAATGATCCACTGGCAAGGAAATGAAGTGTTGCCAGGACCTTCACCAGTGGCTGCACTGCTTGTGAGCGGTGTGTTGGGCTAGTGATGTCATCCTGCAGGGTTGTGGTTAGTTCAAGTATTACATCAGGGCTGAATCTGAAGAGGCGATACACCTCCTCATCCCCCATGCCAAAGAGGCTCATACGAGTGCGGTATATCCTCTCACGTGCCCGCCTCCTCCGTAGCGAGGGACCCAGTACTAGTCTTAGGACCACAATTGCCCCTGGCATGTTGGCACACAGAGGTGTTGTCCTTGCAAGTGTTGTTGTTCAGCTTGCTAGTTTCGTCGGTAACGCTGCTGTAGCTGCTCTCCTGCTGACCTGTGACCGTCTGGAGTAAAGATAAAGCAGCCTTTTGTAGAAATAACTTTGCGCCGGACGGACCAGATACGCGCGGCGCATGTAGCCAGCGTATGGTGCTAATCCGATCGTGAATTGGGAAAAATACCTCATTTGCATATTTGCAGGGGAAATCAATGGGCGCGACTGATGCGCCCAGCGAAAATAAGCGCTGACGATACTCTGGCGTCGGAACGTTCCGCCGGTCGCAAATGACCCGTTATTGGGCGCATCTAGTTTGGTGGGTACGGGCACATAGAAACGACGGCGCATCATCACAGTTACGCGGCGCATATCGAAATACTCCAGCGCAAGTGTTCCTGAATCTGGCCCTATACATTTTGCACAAACCAATTGATAAACGCTTATTGCAATTTTTTTTTACCAAAAATATGTACAAGAATACGTATCGGCCTAAACGGAGAAAAAAAAAATGTATATCTTTTTTGAGGATATTTATTATAGCAAAAAGTTAAAAATATTGGATTTTTTTTCAAAATTGGCACTCTATTTTTGTTTATAGCGCAAAAAATAAAAACCGCAGAGGTGATAAAATACCACCAAAACAAAGCTCTATTTTGGGGAAAAAAGGACACCAATTTGGTTTGGGAGCCACGTCGCACGACCGGGCAATTGTCAGTTAAAGCGATGCAGTGCCAAATCGCAAAAACTGGCCAGGTCCTTTACCTGCATAATGGTCCGAGTCTTAAGTGGTTAAAGGAGAATTAACCCAAAAAAGGTTAATTAAATCCACAAGGACTGCCGAGAAACCCGAGCGTCTGTATACTTACCTGTCGCCATGGAAACCTGCACATGCTCAAAATTACTTTGACGCATGCGCAGTAGCTTCCAAGGCATAAGTAGGGTGTAGCAAGATGACGGCGATGGCATTAACCACTTGACCACTGGGCACTTAAACCCCCATAATAACCAGAACAATTTTCAGCTTTCGGTGCTCTCACAATTTAAATGACAATAACTCAGTAAGTCCCCTTTCACACTTATAGGACTTCTCCCACGATTTTGGACTGCAAAATCGTATGACAAGTCATTCTCCATTATTTTCAATGAACACCATTCATACTGGCACAACTTTAAGTAGTGCCGACTTCAAAGTAGTCCTTGCACTACTTTGGTCCGATTTTGATGCCACTTACACAGGCATTCATTCAAATCGCGGTCGCGAAATCGCGGTAAAATCGCACGACTTTGGAGTCGTACAAGTGTGAAAGGGACCTCATTCAACACTGTACCCAAATGAAATTTGTGTCCTTTTTTTCCCACAAATAGAGCTTTCTTTTGGTGGTATTTGATCACCTCTGCACTTTTTTTCGCTATAAATGAAAAAAGAACAAACATTTTTTTTTAAAAATAAATCTTAATTTCTATTATAAAATTTAGCAAAAAAGTAATTTTTCTTTATAAAATGTATACTGCTAAATATCTTTGGTAAAAAATAAATAAAAATTTGGATATTATTTAGTCTGGGTGAAAGTTATAGGGTCTACAAGCAATGGTACCAATTACTGAAAATCTATCAATTTGATTATACCTGATGTACTGACAGCCTCTCTCATTTCTTGAGACCCTAACATGCCAGAAAAGTACAAATACCCCCCAAATGACCCCTTTTTAGAAAGAAAAGATTCTGAGGTATTTAGAAAGAGGCATTGTGAGTTTTTTGAAGTTGTCATTTTTTCCCACAATTCTTTGCAAAATCAAGATTTTTTTATTTTTATATATTGCAGAGTATTGCTCGGGGGTACTTCAGAGTATTGCGCGGGGGTACTTCAGAGTATTGCGCAGGGGGTACTTCAGAGTATTGCTCATGGGGGTATTGCAGAGTATTGCGCATGGGGGTATTGCAGAGTATTGCGCAGGGGGTATTGCAGAGTATTGCGCAGGGGGTACTTCAGAGTATTGCGCAGGGGGTATTGCAGAGTATTGCGCATGGGGGTATTGCAGAGTCACGGTCACAGACATTCCTATGTGCGCGCCCCAGGGGGCGCGTGGGAGCACGATGCTGGCAGGACATCAATAGACGTGCTCCCAGAGTTAAGGAACCTTGTAGCCGTGATTCGGCTATGAGGCAGTTATTAACTGGTTAATTGTGAAGAGTGCATGCTTGTCGTAGTCGATGACGGCACCGCGTTCGTGCTATTCAAAAGAAAGGCGTTCTTTTGAATGGAGTGTGTGTACACTCGGCCGGCAAGAGAATCTTGCCAAGAATCTCGTCAGGAAAAACAAGTGCCCAGATTCACAGATCGATTACGCCTGCGCAACAGGAGATGCGCGTGCGTAAGTCGAAATGTGCACGTGCGTTTCGATGCGCGGCATCTCCAGAACGAGATACGCAAAAAATCTACTTTTTTTTGTCCCGCGTAATTTCGTTAGACTGGCGCATCCGTCCGCGCAAAAGTGCGCTAGACAGACCATTGATTTGCTAGTCAAATATGCTAATGAAGGACTTACGGGGATCCACAAAAGAACATTGGGGCAGCGCAGGCTACGCAGTGTGCGCAACAGCAAAATGTCCTGTCTAAAATTAGAGCATATAAAAGCTGGTCTAAAAATAGAAAAAAAGTCTACTTGTTAGATAAAGCAACACTGTTAGTGAGGAGCTCAGCAGTCACACGTGTTGCACAACAATCTGTATGCCAACATGCCAGGGGCATCGTCGCGCATAGCTATACTACTGACTTTAGATGAACAAAGAAGGATGAGGGCACTGAGGAGGGCACTGAGGAGGGCACTAAGGAGGGCACGGAGATTATTTTTTTTGCTTATCTAAACTTTACAATTTAATCTAATCTAATACAATATTCTTATCTGATACAAGCCCCTCACTCTTCACTCTTCACGGGAGAGGATATATCACACACGCATAGACATCTTTGGCATGAGTGATTCTGAGGTGTCTTGCATCTTCAGATTCACCCCTCATGCCATCCTGGAATTAACCACAACCCTGCAGGAGGACATCACCAGCCCAACACATGACACTACCCATGACAGCCATGACAGCTACATATACAATCAGAGCCCCATCCCCACAGATTTCGAACAGAACATGTATGGGGACAGCTGGCTGGTTGGTGAGTGACATGGGTGGCAGGCATGACTGCCCCCCCCCCCCATGATGCACACATCACAAGGGGCACATGCTCTACTAACATCCTCCTGTCTTTTCCCTTCAAGGTGACTCTGCATATGCACTGGGACCCCATCTCATGACCCCATCTCATGCCAGCTCACATATGCATCTTTGCACGTTAAACACACACATTAATCATGGCACAATGAGAATGCATGCATGCACACCACTGTGGTCCCTACATCCACATCCTCATCACATTGGATTGGCACCAGTCCACCATGCAGGACTTGTGAGCTGCAACGCCACGCCACGGCTCCAATTATGTCACTGTACATTCATACACCATTCACACAGACCTGGGGATCACTTCTCCACCACAAATGAGGGTGACACCCCTTTTCCGGCAGGAATATCACCCCCACATTCCCAAATCATACACAAACAGAACCAAAAAAATTAAATAAATGACGAGCAAAAATAAAAAATGCCCAGCAAAAATATATTTTAAACAAAATAACAACAAAGAAAACACATAAAAGACAAAAATCACTCTGCAAAACAGTCCCCAAATATCTCAAAGACACGTCACAAACAAACAAACAAACGCTAATAAACAAAAGCACCTTGCTGTATAGGAAGGGATACAAAGGGATGTGCTTTTGCAAAGGAAGTGCATTTGTGTCTGTCTATTTATGCTGTTTGCGTAGTTCACTGAGTTGCCCGGGTCCACTTCCAATTTCACTGATTGCACCGCTCCCGAGTTGTGAGCATGCGCACAGCGGAGCTGACCATGGTCTCCTTCAAGCGCGCATGCACGAGCCGGCCGGCCCTTCATTTGCATGGGGTCACGGCTCATTTCAATGTAACACGCCCACGTCCTTCCCAATTTGTATTACTCCGCCTTACACCTCTGAAAAAACGCTACGCATGCGCAATTTTCTGTGCAAAAGCTACGAGAATAGGGTGATTACGCGGCAAAATTGCGCAAGTCTAACGTAAAGGCGGTGCGCTACGCTGGTCCAATAATGCGCAGATGTACCTGAATCTGGGCCAATGTTTTTTTCCTGACGAGATTTTGGGCCACGTGTGCAGGGCTTTATACTATCTGTTAAAAGGCCACCAGATTTGTATCCATTTACAAGACATATACCTTATACAAGTGGTGGATAACCAGTTCTTTGCTTTTCTTTTTTTTTTTTTTACAATTAAAAAAAAGTCCATTATAATGTTTTTTTTTTAGCTTTTTGTTTAACCATTAAAAAAATATGCCATTAAATGTTGGTGGTGTGATGTCTGATAATAGGAAATGTGAGTTATAAAAGTCTCTAATCTGGATAAAATTTCTAAGTTCAATGTTGGGGACGTTATATTTAATTTTTATTAAATCAAAGGAAGTGAATGAGGCATTTTCTATAAATTTTGTGACTGTAGTCAGGCAAATTTGGATAATTAATAAAAAATTTGGGGTCTCCTATGAAAGAAGCTAGGGAAGGAGTAGTGGATTTAATTTCGAATTTCTTGTAGTATAAGTTCTATAATTGGAGTGACTGGGCTACTAATTGGTTAAGCTTTTCTAGGGTTCGGTTGGGGATCTTGTTGCCCCATAATAGGCCGGATATGGAATAAGGTATCACTGAATCTCTTTCAAAAATGATTCATGGTGTTTTTGGGTTGTGCATATGCCATTGGGCAATTTGGGATCATCTTTCAGCTAAATAATGAGACCAGAAGTCCGGAAGTCCCAAACTGCCATTTTTTGTGGTTTTGTATAATACCATTTTAGAAAATCCTGGGTGAGAATCTGACCATACAAATTTGTTAATTTCTGATTAGAATTTAGTTAATATTGTTTTGTTTAATCAAATAGGGAGTGCTCTAAAAAAGTATAACAATTTTGGTAAGATTGTCATTTTTATTGCTATTGTAGCACTACCCCCGGAGGAGCTGCTGGTTGTTTTGGGTGGCACGTTTACCTCCGAATTCCTAGTGGTGCATGATGCATTTAGTAGAAGTAAAGGAATGTCTGCAACAGGTGCTCTTTGCTGTGCTCTTTATCACCCAGCCAGGTAAAAACAATAAAAAACTTGTGGTGAGGAAAGTAAAGTTGAAGGTAAATAGCAAATTCAGGCATAATGATAGGGAAACAGTCCTGCTCCCAAGTGTAAAACACTTCTCTGTGCCACTCCCGCCAGAGTGGGTTTAGTGTACCCAGACAGGCCTCTCTCGTTGACCTGGCAGCCAGAGTATCACTCGAACATTTGTAGGATAAAGTCTCTGCCACAGAGCCTCCTTGGTGAACATCAGGGAGACACCTCTGCCACAGGCCCTCTCTGATTGTAGTTACAGAGGAGTTCCTCCTTAGGTGAATTACGCCTGGATCTCCTTCAACTTGTCGCCCAGGTACCTACTGACAGGTGATCAATCCTTCAGTGTCTGGCTACCTTGATCCCCAGGGGTTTGTCAAGGCCCTTTTGGGCCACCAGCCTCTAAATGGTGCTCCTCAGACAGACTCCCCACCGTACACCACTACCGCTTTGGATCCTCAAAGGTGGGAATCCAGTCGCTCACTGGGTCCCCGTTGCTGCTCAAATGTTCCAGGCCAACGTGGCCCCCGGAAACAGGAACACCGGGTGGCACGCACGCCCCGACCAGGTAGGCCATAACACCGGGGTGCTGTGATGTGGTCACCCTAAAGGTGGGTGCCACACTGGACGAAGGAGAACCCAGAACCAATGGCGTCTGCCCCATAAATACCCTCCCCCAGCATGCACAGCGAGGCCAAACCCTCCTGATTGGCTCCTGGGGAAAAGCACCCAAGCTTTGACTCCACTGCTGCCACCTACTGCACAGGGGTGAGAAGAACACCCAAGCACAACAGAACAAGCCCACAGCACAGCCAAGCTGAGACAGAGACCCTGTTTTGCACATAACAATTTTGATCAGAGTTTAACTACACTCTGATCTCCCTTTAAATTTAAATAACACCGGTACCTAAAGTAACCATAGTTTCCATATTTTCAATGTTGATTGCAGTTTTTGTAACACAGGGAAGTAATTTTTAGATGCTAGATTGTGGTGTGTGAGATGAATACCAAGATATGGTATAGATTCTTTAGACCACGTGAATTTAACCACTTCCCGACGGCCGTACGAATATATGCGGCCGCCGGGTGCTGCTAAATCTCTGACTGGACGCATATATGCGTCCAGCGCTCTTCCTGGTCACTAGAGGGCGCGTGTGGCCGCTGGCGGCGTGCGCGTGACTGCTGCATTCCTGAGGTACCGATGCGCGTGCCTGGCGGCCGCGATGTCCGCCAGGCACTCACAATCGGCGGTTACAGGAACAAGGCATGGATCTCTGTGTGTAAACACAGAGATCCATGTCCTGTCAGGGGAGAGCGGAGACCGTTCTGTGTCCCTTGTACATAGGGACACAGCATCGGTCACCTCCCCCAGTCACCCCCCTCCCCCCACAGTTAGAACACACCCAGGACACACATTTAACCCCATCCATGCCCCCTAGTGTTAACCCCTTCACTGCCAGGCACATTTATACAGTAATCGGTGCATTTTTATAGCACTGATCGCTGTATTAATGTGAATGGTCCCAAAAATGTGTCAAAAGTGTCCGATGTGTCCGCCATAACGTCGCAGTCCCAATAAAAATCGCAGATCGCCGCCATTACTAGTAAAAAAATTAATAAAAATTAATTATAATTCTGTCCCCTATTTTGTAAGCGCTATAACTTTTGCACAAACCAGACGCTTATTGCGATTTTTTTCCCCCCAAAAATATGTAGAATAATACGTATCGGCCTTAACTGAGAAAAAAATATGTTTTTTAAAAAAAGAAAAAATGGGCAATTTATTATAGTAACAAGTAAAAAATATATATATTTTTTTTAAATTGTCACTCCTTTTTTGTTTATAGCGCAAAAAAAATAAACCGCAGAGATGATCAAATACCACCAAAAGAAAGCTCTATTTGTGGGGAAAAAGGACGCCAATTTTGTTTGGGAGCCACGTCGTACGACCGCACAATTGTCAGTTAAAGCGACGCAGTGCCAGAAGCTGAATTTTCACCTGGTCAGGAAGGGCTATACGTGCCCAGTAAGGAAGTGGTTGAATGAGGCACTAATGTTATCTATTTGTGCTTGGGGAATGTTTATTGGCATGCCAACTGATTTAGAAACATTTACTGATAATCCGGAAAGCAATGAAAACTTTTTGAGTGTGTGGAGTAATGTTGGTAATGCAATGTTAGCGTGGGTGAAAGAAAAAGGCCTAGGTTTAACGTACATCCAAAGCAGGGTGGATACTGCGGATGCACAAATAATCAGTGTGCCACCGCCCCAATATTAATGGAATAGACTGAAAACTAGTGGATTGGGCCTTAAAGGCACACGATAATGTAGTAAGAAAACTAAATAATTTATTATAAAAATGTCATAAAAGCAATTACAAACATAAATTCAAAAAGAATCAGGTCAGTAACTGGTCCACATAGGCTAATACAGTGATATTACAATACTACCATAAAAAGCTCAGATACAAAGCATAATTATAATGTTCATTTATATATTGTATAACCAAGTGGTATTCCAGAGTGGGGATGAGCCGAACACCCCTGGGTTCGGTTCGCACCAGAACCTGCGAACAGACCAAAAGTTTGTGTGAACTTTAGAACCCTGTTAAAGTCTATGGGACTCGAACGTTTGAAATCTAAAGTACTAATTTTAAAGGCTAATATGCAAGTTATTGTCCTAAAAAATGTTTGGGGACCTGGGTCCTGCCCCAGGGGACATGTATCAATGAAAAAAAAGTAAAAAAAAAATGCATTTTTTTCAGGAGCAGTGATTTTAATAATGCTTAAAATGAAACAATAGAATTGAAATATTCCTTTAAATTTCGTACCTAGGGGGTGTATAGTATGCCTGTAAAGTAGTGCTTGTTTCCTTTGCTTATAACTGTCCATGCACAAAATGTAATTTCTGAAGGAAAAAAGTCATTTAAAATCACTCACCTTAGGGTCTGGTATGGATATTAATGGGAACCCTGCGTCAAATAAAAAAAAAATGATGTGGGGTTCCCCCCAAATATCCATTCCAGACCCTTTAAGGGGAACTCCACCCCACACATTTTTTTTTATGAATGACTTTTCTCTGTATTGCCGGGAGCCGACAATTATAGCCGCGAGTGATTTTAAATTACTTTTTTCCTTTAGAAATGACACTTTGTGCAGGGACAGTTCTAAGCATGGGAAACAAGCGCTACTTTACAGGCATACTATACACTCCCCTAGGTACGAAATTTAAAGGAATATTTCACTTTTATTGTTTCACTTAAAGGAATTATTAAAATCACTGCTGGCAAAAAAACTGCAGTTGATACATGTCCCCTGGGGCAGGATCCAGGTCCCCAAACACTTTTTATTACAATAACTTGCATATTAGCCTTTAAAATGAGCACTTTAGATTTCAAACGTTCGAGTCCCATAGACTTTAACAGGGTTCTAAAGTTCACACAAACTTGCCGCGAACACCCCAAATAGTTCGCTGTTCGGCGAACAGGCAATGTTCGAGTCAAACATGAGTTTGACTCGAACTCGAAGCTCATTCCTATTCCAGAGGTGTAGGAGGACGTGCTCTACATGTTGCGCGCTATACAGAGCGCTTCTTCAGGAGCACAGACATTTCAATAGACAGTTTAACCGTGTTGGGGGTAGACAACAGTCAGTCTTATTTCACCTAAACATTGGCTGTAGTTCACCAAGATGCTAATCAGGCCAGTTAGGGGGTGTATCGTTAGAACAAAAAAGTTTTGTTGAATGGTAGGGCAATCAGTTGCTGGTAAGCAAAAGAGGACTCATATTCCAGGGGTGTACACAGATGGTCAGGTTATAGGCTGGGTAGAATTGGCTAGGTACCAGTGAGCAGGGGGTAAGCCTGAATTAACCAGTTGCCAGCTTGTAAGTCTCCAATCCGGATGAATGGAGATAGTATGCAAGCAGTGGCAAACCAAAAGATCCTTGGAACCCTCAGCCTTTTGCACATTCGTGTAAATTTCCCCTGGTAATTGGAGGACGCCTGTAATTAGGCTGGGTGAGAAATAAGTTCATATCATCGGCATACATGCTGAGTTTGTATGTATCATTATTAAAATCAAAATTGATCTCAACATGAGGATGGGGAATTTTTTTTACTTTGTTACACAAGCGGCTACATTAGGGCTGCTTGTGCTAACTATCATACCATACTATACCCATTAAATTCCCCTTTTTTCACAGGTGTCGCTCGTCCCTTGCCCACACGTGTGACCCCCTGCAAGCCTCCTCTAATATTTTGTATTTCTCTTATCTAATGATATTTTGTACTGTACCATATATTTTATACCCAAGAAAAAAAAAATGTAAACAAAAAAAGAAAAAATATGCAATTTGTTAAAAAAAAAAAAAAAAAACATTTTTTGTTTGGAAACAACTTGTCATGCTTTGTACTGAAAACATTATGTTGGTGTCAAAATAAATGGAACGAATTGAAGAATAAACATTATCTGGTTTTCCATTGTTCCCATCAAGAAGCATTACAAGACAATCACGTAAGTCAAGTGGTAGCTTAAACGGCTCTGTTTGTTTTTTTCTTTTTGTGACAATTTTTGGTGTCAAAATAAATAGGAAGAATTGAAGAATATTATTAGCAATTTATGTCTGCACACTTTGTGCTGGTACGGTCCAACATTATAGCACAGATGTGGACAAGGCCGGAGCAATAGATGTAGCTGAGAGAGGCAGACGAAGACCATCCGTACCAAGATAAAAAATATTTTAACCACTTGCTTACTGGACACTTAAACCCCTTTCCTGCCCAGACCAATGTTCAGCTTTCAGCGCTCTCACTCTATGAAAGATAATTGTGCAGTCATACAACACTTTCCCCATTATGACTTTTTTTTTCACACAAATATAGCCTTTTTTTGGTGGTATTTATTCACTGCTTGGCTTTTTATTTTTTTGTTTAAATAACTTAGTTTGTTATAATATTTAGCAAACAGGTCATTTTTCTCCTTCATTGATGTGCGCTGATGAGGCTGCACTGATAGGCACTGATAAGGAGGCACTGATGGGCAAAGTTATCGGGGGAACTGGAGAAAGTGCAGAGAAGGGCAACCAAACTGATAAGAGGCATGGAGGAGCTCAGCTATGAGGAAAGATTAGAGGAACTGAATTTATTCCCTCTTGAGTAGTGATGAGCGGAATACGCCATATTCGATTTTGCGATATTTCACGAATATATAGAAGAATATTCGCAAAATATTCGTTAATATCGAATATTCGTGATATTTTATAAAAAAAAAAAATTTGCGAAATTGATTGCGAAATTCTCGTCAAAACGCGAAAACGGAGATCGTTTCCTGGATTACTAAATTAATATGCACTAAACACTAACTCTACTTACACAAACTTATATGACTAAACTAAAGCAGTTTTTTTTTTTTTTTTTTATACACAAAACACAGAAGGGCAGAGAAAGTATTCGCGAATATTCGTAATACGAATATTCGCATTGCAAATATTCGGCAAAATAAAAGGATCGCCTCAGCTACTCGGCCCAGGGTCTCTCTCTAATCATACCAGCAATGCTTTTAGCCGTTGATAGAGATCACTAGGATGTGATCTGTTTTAAAAATAAATTTGAAAAAATATGAATATTCGCAATAGCGAATATTCACTGCAATATTCGATTTATTCGCAAATACTCGAATATGCAATATTCGTAACGAATATTCGCAATGCGAATATTCGTGAGCAACAGTACTCTTGAGAAGAGGAGAATAAGGGGGGATATGATCACCATGTACATTTGTATATATCCATATACTGAACTTGGTGTCGAGTTGTTTACTTTACAGTCAACACAGAGGACAAGGGGGCACTATTTTCGTCTAGAGTTAAAGAGATTTCAACTTCAAATACAGAAAGGTTTCTTCAAAGTAATGCCGCGTACACACCATCACTTTATGTGATGAAAAAAAACAAAATTGTTTTGAAGTAAAAAATGACGTTTTTGAAACCTCTATTTTCAAAAACGACGTTGCCTACACACCATTGTTTTTTCACAATGCTCTAGCAAAGCGAGGTTACGTTCACCACTCTTTCCATTGAAGCTTGCTTCATAACTAGCTTCTGGGCATGCGCGGGTTGAAAAACGTTGTTTTAAACGTCGTTTTTTGCTACTCACAGTGATTTTTTGTGAAACAAAAAAGGACATTTAAAAAAACAACACAAAAAATTGAAGCATGCTTCAATTTTTTTTTGTTGTTTTTCACAAGACATAAAGCAACGTTTTCCCCCACACACGGTCATTTAAATTGATGTTTTTAAAAACGTTGTTTTTTTCCATCACATAAAGTGATGGTGTGTACGCGGCATAAGAGCTGTGAAAATGTGGTATAGACTCCCTCCAGAGGTGGTTCTGGCCAGATCACTAGATCGCTTTAGGCCAATAGTTGGGGCCAGAACTGTTGAATTATGTATACATTTGCCTCTGTTCTGGCTGTGGTACTGCCTCGTAGTATTTTTCCTTTGTTGCCTGTGGGTGGCGTTGCCACTTCAGGCCCATGTTGGACGGCAGGTGTATATATTTTAAAGTGGATGTAAACCCACTCTCATCCTTTCTAAACTACTGCCATAGTGCTGATTTATAAGGATATAGATGCCTCCTGCATGTATCCTTGCCTGTCAAATGTCTCCCCTCTGTCTGTTATAAGAACTGAAAAACTGCAGATTCTGTGGATGGGTCTGTTGTCTGGAGCTCTGTGGGTGGAGTCGTGATGTCAGTAGACTCCCTGCCCTCCTCTACACACCCCTTGTCAAAATGCATTTTTTCTATGTATTCCTTACACTTAATTCTGCTATGATCACTAACATCCAGTCAAAATCTAGAAAAGTAACCACATGACTTCAGAAGCTAATTTGCATAAGTACTGAACACAAACTAAAATTCTGTACTGTACTGTACTATACATTGATGTATCGGCCGCGGAGAATGCCCTCCCAATCCACCACCTTCCCGCAGGTCCTTGCCAATATTTTCTTTCAAGAAGCCAGTCCAAAAAGGTTGGCACTGCTGCTGCCCTAACTTACATTCTGACATTTTATTTCTGTCATCCCTGTAAAACAGTAGAGGGAAGTTAATACAGTACGCAATGCAAACTACGGGTTGATTCTGCAACATGTATCCAGAACACATTTTCTATTCTGAATTATTAGCCTGTATCTTGTTTATTGCTTGTTCCTCCCTTCCCTGACGAGTGAAGCTTTCATCCCTCATTACAGTTAATATTGTCACTGTTTTATCACATTAAGATCTCACTCACTTCTCAACAACACAGACTAGAAAGTCAACTCTGTGTCTTAACAGCCAAACAACAGCTTTGCCTTCAATTAAAAATTCATTAAAATGCAAATGAGTTTATTATTATTTTTGTGACTACTCAATGGCTTCCTCATCAGGAATGACACTTGCAGGAGATAAACTTGCAGGGGGATGTAATAGAAAAGAGCCCGAGATTAATTTGTTAAAAGTATCTGTGCTTCTCAGTCGTCTGTGTGCCTGTGAAGCTGGGTTAGCTTGACATATGCAAACAGAACACTTTCGCTACGCACATTTGGTTTGAAGATTGTCACTGTGAACAACTAAGCCGTTTATTTGGTGTCACACATCAGTGAATGGAGAACTGCCTTGCATGCCAAATGATCGAAAATGAAAGGTTCAAAAAATGATGCACTCGTATTTAAAACTTTAACTTTAAAAGCTGAGCTCTAGACACAAACGTTTTCATCTAAAGAAATTCTTCAAACTTTTACTAAAATGGTGCTGGGTTCCAGCCCACATAACACATGCAAATCCTTCACATAGTGATAGATGTTCTAGGGCATGGGTCTCCAAACTGCATCCCGGGGGCCAGATGCGGCCCTTTTCTTGCTTTTATCCGACCCTTGGGGCACTAATCCTCCCATTGATACAGGACACTAGTCTGCCATCGAACACCAACAACGGAGCACCATTTCTCCCACTGACACTAATGATAGGGCACTATTCCTCTTTATGATACCAACGATTGGGCACTATTTCTCTAACCTAATACCAAATGTGCTGATGTTTACTCCTTCTGATGCCAGAAAAATTTCCACTCCCGCTGGCCACAATCTGGCCCTCCTGAAGTCTGAAGGACAGTAAACGTTTGGAGACCCCTGTTCTAGGGCAAAAATGGTGAACCTTGGCCCCCAGATGTTTGGAACTAGGGGTGCAACGGATAAAAAAACTCACGGTTCGGATCGTTCCTCGGATCAAAGTCACGGATCAGATCATTTTTCAGATCAGTAAAAAAAAATCTCCCCCCACTGTAATATCCAAATCCCCCCCCCCCACTGTAATATCCACATCCCCCCCACTGTATTATCCACATCCCCCCTACTGTATTATCCACATCCCCCCACTGTAATATCCACATCCCCCCCCACTGCACTAGGGTTGGTGTCACCCTGTGCAAAAAAATAAAAAAATGGTGTCGGTCCCCCCTCTGTACAGACCCCCCTCAGTACAGACACCCGCCCAGAGGCGATTTAGTTTGCATGTGCTGCGCTATATAAGTTCTTCACTCACTCACTCACTCACTCACTCACTCACTCACTCACTCACTCAGTAGTACAGGCAGACAATAGTGCAGGCAGACAGTAACCCCCCAGTAGTGCAGGCAGACAGTAACCCCTCAGTAGTTCAGGCAGACAGTAACCCCTCAGTAGCGCAGGCAGACAGTAACCCCCAGTAGTGCAGGCAGACAGTAATCCCCAGTAGAGCAGGCAGACAGTAACCCCTCAGTGCAGACCTCAGACAGCGGCGTGTGTGTCCCTTGAGCTCAGGCTCCTCCTCCTCTGTGGGTGTAAACAGAGAAGAAGGACCCCGGGTGTACCAAGATGGCCGCGGCTCCAGGGCTTGGCCGAAGCCGCGGCTTTTACTAATGCTATGGCCGCGGCGGCAATCCACGGATTGCATAGCGTGTCGATCCGAAGGGGGTGACCCGTTTGGATCATGGATCAATGGTGATCCGTTGCACCACTATTTGGAACTACAATTTACATGATGCCTGTGTAGATGAGCATCATGGGAAATGCAGTTCCAAAACATCTGGGGGGCCAAGGTTCGCCGCCACTGTTCGAGGGGCTCTGGCCAATGCATTATTATTATTATACATAGATGTCCTCCATATTTGGTGGACTTGCCCATGCCACTCAGATTTTGTAAACAAAAAGAGATGGCGCTAAGTTGGTTACACACACAACGTAGTGTTGATAAAAAACATTCAAAGGATAAGGAATATATATATATATATATATATATATAGAGAGAGAGAGAGAGAGAGGGAGAGAGAGAAAGAGAGAGATCTGAGGAAAATGCGGAATCTTTGAAGCGCGTCATCTGACAAACACTGAGTGCGTTCCACACTGAGACACCTACCACTACGGAGCAGAACACAGGCCAGCCGGGTTCTTTTCTCTACACCTATCTGCTCAGTCTGGACCGCTGCAGCACACCAGGAGAGCACTTGGCACGGGTCCCCGGACCCAACAGTGACCACACAGCCCACTAATAGATATTTATGCTCTTTTCTCACCATTGTCATGTGAGTAGCCATTTGGCTGAATACATCAATACATTTTTATTTTTAACATACTGCACTTAGTAAGCGCACCTTTTTGTTCTCTATCCTAACCAGATTTTAGTCTCGGATTTTCAGACTCCTGCATGTAGGCAAGTAGCCTACTGTGTGTGTGTGTCCTTAGCACCCGTCTGCCCAGGTCAGGGGGAAAGGGTTAGTGTTTTACCGCCTTTCCCTAATGTTTTTGTGGGTTTTCCCTGGGGTCCAGCCTCCCTCCCGTGTTCTATAAAAGGGAAGAGGTCCGGATCCTAAGGGGGCTTCGGGAAACCCTTGGGGAAACACATTGGGGAACCTACTCAAAACTTGCTGGGACATATGGTCTGCTCTGGAACAACAATTTGCCAGAAGAACCCTGGGATATTGACTTATCTGAACACCACCTGGAAAAATATTGTAACGAGCCCCCCCCCCCTAAATATAGTATTGCTCTGAAGTTAGAAGTAGGAGAGATGTTTCTAGCAAGAAAAAGGAAGTCTTGTTTTAATTTTGTGTTAACCAGACAACTAGCATGTGGGTTAAAGTGATGCGATTCCCATGTGCATTGTTATAAAAGCTGTCTGAACATTGACAGGCGAGAAATGCTATGAATGTATGCACATAGAGGAATGCCGGTAAATAAGGTAAGGTAATATAGACAGTAATAAGGTGATAGCTAGGATAGAGGAGTAGACTATCACCACCAGGCATGGACTTTCCTCTAATGCCGCGTACACACGACCGTTTTTCATGCTGAGAAAAATGCAATTTTTTTAATTTGTCGTTAAAAACGATCGTGTGTGGGCTCCAGAGCATTTTTCTCGATGAGAAAAATGGGCATTAAAAATGTAGAACCTGCCCTATTTTTTCTCGTAATTTTTCACGTCACAAGGGGTGGTGTCACCGATATTCACTGGTTGTGAGGGACGCCGGCGGCCCCACTCTTGAGTCAGGGCTCTTAACGCTGCCCGAGCAAGTAAGTTAGGCGGCTGCTAGGACCCTGTGAGTGCGAGGCCTCAGGCAACCGCCTAATTTGCCTAATTAAAGAGCCGCCTCTGATGGCACCAGAATGCACTATGGGAAGAAGACAAGACGGCCGAGGCAGTGTGATGCTTCATCTAGTAGAGCCCATGTCTTGATGGGTCAGGGTTGATTTTGCCAGCAAAAGAAAAACCTACTTAAAGGGACACTAAAGAAACATTTGTTTTAGCTAAATAGCTTACTTTACCTTACTGCAGTCCTGTTTTCATGTCCTCATTGTTTGTTTTTGCTATGATGTTGCTGTAATCCTTCTCTGTTCTGGACACTTCCTGGTTGTCTGTTTCCTGATGAAAAAAGTCACGGGAGCTTTCTCTCTGTGGTCACTAATCAAGGCGGTGTGATTACTGTGTGTCTAAAACCCCTCAGAACCAATCACTTTCGTTTTACAAACCATCACTGCCCTCTATTGGCTCTGTGTCTCTGTACATCACAGAAGCATGAAAAAGCATGAAAAAATGAAACTGAAACTCCAGGTACATTATATGATTTATTTTTTTATCTATTTTTAATAATTTTTAAAAGGAATCAGTTAACTATTATGTCTCTATACCCTGTAAACAGTCATTTCAGCAAAAAAAAAAAAAAAAAAAAAAACGTTTTCCTTTACAACTCCTTTTAATAATATGTAAATGGTCACAATGTTATGGATGATTGGTGTATATAAGGCAATGAGGATGTTAAACTCCAAATCCAGTAGAAATATGCATACAAAATTGTTACAAAGGTGAGATCAGCACTGTAGAGATATAATAAGCAAAGATAACCTACATTTATAATAGATGCACTGGCACACAGTAGCTAAATTTTCAGCTTGAGTTTGTCCAGTACTCTCTTGTGATCATAAGACATTTTTTTTTATACAGAGATGCTATTTAAATTTCACTAATGTTTTGCAAAACTTTGCAACATGAATAAGGGGTAGAGTTAAAGCGTATCAAAACGCATAAATAAAAATTTTATATATTGCAGCTTTCCATTCCTTAGATGGGGTGTCTGCATTCATTTTCTTTTTTCAGGATTTTTTCCCTTTATTTTCACGGGTGATTCGGCCACTAACACACTTCCTGTCTTAGGATGTCTCCACTGGGGATGGAGGAGTGATGGAGACACCGCTGGGCAGCAGCATTGTCAGTCTGGGGAGAGGGTGATGTTAGATGCACTAGCAGATTTAGGTGGACCTGATTAACAAATTAAAATATTTAAGCAGTTAAAGCAACATTTTTTTTTTTTTTTTTTAGATAAAGATTTTACATAAATGAATAAATGCTGATCATTGTAAGCACCCTTCTCAGTGTTAAATGGTGTGTTGGACAGCTGGACAGCTTTGTCTGTTAATCACTTGACCTCCAGAAGATTTACCCCCCTCATGACCAGGCCATTTTTTGCGATACGGCACTGCGTTACATACTAGCCCATTACTTAACTGAGATCGAAAGCCCCCCGCAGCAGTCTTCGTTCCCCTCCTCCGTTGCTGCCATCTCTCCCGGAGTGACTTCCGGGTATCGCGGCTTCGGCGCTGTGACTGGCTGGAGACGCGATGGCGTCATTCCCGCGAATGCGCCATAGACATCGGTGCCTGTCTTTTTTGCACAGTGTAGGTTTAGGCGATATTGCTTGCACCTACAGGTAAGCCTTAATTTTTGTAGTTTGTAAGGTCTTCTTCAGAGGATTTTTACTGGTTGCAGCTGAAAGAGAGTAATTTCATAAATCATACTGTACATAAATTATCTCATCTATCCACTCCCTCAAGAAGTACCCCGCCCTGTCCGGGGACATGGATAATCCCAGACTGTGGGGAAGGGGAAAGCATATGAGGGGCGAAGAGGAGAGGGATTCATTGAAATATTTGAATAAAAAACAGCGCATTTACCAGAATAAAAAGGTATGGAGAGTTCCGAAAAACAGAGCTCTCGTGTAGTGGTGGGAGGGAAGGATGTCCCAGCCTGCAGGTCTCCCAGAACTGAGTCCTCAATCACTGCTGCATTCCGAGCAGGGCGCCATCTGAGGGTGGCTGTATGTAACCAGACGAAGGAGCACCTGGAAAGGGTGCCACACCAAAAGGGAGGGGGTGAACACAATGGTGTGTCCTGAAATGAATAGAATGTACTTACTTAGAGGGAGCCTATAAAGTATAATGCCGCGTACACACGATCATTTTTTGCGATGAAAAAAAACGACGTTTTCTGTGAAGTAAAAAACAACGTTTTTGAAACGTCACTTTTCAAAGACAATTTTGCATACACACCATCGTTTTTTTCACAAAAAGCGAGGTTACGTTCACCACTCTTTTCCATTGAAGCTCGCTTCATAACTAGCTTCTGGGCATGCGCAGGTTGAAAAACGTCGTTTTGAAAGATGTTTTTGCTACACACGGTGACTTTTTGTGAAACAAAAAACGACGTTTTGAAAAACGACACAAAAAATTCAAGCATGTTGGAATTTTTTTTTGGTCGTTTTTTTTAAGACAAAAAACGACGTTTTGCCCACACACGATCAATTTAAATGACGTTTTAAAAAACGTTGTTTTTTTTCATCGCAAAAAACGACCGTGTGTACGCGGCATAAGAGTATGGAGTGATCTGTATACTAATGTGTACACACATTAAGGGTAGGCTGTGGGTTGTATTCCAAAAACAAGAATTGTAAACCCAGGAAAAAGCCCAGAATAAGGTAGGAGAAAAGTGATGGGGCACCCGGAAAGTGAAGGATTGAAGTGGGAAGGGGGGGGGGGGAAATAGGAGTGAAATGAATGAGGAAGGGAGGGGAGGGGAAGAGAAAAGAGAGGGGAGGGGGTAGGGGAGCCTGTGAGGGTGGAGGGGGAGAAAAAGAGGGGGGGGGGGCTAGGGAAAAGAAGGGGAGGGAAAAGGAAAAGGGAGTGGGGGAAGGGCAACAGTGAGGGGCAAAAAAACGGGGAGCGGGGTGAGGGAGCAAAAAGAAAAAAGCGAAGGGAGAAAAAAACAGGCCAAAGGGGGGAGGGTTGTGAAACTGTATGGTGGGGTGAGGTGTAAAAGGGATGGGTGAGGTGAAATGGATGAGAGGGTGTGGCAGGGATGGACTGGCCATTGGGACTACAGGGAGTTTCCCGGTGGGCCGATGGCTCAGTGGGCCGGCTTCAGTGACAGCGGACTGCTGCCCCCCTCTGCTCCTCTATCTCTCCCTCCCCACAGCACTCACCTGGGGGGAACAAAGAAGCAGGGGGAGGACCAGAGGAGCAGGGGGGACGACAGAGGAGCATAGGGGAGGGGACAGACAGCTGACTCAACAGCTATGGCCTGGGAGTTTCCCAATTCTGCCTAATCTTATCCCATAAGGGGGGGGGGGCACCGAACTGATTCTTTGCCCCGGGTGAAATAATGTCTAGCTTCCCCACTGGTACTGCCTATAAGAGTACCAGTACCAGCCGTTCTACTCCAATAAAGTAGAACGGCTAGTGGATAGTGAAGGGGGAGAGGGGGCTTGGGTAATGGGGGAGGGTGTGGGAGTTGTCCGGCCGCCACGGGAGAGGCCTGTCAAAGTGGGCCAGTCTGGATGAAGTCCAGGGCCAAATTTCTGTCCCAGTCCAGCCCTGGGGTGTGGGATGAGAAAAATTAGGAGGTGTGGGGTGAGGGTGAAGGTGAGTGAGGAAAGAAGAAAGAGGAGGAAAGGGCTAGAGGAACAGATAAAAATAATTGGTGAGAAGTAGGGTAGGTAGGGGCGCTGGTAAAATAAAGAGCAGCAGCCAGAAGTGAAATGGTGATCCAAAGTGATAAAGTGAGTAAAATGGTGTGAATAGCTGGTGTGGGAGGAAAGGGAAAAGGGGGGTGAGGTAAACAGAGAGGAATAATTTACCTTAGTTCTTTGGTGGGTAAAGATTGAAAAGTTGAAGAGGATTGGCTGACAGATCGGCTCAGTTGTAGCAATGTCAAGCTAGAGTATTATCATCTAAGAATGAAAAGAATAGATGACCCCCTTAGTAAAACATACTGCCTGGGTTCCCATGAAGGGATCAATGTAGCAGGATGGATAGTATGTGGAAGCAGGACTTACCAATCTTGGGATGCTGTAACTCATGGAGACGCTGACCGGCTCTGTGAGTGCTTGCATCAGGAAGCGGAAATATATACCGCTGCATGGCCTAGGATAGGTCAGGGGTACGGTGACCCCGCCTCAGATGGGAGGAGGAGGGATGTATCGCCTTCCTCCATCCGGAGGATAGTGTGGACCAATGACCCGGGTGCATCTTCCGGCGTATGCGGAGTCCAATAGGAAGCAGGCACAGCCGCCACTTCCGCATCACGCAAGTGACGTGGGCGCCGTAGCCAGCGCCGTGGATGATGCGCACGCCAGGGCGTCATGTGATCGCGGAAGTGGCCGTATATATGCCGCCAGCAGGGGAGGACTGGCAATCGCCAGGGTAGCGACACCGCCCGGCGGGTGCCAGAATTACAGAGTAGTGACGCTTGTATTGCCTCACCCTGCTGGGCGGTGACAAGTAGCTGACCCAAGAGCAGACGGCTGTATGCCAGGGTGCAAGCAGGCAGAGGACACGGGGGAGATGAGAGCGGTAGGAAACGTTCCCCAAAATCACACAACGAGAGTCTGTAAGAAAGAAAAGAAGAACAATATAAATAAAAGACATCATGCTTTTGAAATATACCCAAACATAACGTTATTGAGTTTGACAGCAACTGATGTTAGCTTACATGGGTAATAATAAGAAATATTTTAGGAAAGTGTTAACCCAAGTATTTTGTCATAAGCAGTGCATTCCATATTATTGGTGAAATATTTATCTAAAAAGACATGTGACAATCACTTGAACATATTACAAGACAGTGTGATATGGGAATGACAATGGATCAATTGGAAGAGATGCAAACTCATGAAGAAGGAGGGGAGAAGAGTCCAATGTCAGAATGGCAACAATACTGAAGGTGATAATTGTAAAAAAAAAAAATTTTTTAAAGATAATAGTGCTAAATGACGTTAATAATAAACAAATAATGGGTAAAGAGTAGCATACATGGACAAGCAGAAAAAACCCGAGTGCAGTAGGCAATAAGGGTTATTGTGTCTTTCCAGAGGTAAAACCTTTAAGGAAAGGAGCAAATGAACAAGATTCATTCAGACCCGGGTATGTGGTAGCCCGTAGTCTGAAAATCCAACGTTGTTCGTGTTGCAACAGTGTTTTGTTCCAATCACCGCCTCTATTTGGGATGTGAATCCGATATAGGGCGGCGAAGGAAACTTTGGGTACCACGTATTGATGCTTTAATGCTACATGTCTTCCGATAGGGAGGTGCAGGTTTCCAATTTTCATGCTGTACATGTGTTTGGAGACTCTGCGCCCAACTTCTTGCTTAGTTTTTCCTATGTAATAGGCACCACAGTTGCATTCCGTAATATATACTACACCCCTAGGCTTCTTCATGAGTGGACAATATGAGCAGTGTCCGCAGGGGAAGGTACCAAAAATCGTACAATGTGCCTCTCTTGTAGAGGTGTTTGTATATTCACTTCGGACCAGTCGATCCTCCGCGATCACATGACGCCCTGGCGTGCGCGTCATCCACGGCGCTGGCTACGGCGCCAAAGTCACTTGCGTGATGCGGAAGTGGCGGCTGTGCCTGATACCTATTGGACTCCGCATACGCCGGAAGATGCACCCGGGTCATTGGTCCACACTATCCTCCGAATGGAGGAAGGCGATACATCCCTCCTCCTCCCATCTGAGGCGGGGTCACCGTACCCCTGACCTATCCTAGGCCATGCAGCGGTATATATTTCCGCTTCCTGATGCAAGCACTCACAGAGCCGGTCAGCGTCTCCATGAGTTACAGCATCCCAAGATTGGTAAGTCCTGCTTCCACATACTATCCATCCTGCTCCATTGATCCCTTCATGGGAACCCAGGCAGTATGTTTTACTAAGGGGGTCATCTATTCTTTTCATTCTTAGATGATAATACTCTAGCTTGACATTGCTACAACTGAGCCGATCTGTCAGCTAATCCTCTTCAATTTTTCAATCTTTACCCACCAAAGAACTAAGGTAAATTATTCCTCTCTGTTTACCTCACCCCCCTTTTCCCTTTCCTCCCACACCAGCTATTCACACCATTTTACTCACTTTATCATTTTGGATCACCATTTCACTTCTGGCTGCTACTCTTTATTTTACCAGCGCCCCTACCTACCCTACTTCTCACCAATTATTTTTATCTGTTCCTCTAGCCCTTTCCTCTTCTTTCTTCTTTCCTCACTCACCTTCACCCTCACCCCACACCTCCTCATTTTTCTCATCCCACACTCTCTCATCCGTTTCACCTCACCCATCCCTTTTACACCTCACCCCACCATACAGTTTCACAACCCTCCCCCTCTTTGGCCTGTTTTTTTCTCCCTTCACTTTTTTCTTTTTGCTCCCTCACCCCACTCCCCGTTTTTTTGCCCCTCACTGTTGCCCTTCCCCCACTCCCTTTTCCTTTTCCCTCCCCTTCTTTTCCCTAGCCCCCCCCCTCTTTTTCTCCCCCTCCACCCTCACAGGCCCCCCTACCCCCTTCCCTCTCTTTTCTCTTCCCCTCCCCTCCCTTCCTCATTCATTTCACTCCTATTCCCCCCCCCCCTTCCCACTTCAATCCTTCACTTTCCAGGTGCCCCATCACTTTTCTCCTACCTTATTCTGGGCTTTTTCCTGGGTTTCCAATTCTTGTTTTTGGAATACAACCCACAGCATACCCTTAATGTGTGTACACATTAGTATACAGATCACTCCATACTCTTATACTTTATAGGCTCCCTCTAAGTAAGTACATTCTATTCATTTCAGGACACACCATACTGTTCACCCCCTCCCTTTTGGTGTGGCACCCTTTCCAGGTGCTCCTTCATCTGGTTACATACAGCCACCCTCAGATGGCGCCCTGCTCGGAATGCAGCAGTGATTGAGGACTGCAGGCTGGGACATCCTTCCCTCCCACCACTACACGAGAGCTCTGTTTTTCGGAACTCTCCATACCTTTTTATTCTGGTAAATGCGCTGTTTTTTATTCAAATATTTCAATTAATCCCTCTCCTCTTCGTCCCTCATATGCTTTCCCCTTCCCCACAGTCTGGGACTATCCATGTCCCCACACAGGGCGGGGTACTTCTTGAGGGAGTGGATAGATGAGATAATTTATGTACAGTATGATTTATGAAATTACTCTCTTTCAGCTGCAACCAGTAAAAATCCTCTGAAGAAGACCTTTTGGTCGAAACGCGTTACAAACTACAAATGCTTGTTACTTCCACAGGCTATGTATTTTATTGTTACATTATGATCTGTGTATGGATATTTTTATATTGTGCATCATGTCGCAACTCATTCCTTATTTTTATGTCATAACCTTTTTCCAATAAAACGTTGTACTTTACACGTTGCATCTCCATATTTTTACCACCTTTGCTGTTTAAAAGCCAGACCGGGACAATTTCTTTAAAAAAAAAAAAAAAATAGGAACGAGGAAGATATAAAGAGAAAAAAAAGGGCTCCACATGGTATAGATCAAAAAGGATAGATTTTATTGAATACAAAATAATTGACATCCGTAGTAATAAAAATTTGTGATCACAAAATTGAAAGGAGCAATATGAGGAGCAAAAGCCAAATCCGACGCGTTTCGTCTAAGTAGACTTCAACAGGGGCATATGTCAGCTTCCCCACATTGCTCATATTGATAGACTACATGTAAATGGTAAAACAAACTAATGGAGAGGAGAGGTGGAGTCGGCAGTTGACCTCAAGTCGACAATTCATAGATCAGTGATTGGAGGAAAAAAATCATGTGTTTCTGTGAGTTCCAAGCCTCAATCTGATGGCCAATGACATGCAGTGGATTAAATCACATGGCCGCCATATATGGGACCATACGCTGCATGTCATATGCCATCATTTGTATTCTACATATTTTTTGTAAAAAAATCGCAATTGGCATATATTGATTGGTTTACACAAAAGTTATAGGCCCGGATTCACACACATATTTATGCCGCCGTAGCGTATCTCTTTTACGATACGCCGGCGCAGCGTGGAGAGGCAAGCATGGAATTCACAAAGCAAATGCTCCCAACTCTGCGCCGACGTAGCGTATATTTCGTAGGCGTAAGCCGGCGTAAGTGGAAATAGGTGGAAGTGGGCGTGATCCATGTTAATGAAGCGTGACCCCATGCAAATGATGGGCCGGGCGCCAGACAAGTACTTAAAATGAACTGCGCATGCATAGAGACGTAGACGTATCCCCGTGCGCATGCTCACAACCACGTCGGAACAACTGCCTAAGATACGCTGGATCACTGTGAATGAATGAATATAGCGCAGCACATGCAAACTTAATCGCCTCTGGGCGGTCGTTGTTCCTGTCTTCTTTGACTGTGTACGCTATGAAGGTAACCTACGCCCAGTCAGACCCACGTCAGCACATATTCACAGATGTCCAACGTACAATACGTAGGCATGTGTTCCCTGGTCCATACCTTTGCATGGGTTGCGCCTCATCTATGAGGAATAACTTTACGCCGAACGTAAAACTTACGCAAACCGTGTAAATCGTGCGCCGGGCACAAGTACGTTCGTGAATTGGCATATCTCCCTCATTTGCATATTTGAGTAGAAAATCAATGTGAGCGCCACATGGGTCCAGCCTAAATATGCGCCCACTCTACGCCGACATAGGCAAGTTACGTCGGTGGGATGAAGTCTGTTTTTAGGCGTATCTTAGTTTGTGGGTCCGGCGCACAGATACGACGGCGCATATTTGTACTTACGCGGCGTATCTGGAGATACGTCGGCGTAAGTGCTTTGTGAATCCGGGCCATAGTGTCTACAAAATAAGGGATAGATTTATGGCATTTTTTTTTCTTAGTAATGACGGCAGTCTGCAATTTTTATTGTGACTGTGACATTGCGACGGACATATCGGACACTTTTGACACATTTTTGGGACCATTCACATTTATACAGTGATCAGTGCTATAAAAATGTACTGATTACTGTGTAAATGTGACTGGCGGGGAAGGGGTTAACACTAGGGGGCGATCAAGGAGTTAATTGTGTGTCCTAGGGAGTAATTCTAACTGTAGGGGGAGGGAATTCATAAGGGGAGGAGATCGGAAAAAAAAGGCTAAAAAATAAGATTTTTTTTTTTATATACTTACCAGTAATTGCTGTTACTAGGTAGATCTTCCTAATTTGCCTCTTCCTCTTCTGCGGTAATGTTCAGTGTTCTCCTTGAGAAGCCTTCTGGGAAATGGAGGCGCACTGCCTTCTGGGACACACAGGATGGTGTTCCCATTCACAAATAGCCTAGGGTGACCACATTTCCAAACTACCATTCAGGGACACCCTCCCTTCCCAAAAATCAGCTTGTGCTGTAACGAATCATAGCACAGTGATTGGACACAAGAGGCGGGATTTATGATTTATCCAATCACAATCAGGGGGGCGGGATTGTGCTCCTCCAGGCATTCCCGGCCAGTACTGTCAGTTAGTAAAGTGGTGATGTGGCGGCCTTTTTTGGGGGTATCAGATTGCCCCGGGGGGTGGCTGTGTCAGTTTCATTTCGGGACACTGTATTGTCCTGAAATTAATGTGCCCGGGACAGACCTGCAAAATGCAGGACTGTCCCGGGCAATCCGGGACACGTGGTCACCCTAAAATAGCCGTGTGACTCGCGCATCTGCGAGCCCAGTGGCTCCACGTAAGTCTCCACTGCGTGTTTCCCCTAGTGAGGATGGCGGCACCGGTCCGAGGGACAGATCTGCTTTAGGCGGCCGACATCGTGGGTAACCTGGACAGGTAAGTGTGCTTATTAAAAGTCAGCAGCTACAATATTTGTAGCTGCTGACTTTTAATTATTTATTTTTTTAAAGACGGACCTCCGCTTTAGTCTCTTTTATTATAAAGATCTTATCAGCTTGCACACGATGCTCTGAAATGTTTCACTGCAGATTACATGAAAATACAGTATTTCTACACATTGCACAACAAAACACTCCAAGGAGATGGGAAGAAAAACAATTTGTTCTAACAACATTTTTCTGCAAAGTCCTTCTAGCAAGCCAACCTATTATTATTATTTTTTTTAAATAACTTAACGTTAGCATATAAGTACTTAATATTATCATTCAATCTTTAGCAAAACATATCATTTCCCAACTTTTTCTGATGTCCCCTAACATTGTTCCAGCTCCTCCCCACTTTATCCAAAACAAAGTTTTGGTTGAAGTTTTTATACTTTTTTATTTTTATTAGCATACTAATTGTTATTGCCCTTTCATGGTTATTTTCATAACAAAACACGTAAATAATCATTACTGTAAAATTTTGCAAAAGACATCCTAGCATTAGGACAAGACTAACAACCAACTAATACAAACCAACAAATACAAAAGAAAAGGAAAGAAAAAAAAGCTGTATTTCTGGTTCTACCTCTTATATCTCCAGCCAATAAATATATTAAGGTTATAAAAACTAGAATAAAGTCTGATTTAACCACTTGCTTACTGGGCACATATACCCTCTTCCTGCCAGGCGAAATGTCAGCATTTGGTACTGTTACGGTTTGAATGACAATTGCCCGGTCGTGCGACGTGGCTCCCAAACAAAATTGATGCCCTTTTTTTTCCACAAATAGAGCTTTCTTTTGGTGGTATTTGATCACCTCTACGTTTTTAATTTTTTGCGCTATAAACAAAAATATAGCGACAATTTGGAAAAAAACACAATATTGCAAATACCTAGCAAGGGCTCTCCAGACTAAGAAAGCACAGGCCACTGTTCACACGATTAAAGACTCACAGGGAAAGTCCTACATTAATCCGACAGACATAGCAGCACAATTCGAGACCTACTACTCCAATCTATACAATCTCCCCAAACAGGCGGCTAACCATACGTGCCTTGAAGCCCGTCATACATTAATCAATTCTTTCCTTGACAAACACTGTCCCAAACTCATAAACAGAGATAATGCCCTCAATTTAGATCTCCCCATTTCAGAGGAGGAACTGAAAATGGCGATCAAATTACTTAAAAATGGCAAAAGCCCCGGCCCAGATGGGCTCACAGCTACCTATTACAAGGCCTTCACGGATACTTTATCCCCACACCTCATTAAGACTTTCAATTCTCTATCAGCCCCCGCCATCCCCTTCAATAGATTACTAGAAGCCCACGTCGCTGTAATCCCAAAAGAGGAGGAGGACCCCACATTGGTTGGTAATTATAGGCCGATATCCTTATTAAATGTGGACATAAAGTTGTACGCTAAGATCCTGGCCTCGCGTCTCGCACCCTTTCTGCCTTCCCTGATAGGGAAAGACCAAGTGGGATTTATCCCTGGTAGAGAAGCCAGGGATAACACAATCAAAGCCCTAAACATACATCACTGGATTACAACACACAAACAGGAAGGATTCTTTCTGTCATTAGACGCAGAGAAGGCGTTTGACAGGCTGGCATGGGACTACTTGGAAGCAGTTCTGAAACACGTTGGTATCCCGGATAGACTGCTTAGGGCCATTATGTCCCTCTACACTGCACCAACTGCCAGAGTCCGTGTTAACGGCCACCTGTCAAACGCCTTCACTATTAGTAACGGGACCAGACAAGGATGCCCACTTTCCCCTATTTTATTCGTCCTGACCCTTGAACCTTTTCTCCAAAGCCTTAGAACTAATGATAGTATCAAAGGCTTTCACATAGCAGATCGCACCTATAAAATTGCAGCCTTCGCCGACGACGTACTGCTATTTCTGAAGGATCCCCACATATCAATCCCAAATCTCTTAAAAGACTTGAAACTGTTCCGTGCTATTTCCAATTTTAAGATACATTTTGACAAATCCCAAGCCCTGAATATCTCCCTCCCACAGGAAGTGGTATCACGCTGTAAAAACAATTTCCCCTTTAAATGGAAGCACGACCATATTAAATATCTAGGGATAAACCTAACGCCCAGATTCTTAAACTTATTCTCCCAAAATCACATACCCATCCTTAAAACCATCACAAGTGACCTAAATAAATGGAATAAACCACACTTCTCTTGGTTTGGAAGGGCAGCAATTCTAAAGATGAATATACTCCCCCGTATTTTATTCATTCTACAAACTCTGCCCATCAAACTCCCTCCGTCCTTTTTTCAAGCTTACAAGCGACTTTGTACTAAATTTTTATGGAGACAGAAACGACCTAGAATAGCGTACGAACAGCTAACAAGACCAAAGACAGAAGGGGGCATTGGGCTACCAGACCTTAAGAAATATTATTGGGGCTGCCACCTCGCTAGAATTGTGGATTGGTCAATTCACAGCCACAGCAAAGATTGGGTCGCTCTTGAACATTCCTTCTCCCTTCTGCCATTGCGGTCCATACCTTGGACCTCACACAAACACATCCCGAGATCCCTAAACGACCACCCTCTCATTGCCCCGACACTGCACTGTTTCAAGGAAACCTGCCGAAAGTTGCACGTTCCTCGATCCCTGGGCCCCTTACTCCGGTAAAGCTCAACCCGGAATTCCCACCTGGCATGTCCATGAATTTTCTAACAGATACTTGGCAACACTCAGAAGTCTTGGCACATCACTTCTTTCACTCAGGTTCTTTTCTAGAACGCTCTTCTCTACCAGTCACCACAGAAAGCACCAATTTTCCTCTCTGGATATACTTCCAGATCAGACATTTCCTAAAACAAGCAGACCGAATGTCCTCTGTCTCTCGCTGTCTCACAACATTTGAACAACTTTGCTCTCACTCTACACCGCAACAACACTTGATATCTATCATTCACAACATACTCTCCTCAGATAGCTTAATGAAGACTACCAAAGCTTGCTCAAATTGGGAAAGAGACCTACAGATAGATTTGACGGAGGCACAATGGGAACGCGTATCTATAATAGCACATAAAAGCTCCCTCAATGTCTCGATACAGGAAAATAATTACAAAGTCTTAATGCACTGGTACAGAACCCCGGCTATCCTCAACAAATACAATCCAGCCCTTTCAGACAAATGCTGGAGGTGTTCTAGTGGCACAGGTACTCTAGAACACATTTGGTGGTCCTGCCCCCTAATCCAGCCATTCTGGACCCAAATCCGGGAACTGACGTCACAAATATCTACATACACTTTAGAACACACCGCGGCACAACTTCTCCTACATTATTCTGACATGCCAGCTCATCAATACTGTAAGACGCTAGTACCACCCCTAATAAATGCAGCCAAGCACTGCATCCCGATACACTGGGGAACTACACGTATCCCAACCATTCCTGAATGGATCAAACGCGTTGAAAAAATTGCAGAGATGGAAGAATTAATATCTATAGCTAAAGATTGTCCAACTAAATTCTCCCACACATGGGCATGTTGGACCCACTTCTGTACCACTGCCAATTATAAACTATTGATGAACCAAACTTCTGGGGATCATCCACCTCCAGACGATTGAAACCCTTGATAACTATAACACTACATTTATGATCTAACTGAATCACAACACGTTATACCTAACCTCCCTCCCCTACACAAGGGAAGATAGAGGGAGGTCATCTCTCACTTCATTCTATTAGATGTACGTTCAATTATCACTGACTCAAATATCCTTGATACTCTCCATAATCCAATACCTGAGACCCGACGGTGGAGACTGTGAGGTCCCCCCAAACCGGCCCCCCTCCACTCACCCTCCCCCCTCTCATTGACTCTATATATCGATACCCGTACACTCTATCGCTCTCTACCTATGAAATTATTATTATTATTTTTTTTTTATTTCTCTTTTACTGCTTTTTCAATTCTATTTTATCTCGCCTTATTCTTCTCTTTCTATCTTTCTCCTTAGCCTTGTACAGCTCCTCCTCTCTCCTCCCCTCTTTCCCACCCTGTCTTCCCCCTCCTGTGCCCGTTCCTCCCTCCCCCTCTTCATGTAGAGTCTACGCACAGATCCAGTCCCCTCTCCAGCTACAGCCCTTATTCTCTAGTACCGACAGCTGATCAGCTTCAGCGGTGGATATTTTATGATGAAATATCTATTCATACGTAATTCTCACCTATCTTTAATCTAACCTTGGACGGTCACAAGATTTCCATTAGAAGCATAGATATGCAACAAGTTAGTCATGAATCTTACTTACCTCTTAGATATTGTTCATTATGTCAAAAAAAAAGGAAAAAATGCTATATATTTTTTTTTTTGTGTTGCAATTTTGGCTGCATGCTAGTTCTGATCATAATTGCTGTACAACCTAATGTGCTATATCAGACTCCTTATTCAACTGTATTGTAAACCTTTTTCTGTTTACCAATAAAAGTCATTATGGAAAAAGAAAAAAAAAAACACAATATTTTTTCAGTTTTTGCTATAATAAATATTCCATTTAAAATATATATATATATATTTTTTTTTTCAGTTTAGTCCAATACGTATTCTTCTACATAACAAACGTTATAATGCCTAAAAACAAGGGATAGAATTATTTTTTTTTATTTTTTTTTTTAAGTAATGGCGGCGATCTGTGATTTTTGTCACGACTGCGATATTATGGCAGACACATCAGACACTTTTGACACATTTTTGGGACCATTTACATTCATACAGCGAACGGTGCTATAAAAATGCACTGGTTACTGTATAAATGTGACTGGCAGGAAAGGGGGCATCAAGGGGTTAAATATGTACCCTGGGAGTGATTCTTACTGTGGGGGAGGGGACTGACTGGGGGAGGTGACCGATGGTTGTCCCTATGTACAAGGGACACAGATCGGTCTCCTCTCTCCCTGACAGGACCCTGGCTCTGTGACTGTCGATCGCGGGTGCCTGGCGGACATTGTGTGACACCCGAGGCACATGTGTGATGCAGCAAGCGTGCGCCCCCCGGTGGTGCGCGACCGGAGGCCGTATATAGACGGTCTCCCGGCAGATCAGAGCCACCTTGCGGCCGTATATACTCGGCCGCAGGGTGGGAAGTGGTTAACTTGGCATATAGTTGATAATTATTATACAGGATTTATATAGCGCCAACAGTTTGAACAGCGCTTTACATCAGGGAAGACAGGTCAGTCACAATACAAATCAATACAAGAGGGATCAGAGGGCCCTGCTCATTAGAGCTTACAATCTAGAAGGGAGGGTCAAGTGGAACAAAGGGTAGTAGCTGTGGGGGGTAATCAGATGAAAATACAGTTGTTAATGGTGTGGGAAGGGTAGGCTTCTCTGAAGAGGAGGGTTTTCAGGGATCCTCTAAAAGCTAATAGAGAAGAAGATAGACGGACAGATTGGGGTAAGGAGTTCCATAGGCTTAGAGAGGCTCTGGAAAAGTCCTGGAGATGAGCATGGGAGCAGGTGATAGGAGAGCTAGAGAGCAGGAAGTCTTGAGAAGAACGAAGAGAACGATTAGGTTGGTATTTAGAGACTAGGTCAGTAATGTAGCTTGGGGCAGAGTTGTGGATGTCTTTGTAGGTAATTGTTAGTAGTTTGAATTTAATTTGTTGGGTGAGCGCAAGCCAGTGGAGGGATTGACAGAGAGGAGCAGCAGAGACAGAGTGGTTGGTAAGGTGGATGAGTCTGGCAGCAGCATTCATGATGGACTGAAGGGGGGATAGAGTATGCAGAGGTAAGCCAATGAGGAGGAAGTTGCAGTAATCGAGGCGAGAGATGACCAGGGAGTGAATTAAGAGTTTTGTGGTGGCATTGGGTGTATTTTGGAGATGTTGCGGAGGTTGAGGCGACAAGATTTGGACATGATTGAAGGTGAGGCTTAAAGGACAGTTCAGAGTCCAGGACTACTCCTAGGACCTTGGCATTTGGGGATGAATTGATAAGGTTGAATAAAGCTCAACCTGAGTGTGTGTATGTCACTAACATTTTCAATATCCATGTACATTGTGTTCGCTAAGAAATACATCTAAAAATTTTTGGGAATTTATCTACACCCTCCATTGACACCACCAACCATAGAAGGGAGTTCCACATCCTTACTATCCAAAAATAAAGAACCCCTTACGCAGTTTAATATTCTACCGCTTCTCCTGCTAGCGCACTGCTCCAGTGTGAAATCCCTCTGGCTTCCACACTGGAAAAACAGCAGCCGCTGTTTAGGGTCAGTTTGCTCCAGTGTGAAAGGGGTCTAAACAATTTTCTGCCAATGCTAGAGTCCCTATTTAAAGATCACCATCATATCTCATCTTAACCACTTATGAACCGCCGCATGACAATATACGTCAGCTGTTTGAAGAGGGTTAGCTCTGTTATGGCAGCAGCTAGTTGCCATAACCCAGATAGCCTCTTCTTCAGGCGGTGGTCCGGTTTCCGATTACAGTGGTCTCTGTGGCGGATTCACCACAAGATCACCATTATCGGAGGCAGGAGAGGGGCCCCCCGCCGCTCTCCTGTGACCCCTGCCACTTACCAGAGCCACCAGCAGCAGCGGAGGTGATCGGGTCCTTGTCGTATCTGGGTATGGAGACGAGTGAGGGGAAGATGGCCCCCACCTATCTTCATACCAAAGCAGGGCGGAAGCGACGTCAAAACTTCACTTCCACTCATAGCTCTTAAAGGGCCAATTTGGCATAAGTGGGGAACCATCAAGGTATGGTATCCTTGGTTGGTGTCAGTTAACCATGGTTTAACTGGCATTGGAGATGGGTATCAGCGTGGGGAAGGTGCAAAGTGGTAAGGTCCTTGAGTCGGCCCGCTGCGACTGGGACCTTGGATGGTTACGCTGATACAAATGAAATTTGCTCAATGCCTTTAAGGATCCTCAACAGGGTAACAATGTACCTGTGAAGGATTGTTTTGTGTAAATAAAAATGTTATGGTTAATATGTTGTCTGGTTATTCGTAGGTTAAGTGGAGAGTTTTGGTAATATGGCAATAGGCAGTTGCATCTGTCTTACCATAGTCATGTATCCATCAGACTGTTCAAGCAAATTCTGCTTTAATATTAAGTAAAAAATTAGCCTTTGAAATGTTTGTGACGTTTTTTTGGTGAACCCTCTTATATATGTGTAGCACTACCCCTGGTGGAGCTGCTGGTTTGTTTTGGGTGGCACATTTATCTTGTGGCTCTTCCAAATTCCTAGGGGTGTATATAGCAGTAGTAAAGGAATGTCTGCAACAAGTGTCTTTTTCTGTGCTCTTCATTACCCAGCCGGGTAAAAACAAATAAAACTTGTGGTGAGGAAAGTAAAGTTGAAGAAAGAAGGAGAATAGCAAATTCAGGCGTAGCAATAGGGAAACAGTCATGCTCCCAAGTGTAACACTTCTCTGCACCACTCCTGCTTGAGTGGGAATAGCGTACCTGGACAGGCCTCTCCCACTGACCCGGCAGCCATAGCACCGCTCGAACCCCTGAGGAAAAGTCTCCGCCATAGACCCTCCCCCGAACAAATCCGGACCCGAGGAAAAGTCTCCACTACAGACCCTTCCAGAATGGATCCCAGGGAGACACCCCCGCCGCAGGCCCTCTTTGACCGCAAACACGGAGGCAATCCTCGTTGGAAGAATCACGCCTTGATCTCCTTCTTAACATTACCCAGGCACCGACCGACAGGTGATCAATCCCTCATCGCCCGGCTACCCCGCTGGTTTAGCGAAATCCTTTTGGATTGCCAGCCTCTCATTGGGGCTCTTCAGACAGACTCCCGACCGAACAGCTATACCGATTTGGATCCTCAAAAGTGGGAACCCAGTCCATCACTGGGTCCCCGTCGCTGCTCAAATGTTCCGGACCAACATGGTCCCGGAACCAGGAACACCGCGTGGCACACACGCCCGGCCAGGTAGGCCATAACGCCAGGGCGCCGTGATGTGGTCCCCCTAAAGTTGGGTGCCACACTGGACGAAGAAGACCCAGAACTAATGGCGTCTGCCCCAAAAATACCCTCCCCCAGCATGCACAGCAAGGCTGCTGTGGAAGAGCACCCAAACCTTAACTCCACTGCTGCCATCTACTACCCTGGGGTAAGAAGAACACCCCAGTACAGCAGAATGAGCCCACAGCACAGGCAAGCTGAGACAGAGACCCAATCTAAACATTTTAACCAGATTAGAGTTTAACTACACTCTGATCTCCCTCTAAATTTAAATAGCACCGGTACTTTGAAGTAACCAGGCGCTACATATGTGAAATTCCATGTGAGCAAGAAATACCTTTGCATTTGTGTCTTGGGAAGAAAGATTAGTGCACAAAATGTAAGCAGATGTCATTTTCAGGCAATGAAGGAGGTAAATACAGGCAAACCACAGGTTTTATTTTTACTAATTGACTTTTATCAGCATGGTCTCACTTTAAGCTGCTTAATCCTTATCGGTCTGGATATTCCTAGGGGGTTTTTACATTTTTCTTATTTCTTTTAAGACTTGGCCTCCAGCGCTCCGGGTTTCAGCTATATTAAGTCAGTTTGAAAGATCAGAATTTCTTAACAATGTTTTTATCTTAGGGGAGCGTCTGTCACATATTAATAGCTAATCTTATCATTAAAATGCATGCCGTGGCAATTCCTTTAAGTCGTCTTTGGGTTTCTAAGCACCTTGTCACTTTAAGTTAAAAGGACAGTTTTCTTTCAACTAGCGGGGAAAGTGATTTATATTTTGATTTAAAGGCTTTCTGTATACTTCAATAAAAAAGCATATATTATTAAAATCAAAGCTATTTACCAGATTTGTTTTTGTTCCTAGCCAGGTTTTAGGGTCAGAAACACATTAAAATTCTCAGCAAAAATGCATGAAATTGATCAAATGAAGTAAAAAACTGTAGATGAGGCGTAACTATGTGACCTCTCTCTTGATAACTCACCCATCAATATTAAAACCTTTGAAAGTTAAAGAGAAAGACCAAGTTAATGTTTAATCTCTTGTTTTTATCCATCACTTGATATGGTAATGTGTTGTTTTTTTTTTATCCCTGCTTTATTGCTGTTGATGTGTTGATGTGTAAGAACGCATTTTGTTTTAATTATTCATCTGTTGGATAGTAAGACATCAAATCCTAACCAATAACAGTCCAGAGAATAAAGTGCACCTGTATCCAGACTATGGGCAGTAAAGTATCTTCAAATACTCAAGAAGTAAAACTTTTTACAAATATATTAGTCAGCAGACCTTACCACCCAATGCAAAGCAATCCACGGGGGATTGGTTTTCAGACCATGGTTGAAAACTGGTGTTCAGGAGGCAAAATGACTAAAAGCTAAACTACCAACATAGCTTTGTTTAGTCAAGAGTTGGGGTGCGTTACCATTGACTTCAAAAGACAGGTTTGACAGGTGTTGTTAGGCCCTGTACACACAATAAGACATGTCTGATGAGACTTGTCTGACGGACCGTTTTCATCAGACAACTCTGAACTTGTCTGATGGTCTGATGTGCGTACACACCATCGGACCAAAATCCTATCAGACCAGAAAGTGGTAGAGCACAACGACGTGATGAAAAAACGAAGTTGAATGCTTCCAAGCATGCGTCGACTTGATTCTGAGCATGTGCGGGATTTTGGTTTGATGCTTTTGTGTACTAACCATCGAACCTGTCCGACGGACAGGTTTTAAGGCATGTTTTAAAAATTTGGTTCGATGGAAAACGGTCCGATAGGCCGTACACACCATCGAACTGGTCCGATGAAACCGGTCTGCAGACTGGTTTCATCGGACATGTCCAATCGTGTGTACGCGGCCTAAAAGTGATACCAAAGGTTCCCTTTAAAAAAAAAAATATTAACAAACATGTCATACTTACCCCCACTATGCAGCTCATTTTGCACAAAGTGGACCCCGAACATCCTCTTCTGGGGTCCCTCGGCGGCTCTCGCGGCTCCTCCCGGCATTAGATAACCCCCTCTGGGAAGCTCTCTCCTGAGGGGGTTACCTTGCGGGCACGCTCCTGTGTCATACACTCGGCGTCCATAGACACCGAGTGTATGACTCGGCCATGCCCACATCATTGGATTTGATTGACATCAGCGGGAGCCAATGGCTGCTCTGCTATCAATCTATCCAATCAAAACCAGGACCCTGTGAAGAGGAGGATAGTGGGGACGCGCCGAGCAGGTGAACTGGCTCAGGTAAGTAAAACGGGGGGCTGGGGGGCTGGGGGGCCGGTGATTGTCAGGATGCATTAAGGTGAAAAAACACACACCTTTACAACCCATTTAAAATTGCTGCATCTTGAAGCTGCAGCAATATGAACTCGCTCCTCTGGCTACCATGTTAATTTGTAGGTGGCAGTTGGGTCGTAACACAGATTAACCTGCCTGTTTTTACTAAAACTGAGAGTACTTTAAAATAAATCACCAGTTTAAAGGCATCGCTAACCTACCATCTAGTTGCTTGTATTGAGAAGTAATTAATTTCTCAAACCCCTCAAAGATCACAACAAAGATTCTAATGCTCCATTCACATCTATGCAGGTGCAATAATGCACCAATATTTTTGCGCGTGTAGGTGCAGCATCTTTAGGGCAGCCAATTCATTGCAAAGGGCTGTCCTAAGAGCCATAGTTGCAGTGAATGGGGATTATTTTCATTTCCGTTGTCTCCCATTCAGATTCCCTACAGCCCCCCAAATATTTATAAAAATTCTACTAACCTTAGTTGCCTAATGGCCCGTACACACGATCCGAAAATCGTACAGAAAATGCCGCTTTCGAATCGATCGTACGATAATCGGATCGTTAGTACAGCGCTTCCGAGAGTCGATCAGGACAGTTCATCCGATTTTATTCTATCGGACATGCACGGAATTTTTTTTCGTACGATGCCAGATCGTGTGCGATTTTCGGTTAATTAGTACAGCTGCCGTTCGAAAATGCAATACAAATGCATTACAACACATGACATCACTTCCGATTTTTTATTCTGCCGTACGAGAATTTTCGTGACTTTAGTAAACTCATCAGATTCGACGTGAGATTAGCATACAAAAAAAAACGGACGATCATTCGTCCGATAATTGGATCGTGTGTACCGGGCATAAGTCTACAGATCATAAGATTGTACCGCTACCTAGATGACCTGTTGCTGTTAGGTAGGCTCAAAATAAGTTCTGTTACACAAGTTTGTAGTCTTTCACATTCTCTCTTGATTTGGATGGCAATTGAACCTACAATTATGTCCAAAAAAGCTGCGCTAGTTGAAACTGTGAGGCCTCGTACACACGATCGGACATATCCGATGAAAACGGTCCGCGGACCATTTCCATCGGATATGTCCGATCGGGAGTTTGATCCGATGGCGTGTACACACCATCGGATCAAATTCCCCGCCGCCGGACGGCGCGGTGACGCGGCGGTGACGTTGACGCCGCCGCGTCACCGCCACGTCACCGCACCAGGAAGTAAAACAATTCCGCGCATGCGCCGAATCCATTCGGCGGCGGCGCGGCGGCGGTGGGGGACGACATGTCTGCTGGTAAGTGTACTAACCAGCAGACATGTCGGGCGGACAGATTCCCACCGGATGGATTTCAAAGCATGCTTTGAAATCTGTCGGGTGGAGAAATCTGTCCGCTAGCCCATACACACGAGCGGAGATGTCTGCTGAAACGGTCCATCGGACCGTTTTCAGCGGACATATCCCCTCGTGTGTACGCGGCCTCATACACACATTTCAATAACCATTAATCCAATGGTGAAGTAATTATTGTGATAAAAATATTAAAGTGTAGAAAGTCCAAGTGAAGAAAAAGATCCTCATTACAAAAAATGATCTTTAGAGTTCAGACACCAACATAAACAGGAGCACCTTAAGTGACACCCACCAGCTCCGTTATCAGGGACACTTACCGGATCATATGGACCTTCTATTGCTAGAAAGTTCAACCAAGCTTTGGTAGTAACCTTCGATGGGAATCTGTAAACAGATATGCCCTCCTATGGTCTCAGATACCTGTCACTTATCTCCAGGCCAGCGATATTGTGTGCCATGGATCAGAGTATATAAGGAGAGAACACTCCAATAGTGTAAAACAGTATAAACTTATAATTTTTAGATTGCAATTACATGATTCATGAGTAAAAATCACCTTGTAAAAGGATCTCTACTGACAAAGAAACAGGAACAGTCCACCTGTGCTTCCGGGGTCAGTGGGGACGCAGTGATGTCAGCACGCAGCCTCGCCCAACATGTTTTGTTAAGACTAATGTCTTCTGGGGCACTAGTGAACCTACAAAAAAGCCATCTTACTGCTCTGCCAAGCATTGAGTATTTAGGTCAGTAAAATAAAGGGTTTTCTTGCCCCTGGGAAAGATCTCAGAAGTAACTGGGTTAACAGAGAGAGCAGTTAAGAAGCAGAAGACTGTATGGTGCTAATAGGAATCCAGATATCCACTATTCTGTCTGTGGCTGTCTAGTGTGCGTGCTGGCCCATGAACCACTTCCAAGTGTATTTCTTTAACATCCGCAGAGAGGTGACCTGAGCCAGTCCATTCTCATCCCCTCTCTAGTCTTTAGAGATCTTTGAGGGTAGTTGTCACCTAGCAATCTAGCTCAGAGCAAGCCTCTCATCCTTGGAGAATTGGATTATAGATAGCAGTCTCCAGTGCTAAAAAGACCATTGTCAGCAGAAACAGATTTAGGGTCGCTAGGAAGGACCAGTTTCTCATCTATCCAAATTGTTAGAATTCCCGCTGCCCCTCCCTTCCCCCTCTATTCAGTCCCAGGCAAGCCCCCTCTATGGTCCTTCCCCTTCCTTGCACTCCCCACCTACCTTGTTTCTTCTATTTTTCCTCTTTCTCATCCATACTACTGTAGCAATCCTGCAAGTGCCATCAGACTCTTTCTTCTCCTCCTTTTTTCTTTTTTATACCTTGGGGTGCTCACTACTCACAGCAAAAAAGTAAGCCATGTTGGCTAGTGCACTATGGTAGACAATCTGGTCACACTTCATTACTATTGTGTTTGTGGAACCATGTAAGTATCTTTGCTAATGTAACATGCTGTGACATTTAGATGTCTTTCATATAGAATGTTTTAATTGGACGGTTGATTTGCATCTGTTAGGCCGCGTACACACTATCAAATCTATCCGCTGGAAACAGTCGGCCCGACCGTCCCAGCAGACAGATTCAATCGTGTGTATGGGCGAGCCGACGGATTTGGCCAGCCGACAGATTTGAAAGCATGCTTTCAAATCTTTCGGCTGGGAACCCGTCCGCCCGACATTTCTGCTGGTTAGTACGCTAACCAGCAGACATGTCTTCCCGCACACGCGTCGAATGGTTTCGACGCATGCGCGGAAGTGTTTTACTTCCTGGTGTGGTGACATGGCGGCGTCGTGTGTACACTATCAAACCAATACGTCCCCAGCAGACAGCGGGTAGGGGGCTTCTCCTATTTAAATTAGATGCGTCCACGCCCTGAACGTACTGCGCATGCGTCGACCATAGAAAAATCCCATTGCCCATGCTCCGAATTGTGACAGTGTTTTCGACGTGAACGTAATCGACGTAAATCCCCATTCACGGACGAGTTACGCAAACGACGTAAACATTTTCAAATTTCCCGCGGTCACGACGTCCATACTTAACATAGGATGCGCCTGCTTTTGGCAGCTTTATCTTTACGCAGAGAAACCCCTTACGGAAACAGCGTAAAGTGACTGCATCGGGCCCGCGTACGTTCGTGAATTGGCGTATCTCGCTGATTTACATATTCTCTGCGTAAATAAGCGAGAACGTCCCCAGCGGCCATTTTCAAATTGCAGTTAAGATCCGATTGTATTACACCTGTCGGATCTTTGCTGCAAACTGGCATATCTTGTTTTCTGCATACATAAAACAGTTAAGCCGGCGCAAAGTGTGAGTTCTGCCGGCGTATCAGTGATACGCCGGCATAACTCTTTCTGAATCTGGCCCTTTGTCTGTTGACTGATACAGCAAAAAGCAAACATTTCAACAAAATATTCCAAAATTATTAGGGATAAATACCAGTAGGGTGGAGAAGAGAAAGAAAATGAAAAGGCATAATAACGGCAACAATCTTTACGCTACGCCGGCACAACGTAGAGAAGCAAGCCTGCTATTCACGAAGAATATGCGCTCCACATTGCGCCAGCGTAGCGTATAGTTGTCGGCGTAAGCTGACGTAAGTCAAAGTAGCTGGAAGTGATATATTTAAATGAAGCTTGACCCCATGCAAATGATGGCGCCAGCTTCAAAAAACAAACTGCGCATGCGTCGTCTCTTGGACGCCTTACGTAAACGGCGTAGATTACATCGACGGGCGCAAGTCCGTTCGGAAATCGGCGTATCTTGCTCATTTACATATTCAACGCGTAAATCTATGGAAGTGCCCCTTGTGGCCAGCGTAAATATGCGCCCAAGATCCGACGGCGTAGGAGACTTACGTCGGTCGGATTAAGCCAAAATTCAGGCATATTTAATTTCAAGAATAAGGCACATAGATAGGATGGCGCATCCGTGGACTTACGCGGCGTGTCAGGAGATACGTCGGCGTAAGTCCTTTCTGAATCTGGTCCTATATCTACAGATTTGGAATATCCAGCCCCACGGGCTTGGATGCTTGAGCCTGGGTCCCGTGCGTGCTCCCTTTCCAGCTCCCCCTCTTGGTCTCATGTTGCCTTTTGACTGTTTGGTGCATCGACCCATCCTGGTGTGACTGCGGCCGCCACAAATTTAGCCATTTCTTTTTCTTTCTTTCTCTTCTCCACCCTACTGGCATTTATCCCTCTTTTTCCATATTGCATTCTTTATCTTTTTATAATTTTGGAATATCTTATTGAAATGTCTGCTTTCTGCTGTGTCAGTCAACAGGCAATGTATATATTTATATCTTACTGTCCGTCTATGAATATATTTTATTTATTTATTTCTGTGTATGCATATATTATGTACTTATACTTATCTTTACTAATTATAGATGTCTAACCATTTAACCACTCGCTCCTGCCGAAATGGACATACACCCAACGACTCGAAATGCGTAGAGCATCACCATGAATATTATACTAGTGTGATATAATCAGTGGTTGATTTATGGTTTCATGCATTGGAATATCCGTTCTTTTTTTAGGACCTTTCCACATTGATGCTTTTATGAATTTGTAATTAAATATTTTTTGATTAATTACTGTTTTGCATACTCAATTGGGTGGAGCTATTGCCTTTAAAGTCCCGCTAAAGAATTTTCCTTTGTTTCTATATAGCTTTGGGAAGAACCACAGTGTGACAGAGAAGCACGTTTTCAAAATACATGTTAAATACTAGAGGTGGCTAAAGACCATCAATCAGATAAGATGTAATAAAAGTCAGATCAGATGTAAAATCAAAAGTTCTAGCAAAGTATAGTTAGTTAAAGGAAGCTTCCGAATATATATTTGTTAGTCTCGTTATATAAGGCAACTTAAATTTTACATTCAGCAACACTTTAACCCGAACCTGTCAACTTTTTATCAGATAGCATATTTCTTTGCTATTTCTGTGCTTGAGATAAATTGTATGGTCACAGTATCGGCTGCTCTTTCTGTAGCTTTTTTACACATTACATCTTTTCATAAGCTGACTCACAAAGAATGTCTACATTTTTCCTTACCGAATGACAAATACGAATCCTCTTGTATCCTTTCCTAATAATGCAAATACATCTAGCAAACAAGTACACAAGTTCCAAACAGAAGCAAAGGCAATGCTCTATTTCCATAATGATGTTGTTGGGGAATGTTGTTGGTAGGCTACTAAAAAATTGCAAATCACTTTGTAAATTTAAAACTTGAGTAAGAGCTGATTTAAAAGTTAAATGACACCCGCAATTATATCTCAAAACAGGCCCACCTTCTTTGCTTTATAAATTGATTAAAGTAATGTCTTGCAGCAAACTCTAAAGTTTGTTATAAACGTGTGTATAATGTGTTATAAACATACATTAGCCTAGTCCTTGCTATAGAACGTACAACAAGTAAAATATGCACAAAAAAAAACAGTGCAGCAAGTATCAGGTAAGCATAATAAACATACAGAGCGTGGAACAATGTCAATAAGCAGTGAGTCCAGGCTTCTGACAGTATACATTTAATTAGAGTAAAAGTCTGAGGTGTGATAGGTATTGGTAGGGGTATGCTCTCAGGGCTGTCATCAAGGGGGAACAGAGACCATGTTGCAATTCTAGAGAGAGACAATAAGTGGAGAGGCGCCTCTGGGTGCAATAGTTTAAACACAATTTATTGTAGACATAGATAAAAGCCACCATTTTAGTGATGTATAGCAGGCATGTAAACTGTCAGAGAACCAACCGTGGAAGAACGAACAGACCTGTCCTGCATGGATCAACGTGCACAATGCGTATGCGCGTGCAGACGCACACACGCGCGCAAGAATGCGCATTAGCAGGACTCCTGTCGTCAGTGCCCTATTTAAGGCTTGCTGCAGCAGTGATCAACTGCATGATCTTCAGCCCTTGATGTGATCCTGAGTTTTTGTTCCTGTTTCCTTGTGTTCATGTTGACGTCTCGGCTTGCCTGACCAGACTTCTCTGTGCATGACCCTCGGCTTCTCTCTCGGCTTATCCTTTGTCCTGTTCCAGTTTGCTTGTTCCAGTATATGACCTCAGCTTGCCTTCTGACCTGTTCCAGTCGCTTCCTGCTTCCTGTGTATGACTACCGGCTTGGCTCCTGACTATGCCCCTGGGTTTTCCTGCCAGTCTACCTCACCTGGTAATTCGGTGGTACCCCTGCCTGACTATGTATCCTGGCATACAGCTGATCTCCAACATCACTCAGCAAGTCACAGCTGGCAACCCTTGCATCTCTGGACCGAGCACCCCCTGTGTCACCTCCAGGGGGCGTTTTGCACTTGGTCGTTAGGGAAGCCCTCTCAGCACTTTGGCCTCTGGTAAGGTACATGACATAAAGAATCCCAAATTAGGAAGAAGAGGGTTTCATCTGGTCCGTCTTATCACTGGTCCTTGCAGAGGCACTCTGGAGTGGTAGGAGAACGGTGTCTTCTCACCGCTGGTTAGATGGAGCTGACTGCGGTGGAGGGATCTCGGATGGAAATTGATGCGCGGGTGGACTGGCGGGCGAGGGGTGATGGCGTCATCAGGGATGCGACACATTTCTGAGTGTACAGGCAACGTATAATGCGGCTGCCACACTCCTCTCTCAAAAAAGTGTCCTCGAGTGCACACTGCACATGCAACATTAATGGTGGGTAGATGTACAAGGGGTACCCCTCGAGGTGGCTATAAAGTACTTAGCGCCTATTTAGCAGTACAAAGACAGATTTTGTTGGAGCCCATCTGTAAGGTCATGCACATGAAGCTGCCCCTTTAAGACTGCACATAAAGGATGTTTAACCACTTGCATACTGGGCACTTACACCCCCCTCCTGCCCAGGTAAAATTTCAGCTTGCGGCACTGCGTCGCTTTAACTGACAATTGCGCAGTCGTGCGACGTGGTTCCCAAACAAAATTTACGTCCTTTTTTCCCCACAAGTAGAGCTTTCTTTTGGTGGTATTTGATCGCCTGTGCGATTTTTATTTTTTGCGCTATAAACAAAAAAGAGCGACAATTTTGAAGAAAAATACAATATTTTTTACTTGTTGCTATAATAAATATCCCAATTAAAAAAAAAACACATTTTTTTTTCTCAGTTTAGGGCGATACATATTCTTTTACATATTTTTGGTAAAAGAAAAAAAAAATCGCAATAAGCGACTGGTTTGCGCAAAAGTTATAGCGCTTACAAAATAGGGGAGAGAATTATTATTTTTTATTATTTTTTTTTTACTAGAAATGGCGGCGATCTGCGATTTTTATTGGTACTGCGACGTTATGGCAGACACATCGGACACTTTTGACACATTTTTGGCGCCATTCACATTTATACTGCGATCAGTGCTATAAATATGCACTAATTACAGTATAAATATGACTGGCATTGAAGGGGTTAACACTAGGGGGTGAGGAAGGGGTTAAATGTGTATCCTAGGTGTGTTCTAACTGTGGGGGGAGGGGGGGTGACTGGGGGGTGACCGATCTGTGTCCCTATGTAGGAAGGAACACAGATCGGGCTCCTCCTCTCCAGAGACAGGACGCTGTCTCTGTGTAACACGGCAATGAGAGATGATCTATGAGAGATCATCTCTCATTCGCCCACAGATCACATCGCAAACGGCCACTCTGATTGGCGTGCCCGTGACCCACGGCTGGGTACTAAAATCAACGTATATATATGTTGATGTGCCCAGCCGTGCCATTCTGCCGACGTATATGTGCAGTAGGCGGTCCTTAAGTGGTTAAATGAAAAATATGCCCCTTACATCACACATCCCCTCATAAATTGCACGTACATCAAACGTAAGTCAAATGAGCATTGAAAGAAAACACAGGCACTTCACCGTCTCCGCCGTCCAGCGTATAGCACTGTAACCACAGACTGTAATCCGATTACTTCCTTGTTTCGGGTTCAGCCGCAGTGGAGCGCATAGGTCACTTCCGGCGTGTCGTGTGAATCACGGCCTGACGCGTTTCGTCATATCTTAACTTCAACAGACGGCGTGCCCACACGACTCACACTCTGGCTTATATTGTCACTCCCTCCTCCACTGTAGCCAATCAGCGCATGACCGGCACAGCGATAAGTGCACATCGCCATAGCAGAAGTAAACATTGGCTGCTTTCTACAGACAGAAAATGGGGACAAAAAGCCATATTGCACTAAACGAGTTACACCACGGATTAAACATCACAGGTACTCTAAAATCGGGGGAAAACAGTGTAATAGTGACTCAATCACTAACACACTGATATTTGATCATAAAAAGAGTTACCGTATTTTTCGGACCATAAGACGCACTTTTTTCCTGCAAGAATATGGTGGAAAATCTGCCTGCGTCTTATGGTCCGAATACTGAATGTCCAAGGCCCCCACCCCCCGCGAATTTGCCTTTTAACATACCGGTGGTCAGACAGCATGTCCGCAGAGAGCAGGCAGCCAGCGCGATCAGCTTGAGCTCACGGGGGGTGGTGTCAGACTAGTCTGCGGCATCTTTTTCCCAGCAGTATGGTACAATACACAGTAGGGACAGGGAGCGGCCATTGTAGCCACCAGGAAGCTTTGCAGTGCACGCCCACACAACGTCACTGTTGCGCTGTGTAAGATGCTCACCGATGACGCTACTGCGCATGCGCCGCTTTTAGACCAAGGAAACCAAGAGTAGAACTGCTGTACACAACTATAGCTGACTCGTATTAACCCCTCACATGCCACAGCAGCTGCGGGATATGGCGACGGCTCACAACGGAGACACAGGATGGCTGTATTAGATATTAGATAACACAGGCTGGATGGGGCACACCACGGATAAGGGCTCACAATGGACACACAGGCTGGCTGTATTACATAAGACAGGCTGGATGGGGGCACACCATGAATATGATGGAGGAGGGGGGGGGGCACTGATTCCTGTATGATGGAGGAGGGGGGCAATGATCCCTGTATGATGGAGGGGAGGCACTGATCCCTGTATGATGATGGAGGGGGGACACTGCCCCCCTCTTCCATCATACAGAGATCAGTGCCCCCCCCTCCATCATTTTAATAAATATTTCAGTAGACCATTTGTGTCAGAATAATTTTTTTTCTAATTTTCCTTCTCTAAATCTAGGTGCGTCTTATGGTCCGAAAAATACGGTATATCCTAATAAGAAAATACAATAAATATAATCTAAAATAAACAACTGCATTAATATACTGTATAAATACTTCATCAGACACACAATATACAGGAGTCCAAAGCGGAGAATTGAAAACAGCTTGAGTAATCCCATAGACTCTGTAGCCGTATCATATTTATCCTACACAGGTAGATCAGATATTGCACATCAATCCTTGCGTTGGACAAAACAAGCAGACGGGCGTCTTTCTCACAAGAGTGACTGAAGGAATCAGCTTCTGGTCTCCAGCTCTCCAGTAATCTGCATGCACACCTGCCTGTGTTTCTCCTCGATCACGGGGCTGTTTTCTGGGTAGTGAGCCACAGGTCTATCACGGTCCTGTTACACAACTATTTCCATGGAGTGTTTTAGCCAGAAATAAAGTGGTTCTTTATTTTTTCAGCTCAGAGATTCCATTCAGGTTTTATAAAAGAAGAAAAAGCAGAGGGAAACCCATGTGCGGTAAATTCTTTAGGAGTTTATTCCAAAGATAAAAGCTTTTCCAAGCACATTTAAAAGGATAATATAAAAAAACACTCAGCTACAAAAAAAATCACATTGCCTGCTGGTGTGTGGTGACGTCACAGACAACTCTCCTACCGACGCGTTTCCCTGTAAAAAGCATTGACTGGGAATGGAGATACTGAAGTATAATTTCAATCGTTTCAAAGGTGTCAAAGGCTTTTATTGACAATTACATTAAGTTTATGCAAAGAGTCAACATTTGTAGCATTGACCCTTCTTTTTCAAGACCTCTACAATTCCCCCTGGCATGCTGTCAATCAACTTCTGGGCCACATCCTGACTGATGGCGGCCCATTCTTGCATAATCAATACTTGGAATTTGTCAGAATGAGTTGGTTCTTTTTGTTTACCTTGAGGTTTGACTATAAGTTCTCACTGGGATTAAGGTCTGGGGAGTTTCCTGGCTATGGACTCAAAATGTTGATGTTTTGTTCCCCAAGCCACTTAGTAATCACTTATGGCAAGGTGCTCAATCGTACTGGAAAAGGCATTGTGACAATGTACCCAAACAAAATGTACATCCTTTTTTGCCCACAAATAGAGCTTTCTTTTGGTTGTATTTGATCGCCTGCTATAGCTTTTATAGGGACTGCTGTACCGGTACGGCAATTTGTGTGAACGAGCTGACCTACTACAGTATAATGTACAACCAAAGGCAGTTTTTTTAATTGTTTTGGATAGAGTAGGGGTAGGTAAGAACACCAGTCAGTTTTTATTGCTGTCTGTGCCTCTGTTTAGGACAGGGGTCTCCAATCCTTTTCAAACAAAGGGCCAATTTATTGTCCTTCAGACCTTAAGGGGGGCCGGATTGTGGCCTGCGGGAACAGAAAATGTCCCAGGCATCAGTGAGTATAAATATGGCCTCAGGGTTGATGGTCAATAGGAGGAGTGATGCCCCTATTAGTAGGAGGAATAGTATCCCATGATTGGCATTGGTGGAAGAAATAGTGCTCCATTGTTGGTGTCAGTGGGAGAAATAGTGCCTCATATCAGTGGGAGGAATGGTCCCCACAGGGCCAGATAAAGGCTAGCAAAGGGCCGTATTTGGCCCTTGGGCGCTGTTTGGAGACTGCTGGTTTAGGAGATCCATGCTCTCTATTTGTCCTGTTTACCATTAACATTGAAAGTAAAAGAAAATCCCAAATTTTGGGTTGTCCACAGAAACAGTAATAGAGTCTGGTGACTTGGGGGTCCCTAAGGGATTTCCTTAATTTGCAGGGATTTCCTCTCGCTGTTTTGGCTTTGAGATATGAAGTGAAGGAAACTCTCCCAAATGGGACACAGATGGGAAAAAATAAACTGACAAGGGTTTTAACCCTCTCTTGCTCTATCCAGAATGAAAAAAAAAACTTTTGCCTATAGTTCCACTGAGAAGGTGAGAGCTTTGTAAACACTGTATACACTGTGGTGACACGGGAGGAATGACACTTTTTGCACAGCCTTGAGCTTGATTTTTTTGGAGGTTTATAAGGTTCAAGAGTTATATGCATGCACCTGGATAGGCTTTTTCATTTGGTATAAATTGTCACTACGTGATAAATTTATAGACTGTGCATGCTATTGAAAATTGTATTACAGCACATCTCTACTATATTGTGGCATTTTGTCTATTATTTTTATGTTTTTCACATTTTTATAATATATAATATATTAGTATGTTTGGTAATACCTTATTTATTCACAATACTGTTGTTATATGCGCATACATGGAGGTAACAAAGTACAAAGTAGGTGAGTTTGAAAAAAGACCATAAAGTCCAACCTATGTGCAGTTGTTATTTCAGTCACGGGAGTAGCGCAGCACCATTTATTGATTGTTTACATCATGGATACCTGAGCATAATTGGAGCCCTTTGAAAACGTAACTATACAAAACGTACGTCGGCGGCGGAACCTGGTCACGTGTACTATGTCCTACGTCACTTCCGGATCATCTGGATAGTGTCAGCAGCTGGTGGAACGCACGCTGCCACAGAGGTGGGAGAGACAGTGTTTTTTTTTATCAAAGCTTGTGCCGGGAGAAGGGCACTTTTTATGTGAGTAGCCAATTGGCTGGTGTTTTTATTCCATTTTAATAAAATAGCGTTGCACTATGGAAGCTCTGTGTTTGTATTCCATGTTCTAAAATCTCAACATTCCGAGGGTGAGTTATCGTACATGCTCCAGTCCATTTATGTCTGCAGGCATTATCCTGCTCAAGCGCATCTGACCGTCTTTTTCATTAAAGAGGTCAACCAGGTCTGGTAAGCACAATTCACTACTTGTGCACATTGGGTGTCGAAATAATTATCCAGGTGGTGGAAGATTAATAAGTTTGCACGACCGGAGACGGTTTTTGTATTACAGCAAGAAATATATCTAGATAATATTCGAGCATTGATGTTGTACCTGTGTTTGCACCAATGGGACTTTATTTTTTACTATTGATTTATTGATTGATTTATCACGTACAACAGCACACATTTTTATTAATTTACTTGTTGTTGCATATTTTAGGATAAGTTGTGTAATTACATACTACTCTATAGCGCCCTCAGAACACTTTTTAGCATGCATCAGATAGAAGTCACATACACTTCATCACTTTCCAGGGGAGCAGCTTAGCAAACATTGTGTGTTTGGGACCTTCACATGGGCACCCAAATTATTGTTTAATAATATATATAAATAGTTTTTTTGGCGCAGAATTGTTTTTTATATGATCTGCTCATTAATGTACAAGAGACAGTGGGCTCAATTCACAAAAGTCATTTTGATCAGAGGTAAAATAGCTCTAAAAAAAAATGCAATTCACTAAAAACACTACTATAATTAAGCATGTGCTATTTCAGTGAAATTTGCTGTATTTATCTCATGTAGCGCCCTTTATTATAGGTAGGTGTTAGAGGTAAGCTTTTGGGTGATAGCTGCCAGATAGGTAAATTTAGGCAGCCTATGTTACATGCCAGGCCTGCTTCTTTTGATCTGGGGGTCAGGGAGTGGTTAGCAGTGGCGGCTGGTGCTCAAAATTTTTGGGGGGGCGCAAACGAAAAAAAAAATATTGCAGCCTCACTGTGCCCATCACATGCAGCCACTGTGCCATGCCATCAAATGCAGCCACTGTGCCATGCCACCAAATGCAGCCACTGTGCCATGCCACCAAATGCAGCCACTGTGCCATGCCACCAAATGCAGCCACTGTGCCATCACTTGTCATCACTGTGCCATGCCATCAAACACAGCAACTGTGCCATCAATTGTCACCACTGTGCCATGCCATCAAATGCAGCCACTGTGCCATCAATTGTCACCACTGTGCCATGCAACACAGCAACTGTGCCATCAATTGTCATCACTGTGCCATGCCATCATATGCAGTCATTGTGCCATCAATTGTCACCACTGTGCCATGCCATCAAACGCCACCACTGTGCCATCAATTGTCACCACTGTGCCATGCCATCAAACGCCACCACTGTGCCATCAATTGTCACCAATGTGCCATGCCATCAAACGCAGCTACTGTGCCCATCAATTGTCACCAATATGCCATGCCATCATATGCAATCACTGTGCCATCAATTGTCACCACTGTGCCATGCCATCAAATGCAGTCACTGTGCCATCAATTATCACCACTGTGCTATGCCATCATATGCAGTCACTGTGCCATCAATTGTCACCACTGTGCCATGCCATCATATGCAGTCACTGTGCCATCAATTGTCACCACTGTCCCATGCCATCAAATGCAGTCACTGTGCCATCAATTGTCACCACTGTGCCATGCCATCAAATGCAGTCACTGTGCCATCAATTGTCACCGCTGTGCCATGCCATCAAACGCCACCACTGTGCCATCAATTGTCATCACTGTGCCATGCCATCATATGCAGTCACTGTGCCATCAATTGTCACCGCTGTGCCATGCCATCAAACGCCACCACTGTGCCATCAATTGTCATCACTGTGCCATGCCATCATATTCAGTCACTGTGCCATCAATTGTCACCACTGTGCCATGCCATCATATTCAGTCACTGTGCCATCAATTGTCACCACTGTGTCCCATGCCACTGTGCTCATTGTCGCCTCTGTGCCCCATGATGCCACTGTGCCCCATGCCACTGTGCCCCATGCTGCCACTGTGCTCCATGATGCCACTGTGCCCCATGATGCCCCTTTCCCTGTAACAAAAACACTTACCTGACGCTTCCACGTCCTCCCTTGATGTCTTCTGCCGCCGTGGAGAAGCTTCAGCCAATCAGGTTCCTGATAACCAGAATCCGAGAACCTGATTGGCTGAAACGGCCGTCAGTCTAATGCAAGGACCGCAGATTGCCTGCGCTCCAAGCATAGACTTCCGAGAGCCGGAGGGCGGCACTGGAAAAGCCTATCAGAGCCGCTGGCTTTGATAGGCAGTTCCCCTCAGCCAACCAGCTGCCACTATTCGGGTAACCGGCGTCCCATGTCCGGTTATACGAATAGACCAGGCAGCTGGCAACAGTAACTCACGTTCAATGCATTGCATTGAACGTGTGTTACTTGCGAGAGGGGGTGGTGCTGCAGCGCCCTCTATAGACGGCCGCCAGAACTTCGGCTAAAATGTCAAAATGACATTTTAGCCGAATAAAAGTTCTTAAAGGGCCCGTTTTTTTTTGTTTTTTTTTGTGACTGCGGGAGGGGGGGCGGTACCTGTGCGCCCATATGGGCGGGCCGCCACTGGTGGTTAGAGAGCAGTGAGTGTGACCACCTGTCTTTCAGTTCTTGGGCGTCTCCCCTGCTTCCAAGGAGAATGTTCTGAAAGAGGGGCAGGGCTGGGAATTGGAGTGACAGGGAGTTCATGTGATGAGTCCTGACCAATCCCCTACTGGAATTGGCAGGGGCCAGGGCTCCTTCTTAAACTCAGGTCCAGCCCACTGGAGAGGAGATGTTGAATGGGTGAAGTGAAAAATGTAGTGTTAGACTGCAGCAGGAGGTCCACCCCCATCTGGGGGGTGCATGCCTCAGCAAAGGAGCTCAGAAAATGGGAGAGAGCCTCTCCTTACACGGTAATGTAGAGATGTCCTGGAACAGAGGAGCTGGAGAAGCAGTCGGTACGGACGGTCTGGTAAATTCTTCATAAAGGACTCAGGGCAGGAGAATTTTGGTGAGTGAGGCACAGTGGATATCTACAGGAGGCATGCCAGGGGAGCAGGGTGCAAGGCCAGAGGAGAGACTGTGGGGTTCTGTGTCAAATCACTGTAGTCTGAGTGCACAAGGTTTGTAAGTCGGACTGGCTGGGATCAGTAGTCCATCAACCATTTAATGCCGCTAAGTATCTAGGCCATCTAGAAGGGGTACTTTAGGCCCCTGGCCTATCAAAATTCAGCAAATTCAGCAACAGCCAGGGATTATTCAGAGTGATCCCTGGTGCAGTTCAAGATGATGGGGTGGAAATACTAACGCTGTGACAGTGAAGTTTGTACAGGAGGAGAGGAGTCTTGGGAGTAACAGTCTGCAGGAGTTGTGCAAAGGAGAGGTGTAAAGTAAAGGCTAGAGTCCATCAAGGTTAGAGTCCATCATGTTTCTTCAAATGCTATATCCAGAATATGCAAAGTGCAACTGCTATAGCAAATTCTTAAAGTAAATATGGCAAATGTAACCTGTTCTATGGGCATCCCATACCCTTTCCCCAACCAAGTTATATCCCCCAAATAAACAAAATCAAAACAACGCAAATGACTGTTCGTTGCCTACCGGAGAGGGATGTATGGAAGTCTGGCAGCAGGGTGAATGTGTGGATCATAGTAACTAGTAGCAACCATCCGCTACACTCATAAAACCGTTCTGTATTTTAACTCATGATGTTATATCCAGTTAGATGGATAGAATGCAGAGGGATTAGAAGAACCTCTGTCAGGTTTTACTGTTGTCTGTGCCCCCCAATTGGGAGATTCACACAATATATATTTATGCCGCGTACACACGATCGGAATTTCCAATGAAAAAAGTCTGATTTTTTTTCATCGGAAATTCTGATCATGTGTGGGTCCCATCGGAATTTTTTTCCATCTGTGTTTAGAAATAGAACATGTCTGTGTGGAACTCTGACGGAGAAAAAAACCAACGCATGCTCAGAATCAAGTCGGCGCATGCTCAGAATCAAGTCGACGCATGCTCGGAAGCATTGAACTTCATTTTTCTCTATATTCACACAATATACGCCACCGCACTTTGGACAGTTGGAATTTGGTCTGACAGTGTGTATGCAAGACAGCTTGAACAGAATTCCGACAAAAAATTTAGGCCATCGGAAATTCCGATCGTGTGTACGGGGCATTACTGTTTGCCCTTACCGCTGAAAGTGAAAGGAATAAAAATCCCCACATTTTGGGTTGACATTGAATGCTAATAGTGGAGAAATCTTCCCAATGGTACACAGATGGCAAAAAATAAAAAATAAAAATGAAATGAAGAAGAAAGTTTTGTCTTTAGTTACACTTGAAAGTCATTTTTGCAGTGATATTTGGCAAAGTCATTTCTATATCTTTGGACAGGTCTGTGTTTTCTTGTTAAGAGAATAGCAATTGTCATTCTCTGATGTTCTTGAAAGTGTCACTCTGGTATCCATCTGTCAGACCTTCAAATTGATGACATCCCTCTCCTAACAGCTCAAGTTTCACACTTTGTAAGAATACTTGTCTTTTCCTAATCCCATTGTGTCATCTGGAACTGTGCGCCAAAGATATCTCTGAAAATCCACTATATTGCCAAAAGTATTGGGACGCCTGCCTTTACACACACATGAACTGTATGGCCCGGATTCACGTAGGACTTACGCCGACATATCTCGAGATACGCCGTCGTAAGTACAAATGTGCACCGTCGTATCTATGCGCCTATTCCCAAAGCTAGATACGTCCAAAAAATTGGCTTCAGCCGGCCGACGTAACTTGCCTACTCGGGCAAATCGTGGGCACATAGTTACGCTGGACGCATTCGGCGTTCCCATTTTAAATATGCAAATGAGTAAGATACGCCGATTCACAAACGTACTTGCGCCCTTGCATGTTTTAAGCAATTTGCGTATGGGTTACGTCCGGCGTAAAGTTATTCCTCATATAGGAGGCGCAACCAATGCAAAGGTATGGACCAGGGAACGAACGCCGTAGATTTTTACGCAGTTTACGTAGTACGTTATTAAGGGCTGTGTGTAGGTTACGTTCACGTCGTAGGCAGTGTTTTGACTATCATAGGCAGTTATTTCAACGTGACTGTGAGCATGCGCACTGGGATGCGTCCAATGTACGATGCATGCGCCGCTAGTTTTTAGTACTTGTTTGAAGCTCAGCCCATCATTTGCATGGGGTCACGCTTCATTTAAATGTTACACGCCCACTTCCAGCCCACTTCCACCTACTTTGACTTACGTTGGCTTACGCCGAAGACTATACGCTACGTAGGCGCGTGCTTGCCTCTCAACGTTGTGCGGGCATAGCGTAAATAAGATACGCTACACCCGCATAAAGATGTGCCGAGGTACGTGAATCTACCCCTATGTTAGCAGTGTATTGATGTAATCATGTGCTGGAAGCTTCTTGTTTGCAGCAATAGCTTTGCTTTTATGGAGGATTACAGAACATGTCTTATAGCATGAGAAACATGAAACAGGAACAAGGAGCATACAACTACATACACTGAGAAAGATAATACTTCCTCTAAAACATTAACATAGAATACACACTATAATACTGCAGTGCCACCTGCTGCATAGATAGCTATAATGCATACAGTATATAGTCACAGTACTTTACTTTACATGCTGTTCTTTCAACACTTTAATGGCATCCCAGTCTTAGTCCGTAGTGTTCAATATTGAGTTGGCCCATCCTTTGCATCTATAACAGATTCAACTCTTCTGGGAAAGCTGTCCACAAGGTTTAGGAGTGTGTCTATGGTAATGTTTGACCCTTCTTCTAGAAGCACATTTGTGAGGTCAGGCACTAATGTTGGAAGAGAAGGCCTGGCTCGCAGTCTCCTTCAATCACTATTCAAGTATGAAGAAAACACAAAAGGATTTTTTTTAAACTCCTCTCCAGATGGTATAGGGATCCCCAGTCCTTACATAAAACATAGTAGAAAAGGCTAGCTGTGGGACTTTAAATGAGGCAACCGCCATGTTAGATATGAACAGAAACATAAAATATTACAGTACATAATTTATTGTTACATTGTATCAAAATAGATAGGTAGTCACATGACTTACGCTAAATATGCTGCTGCATAGCATGCAATACAAATGGCAATTCACATAATAATTATCCCCTTCACGCCGAGCGTACGCAGATATGCATCCTCGGCTTTCAGGGGTTATACCGGGATGATGCCTGCAGCCTGAATATATAAATAAATAAATAATAAAAAACAAGAGTAAAAAAAAATGATTGTAGAAAATAAAAAAATTAAAGAAAAAACACACTGACACGGTCCACCCCCCCCCCCCCCCTTAAAAAAAAAAAAGAAAGCATTATAAATAAATAAAATTGTAAAAAAAAATTAAAAACAAATTGTTAAAGATTTAAAAAAAAACATACTGACACATGTGCCGCTGTCACATGAGATAAAAAAAAAGTATTGGTATTCGGTATCGGTGAGTACTTGAAAAAAAGTATCGGTACTTGTACTCGGTGTTAAAAAAGTGGTATCGGGACAACCCTACTTATAATGGTACATTATTTTGGTTTATGTTACAATCTATTTTTTTAATCATGGTTTGTACTATACAATTTGTTGAGATTAATATATGGACCTTCTGCTATGTTCTTTTATTTTGATATACAATGAAAAATATATTTGAAATTACCCTGCAAGGTGCAACTTCCCTTACAAAGTGAACAGCCTATTTGCCTATTTGCCTTTTAGTAAATCAAACCCTATCTTCCATTAAGAGGAATGTCTATATGGAAGAATAAAGATTTAGGGGTTGATTTACTGTAGGCAAATAGGCTGTTCACTTTGCAAGAAAATTAGCATTTTGCCAGGGGATTTCCCCCCAGAGATTAGGTAATGTGGTAAAGTTTAATTTTGAAAAGAATAACCAATAACATGCAAGGGAAATAAAAATAACGGTATTTGTGCGTAGTGATGAGCGGAATACGCCATATTCGATTTCGCGATATTTCGCGAATATTTCGAAGAATATTCGCAAATATTCGTTAATATCGAATATTGATATTTTATGAAAAAAAAAAAAAATTGCGAATTTTCGCCAATGCGAAATTTCGCGATTTTTTTTTTTTTATAAAATATCACGAATATTCGATATTTACGAATATTCGCTATATTTTATAAAAAATAGCGAAATTTCGCATATGCGAAAGCGAAAATGATTGCGAAATTTCGCTATTTTTTTTTTGGATAAAATATCACGAATATTCGATATTTACGAATATTCGCTATATTTTTTAAAAAAAAATAAAAATTGCGAAATTTCGCTTTTGCGAATTTTCGCTATTGCGAAATTTCGCGAATGCGAAATTTATTGCGAAATTTGAAAAATACGAATATTCGAAATAGCGAATATTCGCCGCGATATTCGAGTTATTCGCGAATACTCAAATATGCAATATTCGTAGCGAATATTCGCAATGCGAATATTCGTGAGCAACACTATTTGTGCGTGCATGATTGGATGATGGAAGTCAGCAGAGCTTTACCTCAAACACTTCGTTCTGGGGCAAATTTCTTTGCAAAGAGCAACCTCCCTTTGCAAGTGAACATTTTTTTTGCCTTAAGTAAATCAACCCTTATGCCGCATACACACGGTCGTTTTTTGTGATGAAATAAAACAACGTTTTAAATAGGGTTGTCCCGATACCACTTTTTTAGGACCGAGTACAAGTACCGATACTTTTTTTCATGTACTTGCCGATACAGAATACCGATACTTTTTTTAAATGTCATGTGACAGTTTTCAAACCACAATACAGACTAAGGACATTCTCTTTAGAATTATGAAGAACTCTAACTCAAGACATTATAAAAGAATAAAAATGAGTAAAAATGAATAAAAAACATTTAGTTTCTTGTCACGCAGTAGTAAAAAACTCAAAGAATTTTCACAGAACATGTTGATAAATCCAAAAAAAGTATTCTATTTAGGTATCGGGAGCATTTGCGCGAGTACAAGTACTCCCGCAAATACTCGGTATCGGTCCCGATACCGATACTAGTATCGGTATCTGGACAACCCTAGTTTTAAAAAACGTCATTTAAAATGATCGTGTGTGGGCAAAACATTGTTTTTATGTCTTCTGAAAAACGACCAAAAAAAATTCGAACATGCTTCAATTTTTTATGTCGTTTTTCAAAATGTCGTTTTTTGTGTCATAAAAAATGATCGTGTGTGGGCAAAACTACGTTTAAAACTATGTTTTTAAACCCGCGCATGCTCAGAAGCAAGTTATGAGATGGGAGCTTCAATGGAACAGAGTGCCGTCGAACGTGGTGTACATAACCGCGCTTTGCAAGAGCATTTTCAGAAAACAATGGTGTGTAGCAGGCATGGACTGGCCATAGGGACTACAGGGTGTTTCCCGGTGGGCCGATGGCTCAGTGGGCCAGTTTCAGTGACAGCCTGTCAAAGTAATGGCTGCGCAGCTCGCCCTCCACTTCATGCAGTGATGTGAGAAGGATGAGAAAAATACAGAGGAGAATAAGTTAAATAATAAAAGAGGTGAGTGAGGACTCCTTATGTTATGCTACTTATGTTTTTTTGCACAATTGCGTATAGTTTATATACTGTTTTTGTTCTTGTTTGCAAACATATAGTGGGCCGGTCTGGATAAAGTCCAGGGCCAAATTTTGGTCTCAGTCCATCCCTGGTGTGTAGGCAACGTCGTTTTTTAAAATGAAGTTTGAAAAACGTTGTTTTGTTTCGTGAGATAAAACAACGTTTTTTTACATCACAAAAACTGATCGTGTGTACGCGGCATTAGCATCAGTGATAGGACTTATAATTAAAGTTTGGATGGAGAACAGCATTTAAAAATAATTTCTTCCAAATCTGTGCAGTAATGTAGTGTAAAATTTGCCTCTGTGTAGGAGCTTCCTGTAATGAAGTCCGCTCACAGTTTCTCTCTCTTTTTGTGCAGGGTGACTGGTCGTGTCTCCGCCCCCCTCCTCTAGTTTTCTGCAGGCAGCCTGTAGTGGGTGGGTCTGCAGTGCCCCTCCCACAGCTTTGCTCTCTGGTCAGGCTATGTACAGCACAGTGATGATGTCATTGCTACTTTGACAGGGTGACGATTAGGTTTGCAAAGTAATTTGGTGCACACCAGGTGGATTTATAGGCCTTGTAGTTATTGAGGAATATATTTTTGTACCCCTAGAGATCAACTTTAAATTAAGACAAGCGAGCTTCACTCAAATAAGCATTGGTTGAGGATCATTGTTGTAGCACTACCCCCCCCCCCCCGGAGGGTCTGTTGGAAAGAAACTTGGTCTCCCTTACCTGTCCAGAGGCTGCCCGTCCGGTTTTCAGTCCCAGTAGCACACCAACAACTTTAGGCTCAGTCAAAAGTGGTCCCCCCAACACTGACCAATGGCTCTCACTGCTGTATCTAGGCAAATGAGCAGGGATCCATGTTGCTTCTGGATCGAGATACTGCTCAGGTGTGTAATGGGGGGGGGGGGGGGCTGCATGCAACTCAGTTTCATAGTGGGCTGCATCAACATTACAATTGCCCGGTTTTATTTGTAAGATTAGGTGACCAGAGCATCCCCTCCCCTTACATTAGATGTCAAGAACCACCCCACCATCAGAAGTTAAGTCCCCCACTCTCCCTTACATCACAGTGTACCCCCATTTCCTTATGCTGCTACGGGGAAGACGCTGGATGCATTGCTTGAAAGCAGAAAGTAAGGGTCTGTTGGAGGACCAGAGGAGGGCTGGAGCTCTCCTGCAGCTGCAGGGCCACATGAAATGGCCTGGAGGAACAGATTCGGCCTGCGGGCCTTGTGTTTGACACCTGTGCCTTACTGCATTCCATGGTAAGGTAACAAACCTTCTGCCTTTTTAAAACCACTTTAAGTTACACTGTGCAGATCTCTGTGAGAGCTGATTTTAGGGAAGGGACAGCCCACAGCCCTCAGGAACAGAGCTGAGGCTGTCATTCACAGGCTGTGTGCTGGAGCTCCCTACACATCACCTTTTTTTATCTTGGTGTCAGGAAAACCTGTCAGAAGTTACTCATGCAGATGGCACAGGAATGAGGTAGCAGAGAGAAATGACACTTAGTGCTCTGGATTGAGACAAGTACACACTATAGAGGGATATGCTTTGGTCATTATTCATGTCTGAGGTTTACAACCTGCTTTTATGTAAATATAAATATTAGACATTAAAGTGGATGTAAACCCAAAATATTTTTATTTATTTTTTGATGTCACAGTGTAGAGTATAATATTTTCTATCATCTAGGCCCAGTCTTGTCACACAGAGTTAATCCAGCTCTGAGTAATCCTCTTCTATTGTTCAGTGAAATAAAACGGACTTACAGAGAAAAACCTTGGTCCGTTCTGCCCCCTTAATGTGAGTGACAGGTTATTTACATATCTCATACACTAGCTTCAGACAGGCATTATTTTTAATTCCCAGCCCCACTTTTCTGAAGTCATGTGGTTACTTTTCTGGATTTTGCCTGGATGTTAGTGATCATAACAGAATTTAGTGTAAGGAATACACAGGAAAAAATGCATGTTGACAAGGGGAGTGTAGAGGTGGGCGGAGAGTCTACTGACATCACAACTCCACCCACCGAGCTACAGACAACAGATCCACCCACAGAATCTGCAGTTTTTCTGGTCTCATAACAGACAGAGGGTAGACATTTGACAGGTACGGATACATGCAGGCAGGGTCGATCCTAGGCAGGATGAACAGGGTGCATTGCACCCAGGCACCTGCAGAGTTGGGGGCGCCAAACAGCTTACCGACTCCCTAACAGAAGCCCTCTCTGTGCCCATCAGAGGCCCCCTCCAGGTCCTCATAAAGTACTTTGCTTCTCTTCCTGTATTTTGTTTATTGTTGGGAGATCATGTAAGGATCACAGGTAATGAAGACTTTGTGGGGGAGTATTTCTGTGGTTGAGTCATTGCCATTGAAACATTTAAAAAGGGGAGGGGTTAGTAAAATGACGACGCCCATGTGGGGGGCACCATAAATATTTCTGCACCCTAGGATCAGCCCTACATGCAGGAGGCATCTATATCCATATAGATCAGCATAGTGCTGATCTATATGGATATAGATGCCTCCTGCATGTAGGGCTGATCCTAGGGTGCAGAAAGTTCCGAAAGGATGAGAGTGGGTTTACATCCACTTTAATATATTTGTGCACATAGTTGTGTAACATCACCAAGGACTTTAGAGACAAAGAAGTTCATCAAATGACAGTAGAGACTCTGGATGAATACAACCACACTTGTGTTGAAGTGATTATAATGGCTTTTTTATTGCACTATTCGGAGTCAGCGGTGAGCCTCCCATTACAAAAGGTGCCAATAATGCACAACAATACGCTCCTGACCTTCTCAATATCAAAGAAAGGTTCATTCTGCAGAAAGCCGCCAATCACCGCCTGCATTACGGAAATCAGGCGCTCATCAAACAGCACAAAGGGGAACTTTTAGCAAAGTCGACTTTGAGTAATCCTCTTGAATTACCGGGAGATTTGCTCGGATATGTTTTCTCATTATGGCAAAACATAATAGAAAACACTAGACAATACCTATGTTATTTGTGCTTCCATTACTGTCTGGCTTTCCCGAATGAAGGCATTACCTGAAAGGATGTATTCATCAGCGGAGCACAATGCTCCAGGACAAGTTCAGGTGCCGCTCGGCGCTCCGAACTATAAAGGTGAACTTGACACATCGTACTGAGCTATGACTAATGCTTCTTCTTTTTTTTGTTTTGTTTTTTCCCGTGGAGCTGAGATCTTGGCTCTTAATGGAACTGTACTTAACTAGTGCCGCCGCAGCAGCATCATCCGATCGTCTGCATTTTTGCAGAGACCGCTACAATTGCAAACTCCAAAGTGCCCGAACGCCGTCTTGATTTTCCTATTATGTCTGTTTCGGTAAGAACATTTTGATGGGTGAAATATAAAACTGTCTTGTAATTGTCTGTAGTACAAGGCACTCTTGGAATGTTTCTTTTTCGGTGACCCGCGGTACCCAATATGATGTTTCGCTTAGTCCAGGAGTATACAAAGAAGATACAATGCAGGCGTAGCACTTTTTAGTACCTGTATGAGTGCTATTTAGATCAATTTTCACAACATGAATCCTTTTTTTTTTTTTTCAGGAGTTGTCACAGCCGGCTTTTCTTCCTTTTCTTCTTGTTCCTGCCCGCTGTAGCCTGGTATCTGCTTTTCAAAGAAGTTTATAATCTAGACAGTTCTACATTTAGGTTTGTATTTTACATTGAAATAACAATCATCTCTACAGGTGATTAGAGTATGGGGAGCTGTGATTGATTTTTTTAAAGCTTTAAAGTAGAACTAAGGTCAATAACTTAAAGGGACACTAAAGTCAGGGATTAAAAAAAATAAAAATAACAAACATGTGATACTTACCTCCACTGTGCAGTTCGTTTTGCACAGAGTGGCCTGGAAAGCTGTCTTCTGGGGTCCCTCGGCAGCTGTCTGGGCTCCTCCTCGCAAAAGCTTTCCCTCTTCATGCGAGGGCGCTCGCATGGAGGAAAGCTTTTGCGAGCGCGCTCCCGTGATACAGCGGCGGCCATAGCCGCCGACTGTATCACTCGGCTCCGCCCCCGGCGCGCCGCGTCATCCGCTCTGATTGACAGCAGCGCTAGTCAATGGCTGCGCTGCTATCAATCCGCCCAGCCTAGCCAATCAACGGCCAGGCTGGGAACCGAAGAGGACGACGTGGACGCGCCTGGGAGATTCGAACGGTCAGGTAAGTACAACGGGGGCTCGGGGGGGGCCGGTGCTGCTAGATGTTTTTTTAGGATGCATGAAGGTAAAAAAACTTGTAACTTTACAACCCCTTTAAAGCGTTTGTTACCCCCCCCCCAAAAAAAAAATCTGTTTCCTTAAAGCATGTTATGCAGCACAGTGCATGTGCTGTGTAGTTTGTCTGCCTGTATCATCTAAAATAACTGGCTGATCCTGCCTGGTTGTGCCCCCCCCCATGTAAACTGACCACGGTTTATCACCCCCCCGCCTGTCTGCTCCTGATAGTGCCTGCCCCTTCTCCCTCCTGCTGCTATCATAATTGTGATATGTTTATCCAAGTGTTTAACCACTTCAATACAAGGCATTTTCACCCCCTTCCTGCCCAGGCCAATTTTTCACTTTGCCATTTGATTTGTGGAATGGTAAACTATAGGGAATCCTCGACTTTTTAAATTCAGAGCTCTATCATCTCTAAAATGCGTCTCCTGAATAAATGCAATATCTAGGTGCACGGCAGCCAGGCACACAACAGCTCCACAGTCTCACTATTCAAGAAACAGGCAGTGCATGACTTTTTGTAGTTTAATGCTGGTTGAAGTAGGTTAGGGTGTGGGGTAAGGCTTGGGACACTCCAAATTGAATGCAAGACATAATAGAGGACACTCTCTGGCTATAATTGACTCTTTGGGGTGAAACTCCTCTTGAGACTAGTAATAGGTGAACTAAAATTCTGTGGATTCCAATGCAACCCTTAGCCAGAAAATCTGAAACAGTCTCTCCTGAAAAGTATTGTTGATGGTGTTTACTATGCCAGTCCAAAAGTGGTGAAACTTTGGGCACCACCAAAGGAGATGTATCGGGTCCCCATTAGCTCCCTTGCATCTTGCACACAATGGGTCTGGACGAAGTCCAAGAGCAAACAATTTAAGTGGGTTATGATGAACCCGCAATAATACAGTATATATAGTTGGGACAGTCTTTTGGTTACATTTAAAGAACAGCTACGGACCGATTCCAGGCCCTCGACCACTGATCCCCATCTATATCACCCACATCCTCCACCCATTTTCCATAGCCGTGTTGGGAAAAATCTCCATAGCATCTGGAGATGAACCCTTTAGTGGATGTAGATTGCTGCATCATATTAAAAAGAGGGGTGGGAGATAGCACCACCTGCTCTAAAGCTTGCACTTTAATGGAGTGCTGCAATTAAAGGTAGGGGAAGTAAATTCTGTTTGACAAACCATATCTGGCTTGCATCTGGCCAAATAGGAGCAACCTGCCCTTGCTTAAAATGTGATAGAGTTGATTAGCACCATATTCTCGCCACTGGGCTGCACACTGCAGCTTTGCCAGTTCCAGGTGAGTATTGTTTGTCCAGATGGGGCTGTGACTAGTAAATCCTGACACTCTTTGTAGTTGTTTTGCTTTGAACCAACTCTTATGTAGTAACCTATACGTGGGGTACCTTTGTTGAACTTTAAGAAGAGCTGGGCCTCAAGGGCATCCTGAGTCTGAGCCTCTACACAGTGTAACGCCACAGCTAATGTGGAATCAGTGTGTGTTTCCCCCTTGGCCAATACACCATTCATGCCAGGTAGTACAGCGAGGAGTTTGGGAAAGCTAGGTCCCCATTATCCTTGGGCCTCTGGAGTTGCTCTAGCAGGGTCTGATTTCCATAGTAGCGAAATATGAAATTTACCACTCAAAATATTTTAAGTGGCATAACCACAGGTGAATTGTGGAGAAAATAGAGCAGAGGATTGTAACAGCACTGGTGAACGGAGTGAACCACAACTGCGGTTAGCAAGGATTTCAATGCGCTTCTTTATGTGACAAATCAGTATTGGGCCCCAGGCGTCACTCCTCACAAACAGGAGTTTGGGGGGTCTCTACATCATCTCTCTGTCACGTAAAGAAAGGCGTTGAGCTACTAAGGATGGACACATTACAAGATGCGACCAGAGCTTAGCGTTTAAAATGATAATATACTTTAAAGATCAAGATTCCAATACACCTCTATATGCAAGTGATTATCAGTACGGGACCCCAGGCGTCACTCCACACAAACAGAAGTTTGGGATGTTGTAATGCGTCCATCCTTAGTAGCTCAGTGTCTTTCTTTATGTGACAGAGAGATGATGTAGAGATCCCCCAAACTCCTGTTTGTGAGGAGTGATGCCTGGGGCCCAATACTATTTTATGTTGTCACATAAAGAAGCGCATTGAATTCCTTGCTAACCGCAGTTGTGGTTCACTCCGTTCACCAGTGCTGTTACACCGAGGTATTAAGATCATTTTTGCTAAATTAGCTCGGCCCACCACTGGCAGCAGTAGTTTAGACCACAATTTCACCGTATCCCTAAACCGTGAAAGCAGGGGAAATATGTTTAAACTGCAATAGTCCACAATCTCAGCCAAGACTATGATCCTCAAATATCTGAACTGCCCCACGGTAGGCAGAAAGAAGATAACTGGGGGTCAAGAGCTCCATTCAGCGGCAACAGGGCTGACTTGGTCCAGTTATTAGTCAAGCCTGAATAAGTATCAAATTCAGTGATTATGTCCATTACCACCTACAAAGAGGGCCCTGTGTTTCCCATCAAAAGCAGCATGTCATCTGTATACAACATGATCTTTTCATGGAGTGCACCATACTTCAAACCCTCAACCAGAGAACTGGCCCTAATTTTAGCTGCCAGGGGTTCTTTTGCAAGGGCAAATCAGAAAGGGAACCCCTGCCCAGTACCCCTACTCTGTGAAAATACCTGTGAGGTTCTGTCATCCTCCTGGCTAGCAGCCTGGTGGTTAAGATACAATAAACAGACCCATGCAATTAATTTTTCTCCAAAGCCAAATCTTTCCAGCACTGCCCACAAATAGCGCCACTCCACGCAAACACTGTGTTCACATCCAGCAACAAAAGCGCTCTCGCCCCTCCATTATCAGCAGGTGTTTGCATATTTATATAAAGACATCTGAGGTTGACAGCAGTGGATTTGTTAGGCATGAAGCCAGCTTGGTCTGCATGAACGATATCAGCATTTACTTTGTTAAGCCTTCCAGGGAGTAGTTGAGTCCAAATTGTTATTAGATATGTGCGTTCCCGTTCGTAACGAATGGATTTTGGTACGAATTTGTTAGTATTCGTACATTCGTATCAATTCGAACATCCGAACAGCTGAAAGACCCAAAATATAAAAAATTACGGAATTACGAATAAGCAAAATAACGAACAAACGAAAATACGAACGTACGAATGGACAATCTTACTAAAATACGAAACACCGAAAAAGCAAAAGAACGAAAATGACATCTATAACGAACGATTTGCATTCCGCATTTTAAATCCTTTGTCTGTTAGTGTTTTCATTCGTATGTTCGTATTTTCAGTTGTGTGTTTTGTAAATCTGTTTCTTTGTCTGTTCGTAAATTTGTTTACTTGTAAGTTGTAACGTTCTTTCGAATGGGCAGTGTAGTTAGTGAGTGATGTATCTTACTTAATATCTTAGCCAATCAGCTTATCTCTTTTGTGCTGAGTCACCTTGTTGGCAAAAAGTCCGACCGTGTGTACGGGGCTTAAGAGAAAGCATATCTTAATATGGATTAGCCGCGTGTTGCTATGTATTTACGAAAGTACAAAATTACGAATCCATTAAACGAAAATTATTATCTAACAAAATTACGAATTTCGAATCAACGAACATAAATTAGACAGAATTACGAATCATTTAGTATAAACGAAAATAAAACTGTTACGAAAATACGAACGGATCCGAATAGGAAAACTTGCGTCTTACAAAATACGAATGGGTCCGAATAGGAAAACTTGAATCCTACGAAATTACGAATCTTTACGAATCTACGGAACGAGACGAAACGGAACAAAAAAATACGAAAATTTTTGTTGTGCACATGTCTAATTGTTATGTCAGTTTGTAACAAGGAAATAAGTATATAGGAATTAGTCTCCGTAGCTGGCGTATCAGGCTTCGAAAGCAAAATAATACTAGCCCTGTTCATGGAAGGCAATAACCGTCCATGCTCATGGGCCTCATTGAATACTTTTAACAGCTTAGGTAAAAGGATATTAGTGTATTGTTGGAATACCTCCATTGGCAGCCCATCATCCCCAGGTGCTTTGGAGTTGGAAAATAAATTGGTCTTCTCTAACGTAAGAGGAGCATGTTCTGTGAGCGTGAGATAGGGTCTGTATATTGAGTAGTAGTGGTGTTTACTAGAGTTGAGTGGACACCTGGATGTTCGGGTTCGGCGGGTTCGGCCGAATATCGGAAAGAAGTCTGGGTTCGGGACCCGAACTTGACCCCAATTTGAACCCAAACCCTATTGAAGTCAATGGGGACCCAGACTTTTGACTACTAAAATGTCTCTAAAAAACTAATGGAAAGGGCTAGAGGGCTGCAAATGGCAGAAAAATGTCGGGAAGGGCATGGCAAGTACTCTGCAAACAAATGTGGATAGGGGAATAACTTAAAATACCATAAAATACATAAAAATGAATGTAAAACTGTCCCTGCACAAAGTGTCATTTCTGAAAGGAAAAAAAGTAATTTAAAACCAGCTTTGCGGCTATAATGAATTGTCGGCTTCGGCAATTCAGAGAGGATTCATTCATAAAAAAAAGCTTGGGGGTCCCCCCAAATTCAATTGCCAGGCCCTTCAGGTCTGGTATGGATATTAAGGGTAACCCCCCGCTGTTAATTTAAAAAAAATGATGTGGGGTTCCCCCCAAATATCCATTCCAGACCCTTCAGGTGGATTTTAAGGGGAATTCCACCCCAATTTTTTTTTTTAAATGGCGTGGAGTTCCCCTAAAAATCCACACCAGACCCCTCATCCGAGCACGTTAACCTGGCCATCCGCAGAAAAGAGGGGGGACAGAGTGCGCCCCCCCCCTTTCCTGAACCGTACCAGGCCACACGCCCTCAACATGGGGAGGATGTCCCCATGTTGATGGGAACAAGGGCCTCATCCCCACAACCCTTGCCCGATGGTTGTGGGGGTCTGCAGGTGGGGGGCTTATCAGAAGGGGACCCCCAGATCCTGCCCCCCCCATGTGAATTGGTAATGGGGTACACTGTACCCCTACCATTTCACAAAGGAAGTGTAAATTCTTGTAAAAAAAGTCCATCCATCCAGAGCAGGACTGTGTCCAGCGGAGAGAGAAAGTTGACGATGCTGCTCTGGATGGATTTCTCATCGCTGGACCAGAGAGATCACCCGTCGCTGGATACAGACAACGTTGGAGTGGGGAGCCGGATCGAGAGTGGATTACCACCGCTGGATTTTTTTATTTTATTTTTATTTAATAAAGGACTTCAACTGAATGGGAAAATATAAAATTGAAAGGTAACCATAACTACATTCCACAAAATGAAACCATCACTAGCGCTAGTAAACTATTTGCAGATATTAAAAATGGTTCTTTCCAAAGAAGTATAACTCCACAACGTATTATCTGGATCAGATGAAGTTTCACTAAAGTAAAAATTCAACAATCGCTCCAGCAATTATTTTTGGAAAGGATTGAGGGAAGTAAGTGTTCTGCCATAATTACATTTACATCAGGGTGTCCAGTGGTCATTAACCCTGTCCTTAGGGACCACAAACAGGCCATATTTTATGTATCACCTTGGCTTGGGGAGATGCAGACTAGAATACTTCAACCACTAAGCAGGAAATTATATCACCTGTGATGTATTTCAGTTATCTTGCAAACCTGGCCTGTTAGTGGGCCCTGAGGACAGGGTTGATGACCACTGGTATAAACAATCCAACATTCCACCCAGGTTCACACTGGGTACGATTTATTTCGATTTGAGATGCGATTTCACATGTGAAATCGCATCTCAAATCGGCGGCATTTGCCCGGCAATTGCCGGCAATGACACCGTCCTAATCGGTGCGACGCCGCATCTGCGGCGCTGCACCAATTTCAAAAAGAAGTTCTTGTACTACTTTTTGCGATTTCAGGACGCGATTTACATTGACATCTGTGCAGAAACCTGCACAGATGTCTCTTAAATCGCGGCTGAAATCGGGACTGCCAGCGGGAGTGAAATTGTGCGAGTTCAGCTGAACTCGCACGGCTTCACTCCCACAGCCCAGTGTAAACCAGGGCTCCAGGAAAAAAAAGAAAGGGGGGGGGTAATTTATGAAATCTAAAACAATTATACTCACTCCAACATAGCTAAAAAGTGGTAGAATTTCCCATAACCCAATTTAGAAACTCAGATACATTTTGAAACTTAGACCAAACGGACCAAGTATGAGAAAACTGTTCTTCTCTTCCCATTTCCAGTGCTAACAGACCTTCTAGATCTCTAATATAGTCCAATTCAATTGCCCATTCCCCCAGGGAGGGTACCGTCATTGAGGAAAATATTCTTTAAATACCTGTCAGATGCTGTAACCATTTTCACTTTATCCTTAATGAAAACAATAAATTGTATTTGAAGCATTTCACTTAAATGATAAATTGAATTTATTGTTTTCCTGATCATTAATTTACATTGTTACTACTATATGTGAAACTCGAAAAATGTGAATATCGTGCAAAAGTTCATTTATTTCGCTAATGCAACTTAAAAGGTGAAACTAATATATGAAATAGACTTATTACATGCAAAGCAAGATAGTTCAAGTCATGATTTGTCATAATTGTGATGATTATGGCTTACAGCCCATGAAAACCCCAAATCCACAATCTCAGCAAATTAGAATATTACATGCAATTAATAAAACAAGGATTATACATAGAACAATATCGGACCACAGAAAAGTAGAAGCATGCATACTGTATGTACTCAGTACTTGGTTTGGCCCCTTTTGCAGCAATTTCTGCCTCAATGCGGCGTGGCATGGAAGCAATCAGCCTGTGGCACTGCTTAGGTGTTATGGAAGACCAGGATACTTCAATAGCGGCCTTCAGCTCTTCTGCATTGTTGGGTCTCATGTCTCTCATCTTTCTCTCGGCAATGCCCCATAGATTCTCTATGGGGTTCAGGTCAGGCGAGTTAGCTGGCCAATCAAGCACAGTAATCCCACGGTCATTGAACCAGGTTTTGGTGCTTTTGGCAGTATGGGGGAGGTGCCAAGTCTTGCTGGAAAATGAAGTCAGCATCCCCATAGAGCTCGTCTGCGGAAGGAAGTGCTCCAAAATCTCCTGGTAGATGGCTGTGGTGACCCCAGACTTAATAAAGCACAGTGGACCAACACCAGCAGATGACATGGCTCCCCAAATCACCACAGACTGTGGAAACCTCACACTGGACTTCAAGCATCTTGCAGTGTGTGACTCTCCATTCTTCCTCCATACTCTGGCTCCTTGGTTTCCAAATAAGATGCAGAATTTGGTCTCATTGAAAAAGATGACTTTGTACCTCAACAGACTAGGTGTGTTTTTCTTTAGCTCAGGTAAGATGTTCTTTGTTGTTCAGGAGGCTTGACAAGAGGAATACGACATTTGAAGCCCATGTCCAGGATCCGTCTGTGTGTGGTGGCTCTTGATGCACTGACTCCAGCCTCAGTCCACTCCTTGTGAAAGTCTCCAAGACTTTTGAATGGCCTTTTCCTGACAATCCTCTCCAGGCTGCGGTCATCCCTGTTGGTTGTGCACCTTTTTTCTTCCACACTTTCCCCTTCCACATAACTTTCTATTAACCACTTCTGACCAGCCCCACGTCCAAAGACGTCATTTTTTTGAAGATGGATATCTCGGTAACGGCAGCAGCTGCTGCCACAACCGAGATATCCATCTCTTCGTGGGGCGGTCCTGTTAACAATAACGGCGGTCATCGCGGCGGATTCGCCGCAAGATCGCTGTTACCGGCGGCGGGAGAGGGTGCCCCCCCCCTCCCGCCGCCCTCCGCCGCTTACCGTAGCCGTTGGTAGCGGCGAAGGCGATTGGGTCCTCTTGCTGGCTGTCCGGGGATGCGACTGAGGGAAAAAATGTCCCTCAGCCGTCCCCATACCTCTGCTGGGCGGAAGTGACGTCAAAACGTCATTTCCGCCCAGCGTCTTAAAGAGACATTTAATTTGTTTACATTTTGACTTTTTTTTTTTCTTTTTTTTTTTTGCATTTAAGCCTGAATATGAGATCTGAGGTCTTTTTGACCCCAGATCTCATATATAAGAGGACCTGTCATGCTTTTTTCTATTACAAGGGATGTTTACATTCCTTGTAATAGGAATAAAAGTGATACATTTTTTTTTTTTTCAGTGTTAAACATTATAAAATAAATAGAAATAAAAACGAAAACCAAAAAAAAATTTTTTTAAAGTGCCCCGTCCCGACGAGCTCGCGCGCGCAAAAGCAGCAAACGCATACGCGATACGCGAGTAGCGCCCGCATATGAAAACGGTGTTCAAACCACACAAGTGAGGTATCGCCGCGATCGTTAGAGCGAGAGCAAATAATTCTAGCCCTAGACCTCCTCTGCATCTCAAAAAATGCAATCTGTAGAATTTTTTAAACGTCGCGCCTATCGAGATTTTTAAGGGTAAAAGTTTGACGCCATGCCACGAGCGGGCGCAATTTTTAAGCGTGACATGTTGGGTATCATTTTACTCGGCGTAACATCATCTTTCACAATATATAAAAAATTGGGCCAAATTTATTGTTGTCTTATTTTTTAATTTAAGAAAGTGAATTTTTTCCAAAAAAAGTGCGCTTGTAAGACCGCTGCGCAAATACGGTGTGAGAAAAAGTATTGCAATGACCGCCATTTTATTCTCTAGGGTGTCAGATGAAGTTTCACTAAAGTAAAAATTCAACAATCGCTCCGGCAATTATTTTTGGAAAGGATTGAGGGAAGTAAGTGTTCTGCGTTAATTACATTTGCATCAGGGTGTCCTTTCCAATATACTGTGCTCTGAAACCCCCACTGTGAGAGCCGGGGGTGCAGTTACTTGATCACTTCCAGTCCCTGCATATTACCTGAATTTAATTAACTGGCAACTAAGCTTTCGATTGTGCCAACTGCTTTAGTTCAAATAATGGAACTGGAAGTGGTTGGGGAATGCTACCATTATCCTCAGTGCAGGGTTTCCACGGTGATATATCCTGGAAAAAAATAGTAAAGAGGTAAAAGTGATTAACAGACTACAATTACCATCTGCAGTCATTTCCAAAATTATTTCCTGTAGTTGGTTGCTAACCAATTGACCTCCGGAAGATTTACCCCTCCTTTATGACCAGGCCATTTTTTGTGATACTGCACTGCATTAATTTAACTGACAATTGCACGGTCGTGCGACACTGTATCCAATAATGTATGTCCATTTTTTCCAACAAAAGATATTTCTTTTGGTGGTATTTTCTCACCTCTGCATTTTTAATTTTTTGCATTCTAAAATGTAAAAAATTTACCTTTCTGTTATAAAACATATCCAATAAAAAAAAACTGAAAAGCAAACAAACACATTTTTTCATTAGTTTAAGCCAATATGTATTCTTACCAAGTACAGCCAAAAAGTACCAATGATATGTATCAGCCCCGAATTTTGTACTAAGCACAATCCACAGGGAAAATGGGGAATAATAAGGAGCACTGGGGCTTTGTGATACCAAAAAGGTAAGTATAAAACACAAAACTAGCATAAAAACAAATATCCCCCTCTACACATGTTTCAGGGAAATTGCTAAATGTTGAAAAATGCATAGCATAAAAATGTAACAAAACAAAGAGAAAACAAAATTAGTACACCCAGAACAGGTACAATGAGTGGTGCGTTTTCCAAGCGGCCCAACGCGTTTCAACCAGAACGGTCTTCTTTAGAGGATTTCCCTTGTATAGCACGTCAAAGGGTTTTTAAAAGTAAAAAAATATAATGAATATAATACAAATGCAACTGGAAACATACTCAAAAGGACATCAAAAGAACACGTGGGAAAATCAGAACGTAAACAAACTTACATAGGTCATGAAATACAGAAAATATAGCAGGTTATTGCCGAGGTCACCACAGGATGAAGAACAACGGAAGAGGAGGTTGGAAAAGGAAAACGATTAGACATGTGCACTGCACATGTGCAAATTTGCTCATTTTCGTTTCATTCTTTTTTTTTTTTAGCAAGTTCAAAATTCGTAAATTCTAAAATTCTAAAATTCGGAACTCAGGAATTTGAGAATTCGTAAATCCAAAAATCCTGAAATCACAAAATTCGAAAATAAGAAAGGAAAATCCGAAAATTCAAAAAAATGACTAGCTAATAACTAACTATTAAATTAAAGTGAAGGTAAATTGGGTATGTGGCGCTTCAGGAGGCAGTGCCCTTAGTTTGTAATAATGTACATTTGATTAGTCAGTCTTTTGCCCTACACATGGGCAGTTTTCCTGACAGGAAAACGGCGATGGAGCTTTGACCAGGAATCCCGGCCGTGTGTATGCTCCATCGCTGGCGGTTTTTGGGCAGTTTTCCTATTAGAAAAACTGCGAAGAGCATACACACGGCCAGGATTCCCTGCCAAAAGTTCCCGTTGGGAAAACTGGTCGTGTGTACAAGGCTTTTAGGTAAAAACATAGTTAAACCACGGTAAAGGGGGGATTTAAAAAGAGGTAGCCATCCTCAGAGTGTGTCCAGCACCTCTGCAAAACATATAAGAAACAAGGGGGGCTTAGTATTAGGCCGCGTACACACGATCAAATCTATCTGCTGAAAACGTTCTGACAGACCGTTTCAGCAGACAGATTTGATCGTGTGTACGGACGGACAGACAGATTTTGCCAGCAGACAGATTTTAAAGCATGCTTTAAAATCTGTCTTCTGGGAATCCGTCCGTCCGACATGTCTGCTGGTTAGTACGCTAACCAGCAGACATATCTGCCCACACATGCGTCGAATGGATTTGACGCATGCGCGGAAGTGTTTTACTTCCTGGTGCGGTGACGTGGCGGCGTCAACGTCATCGCCACGTCACCTGCGCTGTCTGCCGGCAGGGATTTTTACACACGATCAAACCAAAACAGCCCAGCAGAACAAATCTGTTCAAATCGGTCTGCCAGACCGATTTGAACAGATGTATTTGGTCGTGTGTACACGACCTACAAGCAGTAACATTTATTGCACAAGATTAAAAACACTTAGAAGATATAAGTGTGAGTTGTGCTGATCTTAAGTATGTAGTCCTGGCAGTTCTACTGCATCCCACAAACACCATGTTACCTAGGGAGTGATTCTAACTTTAGGGGGAGGGGACTGATTGGGGAGGTGACCAAACAGTGTTTCTCTGTACTGGGAACACACGACTGTCTCCTCTCCCCTGATAGGACCTGGAACTGTGTGTGTACACACACAGATCCATATTCCGCTGCTCTGTTACAGGCAATCGCGGGTGCGCATCATCAGCTCCCGAGTTACGTGGCGTCCCTAGAGACGACCCCTAGATGGCTGGGAAGCAAAGGACGACATATGACGCCTGCCCAGAAGGGCGATCCCCCCCTGCGGAAGTCATATGAGGAAGGAAGTTGTTAATACAATGCAGAAAATCTTGTTCAATATATAAGATATTTTTTACGCATGCTTGTATTGTATTTCTGTGAAGTGAGCATTTTTTTAAGAAAATCTCCGAAACCCGCCACCTAGTTCTCTTTTCTTGCCGCTAATAATGTATCACCCGGCACGGATACAATTCTCTACATAGGTTGTCCCCCCGTTGTTTACATGTACACCAGAGCCTAATCCCATCTCTCTACAGCCTACAGCCTCCCTACTTCGTCAATAATGACATTTTGGTGACAGAAACGAGTTCAATATTATTTGTTTGTAGAGCGTGTGGGAGGAAAGGACTTTTTTTTTTTTTTCTGCGCAGCGTATTTGGCATCAATTTGCAGCAAGGAGACGGGAGGATTTGTATGAGTCTGGTGGTTAAGATTCATGCTGTTCTGTCCACTTTTTCAATTATCCATAAATTTGCATTGCTGGCAGGCGGCACATTTCGCCGGCGAAAAATGCCACCTTGCAAGAGACAAATTAGGGGCATTTCTGGGAAGTTGGGCCATAATATAAGTGCTCCGGGGAATCTATCATCATATAAAAAGAAATGTGCATCCACTCAAATTGTGGCTAATATATATATATATATATATATATATATATATATATTTTTTTTTTTTTTTCTTTTCGGAGAGGTGGGGCGCTTATAAAGAGCGACTCCCTAACCTTATGCGTGTCGCATTTGCAGCATCCTGACACTTAAGACTGCATTCAATTAAATAGCGGATTAACAGCAGAGCGGCCAATGAAGTGTGCAGGCAGGAAATAGCACTTCAGTTGGAAAGTTTACAGGAGCTCGGCGAAGCCGCAGCATTAGCATCTGCTTGACCATGTAGACACTTATTAAAGGCAATGACCTTAGAGTGTGTCTGACATCTGCCACTGTCGAATCGCTATAGATACAGAGTCTGGAGCCAGCAAAAACAGATTTTAGGCTAATGCCCAGAAACACTTTTTTAAATAGCAAGCAACAGGAATTTATTTATACACCTCTATAATTTTCCAACAGATATATGGAATGTTTCCTTAACCCTTTGCTGCCAGAGCCGTTCTTGCATATTTTTTTTTTTTTTGCACACATGCTTAAAAATATAATTTTAGGCCTGAAAATTACATAAACCCCCAAAACATTAAAATTTTCTAAAAGCAGACACCCTAGAGAATAAAATAGTAGTACCAATTTTTTTATGTCACACTATATTACCACAAAGGCAGGGCCCGATTCTAGAGTCACAGGGCGCCCGGGTGCAGAAATATTTCTGGCGCCCCACACACATGGTGTGGTCATATTACTAACTCCTAGCTATTAAAAATGTTTCTATGGCAACAACTCAACCACATAATCGCTCCCCACAAAATCTTCATTACCCTGGGAATCCTTACATGATCTCTTAACAATAATAAACAAAATACAGGCAGAGTACTTTATTGGGACCTGGAGGGGGCCTCTCTGATGGACACAGCAAGGCTTCTGTTAAAGAGTCTGTTAGAAAGACCCCCAGACATACTACAGACATGATACAGGAGATAGTCAGAGACTGCAGACATGATACAGAAGACGGTCAGACACTGCAGAAGATGATCAGAGACTGCAGATATAGTACAGGAGACAGTCAGAGACTGCAGACATGGTACAGAAGATGGAGACAGTCATAGACTGCAGACATGGTACAGGAGATGTTCAGAGACTGCAGACATGATAAAGGACATGGTCCGAGACTTTAGACAATAGTACAGACCAGACCAGAGAGGCTTCAGAAAAAGTACAGAAACTCCTCGTTTAACTCTCTGACTTACGGCCAGCTCTCCCGACCCATATATATTTTTGTGTTCTGTTCTTACATAAAGCTATGAATAAGCACTGTATGATAGTGTGTGAAACGCGTCAGCTTTTCTCCTGATTTTTTGCTGTGATATATTCATGTTGTGACCAGTTTTATTTAAAGGAACCATTTTTTTTGGAGTGCGGCCGTCCAGGTTTTTTCTCTATACATTTTTGCATACTATTGCAGTGCCTGCACCCAGCAGTGTTTGGACTCCACCTTGCAATTCCCTGGCACCGTCTGAGCGGTAAACTTTCTTTCTCATTATTGAGTTTTGTGTTTAACCTTTTTTTCCTGAATACAGTACAGTATCAAGAAATGCCGGCAACCCGATTGCTTCTTCTCACAAAATCTTTATTTGGGACTAACCGCAGTTCTACATCTATAGTACTAACAAGTTTCGGTCAGAGCCTTCCTCGTAGCACATTCTACTACTCTGCTCTTATAGCCCCTTTCACCGTTCAGATCCGCCTGTCAGTTTTTTCAGGCAGACCTGAACAGGCGCTACATGTACTTCTATGGAGCATAAGATGTCCAGTGGTGACATGTCCGCTGACATCCGATTAGTCTCGATCCGATCCTCCTCCACTAAGGTGTGATGGATGCAAACCCTTTTTTGCATCTATCTGCGGGCGGACCGGATCGAATGAAAGTGGACAGACGCTTCATTTTCATCTGATCCCCCCATAGAGGAAGCGGAGACGGACTAGTCATCCACGGCTCAGCTCAGCGGGGATCAACAGAGTGATCCCCACTGAGCAAGCGGATGCCTAAAAATGGATCAGCATATGTGAAAGGTGCCTAATAGTCTGAGGCCGCGTACACACGATTGAATCTATCTGCTGAAAACGGTCCGACGGACTGTTTCAGCAGACAAATTCGATCGTGTGTACGGGCGGACAGACAGATTTTTCCAGCAGACAGATTTTAAAGCATGCTTTAAAATCTGTCTGCTGGGAACCCGTCCGTCCGACATGTACTGCTGGTTAGTACACTAACCAGCAGACATAACTGCCCGCGAATGCGTCAAATGGATTCGACGCATGCGCGTGAAGTGTTTTACTTCCTGGTTACGGTGACGTGGCGGCGTCAACGTCACCGTGGAAAGGTCACCTGTGCCAACGTCACCGCGCTGTCTGCCGGCGGGGATTTTGGTTTGATCGTGTGTACACGATCAAACCAATATACCCCATCAGACAAATACGATCAAAACGGTCTGTCAGACCGATTTGATCGGATTTATTTGGTCGTGTGTACGCGGCCTGAGTCTGTTTCTGGCCAGCCCTGATTGGTGCTGTGTCAGTCACATGACTAAAAAAAAAAACAGTTTCAGAAGAGAATTCAAATTAGATTATTATCTGTTTAACAGCTCCCAATAAAGATGAGTTTTTTTTGTGCATTAAATGGTGTAGGCGGAGTCAAAGAGGATTTGAGACTAGATTTCATTTTGTTCAGACAGCATTTTACATTCAATGCTCTTATTTTACTTTATAGGTATTAGCAATTACATTAGATATATTTAATTCTGATTTATATTAAATTCTTAGTGAATATATTCAATCAGCATACTATAGTCCGTCCCCCTAGGTTTTTGGCAATAGGGGAACATGGAGGAGGAGAGGGAGGAGGGTGTAATTTAACTACTCTGTAATACGCCCACATGTGTGACTCTATAAGTCACATGGGATGCACAGATTAGAAAAATGAGGAAATAAAGAGCGTAGAAGGGAACTGAAATTTGAGCATGGCTCCGTAGAAAACACCAACTGATCTACCAATTTTCAGCCTGCGGTGGATACACCAGAGAAGATAGGAGGGACAGCTGAAGGCAGGATCAACCAGGCATATTTCACTCTACACAAAATTAATGGTTTAATTGCTTTGTAAGTATGAACACTCCGTAATATAGCATGTGATGAGAGTTTTTTTCAAAGTCTGGGTTTAATGACACTTTCAAGTGACACTTAAAGGGTTTGTAAAGGATTTTTTTTTTATCTTAATAGCTTTTTCATGTCCTCATTGTTTTCATGTCCTCATTGTTCGTTTTTGCTCTCAAGTTGCTGTAATTCTTCTCTGATCTCCCACACTTCCCGGTTGTCTGTTTCCTGATAACCACAGTACTGGGAGCTTCTCTCTGTGGTCACTAATCAAGGAGGTGTGATTACTGCAGGGGAGGGCTGGCAGGGGGGCAGGTGGAAATCTCCCCCGGGCTGGTGACACTATGCACAGCCACCAGCTGCCACTGCCAAAATGCTGTTTTTGCAGAGCAGGAATATGTCTGCTGGAGCTCTGTTAACACAGGTCACGGCCACTGCTCGCGCTCCCATTATGCAGCCGTGCCTGTGTCAGCTCCAAGGCAGATGGCTGCAGAGCTGAGCTATGTCTCGTCTCACATATAGCTCAGCCTTAGCGCAAACCTGCGCTGACATCCCCTTCTCTTTGATGTAAGGGGGGGCCTCTGTGCGGACCCTTGTGATCACGAAAAATCTTAGACTGTTTTACTCAATCCATCACTTTTCCATGCTCTATGGGCCCTTGACTGGACTTGACCCCAGGGCCTAAGGCTGCCAGCCCTCCATGGATTACTGTGTGTCTAAAACCCCACAGCACCTCCCCTTTGGATCAGTTTTGTTTTCCAAACCATCACCGCTCTGTGGCTCTGTGGCTCTGTATGCTCTGTACAGCATGGAGGCAGGATACAACATGCAAAAATGAAACTAAAAACTGCAGGTACATTATATCATTGATTTTTATCTATTTTTAATCGTTTTTTAAAAGGAATCAGTTAATTATTATGTCTGTATTACCCTGTAAACAGTCATTCAGCATAACATTTTTTTTTATTTACAAACTTAACAAATATTCTTATTCTTCAAAAATAAATAATAATCCATACACATCCACTATTTAAAGAAGAAATACAGGCATGTTTTTTTTTTTTTTACATTGGTAAATTGATCCAGCTTGGACTGCTGTAACTAAACTAACTATGAATATACCTAGCTGATGACCCCGGAAGCTGGAAAGGGCTGAAGTAGGTACCGCTACTCCAGTGGTCTCTGCTTACTTCCGGGTCCTGTGCCGAAATAGCGGTCCTGCTGCATTCTAAAAAACAGGAGGTAGGTGAGTTGGCACCTTTGCATTTTCTGAATGAATGCGAAGTGTAATCTAATTGGACGAGGACGGGGGCACAGGGTGATGACATCACACTCTACCTCATCCAATGAAAAAACATTTTGCATTTATTCACAGAAGCATTCTCTAAATGGCACCTGTGCCAAGTGGCTGACCTCCTCCTGTGTGCAGAATGTAGCAGAGTAGCTGGTTGTGTGCGACCCAAGAACAAGTGGATTTGTACTGAAGTAACGCTGTTCTACTTCAGTAATTTTCTGGAATTTATCTTTTAAGGTCTTGTAATCATTTTTTTTTTCATTACTCGTTACTAAACCCAGGCAGGACTCTGCATTCACTATATCTTGGTCTCCCCAGTACACAGAACATGGGAATGCAATTCGAGCGCTATTACGAAGCGTTATTACAGGCCCTATTCGAGCGTTATTTGAGCGCTATTACAGCGTTTTTCGAGCGTTATTACAGCGTTATTCGAGCGTTTTTCGAGCGTTATTACAGCACTATTCGAGCGTTATTACAGTGTTATTCGAGCGCTATTCGAGCGTTATTACATCGCTATTCGAGCGTTATTTGAACGTTATTACAGCATTGTTCGAGCGTTATTACAGTGTTATTTGAGCATTTTTCGAGCGTTATTACAGCACTTTTCGAGCGTTATTTGAGCGAAGCCTCATCTGCGATCCCAATGTGCTGGTAAAGCTCCACTAAGACCCTAAACGTTTTAGGGTGTTTTTTGCAGTGCCTCAGTGTGAAAGGGTAAGGCGTTTTTACAGCGCTTTTCAATTCATTTCAATGGAGGACGTTTTTGGAGCGTTTTTTTTCAGTGCCCAAAAGCTGCTCCAAAGATGCTGCTTTCAGGACTTTCCTCAACGCCCCCCAGTGCAACCCCTCAGTGTGAAAGGGTAAGGCGTTTTTTTTACAGCGCTTTCAATTCATTTCAATGAAGAGGGGCGTTTTTGGAGCGCCCAAAGACCCCTTTCACACTAAGGAGTTTTTCAGGCGGTACAGCGCTAAAAATAGCGCTGCTTTACCACCTGAAAAACTCCTGTCAAGCAACCTCAATGTGAAAGCCAGAGGGCTTTCACACTGAGGCGATGCGCTGGCGGGAGAGGAAAAAAGCAGCAGCATCTTTGGAGCGGTGAGAGGAGCGGCATGTATACCGCTCCTTCACCGCTCCTTCCCATTGAAAACAATGGGAAACCGCAGCAATGCCGCCCGCACTTCTTGCCAATTGCACTACTGCACACCCCATTAGCTTGAATTCTGCTAGTTTTGCAAGACAACACTCGCAAACCGAGCCAGGAATAAAAGTTGCTTGTTATTCAAAACGCTTGTTAACCACGTTACTCATAAGCCAAGGTTCCACTGTACTTACAATCCATTAGTGGATAATTATTTATTTATTTTTTAAATCAGAAAAGTTTTTATTGCTCACATAACATACAGGAAAAGAAAAACCAATATGACATAATAGCCGCAGCATATATAGTACACTTCACACATTTCTCTCCATCCAGCATCTAGCACATTCTAGCAATATCCAGTAACATGCCCTCTAATCCCACCGCCCCTAAACTGGCAAGTCTAATTACCACCCAGCAACCTCCCCTGAACAAGTTCCATAGGGCTCAAGCCAGGCGTGGCTAGCCATGCATCCCAAAGCCTGTCAAATTTGCCCGCATTTCCTCTGTGCTGATATATGTACTTCTCCATGACAAGCATCCTCCTGCCCATATGCATCACCCAAGATTTAAGCGTGGGGGGGTCCTCCAGTTTCCAATTCAGGAGAATAGCCCTCCTGGCCTGGAACAGTGCCCTGTTTAGTGCCATTCGAGTCAATTCCTTTGTTACCACTCCCTCCAACACTCCAAGCAGGCAGTATATCGGCTCCAGGGGCACGGCTACCTGGAACACAGAGTTAAGTGTGTCCACAACTCCCTTCCAGAACCTGTGGAGCTTGGGGCAGCGCCAGAGCAAGTGATTTAGATCGCCAGACATTACCTTGCACCTGTTGCAACCCCGCCCATTTTAAAAAGTTTTACTGGGGTATAATGGTATATACTTTCTTTGCTACATTGAGCGAACAGCTGTTGACTGCCATCAGCGCTTCCTCCCACATGTCCCCTGTCATCGGACCTACATCTGCCTCCCACTGGTCCGCCACTTTCATGGGATGTGCCTCTAAAAATGAGTCTAGCAACATGTTGTAACACTGTGAAATAATACCTCTAGTCTCAGATGCGGCCCTTAAAACGCGAAATACTGGAGTGGGGGACTGAGCCCACTCCACCGCATCTCCCTGGGCCCCTAATTGCATGTTTCAGTTGTAAATAGTAAAAGAGCATGGATTGAGGGAGTGCAAATCTGGACCGAAGGGTGTCAAACGGGAGTAGTGTACCACCTCGGAATACCTGTTTGAGGAGAGTTATGCCCTGAAGGCGCCATCTAGGACCCTGATCTAGCTTGGCCAATTCGGTGTATGTATTGTTCTCCCAGATTGGGCTAAAGTCAGTGAACCCCGTGACCCCCTGGAGCTGCCTCGCCTTATTCCAAACCTTCTGGATGAGCGCAAAAGTAGGCATTTTTTTTTGGGTTTCTGAAACCGCTGGGCCTCAAGACCCTCCGGTATCGACGCAGCCCCCGAGCCAAGCAGTAATAGCCTGGCCGAGGAGCCGGCCGCGGCCGGGACATGGCACCGATCAGGTGCTGTAGCTGTGCAGCCAGGTAGTAGATCCACGGGTTAGGAAAAGCCAGCCCCCCACCCTCCTTGGGCCGCTGCAATTGTTCCAGTTTTATCCTGGGAGCTTTATTATTTAATGTGCCAGAGCAGTTGCCTAAAAAGCGAGTTGACCACTCTAAAAGTCTTGAGGGTGATGACTACCGGGGAGTTGTGAAGTAGGTAGAGTAACTACGGCATCAGAATAATCTTGATGAGATTGGTTTTGCCCGCTAGGGACATTTTTAGCCTTTCCCATATGGGGGAGCCTCCTCCACAGCCACAGGAAATTATCAACTTTCAATGCACTGAGCCAGCGCTAACCAGAAAAAAAAAAAAATAAAACATGTCCCGCTTTGCAAGTGGTGAATAAAAGACACCCTTCTTCAGCAAGTGTCATACCTTTTCCCACCGAGTGTGGTTCAGGACTTCAGTCTCCCTCATCCGCATCATGTCTCCTCCTCAGATCATGTTCGTTGCGATCCAGCCAGTCAGCAGCTTCCGCAGCGGTTTCAAAAAATGTTGCTTGGCCTCTGGCGGTGACTCTTAGCTTGGCCGGATACAGCATGGCGTAGGTTATTTGGAGCCTTTGTAGGCGCTTCTTGACATCAGCAAATTTGGCTCTCCTGTGCTGTACTTCTGCCGAGAAGTCCGGGTAAAACGACACCCTCGCGCCGTTGTAATGCACTGTTCCCTTTTCCTGGGCCAAGCGAAGTACGATCTCCCTGTCCCTGTAATTCAGGAGCCTGGCAAGCATAGGTCTAGGCGGATTACCTGGCGGGAGGGGTCTGGGAGGAGTGCGGTGGGCCCTCTCAACCGCAAACAGCGTGGTGAATGCTTCCGCGCCAAAGATCTCCTGGAGCCATGACTCCACGAAGGTCGCGGGGTCCCTGCCCTCCACCTTCTCGGGGAGCCCCACTATACGCACGTTGTTTCTCCACAAACGGTTTTCGATGTCATCCGTTTTTGCGTTCGCCTAGGCGCCTGTTGTAGTGCC